>CANTUT010000247.1:0-622265 GCA_947687605.1 Reutealis trisperma | reverse complement strand
AGGAGCTGCGATTTGTGTGTTTTCTTATCCTAAACTGATTTTTTTTTTTTATGATTATATGAAAAATATTAGTTTAAATCATGAGTTTACATATTACTGTAATGATAAAAAAAAAAAATGAAAAACAAGAAAAATCCATGGTTTCCCATGGTGAAGTTGGTTTGGCCAAAATTGGGATTTTTATCCTAAGGCCTATAATTTTTATAAGGTTCATTTTAATGATTGTTGATATGTGTATATGAATAGTACATGATTTAATTGCATGACGATTGAAGGAGTAACTTTAGAAAACTCATAGAGTGGTTTGGCCTATACCTAGGGTTTCCAAAACCCTAATTGACATGTTTGGCTAATATGTGTACATGGTTAAGTGGCATGTGAATTGAGTTTTATGATGTGTTAATTGTGAGTTAATAATCCTAATTTGCCTATGGGATTGATTTTATGATTTGACCCAAAGGAGACAAGCACGACTCTTTTAAGGTTTACTTGTTAAGTTGATATATATGGAAAGTATTAAGTGTACCAAGTTGGAAGTTAAATTAAATTGATATTAAGATTATGATTTGTTGTGGTTGAATTTAGAAAATTCTTGATATGAACTATTATGTGAATTCATATGAGTCTAAGAAGGCAAATTGTGCAAGACTTAAAAGTCAATATGTTATATGCAAGTGATGAGTGCACTTCTAAGTGCAACTCCAAGTATATGTGAATGATATATGTGCATGGGGTAGTTATGAGGTAACATAGCTTGATGTTAAGCCAATGCTAAGTATTGAATTGTAATGTTATGTTAGAACTTGGGAATTGTTAGAAGTGCAAAGGCTACGAGCATTAAGAGCTAAGGAACCATAAGGTAAATAAATATTATGTTCATGTTACAAGTACAAGTTATCATGATATATGAACCTTTGAGATTCTTGAAACTCGAGTTCCTTTCTATCATAAATTATAATTATATGATTTCTTTGTTAAGCCTAGCTTGCTAAAGGACAATTGGTCCAAAACTATTATTGACCATTCAATGATAAGATAAGAGCCTTTGTGATTGTTGCTTTACCTTACATTCTTTCTGGAACTACACTATTGTTTATCCTTTGTTCAATAAGCTAAACTTCTATTGTTACTATTACACATGTGATTGCATTCTTCAATGCTATTGTTACAAGTGATTGCCATTAGCTTTGGCTATGGTACCTATGAACTCTTATATGCAAAAATCCTCGTGCTGATGCGAGAAATCATCAGAACCTATTCACATAGTTTTAACTCGATGGATAAGGGTAGTGTATCCACTTTAACTAGAAGGGGTGGTTCTAACTGAGGCCTAATCAGTTTTATGCTTCTTTACAAGTTAGGTATGTCACCTCTCCCTTACATGCTCTAGTGAACAAGGCAAAAACCATCACTATATAAGTTACAAGTTTGATTTCTGCAAAACTTGCTAAATCGCAAACTATGAATTATGAACTATGAATCCTTCTAAAGGGATATGTGTTATTCTACAAGTTATATTATTTACTCACGGGAGATCATTTATCTCACCCCTTTTCTTGTGTGATTTCAGAGCATTATGAGGAGGCAAGGTGATAGCTCAAGCAACCTACTCCACTTGGGAGATTTCCTTGTCCAAGTCTATTTACATATTATGATATGCAGAGTCATTCTTAGATGCTCTAGGAATTTATTTTTGGAATATTATTCATTTGATGATTAATTAGGAGTCTTAGTTTTCTTTTTCTTATGGATTGTATTCAAAGTATTTTTAAACTATTCTCCTGCTAGTTAAAGATTTCCTTTATTAATGGTCATACAAGTTGATGCATGAGATTTTGGTATGATCCTAGGCAATGTCTAACTGTGCATGAGAGGGTTCTACAGACGTGGGTGACTTTATGTCTCCCAATGTTCTAGGACCGTTATATCTCAGAAGTTGAGATGTGACACTAACAAATCTATGCTCAAATAGCTACTCACAAGTATAAAGACTATTGTAATAATGGGTACACCCTAAGATGATCTCTCAAGAAAGACTGTGTAAGACTTATATGATTGTGAACAAAAAAATAATTAATCAAATCACTTAAATGAAATAATAAATTAATGAAATCACACCTAAACAATCTAATCAATTTTGGTAAAGTGAATTTGAAGAAGAAATAATAAACAACTAAATTAAATTAAGCAAGTAAATTTCAAAATCAACAATTAATTAAAAGGTTAAGATTCAGATTCATCTAGTAAAACTCCTATGTTGGGCTAATTATTAGAATGAATATTTTGCCAACTTGAATAATTAATCAAACAAAACTAAACTCAGTTCAAAATCCAATAATTTTCGTATTCTCATATTCTAAACTAATTAAAATTAATCAAATTATTATTCAAATATAAATGAGGTAATATATTACTAATTCATACCTAATCTCCAATTGAATCTAGTTTCAATATTCAATTTGTTTCTCAACCTCATTTAATACCTAAGATTCATCAATAGTTGGCTAGAAAATTGATGACCAAATTTAATAGTTCAATTTAGATGATGCAAATTTATTAAATAATTAGTCCCAACATATTCATTAAAAAGGAATTATCTTAACCCCTAGACAAAAGAATATAGTTCATGATGATTTTAACAAGCATCAATTCAATCAAGTAACTAATCTCTATCATCATCATTATCGTGCTTTAGCAATCAAGATCAATAAAATTAATGAATTGAAATAAGATTAAATAGAATTTAGAATACTATACTATTTAAGTTGAAGTACCTCAAAATCTAAACCCAACCTCTTGAAAAACTTGATTAGAAACTAAAATCCTTCAATCCCAGTAAAAGCTTGATGAAAATTGAAAATTGAAATAACCCTCGAATTCTTTGTTCTCAATTACCCTCCATCTAAAATCACAGTTGAATGCACTTTTTATTTTCTTTTTTTATTTCCTTTTCTATTTTTCATCCTATACGGCTCTGACTCCTTTTCAAAAAGATTTAAATGAGATGCCCATGTTAAATAAGTGATATAGGTGTGTCTCTTGGGGATAACACGTCTATGGTGTACCGTAACATGTGGTTTTTGGATTTTCATGGCGCGCCTCTGGAGATGAAGTTAGATGGGTTTGTTGGTCTTTCATGGCATGCCTTTGGAGATGAAGTGACACACCTCTGGCGAAGCAAATGACATGCCTCTGGTGAAAAGAACAACACATCTATATTGATGCCATAGACATGCCTCTGTTTGTATCAATATTGCAATGTGCCGTTTTAAGTCCAAATTTACACCCTTTTGATCCCTAATTCAACAACTGACCTGAAATACACCACACAACATAAAAATACAAAATAACATTAAAAGAAACAATAAAATAACTAAATTAAACTAAAAACTAAATAATTAAACCTATTAAAACTATAACACAATACAACATAATAACACTCAATTGAGATTGGGAAGTGGACGTAGGGTTCGTTATGCTCGAATCGGTAGAAATTCTTGTATTCTTTTTTCTCTACCCTTGTCTCTTTGATTTGAATTTTTAATTTGCTACCAATTCAACTCTCTCTTTGTTGTGCATAAGGGCCAATAGACAGTTTACTAGTTTTGAAATTCTAATATATTATTTTTTTTAATTGCACTTGAATATAAAATACATACAATTATTTATCTTTAAATATAATAAAATTTTTAGTAATTTTTAAAATTTTTAATTATACATCAAAATTTTACAAGAAAAAATTATTTTCTGAGAAAAAAAAAAAAACGAATAGAGGTATGCTATTGACTAATTTCATTTACTTAGAATTTTGTAAAATAATAATAATAATAATAATAATAATAATAATAATAATAATAATATATTTACGTTTTAAAGCAAGATACAAATGATTCTATTATTAACTGATCAATAGAATATATAATATATATGGTTCAGTTCAATTTTGAAGGATTGTTTAAAATTGAATTCATAACTGAATTGCCTTGACGATTTTTAAAATTTTATAAACCGTAACTAACCATATCATTCTCAAAATCAATGGTTTCGATTTAGACCAGATGAATTAATTTGTTATTATCATTATTTTTGTTCAGCCCTTGTTGAAAGTATTCCTCCTGTTGAGTGGAGCCCTCCAACATGGAGGGCCCACCATTTGAAAATAAAGAAAAAAAAAGTCAGTTTTTTAGTGCCAATAATTAGTAGGTGGAGAATACAACCTGTTGCAAGTTGTATCTCACTATTTTGAAGCCTATATAAAGGCTTGCTTATAACGATTATAATATACACCAAATAAGCAGAGAAAGAGAGTTTGTGTGAGAATAGAATTCTAGAGAGAAAATAGAGAGAATTCCTCTGAGAGAAAAAATTGAGAGTATTCCTACAATTGATTTGTAGAGAGAAAAAATACTGTGAGTTTCACAAAATTATGAGAGTGTAATTTTATGAGTGTATACCTCAAATTTAAGTTGATAAAATTTGAGAGATTAATTTCTGTGTATTCTCATTATTTTATAGTGAAGATTTTTCGGAATTTGTCCTGTAGTTTTTCCCTCAAGATTTAAAGAGGATTTTTCACGTAAATATCTGTGTCCATTTTATTCTGTTGTGCTCGTATTTTTCTTAACTAGTGGTATCAGATCTACTTGGTTGATGATCCCAGCCCGTTAATATTCTTAGTATGCTCTGTGGTTGCAACATAGGCTAATCTTCCACATCAGAAAAGATTTTATTAGGACTGAATAAATTTGCTGGCCCGGGCACTATTATATTTTAAAAAGAAAAATATACTGTATGGAAGAGAAAAATACGATGAGTATTTTGGTGTGATTAGTTTCAAAAACAGACATCAACTTGATAATTATTTTTTGAAGTAAATTTTTTCCATGGTACTGTTCATGCAAAATTTCAGAATTTGTTGACGTTTGCTGATATCAGTGGCACTGTAGTAACCTAGCCCATCAGCAAAATAGATCCAATACTATAGCGATCCAATATTATAGCAAAAATTCAGTACTGTAGCAGAGATCCACTCTATAGCAGAAGTCCAATCCGTCACAGTAGCAGTCCAGCCCGTCACTATAGCAGAGGTACTGTTCATATAGTACTATTCACAGAGAAATTTGATATATGTGTTTTTAAGTGCAACATTGTGTGATTAAGTGCATATCTAGGAAAGTTTTGGCACAAAGGCTATAATTGCCTAAGGAGACTGGATTTTAAGTGGGACCATTTGTGACCCTTCCAGTCTTTTCTGGAGACTTTTCTGGTGCATTTTTTTACAATTATTGTGCACTGTGGCAGCATATAGTTACTATAGCATAATATAATTACTGTAGTAGATTGAAGAAATGTCGGGTCAGAAGGTAGAAATTGAGAAGTTTAATGGCATCAACAATGTTTCTCTATGGCAGAGAAGAATGAAGGATATTCTTATTCAACAAAAGGTTCATAAGACATTGTTAGGCAAAGAAAGTAAGGTTGCAACAGTTACAAATGATCAATGGGAGGAGCTAGATGAGATTGCAGCAAGTACAATTCGTTTAAATCTCTCAGATAGTGTCTTATAGAATATTGAGTCAAAAGATTGTAAGACTGCCAAAGAAACATGGGAGACTTTAGAGAATTTGTATATGTCCAAAAACCTTGCAAACAAATTATACTTGTGGAGAGAATTGTATCAAATACGGAAGGCTGAAAATGTGAGCATGATGCAACACATAAGCAACTTCAACAGCAAGCTTTCTCAACTGTCAAAGTTCAATGTGAAATTCAGTGATGAAGAAAGAGCTGTGATGCTTACGGTGACGCTCCCTTCGTCGTATATCTTATCACAACTTTGACTTATGCAAAAGATAAGATGGAGTTTGAAGTGGTTGCTGAAGCCTTGTTGTCTTATGAGAAGCAAAATAAGGAAAGAGATCCAGAAGCACAAGCCCTTGTTACAGAAAGTAGGCACAGAAATAAATCTTGAGGAAGAAGAAATGAAAATGACAAGTCTAGAGAAAGGTCAAAGTCGAGAACTAAAAGTTTCTCATGCTATCATTGTGGCAAACTAGGCCACATTAAAAAGAATTGTCGATTGTTGAAACAAGGTGAGCCAGAGAGTAGTCAACAAAAGAGTCAGGAAGAAAACACCACTGCAGTCATCAAACAGAAGAAGTAGCAGTAGTAACAGATGAGTGTCTACATGTTGGTGATGATATGACTGAGTGAGTGGTTGATTCAGCCGCTTCTTTCCACATCACTCCAAACAGAAAAATGTTTACCATGTACAAAACTGGCCATTTTGGAACTGTGAGGATGGAAAATTCAACACGTTCTCCCATTATTAGAATTGGAGATGTTTGTATACAGATAAATATTGACATTAAAAGATGTGAGGCATGTTCTAGAATTACGCTTCAATCTTATATCCATGAAAGCCTTGGATAATCAAGGTTTTGAGAATTATTTTGGCAATAGCAGATGGAAACTTTGTAAAGGATCATTAGTTGTGGCAAAAGGAAAGAGCTGTTGCACACTGTATAAAACCCGTGGAGAAGCATGTGAAAATGAGCTTAATGTAGCAGCTGAATCTTCTTCAAATTTATGGCATAAAAGACTTGGCCATATGAGTGAAAAGGGACTTCAGATTCTTGCTAAGAAGAAGATTATTCCTTTGGAGAAAGGTGTTGGATCAGATCCTTGTGACTATTGCTTATTTGGAAAGCAGCACAAAGTTTTCTTTAAAAGCTCATATGTCAGATGAAAGAATGCATTAGAATGTGTATATTATGATGTTTGTGGTCCCATTGAAGCTGAATCTTTAAGAGGAGCCAAATTCTTTGTAACTTTTATAGATAACTCATCTAGAAAAGTCTGGGTGTATCTGTTGAAGACAAAAGACCAAGTGTTTCTAATTTTTCAAAAATTTCATGCCATGGTAGAAAGAGAAACAGGGAAGCGATTGAAGTGTCTCCATTCAGACAATGGAGGTGAATACACTTCCTATGAATTTAGAGATTATTGCTCTAAATATGGAATTCGGTATGAGAAGACAATCTCTGGAACTCCTCAACATAATGGTGTACATGAAAGGATGAATCGTACTATTATGGAGAGAGTTAGATGTATGTTGAGAACAAGCAATCTTCCAAAGTCATTCTGGGGAGTGGTTGTTCAAACTATATGCTATCTGATCAACATATTGCCTTCTGCTCCATTAAACTTTGATATTCCAGAAATAGTATGGACCAACAAAGATGTCTCCTACTCTCATCTGAAGGTATTTGGATGCAAGGCATTTGTACATGTGCCAAAGGAGCAGAGACAGAAGCTTGACAATAAAGCCATACCATGTATTTTCATTGGATACGGTGATGCAAAATTTGGGTATAAATTTTGGGATCCAGTAAAGAAGAGAATCGTGAGGAGCAGAGATGTGGTTTTTCATGAGGACCAAACTTTTAAAGATTTAAATAAAGAAGAGCAATAAGCTGATAAAGATAGTATTGAGCTGATTCCTTCTCAAACTAAAAGAGAAGTGGAAGTTCAAGATATTGCTGATGGCATTGAGGTGCCTCATGATGATGATGATGATGCTGAGGTTGATGTACCAGTATAAGAGAATGGTAATCAGGGGGAGCAAATTCAACAACCTGAGATTGATGTACAATATCTCAGAAGGTCAAACAGACCACACAAGCCATCTACAAAATACCCAAGATCAGAATATGTTAATCTTACTGAGAAAAGGGAGTCAAAATCTTTTCAAGAAATCTTAGATCATAAAGACAAAAATAGATGGATGGAATCCATGAAAGAAGAGATGAACTCTTTGATGAAAAACAACACCTATGAATTGGTGAAGCCTCCAAAAGATAGAAAAGCTTTGACAAACAAATGGGTGTTCAGATTAAAAGATGTTGGGCATGGCAATCTAGTAATATACAAAGCTCGATTAGTCATTAAGGGCTTTGGACATAAGAAAGGGATTGATTTTGATGAAATCTTCTCACACGTTGTAAAGATATCATCAATCAGAATAATCTTAAGACTAGCAGCAAGTCTAGATCTTGAGATTGAATAGATGGATATGAAGACTATATTTCTTCATGGTGATCTAGAAGAGGAAATTTACATGCAACAACCTGAAGGTTTTGAAGTCAAAGGGAAGGAACATCTAGTTTGCAAATTGAAGAAAAATTTGTACGGATTAAAACGGGCTCCAAGGCAATGGTACAAGAAGTTTGATTCATTTATGATGAATCACAAGTATAAAAGAACAATAGCTAACTCATATGTCTACATCAAGCAGTTTCCTGATGGAAATTTTGTCATTTTACTACTGTATATTGATGACATGTTAATAGTTGGTCAAAATGCTCAAATGATCAACCAACTGAAAAAAGAATTATCAGAAGTCTTTGACATGAAAGACTTGGGTACAACTAAACAAATTTTGGGTATGGAGATTGTTCAAGATAGAAAATCTAGAAAATTGTGGCTATCACAAGAAAATTATGTTGAACGGATTCTTGAAAGATTCAACATGAAAGGAGCAAAGCTAGTATCTTCACCTCTTGGTGGACAGTTCAAACTCACCAAGAAAACATGTCCTTCTTCATATGAAGAAAGAGAGAAGATGTCAGTCATTCCATATTCTTCAGCTATTGGAAGCTTGATGTATGCAATGGTATGTACAAGACTAGATATTGCTCAAGCTGTTGGGGTTGTGAGCCGTTTCTTAGCAAATCCTAGTAAGGATCATTGGGAAGCTGTCAAGTGGAACTTCAAATATTTAAGAGGGACATCCAAACTGTGTCTAAGCTTTGAGAATGGAAAACCAATCTTGGAAGGATATGCAGATGCAGACATGGCAAGTGATCTTGATGGTCGAAAGTCTACATCTGGGTATTTGTTTACTTTTACAGGGGGAGCTGTATCATGGCAGTCTAAATTGCAAAAATGTGTTGCTTTATCTACAACAAAAGCTGAATACATTGCTACCACAGAGGCAGGAAAAGAAATGTTATGGATGAAGAAATTCCTTCAAGACTTGGGGTTGAAGCAGGAGAAGTATGTAGTTCATTGTGATAGTCAGAGTGCAATTGATTTAAGCAAGAACTCTACATATCACTACAAAATGAAGCACATTGATATCAGATATCACTGGATTCGAGAAGCATTTGAAAATAAATTATTTCTAGTGCAAAAGATTCATACAGATAAAAATGTAGCAGACATGTTGACAAAGGTGATCCCTTGGCAAAAGCTTGAGTTGTGCTCCAAGCTAGCTGGAATGAATTCATGGTGATGAATATACGAGGATAATTCTTCCCATCCATGATGGAGCCCTCCATGTTGTCGTGTAGGGGAGATTTGTTGAATGGAGCCCTCCAACTTGGAAGGCCCACCATTTGAAAATAAAGAAAAAAAAAAGTCAGTTTTTCGATGCCAACAATTGGTAGGTGGAGAATACAACCTGTTGCAAGCTGTATCTCATTATTTTGAAGCCTATATAAAGGCTTGCTTATAACCATTGTAATATACACGAAATAAGCAGAGAAAGAGAGTTTGTGTGAGGATAGAATTCCAGAGAGAAAATAGAGAGAATTCCTCTGAGAGAAAAAATTGAGAGTATTCCTACAATTGATTTGTAGAGAGAAAAAGTACTGTGAGTTCCACAAAATTATGAGAGTGTAATTTTGTGAGTGTATACCTCAAGTTTAAGTTGATAAAACTTGGGAGATTAATTTCTTTGTATTCTCATTATTTTATAGTGGAGATTTTTTGAAGTTTGTCCCATGGTTTTTCCCTCAAGATTTAAAGAGGGTTTTCCACGTAAATATCTGTGTCCATTTTATTTCGCTGTGCTCGTATTTTTCTTAACACCTCCACCCGACAAAGAAGAGATAATTGATGATGAACGTAGTTGGATGGATGATTGAATTGGATCTTGAATTGACATTGAAACTTCTTATACAAGAAGAAGAGCACTAGATAACATACAGACTTAGAAAGTATTTGTGGTCTTGGAGTCCTGAATTTTGCAAAACTTTATATGTTTTATTAATATCCTTGACAAAAACAAAGTGAACCTCTCCATTTATGAAGGTTTGTAGAAGTTTCCAACTTGATGGGGGGAAGCTAGAAGATAAACCAAGCTTCTAACTTGATCAAGGCCCACTTGGGTTTCCTTATAAGTTCTTTGCTGCATCATTAACACAAATGGAACATTTCAATTTGCTACTAATTGTATCTTAATTAATGATTTTAAAAGAACTTAGTTGGTTAAAAATAATTCAATTTAAATATAAATGGACCAATAATTTTGTTAGCCTAAAATAATTTAATTTAGAATTAATTGAATTTATTTAAGCTCAATCAAATTTTAACCAAATATTTTAATTAGTCAAAAAATGACATGTTTGCAAATAAATCAATTAATGAAACCGTATAGGCTGAGGTACTTTACAAGTTTTACTCTTAATTCCAACACCTTTAAAACCCCCTTCACCTCTTGTATTATCCAATTCAATTATCAAATTTTTACAATATGGTTTCAACGTCACATCCCAACCCCACCATGCATGCATATAATAGGCACTGATAGTCATTTCTATTCCCATCTTCACCCTTCCCTCGTCTACATCTGTTGTGAAATTTTTGGCCAACGGGCCTAGCATGAACAACCTCTCCCAGTCACAGCCTTGAGGATCAGATTGGATTTGAAATGCCATTTGTTGCTTCATGTCAATGCGTAGTTTATCGTTCATGGACCCGCAAGAGATAGGTATCCCATTGTAGGTAAGAAAAGCAGCGAATGGTGGAATCGTAATGTTTAGATTAGACTTGTTGTTAACAAATACCAAGTTTGAGCTCCAAGAAACAACCAATCTTTTCGAAGGACTCATGTAAAATTTATCAAAGGTTAAAGATGATAACTTGAGGGAGAGTGTACCTGGTTTGGGTCCATATTTTAGAGTTTGGTAACTTGCTATGCTTAGAAAAACTATAGGAAACACTACTAGCACTACATAAATCACAAGTTTGAAAATTTTACACCCTCTTCCAGACATGTTTATATTTTAGAGAGAGGAATAGGGTTTCTTCAAAAATCTTTTTATTTGATAAAGAAATATGAAGGCCTGAAATATTTTTATTTTTTTCAAGGACTTTTTTATTCAAGAAATTTGATGATTTAGGAAGTGAGTTTTCAATGATTATATAAAAATTCTTATTAGTGCAGCTTTCATATATGTATAAATGACAGCTCGTGCTTTCTAACCCATTGTTGTTAATTTGTTTCAAGTGAAATTTTGGCATATAGACAGTTTTAATGTGATTTTGTTTGTCAAGTTTTTCCATACTGTCTTGATGTTTGATTGTCTCACAATCCAAGGCATTGCTTCCTTTTAGAAGTTTTTTCCCGTTACTAAAAACTGCAATCTCTCCTTCGCCTATTGAGTTTCTTGAATTTTGTACTTCCATGGTGGTTACAGTAGTTAAATAGTTGACAATATTTGGGTTGGTAGATATTCGCCTAAATTAGCTTATTTCAATCATGCGGCAAACTAATTTAACAAATTAACGGAATTAATTGACATTATTTCAATTGTTTGAGAAAATTAGTACCTTATCTATTGATGAAGTTGGTTTCCTTTGTTATGCCCAAAGAAACTACAACGTTTTGTAACCATCACACATACATATACAAAGACACAAGCTAATTTTATTAAATAAATCATTGTAACTATTTTAAAGTTCATTTTTTTTAAATGATGGTCACCATTCTATTTAAAAGCCATTTATAGGCAAATAAAGAAGATAAAATAGGACTTATAATCACACGTGTAGACACCTCATTTTAGTACACTTAAATTTCAGTCGAAACGCAATGAGAAGGCATTGATATCAAAATTGTTGTCACTTTTACACCAATAAGAAGTTGAATTGATGTGAAATTAAAAATTAAGACAAAGAGAAATTTAAAAGATGGAGGGAAGGAAGATTTCACACACAAAATTTATAATGGTTCAGGTATTAACTAACCCTACATCCACTCCCCAATCTCAATTGGCTGTTCTACTGTCACTACAGAATTACAGTAGAGTTTCAAAGTTCACTCCCAACTTACAAGGTTTTTTATGGCTAACTCTACACCTTTATAAGTTTTTTCCCCTTAGGCTCACTCTTAACCTATACAAGAGTTTTCTATGATCCACCCTCAACCTATTACAAGTGTTTTAGATGGTTAACACGCAACCGTTGAGCAATCAATGGCCTTACAACAACACAAACAATACAATTGAAAGTTTAAGACTTTGAGAAATAAATTTGCAAGAGTTTGGCTATATAGAAGGTTGTTGGATTGTTATGAGGGTCTTAGGAGGGGGTATTTATATTTTTCACCTACCAAAATCCTATTGCATTTAGTCCCATGTCCATATCTTCCATAGTAGCTACAAAATCTGCATTAAATGTGCAATTAGAGTAGTTTCACGGTCGCATCCCATTTTGCGGTCGCTACTTTAATTTCAGTCATGATCTTCAATTATGCCAAACTGCTAGTTGACACATGGCACAACATTGTTGGTTGATCAACTATCCATTGGAGTTACTCTCTAACTTATGAATATCGCTGTCATGATCCTACATTGCTGTCACAATTCTCCTTTTTTGCCCAATATTATGGTCACGATTGATGGTCACGAATCCATCTGTCTCTTATGATCAATTTGCTTCAATTGCCTTTAATTAATTCTCGATCATGACAAACTAAGTTGCGATCATGATTCTAGATTCGTAGTCGTGATTTCAAATAGCATTTGCAAATTACAAGTCTAGTTCATGACTTTATGAATTTTTATGTTCTTTTGATTTGTAACCTTTCCAAAGTATTTTTCCTACAAAAACAACACTTAAAAAACATATTACATCACTTTAATTTGATTGTCAATATCAAAATAGAGATTGACTAAGTTATAAACCAACTTAGGTCAACAATATCTCTCTTTTTGATTTTGATAATCAAATTGAACTTAAATCAAAAATTTATTTATCTCCCCATCAATTAGTGATCCCTTTAAGAAAATTTATGTTCAATTAAACTCAATTAATTTTATCTCCCTCTTAAATGCAAGTTACAATTGAGTAATTTTCACAAAGTTTTGCAAACTTAAAGGAAATTTTTGTTTGAATTCTTTTCTCCCCCTTTGGCAATATAAAAAAGAAATCATACATATAAAAAATAAACTCATAAAAAAAATTGGCAAAATAACTGTAGATAAGATGGACAAAGATAATTTGCATTCATTAAGATAAAATATTACACATGTATGATCTTTGCTTTAGTGCCAAAAGATGAATGGATTTAAAAAATAAATGGAACTTAAAAACAAAGGAAAAAACATTAAATTCAAAGAAACAAAGAAGGAAAGAAAAGTTTTACTTCTAGGATTCAATCTCTTACTCACTCTCCTCACTTGATTCCCAATCCTCCAAATAGCATTGAAGAAGCTCCAATTTTCCTTGTCTTATAGATGTCATGATGAATATTGTCAAAGAGACTCAATTTCCTCATGATCTTAGATGGCATCTTGTCCACACTGGAAGGGGTTTGGGAAGAGGTAGAAGCACTAGGAGGTTGAGGTTGAGTTTCTTCAGGTGCTTCTTCTTGTTTTTTTTTTTCCTATGGCTACATTCACCAATAGTCACCATTTTCCTTGCCTTTTTTTGAATTCCCATTTCCCCATAAATATATTCAATGTTTCCATACTTCTCCCTTATCGCTTTTACATGAATCATATATTGAGTATTTGTCAATGATTTTTTGATGTATTATTTGAGAATGACCTTATTTGGAGGGATAAGGGTACCAACATACTTGGAAAATATGGTAATTTGGGAATTAGGAAGATAAAAGAATGGTTTCCTTTTATGTTTGGGTAAGATGAAGAAATTGGTCAATAAGAAAACGAGCAGTTTGAACTGGTTTCCCTTTGATGGGGTTGTAAGGAAGAAAAGGTCTTTTTGGGAGACCTTCTCATTACTACCCCCTCTCATATTAATGGAGAGGGTGACAATTTGATGGAGCACCCAAAAGGGAAGAGTATTGATGTGTTTGGCAAGGGGAGTTTTAGAATCAAATGTAGTTTCTATAAAGATTTTAGTCCAAAAGGGTGTGAGGTTCATCTCCTAATCATTGATCGTATAGGAGCCTTTGGAAGTCAAAAATACTTGCTACTTCATTCAAAGAAAGTTCATACAACTTACCAAAGAATCTAAAGTTCATACAACTTACCAAATAATCTAAAGTTGATTCCATAGTGTCCAAGGGTTGGATGTAACTTCTTGTGCACTGCCAATATGATAAGAAATTCTTTGGTGAGTTCTTCGTAGCCATCCTCATCAACAGAGATAAATTTACACCATTTAGATTGTTGAGGTAGGCAATTATGCTATCCTCTATACCCAAGGCATTGAAGCTTACAAGGCTAGGAATTTTATTGGGTAGGATGGTTTTGTCAAGAAGTCTTTGGTAGTTTTATTTTTCTTCTTGGGTAACTCTTTTCATAAGTTCAAGAGGAGAGGGGGTTTGAGACCTTTATGGTTCTTTTCCCTTCTTAAAAGTCCTTTTTGTTGTTGTGAGTAGTAAGGCAAGTAATATAAGAAGAAAAGAAGAGAAAATAAGTAAAAGTAGAGAGAAAGCAGGAGAAAGAGAGAGTTTTTAAGATGAAAAAATTCTTGGAATTGTAAGAGCAAGAGTATTTAGAGTCTTTAAACTGATTAGTAATGAAAAATGGAGTATTTATAGACCTAAAAATAATAAAAAATGGCTAATTTTGAAAATTGGTCCATTTTACAATGGCTATTTTTTTTTTGTTAGACCCAAAAATCGTGTTTGTGAAAATGAGTCGTGACTGCGATTTACATAAATGCAATATCACAATGGCAATTTACAGAACTTACAAATAGCAAAAAATTTTCAAGTATCACGACTGCGAAAATCAATTGCAACCCTGATTTAAAGCTCATCTAGAAATTTTGAAAGAAACTCAAGAAAAATTTTCATGTAATGCAATTGGCACTTAAAATGCAAGATTAAAATAGACATAAATGAGCATTTGTATCATAGAAATGGCAAATATTCATAAGAAATCGATTCAATCATACATTATTCTTAACAATTATCACTTTATCACAAAGAATCACTGCAAAGAGTTGCCTCAATTCAAGATAAAATTAAGCAATAATATATTAAATAAAATGAAAATTTTATGGCAAAGAGCTTCCATCAAGCATCCCTAACTCCCTTTTAATGAAGTTCAATATTTCATCATTAAGAGGTTTCATGAAAATATCGACTATTTGTTATATCAATGAATTCTATTATAAACATCATCATTTTATATATGATCTCTTAAAAAATGATGTCTTATATCTATGCATGATCTTAGAATGTTAGATGGAATTTTTTTTGAAAGATTTATAGCACTCGTGTTGTCACATTTGATGGGAATGTGATCAACTATTTGACTATAGTTCTTAAGTTGTTGTTTCATCCAAAGAAGTTGAGTGCAACAATAACCCGCTGCCATATATTCTACTTCGATGGTGGATAAGGCAATCAAGACTTTTTTTTACTAAACCAAGGGACTAAACATTCACTAAGAAAATGACAAGTTTCAAAAGTGCTCTTCTTATCAAGCAAACTACTGGCATAATCCGCATCCGAAAAACCCATGATGTTAAAAGATGTGTTTCTAGGATACTGTAAGCATAAATACAAAGTGTCATGTAAGTATTTCAAAATTCTTTTAATCACATGCAAATAAGATTGTTTAGGATAAGATTGAAATCTAGCACATAAACAAACACTATACATAATATCGGGCCTAGATGCAGTAAGATAGAGAAGTAAACCAATCATACCTCTATACTTCTTCTTATCTATTGGCTTATACTTTTCATTCTTTTCAAGCTTATTTGATGTGCTCATTGGTGTCTTGCTACTTTTGCAACCATCAATCCCAACTTTCTTTAAATGCTCCTTCTTGCACTTGGATTGGTTGATGAAGATATCATCCATGCATTAATTGATTTGTAAACCGAGGAAGAACTTGAGCTCACTCATCATCCTTGATGTGCCAAAATGCATACTAACAAACTGTAAGTGCACAGGTCGTTATCAAGTAATAAAGTAATGAGTATGAGTATCATCTCTACGAGGATGGTATATAAGTACTAGCGCAAACTTCAACTATTGTCTAGTGAATAATCAAGATGAAGATTAATTAAACTAAGCTAACCTAAGAAAGTAAGTAAATGATATTGATGGAAATAATCTAGGCAAAGCTAATCTAGATATGACTCCCCCTAGTCTCTCATGTATATCAAACAATGGATTGAATCGGGCTCTCACTAAATTAGATAAAAACCTTTCTTAAGTGATTAAATCCCTAACTTCCTAAGTATTATAGGGGAATCTCTTCTCAACCTATAATCAAATAAGAGCAACATTAAGTTTAAGAGATTAATATCCAAAGAAATTTTGTAAGTCTATATCTAGCACCCCAATCAACTCTCTATTCCCATAAGTGATCTATCTATATCAAGGTATCTCTACTCGTCAAATATAGAAACAATATCCAATCAACAAGCTAGCAATTGCTAATTGGAATAATAAGATTTATCATGAAAATAAAACAACCAAAGATGAATTGATTAAAGTTTAAATCCTTCAATCTATACAAGCAAAACTAGGGTTCATTACAATTATAATTAGTTCATATTAAAATTGGAGAACAAAGATGCAGAAAATAAAAGAGGAAGAAATCTCAAACAGATCTTGAAGATGTTCTTTCAAATCTTCTCTTCAATCTTCCACATCCACTTGGATCTTGGTCTTTGATTCGATTAAGCCCTCAATTTCTCTAGCCTTCAAGCCTTTCCCATGACTCTTGGGCTTAGCCAACCCTCTTAAATCTCTATTTTTGCTCTGTGGTGGCTCCCCCTTAAAATGCTGTCTAATATGATTTATATTGCTAAATTTTAACCTCACATCACTGGAGCCACGGCTGGGATTGCAGTGGTGTTTACGACACCAAGGGCCCATGGGTGAAATCTCAGTGGTGGGTCCACCCGTGTGAGGTTACTGGGTGTATTTCTAATTTTGCTCTTATCACACGGATGGAATCCCAGCTGGGATTTCAATGGTTTTTGCCCACACAGGTGGAATCTCAATTGGGATTTCAATGGTGTCTATCCACATGGGTGGAATCTCAGTGGTGCTTCCACCTGTGTATGCCCATCTTCTTCCAAAATTCAACATTTTGTCTTGGATCTTTCACCATTCTAAGTCACATTTGATTTATGGCATTATTTGGCACCTGGTTAACTAAAAGAACTCTGGAAAAGCACTAAACAAACAAATCAAACTCAATTTTAAGGATAAAATATATTAAAAACAAGGGGTAAAGTGTAGTCAATTAAGTGCTTATCAATCCTCATCTCAAATTCCCTAGCCATACACTTAGCAAAATCCTCACAAAGATGTTCATTAATAGCACCAAGAACAATATCATCAATATAAATTTGAACAATTAAAATGTCATTGTTGTACTTTTTCACTAATAAAGTTGTGTCTACCTTTCCTTTTGTAAAATTATTTTTCAAAAGGAAAGAACTAAACCTTTCATGCTAAGTTCTAAGAGCTTGTTTCAATCCATACAAGGCTTTAGTCAATTTATAAATATGGATTGAAAATTCATGATGTTCAAAATCGGGAGGTTGTTCAACATAGACTTCCTCCTCAATAAAACCATTCAAGAATCCTAAGAGCCTCTAATCTTACTACCAGAGTAAAGTTTTCATCATAATCAATGTCTTCCTTTTCATTGTACTCTTTGGCAACTAATCTAACTTATTTCTAATGATGGAACCATGCTCATCTGACTTGTTTCTATACACTCATTTACATCCAATAATGAGATGATCCTTAGGTTTAGGAATAAGTTCCCATACTTTGTTTTTCTCAAATTGGTTGAGTTCCTCTTGCATGGCAATCATCCAAAACTCATCAATAAGAGCCTCATCAATAGTCCTTGACTCAATTTGAGAAACAAAAGTAAAATTATTATTTAAGGCTTTAAGTTGAGATATAGTACTTACACCGTTTGAAGGTTCACTAATGATAAGCTCCTTGAGATGGTTCTTTGGGAATCTCTACTTCTTTGGAAGTTTTTGGTAATCATTTTCTTATGGTTGTAATGGAGCTTCATGATCTTATTGGCTTCCTTCATTTCCTTCTTTTGGATTGACATCTTAATCAAATCCAAATTTCTCAAATTCACCTACAAGGTCATTAAGAATACATTTTCCAAGATTAAGCTTACTAGATTCATCAAACACAACATTCATAAATTCTTCAACCATCGTAAATTTTTTATTAAAGACTCTATAAGCCTAGCTAGTTATGGAATAACTTAAGAAAATACCTTCATCAATTTTTGAAGCAAATTTCCCAAGGTTATCCTTAGTGTTCAATATATAGCACTTGCAACCAAAAACTCTAAGATGTGAAATTTTGGGATTCTTTTATTCCATAACTCATAAGAGCTTTTATTTAAAATTGGTCTTTTGAAAACTCTATTCTCAATATAACATGAGGCGCTAACAGCTTCTGCCAAAAAATATATGGGAAGATAAACTCATTTAGCATTGTTCTAGCCATCTCTTCAAGAGTTCTGTTTTTTCGCTCTACAACACTATTTTATTGTGGTGTTCTAGGAGATGAAAAATTATGAGAAATGCCATATTTAATGCAAAAATTTTCAAAAGATTCATTTTCAAATTCTTTTCCATGATCACTTCTTGGAAATGAAATATCATTTTTCATTTTGAACTCTTTTTGCAAAGAATTTAAATGCATTAAAAGAATCACTCTTATGAGTTAAGAAACTAACCCAAGTAAATCTAGAGTAGTCATCAACAAGCACATAGGCATAAAATTTTCCACCCAAATTAGCAACTCTATTAGGTCCAAACAAGTCTATATGTATAAGTTGAAGAGGTCTAGAAGTACTTACTAATAGCATTATGTGCCATAGGAGCCATATAATAGTTATGTAATAGTAGATATTAATTCCCAATGGCATGATTATATATTCATAATGTGAAAAGGATTTCATATTATTGAATATAATCCTTAAGTATTTGTAAGAGGATCTATTATTAAGTGTTGAGAATATGGGAGATAGATCGCTCTTGTATAAATATTTTAAATATGTTCATGGTCATAGGATTAATGATTGGGCATCATTAATTCTGGAAGACCATCACCTCTATTTGTTTTCTATAATCAGTATGTGATACAGATGATTATAAAGGCAGTGAGTCTCATGCTGCTTGACATATGATGTCAATACAAACATCTGAATATTCATAGGATGAATAGTTGAACTGTAACATTAGATGATAATAATATAGGGTTTTACTACTTGTCAATTATTTATGATTTAGGTCATAATAGTGCATACAATCCTTTGATTTAAGGGATACTATATCTCATACATAGGTGGTTAGGATTTATTATTGCTTACATAAACATACTATTCATATATAGATATATGGCATGTGATAGTTCTAATTTATTATGTATGGAGGTCAGTGATTGCCAAAATAGAATTCATTATCTCAAGTAAATGAGGTTAAGATCTTATGGTATTTGGGTCTTCTTGATAACTAAAACTCATAGCCAAGACAGACAGATTAACTAGAAAGAGTTTCTAGTAGGAATCTAATATCATTAAGAATTAGAACTGAGATAAGGACATAGAATCTAGGTACATTAGGTTTGACATAAACCATTACCCTAGCTGAGATTGGGATCTTTAATGAAGGAATTTTAGTGCATGATAATTTATGATCGATGGTCCATGTGATGTTTAAAGTTATTAACTATAAACATTCATTTTTAATTAGGTAGTCATGATATAGAATGCTAGCTATCACTCATGACTTATGGGACTAAGTGTGAAGTGGGGATTTCACATTAGTAGAGAAAAATGTTTTCTCATTCCCATTGCTAATTAGACATGAACCTAGAAAGTCACACACCCAATAGTGATCACCTTCCAAATATAAAAGGTTTACCATAATAATTAATTAAAGTGTTTAATTAATTGATTAGTGGTAAAATGGGTAAAATGATTAAATATATAATTAAATTTGCAATGACCCTAGCATGTCCTAATATTATATCTATAAAGGTTTTTATTCAATTAAATCTTAATTTGCATATGATACAAATGAGAAAGATTAAATTGAAAAATGTTTTGGACTAAATCAAAGATATGATTTTAAGCTTAGTGAAAACCCTTAACACATGAAATGTGGCCTAAGCTCATATGTGATATGGTTAACAGGCATTTTAGGAGTTAGAGAAAATTCATTGTTCATAAGCCCATGTGATGGATTTAGGGGTTAGAGAATTTTCTACTAAGGTTAAAATTTTTATTACATCTTTTAACTAATGAAAATATCGATTTTGCCCCTAAAGGATAAAATGGTCATTTCACCATTTGAAGAAGGAAAGTTCAACTTTGCCCCTTCACCTAATGAAGAGCAAAAAAGGTGTAATGGTCCTTTGGTGCAAAGACTTAATGGTTAAGTCTTCTAAAGGATATAAAAGTTTTGAGTTTTTATGTTGCGAAAGAGTGAATATCATTTTTCTCATTTGAAGCATTTCAGAGAGAGAAGTTGAGAGAGAAAAAGAAAATGAAGAAAATGTTTCTTCATTTTTCTTTTGATCTTCAATTCTCTTCCTTGTTCTTTATGAAAGAATAAATTCTTGCAATTTGAAAATAAGTTTAGTCTAAAAGAAATCAAAGAGAATCCTTAAAACTTTCTAAAGGTTTTTGAAATAAAATCTTGAATCAAATTGGGCAACCAAGAAAGTGATTCAAGAACACCAAAAACTAAGAGGAAACTTGAAGGTGAGTTAGGTGTGGATGATCTAGAGGCTTCATACTTTGGAAGCTCTTTGTTAAAGAAAGAAGGAACCTACAAGATGTAATATGATTACTCTTCGTTCTTCTTTCTATGCATATGTGTTTTACACACAAATTAATTGATTGCTTGAATGGATGTTTGGACCAAAATTGGGTGAAGTGAAATTTTAAAATATTTGGAATTTCACCCCACCACCTTACTTCAGTTGCTTTTGGCTCTACCATTCCTTCACTTACTACATTTTTAGCTTTGAAAGAGGATTTGTCTTGCTTTCTCATTTGGTATGGTCCATATATTTTGTCCTTTAAGAATTTTTTCTTTGGTAGCTCATCAACTAGCTCATCCTTGTAAAGGCTATGAAGAAATTCCATGCTTGCATGTCCAAGCCTTCTATGCCGAAGTTAAAACTCATTAATAGATGCAAGACACTTGAAATTATGGTTAGCTAAATTTTATAAGTTAATTATATAGATATTGCCATCTCTTTCCCCTTTGAACATCACTTTGTCATCCACCAAAATAGTGACAAGACATTCTTTAAGTCAAAGATGACTTTATTATTTTTATAACTTAATTGACTTATACTTATAGTAAATTGTCTTAAACCATCAACAAAATAGACATCCTCAATAAGGGAACAACCTTCCTTACTAGTTAAGCCAATACCAATTACCTCACCCTTGGTATTGTTTCTAAAAATGAAATTTCCTCAAACCTTTTTTCTTCAATTTGATGAAGAGCTTGCATTACTAGTCATATTCTTTGAACATCCACTATCTACATGCCATTCATTTTCTTTGGTAGTGGATTTAAGGTAAACCTACAAAAAAATAGAAATTTATCTTCTCTTAGGTACCCAAGCATATTTGGGTCATCGGGGGTTAGCTTTGGAAGGATCTTCAAGCTTTAGTTGAGCCTTTCTTTTATAACAAAACACATTTATGTGGTCATTCTTCATACAATAATGACACTTAAGTTTTGACATAAATTTTTTTTTTATGCTTAGCCAATTTGTAGTGAGATTTATGGTCTTTTCACAACATTTCCATGATTCATAAAAAAACAAGAATTATGCATGCCTTTTATACATAAATGCATAATTAGCTTTTTAAGGCTTAGCTCTTAAGCATTGTGTACCTTTTGAATCCTTTTAGGATTAGAGGGTTTAGTGTGTGCTTTTACTCCTTTATCAATTACCTCAACGCTAGAGGTTTAAGGAATAATGGCCTTTATGAACATGGTAGTAGAGGACATGGATAGAGATGTACTATCAAATCCAAAGTCATATTTCAAAAGAGGTGCCTTTGAGACACAATGAGAGTTTCGAAAGCTTCCTTCCCTTTATCAAATTTAGAAATAAATGATCTTAATTCCTCAAATTCCAATTTTAAAGCATTATTTTCTTTATATAAGGAATCAAGAGAGGATATTTTAGAAGAAATTTCTTCTAATGAGCCTTTGAGACTTACATTGGAAGTTTTCAAGCTTAAAACAAGTTCTTCTAATTCTTTAAAATTCTCCTCTAGTTTTGAATATTTTCTTTTTCTTTGTAAAATTTCATTTTAAAATAATATTTTTTGCATTTTAAAGCCATAGCTTCCATTAGCTCATCCTCATCTATATCATGCAATTCATCATCACGAGAATGAGAAGTAGAGCATACCTCTTTTGAAGAGTCCTTTAAGGCCATGAAGCATAGGTTAGCAATTTCCTCATCTTCTTTATCACTTGAGGAGTCATCATCCCATGTAGCCTTGAGAATTTTCTTTTTCTCCTTATTCCACTTCTTTTTCTTCTTAATTTTAGGACAATCCAATTTGATTTGCCCTTACCTTCCACATTCAAAGAAAGTTATATCATTCTTCTTTTCCTTGCTAGTGTTGGAGTTGGAGTTGGAAGATGATCTTCTAAAGGGCCTCTTATCTTTCTTCTTTTTCTTGATGATTTCCAAGACCTTCTATAGAGCATTGCTAGCTCCTTATGTTCATCTTCACTTTCATCCAATTCACTTGAACACTATCTATCATATTGTTTCTTTGATGACATTTGAGAGCAAGTGACTGCTTTTTCTCCTTATCCACTTGTGGCTTTTCCATCTTTATTGTCCTCTCATGGGTAAAAAGTTTACTAATGATAACATTGGTAGTGTCACATCCAGATTTCAGGGTGCAATGGTCCTAGAGCATAGGTAATCTTAAGGGAACCAAAAACCCATAGAACCCATTGACCTATCCTTTAGCGAAAATCTGATAGTATATCAACTACACCTTAGGATAACCCTAAAATATGAAACTAGCAAACAATAAATATTATACTTCCAAAATATCATCCTTATACCCTTAACATCACCATGTACATTATTATATTCTCCAAATACCCATTAATTTAACTCTATCTATTTTATAAATTAAGTCACTTACTGTTCTGTTGCTTAATTTAATTAATTTATCATACACAAATATATATACATACATTTATTATACATCATTAATTTAATAATTTAAATACCATGGAGCAGCTAAGATTATCTTTAAACTGCCTATTTACATATTAAAAATATGTACATTTATTTACAATATTTTAAGCAAAAATTTATATCCTTCATTTCTTGTAAGCATCAAGTGAGGATAAGACTTGAGCTTCTAAATAAGTGCTAAATTCCTGAAAAAAAATAAAAAAGGAATGGGGGTGAGTAAACTCAATGAGTATATACTATATTACCATACTTGCAGCATAAAGTTCAATAAGGTTTTGCAAGGGTGGTACATAAATATATATCATGAATAAACATCAAGATAAGAAATTCAAATAGCAACGTCAGAATGAGTAATCAAGGAATAAATATTAAGATAATATAAATAATCAATGGAATAGTATCATTGAACTAGCAGAAATCTAGTCTAATAATAATAAGAGTAGTTTTATTCTTTATCATATTATATTCGTGATAGAGGCTCTTTTGTAAAGTAATATCACACTACTTACACTTGGCTGGTCAGGTTGTGCGACCAAGATAATATCTCGTCCTGGTTGGAGTCAATACAGTGTACACAGCTTGACATTCCTCACACTAGATAAATATAGTGTACACAGCCCGGTGTTCCTCACACTGGATAAGGGGATTTTGCATTTCAAAGTTATTAATTTGTACCATTTTTGGTACCAATATCTTTGATCAGTTAACATTTAGAGGCAACATTTATATCATTTCCAATGAATTTCAAGTAAAGAAAATGAAATTCATAAAATGGTTATCAAATCAGAATTATTGAACAAGTCTATTAACGAAATGTGAATGAGTAAAGTTCAATTGCAAATGAGTAATGGAAATCACTCAAATGAGATTCTATTTAAGTAATATTTCAAGGTTTTTAAGGAATGTACAAGACTTAAACTCATTAGGAAAGGAAAGTAGGTTATACAACATAGCAATATAGGATACACTCACCTTAACTCCTTTAACTTAAGTAATAAGGGCAATAATAAAGTTCTTGTTGTTTGTCTTCCTCCCCTTCTTGCTCTTGATTTTTCTTTAGACTCCTTAAGTTGTTCTATATGCCAATTTACATATATATTAAGTTCAACACAACAATAGCAATACCAAATATTAAGTTTCTAATTTCTGCCTATGTTACACCTATTGACCCAGCTGTATTGTTCCCACCACAACTTAAGCTACAAAACTTCAATTGCATTGATTCTTATAGAATTATAAAGAAAACACTTAGAGGCATAATAAATTAAAATTTCAACCAATTTTGAGCTCCACACAAAATTTGGTGCAATGTCTAATCCTATTCTGCATTACTATTCGAGATAGACTGAACTAGTCCTAATTTTGCCAGCATAACTCACAATTCTTAAGTCTGATGCCTCAATCCAATTCAGACTCTATAACTCTCAAATTACTCAGATTCTCTCAAGCCCTTTTACCATCTACAACTTTCTAGTTTTGTCCAAGATCAAATTTAGACTCTAAGGTCCCTGAATTGGAGCCTTAAATTCTAGTAGTCAACTCCTCACTAAATCATACCATTGCTCTTCACTACCCCTTGTTCCCATCACCTCTACTCTAATCCCCCTTATCTAAACACCCTTAGTTTGACTCCTTTATTCTAACCTTACCTCAAACAACCATCTCTCCTTCATTACTTCTTCAAACCAAATCCATAAATCGAGCAAGAGATAGAATTTTCCAAAGAAAACATAACATATTCAAGTAAAAGCATGAAACCAATAAGTTTAATTCTTGAACTCACCTCCAGTTTAATGTCCTTTCTTCCTCTCCTTCTTCTCCCATTACTATCATCCTCTCTAGCGCCTTCTGAATTTTTCTTTTTTATGTTCCTAAGCTAAATGGCCAACTTGTGAGTATATCCTATATGTGTACTTTCTTTTCCCTTTTTTTTATTTATGACTAAAATTAGAAATTTTAATTCATTATTTTCCCTTGCAAACTCTCAGAGTCAACTTCAAAATTAATTAATTTAATTTAATTTTTTTAAATCAAAAGTCAAAAGAAATGATTGTATATTACCTATAAATCTCAAAATTCCTACTTTCTTAAATTTAATTACCCTAAATCATCTAATTATTGTCTATTAATATTTTTAACTTAATTTTTAAGGTTCTAAGACTATAATTAATTATTCTCTCATCCAATTCTCCTAAGGCAAAACATGGAAAAAATCGCAAAACCGGTTTTGCTTTTAGCGTACCGATCTTGCTTAAGTATTTTCTATGCTCAATTATAACTTAATTTTTGACTTCTATTATTTATAATATCTTTAAAATACTAAAATTAGTGATACAAAAAATTAAAACATGATACCGACCATTTTTTTGAGAGATTGCATACTAAAATTAGCGAGGGATGAAATCTATCAGTGAATTATGGTAGGAGCCATTGACACATTAATTTATCGATCATTTAAATACAATTTATTGACCGTGTGTAAATCAAAAGTCTGGCACCAAATTTTTGTATGAATACAACTTTAATGACTAACTTAGCCACTGAAAGGTAGGCTATAAAAAACAAATCGATCGGTGAATGGTCGATAACTTGTTAAATGGTTAAAGATTTACCGACTGAACATCGAGCATACATACCAAAAGTTAGACGCAAATTTTGAGTGGGCATGAAAAATCACAGACTAACTTAGCTATTGATCGCCACATGTAATAATAATTTTGGTCGGTAAATGATCGAGTGTAGTAAAGCATACTAAACATTTATTAAATTTTGTATACGAATATTGATACCTAAATCGATTGGTAAAATAATAAATCTTAAAAGATTAATTGTTTGCCTACTGATCTCCGATCATTTTGTTTGACATGTGGCATATTGATGGCTAATTTGATTGGTGAACAAGCAATTAATTTTTTTAATTTTTTGTGTAATTGGTAGGTGAATCGGTCGATAAGTTTAATATGTAAAATGAGCAGTTCTTCCTCCTCTCCTCTCTCTCTTTCTCTCTCTCTCTCTCTCCACTCTTTGAAATCCAACAACTCAGCCGCTATTCTTGCTGTTCTCTCGACCGCTGCTTGCTTCATTCCATTTCTCTCTATTTTCTCCACCACCATTCTCACCATCTAGAGCATGTATTTTTTTTTTCTTTTATTCTGCCCTCACCTCCGGTGTTAAACCTCAACACTAGTTTCCATGTGTAGCCCAATTCCGAAAAGTCATTGGAATCTGCCATTATTGCCGGCTTCATCCAGAACTCAGGTAAAAATTTTTTATTTAATTAATAATTTTTGTTTAGTTTTTGATTTTTTTTTAATTTGTTGATCGAGTGTGTTAATGTATACTATTTAATTTTTATTGAGTTTTTGATTATTTTTGTTTAATTAATTTATTTGTTAATATTTTTATTAATTGATAAATGTATGTGTTAATATTTTTGTTTAGTTTTTTTAAGACTTTTTATTTAATTTTTGTGGTTTTTTGTAAATTGTGTAATTATATTAATTTTGGTGTGTGTTAAAATTTATATGAAATTTTTGTTTTAATTTGTGTATTTTTTTAAATTGTGTAATGAAATTAATTTGTATGTGTTAATATTTATATATGGAATTTTTTATTTATTTTATTTATTTTTTGTTATTAAATTTCTACGTTAACAAAATTATATGTATTTTTTATTAAATTTGTGCATTTTTTTTTTGAAATTTATGTGGTAGTAAATTTAAGTGTTGTCATTAAATTTTGGTGTATTTTTATTAAATTTTTGTGTTTTTTAAGTATTTTTTTTTTAAATTTAATGTATGATATATATGATTGCCATATATATGTTAGAATTTATTATGATGTTATTTTAATCGGGATATAATTTTTATTTCATTTTATCTTGGATTGAATTTGTGTTGTTTTAGTGAGATTTTAGATGCTACAAGAGGTAGATACATTAATTATATGTATTTTAGCATAATTTTATTTTTTGAGTCAAAGTTATATTTTAAGTCTTTTTGTGCTATTAATTTATTTGGCATGTAATTCATAATATTTTGGCATATAATTTTTAATTTATTTTTGTATTTTCTATTATATTTTGTATGTTTTTGGCAAGAAAAGTTAATAAAATAACAAATAATAGGACAAAATGAAATTTTTAATAAAATTAGGTAGGAGTAAAAAAAATAAAAAAAAAACAATAAAGAACAATATATGCAAAAAAAAATTAAGTTTTAAATGCAATCATTTCATAAAATGCTAAAAATGAAAAAATAATTCACGGTTAATTTCACATACCCACTAATTAAAAATATACAAATATACAGAAAAAAATAAATATGACATAAAATATGAATTTTGAAATTCAAGCATTTTATACAATACCAAAAAATATATTGATTCTTAATTAAGATTAAAATTATGAAATTGTAATATACTAAGATGAAGAAAAAAATCTACCTTAAAACTAAAAATTTTACATAGAAGCATTTCATAAAATATTAAAAATTAAAAAATTTCAATATTATTTAGTATTAAAATTATGATTAATTAAAAATATAATAAGATCAAGAAAAAATAAATATGAAATTAAATATAAAATTGCATAATACAACGAAGTCATAAAATACAAAAAATAAAATAAATAAATAAATAAATAAGATTAAATTAGGTTTTTGCCAAAAATATAAAAAAAAAATTAAGTTATAACAAATTATCCATAAAACAAGAAATTTTAAATCCAATCACACTATAAAATACTAAAAATACGACTACTATCATTTTACAAAATACAAAAAATTTAATAATTAATTATCAAATTAAGATTGATGCAAAATATACCAAAATTAAGTTAACAATAAATTTGCCATAAAATAAGAAATTTTAAATGCATACATTTCCTAAAATAACCAAAATTAAAACATTAATAATTAATTATGATTAAAATTAGGATTAGTCCAAAATATACAAAAATTAAGTTAATAATACTATAAAATAAGAAATTTTAAAAATCCACATTTCATAAAATACAAAAAAAAATAATAAATAGAATTTAAATGTAAAATTATGCTTAAAATTATTAGTCAATTTATGTTATACATATACTGAATTTCTATTATGATTTTGTTATGTCGTGACTTGTAATGATATAGATGAATGTATATGAATTTAATGTTATTATTTATGTTAGTTTACACATTAAATTATTGTTAATTGTAGATACTCGTTTAGTGTTCTTCTCATCAGATGATGAGAGATACTGAAATGTCCAAAGTGGACAGATTAAAAATTACATTATCTATATAGCTTGCTGTATCATTTGATTTCATATTCTTATTTGAAATTTTGGTATCATCTTCTATATGTTCTCTTAGTATCTAAATGGGTTAGGTTCACTCCCTGTAGGGAAAGAGATATAAGGAGTTAGAATTAGCTTTTAATTAAAACTTAAAAAATAAAAAAATATAATGGTTTGTTTTTGTATGTTCTGTTGAGGTATGATAATGTTGTTTCTGTAACTTTTAGGTTAATCAAGAGATCATATAGAAATTGGATGTATTCTAAACTTATGGATGGGTATCTACATCTCGAATTTTTAAAAAGGTAACAATTTTATTCAACTTGCTACATCCCAGCCTCAGTTTATGAGTGGAAGCAAGATTAGATGTCCTCTGTATCCATAATAAAGTCAGAATTAGAATTTTCTAGATCCAAATATCATCAAGTTGCACCTTGTAAAGAGGGGTTTTGTTCCAGGTAATTACAAATGGCATTTATATGGTAAAGTTAGTAGGTATGGACCATCAGTTATCTGCCATAATATGATCTTAAATATCAAATAAGAGCACCATCTATCTAAAAGGTATTATGATGAGATATTATGATGGTATAACGAGTCATTGCTGGAAGATAATATGATGGTCAAAAATTTATATAGCACTAAGAAGTTAATGCAATGGCTAGGACTTCTAGTTGAGAAGATTCACTGTTATAGGAACAATTGCATGTTATACTAGAGGAAGATAGTAATCTGAATACATGCAAGTTCTGTGATTTTTCTAGATATAAGCCTAGGCATCAAGGTGCTAATACATCTAAGAAGTATGTTCCTTATAAGAACATGTTCTACTTTCCACTAACTTTAAGGCTACAGACGTTGTATGCTTCTGAATCAATTACCAAGCATATAAGATGGCATGTTGAGCATGAGGATAAAGAGGGTGTAATGTAACACCTTAATATTCAAAAGCATAGAAGCATTTTAATAAGGTGAATCCTATGTTTGCTTCAGAAATCCACAATATCCGATTGGGATTATACACTGATGGTTTTCAATCCTAAGGTCAATCTAGACAGTAGTATTCATCTTGGCCGATTATTGTCACTCTATATAATCTACCACTAGGGATGTGTATAAAGGAAGAATTCCTATTTCTTGCAATAATAGTTCTCAGGCCAAATAATCCCAAACATAAGTTGAATGTGTTCTTACAACATATGATTTTGGAATTGATACAGTTATGATTGGGGTTGAGACATTTGATGTATCAATAAAGCAGAATTTTCATATGCATGCTACTTTGATTTAGACAATCAATGATTTTCTTGCATTTAGTATGTTATCTGGCTGGAGTACGCAAGGTAGACTTGCTTGTCTATATTGTATGGAAAATAATAATGCTTTTATTCTTCCTAAGGGGGGTAAAAAATCATGGTTTGTTGTCATCGAAAATTCTTACCTCTTAATCATCCATTTAGATGGAATAGCACTGCCTTTATTAAGAATCTCATAGTTCATGACTCAGCATTGGCCATATGGTTCAATATGGAGATATTGGATGAAATCACTAGTTTGAAGTTGATGAGAGTGACAAATATTGAGTGGGAAGCTGTGAATGCTCATATTGCAAAGAGAAGCTGTTGTGGATGGAAGAAACACAGTATATTTTGGGATTTGCTGTATTGGAATGATGTCATGCACATTGAAAAGAATGTGTTTGAGAATATTTTCAATAGGTGATGAACATTGAAGGAAAAACCAAAGATAATGCCAAATCAAGAGAAGACCTGAAACAATTCTGTCGCTATATAGAGCTGTAGATTGATGAATAAGCACGAGGTATCCAAAGGCTTAGTATACACTGGATAAGTAGAGTAAACAGGTCTTAGGTGAATGGTTGAAAGACCTTAGATTTTTGGATGGGTATGTATCCAATAGGGTCAATGTTTTGATGTGTGAAAGATTAAGTTGTTTGGAATGAAAAGCCATGACTGCCACATCTTTATACAACAATTACGCTCACTTACTTTTCGTGAACTTTTGCCTATAGATGTTTGGAAACCATTGACGGAGTTATGATTATTTTTCAAGGAACTTACTTAGACAATGTTTAAAGAGGAAGACATGGCAAGGCTCAAAAATGACATTCCACTCAACCTATGTAAATTAAAAGGGATTTCCCCCTAAGTTCCTTTGACTCAATAGAGCATCCATCAGCACATCTAGCATATGAGACTCCGATAATAAGACCTTTAGTACCGATGGATGTATCTATTTGAGAGGTAAATTCTTAATTTTTAGCTTCCTATTACATTTACATAAGCACGCATTTCCATTTAATTTTATGCTTAAGTCTTATTTTATATTTGATTTGTAGATTTCTTTGTCATTTGAAACATAATATCAAGAATAAAGTGAGAGTTGAAGGGTCGATTTGCAATGCATACTTAGTTAAGGAAGCATCATCATTCAACTCTTACTATTTTGAACCCCATATGTGTACAAGGCATCAGAGAGTATCTTGTAATGATGAATGCAAAATGATTAAAGGGGGATAATATTGTAATAACTAAGGTTTCTTTACCCAATTGTAAATAGTAATGATGACATTATAGCATCCACATACTATGCCATTTAGGGCCTTCGTAGCACATCAAGAACCATAGGAATATCATAAAAAGGGAACTCAAAAAGAATGATGTGACAATGAGTAAGGAATGCAATCAAATTTGATAAGTACCCTTATAATAAGTGAAAGTCAAATCGAGTTTGACTTAATGTGACTATGTTAGTAATTTAATTGAGATATGAATTTAAAGTGCTAGTGAACGGGTGTTGACATGTCCTAGGACATTAAGAGATGATAGTAGTGACATAAGAAGTTGAATTTAATCAAAGTTATGATGGTATAATGAAATTCAAACTTAGTTTGACCAAGTGGATCTACATAACTTACATACATGTATATTATATACTGAACAAGATTTATCTAGCAATGCCTAGAGTATGTAGTGACATTAGAATGTAGAAATACGAATACTACAATGAAAGAAATAAAATGGAAAATGTATGAAGTTATCAAGTTTAAGATGTGCATATATGGATTTGTCATTGGGCTTTTGGACTTCAAAGCCCAAGCCCAATAGATGGCAGCCAACCTATTAGGCCCAAGAGCATGTGAACATTAAAACTTATGAATTAGAAACATTTGGCCCAAGACAATAAGAATATGTTGTAGAGAAAACATTAAAACTTGTGAGTTAGAAACATTTGGCCCAAGACAATAAGAATATGTTGTAGAGAAAGAGTTACAAAGTTTGAATAAACTAGCCACAAAATTTGACCTAGTCAAAGTTCCAAATCAAATTGAACTCTTCTTCTTAATACATATGAGTTTATGTTCAAGTTGGGCACTCCAACACCTAATGATGACCCTCACCATTGTAGAGAAGATCCTAACCATCCATCTTAATTAATCCTAGCAATCCATCTTGATCCAATCATAGTCATTCATCAAGATCAAATCCCAACCATTGGATTTAGCTTGATCAATCCTCACCATTCAACTTGATAGATATATATGCAAAATTTATGTTGGGAAATCACATTTAGCTTCTCTTTCTGCACCAAGATCCTCTACCTCTCTCTCTACAACCTCTCTACTTCACTTGCAATAAGAGTCTTAGCAAAGTAAAGCAAATCAAGGTGAGGAGTTATATCTATTCTCTCTTTTTATGTTCTAAGGATGATTGTAGTGATTAGGTTATTTTGAAAATTCCTTGGCACCCTATACATAGGGATTCAGCCAACCTAGAATAATCATGCATAAGATATGTTTTTGAATAATTTTAGATGAGGAAAAATGATTTATAAATATTAGAATGAGTTTTGGGAACATGATTCAAGCTTTGAAAGCCTTAGAGGCATAAACATAGTTAAAGAGGAACTTAGTGTTCTAATATTATATTGTGATAGTTAAGTAATCATATATGTTATGTGATATGTCAATTACATATTTCTTCAAATAATTTGAAGATTTGATGAGAAATTAAAAATTTCGCCTAAGTTTGATATAAATGAGATAAGTTAGGGCTCATGTGAATGAAAGTAAATTAACTCAAATTCATTGGTGGAAATTAGTTGCCTAAGTGTTAATTTGATGAATCTTTGGTCAATTTGAGATTTGAAGTGAAATTGATAGTTTCCCTAAATTATAAAGTTTATGAAACAATTTGGGAATCTTGGATGTAGACTTGGAATCATGAAATTGAATAAGGGATTTAGCATAAAGATATTAAGAAATAATAATAAAGTATAAGTATACATGAGATATGATTGATACATCCCTACTAAGGGTAGAAGTAATAGAATGAGTAAAGGATATAGTTAGTAACACCATTAGTTACTAATTAATGTGTGATTGAAATGTAATGTGTAGAATCCAAAAACAAGGACAAGAATATTATCCAAGAGTGCGAGGAGCACTACTAGCATTAGAGTTAAATGTAAATAGGAGCAAATGAGTTCAGGATGAGTACTTAATAATATAATATGACTTGTGTTATATGCTTTAAACCCTTATTGTTCAAACTATAATAGTTGAAGTATTCCAATCCCTTGATAAGTTTGAATTGCCCTTTTGAATATTGAACCATTTGATATGATGCTTCTTGATGACAATTGACTATTGTGAACCTATTATATTGAATTCATAATGTGATCATTTAATTCTTTGATGTGAACCTTACATAAACTTTCTTGTTAACTATTTATTGATAAGCAGAAATCCCCTTCTGATGTGGGGTAATACATCAGATCTTATGCACTTGGTATAAGCCAGCAGGTAAGGTGAGAGTACCTAACTTCTATTAGGGGGGAAATACCTAACCATAAGACCTAATCAGTCTTATGTAATGTGATACATATGAGTGAGCAAGGCTTAGGCTGCCACTCTTGAACTTATATGTGCAGGAAGCATCTTGCTTCCCAGAGAATGTTATTTCATCTAAAGATACTGTGTCCATCTTAAATGAGAAATTGAACCATATGATAATATTGACTGAAATCGTTTCATTGCTATAAAGAACCCCTCTTGAAAAATAGTCCTAGTACTCACCATATACATATTGTATTATTTTTTACTCATTGAGCATGACTCATACTTTAGTTGTTTAAATTTTTCAGGCAAAGTCAACGAGTTAGCAAAGTAAAATTCCAAGCCCTATCCTTCTACTTGGAAGTTGCTCTATTAAGTTCTAGTGTTATGACTCTTGATTATAAAGATCATTTTTAGAGCTTTATGGTTATCGAAGGGTTAGCACTAATATGTTATAAGGGTTTATATCTAATGTGAATTGTGTTATAATTACTATTACAATAATGAATGAAATATTGAATATTTGGTTAATAATATGAAATACAATTTTAGAAGTTTTATACAAGTTGTGTTTATGAATGATACTGTAAGTTAACAAAGAGATGATAAGCAAGTGATAGGTAACAAGGAAATGTAATAAGGTTACAATCTTGGGATAAGGTTTAATGAGATGGATGATAAAGGATTATAAGTTAAACGGGGTTCTACGAGTTTAGGTGACTTTATGTCTCCTTATGCCCTAAAACCATCATGACTTAAAAGTGGGTCATGACAAAAGTGGTATTAAAGCAAAGATTTAAGTCTATTTTAGACTTTATAAACATTATGGGTTATCAGTTAAACTATGGAGCATAGGAATTCCTTCTTGTCATTTGAAGTATATTAATAAGTCTAGATCCGTGTTATCTATAAAAGTTGAATTTTCTAGTTTGATATATGATATGTGCATAATGATTGTGGAAAGGGAATAATAATGTAATATGTGATATAATTGATATATGTGATTGAGCTATGTGTTACATGGAAATGGGATGATAAGGATAAATTGTATATATGAGAAAATGACATTACATGTTAAAAGTGTGTTAGTAAATATGTATATGTGTCTAAATAGGAATAAACTTCCTATGATATTTAACTATCTATTATTAACATGGTTTAGTGTAATTGAAGATTAAAAAAAAATATATGTATATAGCATGAACAATGATGAAAGCATACTAAATCCTTTTGCGCTTATGATGTATGCACACAATAGCTTTTAGCTAAATGCTATTAAGTGAAAATTAAATGTGATTTTATGAAATGTGAATAGTGATGTGAATAAGTAGTAAGTGCAATGTTTAGGATATAAGATATCCAAAGGCAAGTTACATAATGATAGTAAGAGAATATGGGATTTATTTTAGACAAAGAATGGAGTTTTCTAATTAGAAATTAGTTCCTAAACAAATAAGAAGTTATGAATGAGATAGGGTACCAAGTGTAATTGTTGGAATTTGGCAGTAGCTAGACACGCCTAGTGACACAGGCATGTTCTTGGCCGTTAATTAATGGAAATAGGCAATAGCTAGACACCAGCAGGGACATGGGTGTGTTCTTGGCCATGTCAATAACTAAAATTTGTATACCTGGGCAATACCTTGACACGCCGAGTGACATGAACATGTGCTTAACTATGTTGGAGCTTGTACCCAATTTTCAAAGATTTGTGACATTCCCTCTTATGGCTATGTTTGACTCTATATATATTAGTCCCCTTTCATTTAGATTATTATCATCAAGTATTGATGTACATCTTAAGGTTTTCATTTAAGAAATGATCCATTCTTATGCTATTGAAATTAAGGCCAAGTTATCCTAACTAGCACTTTCATGAATTTCCTTCTTTGTGTTCTTATGATGAGATTATTGGAAAGGTCAATTGGATTATGGTGTTATATATTTTCTTGAATGTGTTATGAAAGGTATCTAAGAGATAATGAATTGGTTTAAGATAAGTGTAAGCAAAGGATTGAATGATATGTGTTGTGGCAAAATGATATGTTTATATGAAATGAACCATTCAGCTTATAAAATGAAAGATAATACTCAACAGTAGTCAAGTGAAACTACAAATGGTTCATATAGATTTTACATATTAAGATATATGTGAGATAGCTTAGAGAAAGTGTTATTGAAATTATGGCCTAGATGCTACCTTATAGACTAAAGCAATAAGAGAGGTAGAGATTTTTATGTTATATATGAAAATATCGGGTATTGTCAAAGGAAGAATATTAATCTAGTGTAATTTAAAGGAAGATCACTCTGTATTCAAAGAAGGAAGTGATCAATCGTGTTGTGCTAAGGTGACTTATAGGAACTGATAAGCTTTGAAAGTAACTCAATGAAGAAAGGGTGAGATGGATTAAGTTTTAAGGTGGAAAGTATAGAAAATTAAGAGGCAAAAAGAAATTATAAGTGTTAACAAGAATGTAAAATAAATAAGATAATATGGATAAAGGACTTTATTGATGAGGATATGATTCTAGAAAGGTAAGTAGAGAAAATTTATGGAGATAAGTGAATGATAGGGTGAATATTTGAATATGGAAAGAAAGGTAGTCAACAAAATGTGGCAATAGGAACTAGTCCTACTGGAATAATTATACGATGCAATATAATCAATTATTTATAATGATGTTTTCAATGTCAAGTCAAAATGAGAAATGTAAGCATTTATAAGTGATACAGGATTTAAGAATATAAAGATTATAGGGGTATATGAGAATTGAGTCGATGAGATTTTAACGAGAATGGTGCATGTTCCAAATAAGTTAGACCTAGAGAGAAGAGATTGTGAAACTGTTAAGAAATGACTGATAGTAAGTTTATCAAAAGGAAATATGCTTATAGCATGCAAGATGAGAAAGGAGAAATTATATATTTGATGGATAGGAAAATCGATACAACATTGATTTCATAATAGATCTTATGATCTAAGAATTAATATTAAGGAGACTCATCAAAGAAAATGGAATAAGGAAGATAATGAGGAAATGATCAAAATCCATGGAGATAATATATGTAACTTAAGTATTGTCAATCGCTTTACGAAAATTCAAGGATGAATTTTTTTAAAGGGGGGTAGAATGTAATAACTGAGGTTTCTTTACCCAACTGTAAATAGTAATGGTGACATTATAGCATCCATATAATATGCCATTTAGGGCCTTTGTTGTCATAGCCCGACTTAGGGAGCTATGACGATCCTAGAACACGGGAAGACATAAGGTCACCCACACCCATAAAATCTTTAGCTTATATAAAATTACTTATCAAATACCCTTATCTTATTCAATTAAATAATAACTTATAAAATTTGCATAATAGGTCCATAAACTTTTTACATCTTAAAAACAATTCTTATAAACCAAAGTTAAAGGAAAACATTTAAAAATAACTCAACAAAATAAAAGTCCAAATAATTCCAAACTTAAAACCATAAAACATCAATGTCCATTCAATTCTTAAGTACTTCGCTTATTACCCCCAGAGCACTAGTCTAAAGTTCACCATACAAATGGATGAAGAGGACTCTACTATCTTCTAGGCAAAGCAACCATTCAAGTGGAGGAATAGGCTTGAGTTTAGTTACCTGGATCAATCTTGCCATCTTGAAATATATAAATATAGAAAAAGGTGAGTAAAAGACTCAGTGAGAGTAAATGCACACATAAGGTGTATAAGACAATAAACATAGGCTCAATAACATAGCTTGGTTGTAACAATGGAATGAGAAATAAATGATAGGGTAGTAGAAACAACTGATAACTTATATTAACTTAGGAGTAAGGGCTATTGCCTTCTCTACTTAACTTATAGCATAAGACTGATCAGGTCCTATGGCTAGCAACATTGGACCCCTACTAGCGGAGGTCTAGATACTTTGCCCTATCCATGGGTATACTATGTGCATAAGTCCAATATTCACCCCACATTGAGAAGGGGTGTTTCTATAGGTTTGGAAAATAAAAATAACATATACATAGCAAGAGTTTAACTTATATTAGGACTCTTATGAAAGAGTCCTACTTAGTTTGAAAGACTCGGTTTAAGGTGCACAATGTCATTACAAGTCACAATATAGCTTAATAAAGGTTTTGGGTCTAAACAATCAACTTAAGAAAGAGTCCTACTTAAGTTGGGACTATTGAGCAAACATAGCTTATGAAATCAAAATCAATCAATGGGCATGAAATCATGAGGAAATCATTCAATTTCAAAGAAATCAAGTCACATTTGCAAAGAAATAAAAGTGTATATTACAACTCGCCTCAAACTCCTCTACTCCTAATTTGCCAAGCTAAGTGGATCGCAGGGCTTGAACCTCTTCTACCTCTACAACATAAATCAAATAGTTCTTATTTAATTCATATATTCGATAACTTATCATATTTATGCATATGTTTGTTTACCCAAGTAGTTGACTTGAACTAGGACTTTTAGTCTAACTATGATTCTTTGGTCCAACACGGTCAACCTTTAATATTTTTCCTTATTTTGATCTTTAATCATTATGATTAATGTTTTAATGTTATTTTAATATATTTATAATATATTTTAATTCGTCTTGGTCATAGTCAAACTTTTGACTTTGACTTCCTAAAGTCAACTCGACCCTAGTGGTACCCCTTAATAGAAGTCTTAATATTTAATTTGTTCATACTAATTGACTCCATAAATTTTTAATTTATTCATTTAATTTTATAATTATATCATTAATTTGATGTTTACATTTAATTTAACTAGAATCCTAATTATTGGTTCTAGGGTTCATCCGTCTAAATGTTTCAATTCACCCATCCTTCAATTGCTTGTGTTCTTGTTACCAATCCCAAAATTTTATTGTTTAATTATTTAATTAAGTTATTTTAATTAAAACTAAGCTTAATTAACTTTAATCAGAAAGTACCCAAATTTAAATTGTTCATGGATGTTCAAGAATATTTTTTCTTGAAATTCCATTTTTGATTTCTCAACGATTCGAACTCTGATTTTATTTTCAACAATTTTTATGTTCTATTGGCTTTAAGTCCAACCAAATTTTACTTTAAAATTGAATTATAGATTTTGGGAATGAAATCCCCCTCTTGGCCAAATGGTAAATGCAAAATTTTATTTTATTTTTTTCAATTTTACATGTTCTTCACTAGCATCAAAACTTGGTTTACAATTAATTTCATTTATGTTCCTAGGCATAATTCTTTTCTCAATTCAACAAATATGCATTCCAATCTATTAACTAAACCAAACTAATATCACATTGCCATGATTTTTATACATATTAATTGCTGTAAAAAAAATTAAATTGAAGAAAAATAATTGTTTCTTACCTTAATTCACAAATAAAATTCCAATCCCTTCCACTAGCCTTGACCGAATCTTCCTAAGGCTAAACAAAAAGAATCTTTTTTTTTTTTTTTTTAGAATAGCTACTGCAATATTAAACTCATAAAAATTAAAAATATTTAGGGTAGAGAAATTTTACCTTGCGAAAATCTTGATTACTTGTTAATGATTGAATTTTTTTTAAGAGAAAAAGGAAGAGAAGTTTTTTTTTTTTTTTTTTTTTTTTTTTGAGAGTTGAATGCCATGCCCAGAAATTGAAATTGGGGGGGGGGGGGGGGGGGGGGGGGGGGGGGGTTGGGGTTGGCGGCTACTGATTAGTTAAATACATTAGGATTTTTCTTTTTCTTTTTCTTTTATTTAAAAATTAACACTGCATTTTAAAACATTGATTTTTAGGTTTCAGTGCGATTTTCCTATGTTTTTGTTGAAAATTTGAAAAAATATTCAACTGGACTTTAGTTCCAAATATTTTTAACTTTTATTTATTGTATTTATTTTACAAATTATGTTAAATGATTAAAATGCACCTGATCAGTGGCAGCTGTCAGAGTTATTTTCGGTATTTTGGCAATAACTTTTCCGTTTCTTATTCTTTTTTTGTTCAAACAAAAAGTATTGCATTTATGTAATATTTGAAACCTATTTTTGGTATTTTCTTGATTTAAACTTAGATATCCTTGGTCCACTGTCTTAGGGTCAAAATGACCAAAATACCTCTATAGTCAAAATATCTCCTATTACTATCCTAATTGAGTCCTTATATTACTAAACATCCCAAAACATATTTTCAACATAAAATAAGTCACATCATATCATACTTAATGTATATTAGGTACTATAATTACTATCTTTAGGCAGGGTGTTACATTCATAGCACATCAAGAACCATAAGAATATCATAAGAAGTGAACTTAAAATGAATGATGTGACAATGATTAAGGAATGCAATCAAATTTGATAAGTACCTTTATAATAAGTGAAAGTCAAATCAAGTTTGACTTAATGTGACTATGTTAGTAATTTAATTAAGATATGAATTTAAAGTGCTAGCGAACGGTGTTGACATCTTCTAAGACATTGGGAGGTAATAGTAGTGACATGAGAAGTTAAATTTAATCAAAGTCACAATGGTACTATGAAAGTCAAACTCAATTTTGACCAAGTGAATCTACATGACTTACATACATGTGTACTATATAGTGAACAAGATTTATCTAGCAATGCCTAGAGTGTGTAGTGACATTAGAATGTAGAAATATGCACATTACAGTGAAAGAAATAAAATGGAAAATGTATGAAGTTACCAAGTTTAAGATGTGCATAAATGGATTTGTCTTTGGGCATTTGCACTTCAAGGCCCAAGCCAAATAGATGGTGGCCAGCCCATTGGGCCCGAGAGCAAGTGACCATCAAAACTTGTGAGTTAGAAACATTTAGCCCAAGACAATAAGAATATGTTATAGAGAAAGAGTTACAAAATTTGAATAAACTAGCCACAAAATTTGACCTAGTCAAAGTTCCAAATCAAATTGAACTCTTCTTCTTACTACATATGAGTTTATGATCAAGTTAGGCACTCCAATACCTAATGATGATCCTCACCATTGTAGAGAGGATTCTAACCATCCATATTGATTAATCCTAGCCATCCATCTTGATGCAATCATAGTCATTCATCAAGATCAAATCCCAACCATTAGATTTAGCTTGATCAATCCTCACCATTCAACTTAAAAGATATATATATGCAAAAATTATGTTAGGAAATCACATTTAGCTTCTCTTTCTACACCAAGATCCTCTACCTATCTCTATCTCTCTACAAGCTCTATACTTCACTTGCAATAAGAGTCTTAGCAAAGTAAAGCAAATCAAGGTGGGGAGTTATATCTATTCTCTCTTTTTATGTTCTAAGGATGATTGTAGTGATTGGGTTGTTTGGAAAATTTCCTTGGCACCCAATATATAGGGGTTCAGCCAACCTAGAATAATCATGCATAAGATATGTTTTTGAATAATTTTAGGTGAGGTAAAATGATTTATAAGTGTTAGAATGAGTTTTGAGAGCATGATTCAAGCTTTGAAAGCCTTAAAGGCATAAAAATAGTTAAAGAGGAACTTGGTGTTCTAATATTAGATTGTGATAGTTAAGTAATCATTTATGTTATGTGATATGTAAATTACATATTTATTCAAATAATTTAAAGATTTGATGAGAAATTAGAAATTTCACCTAAGTTTGATGTGAATGAGATAAGTTAGGGTTCATGTAAATGAAAGTAAATTAACTCAAATTCATTGGTGGAAATTGGTTGCCTAAGTGTTAATTTGATGAATCTTTAGTCAATTTGAGATTTGAAGTGAAATTGATAGTTTCCCTAAATTCTAGAGTTTATGAAACAATTTAGGAATCTTGGAAATGTAGACTTGGAATCATGAAATTGAATAAGGGATTTAGCTTAAAGATATTAAGAAATAATAATAAAGTATAAGTATACATGAGATATGATTGATACGTCCCTACTAAGGGAGAAAGTAATAGAATGAGTAAAGGATATAGTTAGTAACACCATTAGTTACTAATTAATGTGTGATTGAAATGTAATGTGTAGAATATGAAGAAAAGGACTAGAATATTGTCCAAGAGTGCGAGGAGCACTGCTAGCATCAGAGCTAAATGTAAATAGGAGCAAAAGAGTTCAAGGTGAGTACTTGATAATATAATATGACTTGTGTTATATGCTTTAAACACTTATTGTTCCAACTACAATAGTTGAAATATTCTAATCCCTTGATAATTTTGAATTGCTCTTTTGAATATTGAACCATTTGATACAATGCTTCTTGATGACAATTGACTATTGTGAACATATTATATTGAATTCATAATGTGATCATTGAATTCCTTGATGTGAACCTTACATGAACTTTCTTGTTGACTGTTTATTGATAAGCAGAAATCCCTTTCTGATGTGGAGTAATACATTAGACCTTGTGCACTTAGTATAAGCTTGTGAGTAGGGCGAGAGTACCTAACCTCTGTTAGGGGGGAATGCCTAATCATAAGACCTGATCAGTCTTACGTAATGTGATACATGTGAGTGAGCAAGGCTTAGGCTGCCACTCTTGAACTTATATGTGCGGGAAGCATCTTGCTCCTGACAGAATGTTATTTCTGCTAAAGATACTGTTTCCATCTTAAATGAGAAATTGAACCGTATGATAATATTGACTGAAATTGTTTCATTGCTATAAAGAACTCGTCTTGAAAAATAGTCTTTGTACTTACCTTATAATATTGTATTATTTTGTACTCATTGAGCAAGTCTCATACTTTAGTTATTTAAATTTTTCAGGCAAAGTCAATGAGTTAGCAAGGTAAAATTCCAAGCCCTATCCTTCTACTTGGAAGTTACTTTGCTAAGTTCCAGTGTTGAGACTCTTGATTGTGAAGATTATTGTTAGAGCTCTATGGTTATCAAAGGGTTAGCACTAATATGTTATGAGGGTGCATCTGTAATGTGAATTGTGTTATAATTATTATTACAATAATGTATGAAATATTGAATATTTGGTTAATAATATGAAATACAATTTTAGAAGTTTTATACAAGTTGTGTTTATAAATGATATTATAAGTTAACAAGGAGATGATAAGCAAGTAATGGGTAACAAGGAAAGGTAAAAAGGTTACGATCTTCGGATAAGGTTTAACGAGATAGATGATAAAGGATTATAAGTTAAATAGGATTCTATGGGTTTAGGTGACTTTATGTCTCCCTATGTCCTAGGACCGTCATGGCTTAAAAGTGGGTTGTGACAAATATCCTAGGGAATTTGTCAATATTCACTCATCCTAGATGAGAATGATGACTAACAAAGAATATAAGGGAGTTCAATTTATATTCTTCTCAATTGTCCCAAAGTAGCAAAATATGTGGAGTAAGTTAAATTCTATAACTTCTACTTAATATAACTATCAATGAATATTTAGTGTTTTCTACTCATACTTATGCCTTTCCCATTTTGAGAAGCTTATATATTGATATGTTGAAGTAAACTATCCCAAATATTTTTAATGCTGATATTAATGCAGGATTGGAGATAGGTTTTTCTTTATGGTTCAAGTCATAAATGAGTATAAAGTCATATCTCTGCCTTTATTTGATATTTTAATTTTCAATTTCTAAAAAGGAAAAATTATTTTAATTTATTTTTTTAAACTTAAAGGCTAATGATACTGAAAATGGTGTCATAAATAAATTCATTATTGACCTTACTAAGGGTTTGTTACACTATGTCACAGTGTATCATGTTTATTTTGTTAACAGATACAAGTTTCACACAGAAAAACATTGTTATGATAAATCTTTAATCAATAGTGAGCCTGTATAAAGGGTTCGAACTATAGTGAGAATGCATATGACTAATATGGTCGATTAATTGAGGTGATCCAACTAGAATACCCTACACTTTTGATTAAGAGAAGAGTGTTATTCAAATGTAAATGGCTCGATCCAACACCAAATTTGGGAATGAAAATTCATGAGCGTTATCTTCTTATTGAAATTAACCACAAGCAAAGGTTTAATAAGTATGAACCATTTATATTGGCGACACAAGCTTGTTAGGTGTATTATGTTTCTCATCCATCTTTATAATGAGAAAAAGCTAATTGGTAGGTAGTATGTAAAATTAAAGCTAGATTAGTCATAGAGATTAAGAATGGGTCGCAAATTAAGACATCATTTGAAAAAGCATTCCAAGAAGCTGATATTACTTTGCATCACATTGTAATTAACGAGGACAAGCTACCTGAATCTATAGATGATCTGAATGAGGAATTAGTTGATTTGGATGAAAAAGATAATGATTTAGATGATGAATTTGAGTTTGAATCAGAATCTGAATCAACCAATGATTTTATTAATGATAATTATATAAAAAAAAATTGATTCTGAATAATTGTAATTTTTTGTTTTGATTATGTAATTGAATTCTTAAAATTATATATAGACATCATTGTTCATTTTATTACATGTTTTAATATTTTTTCTCTAAACCATTTATATTTTTGTATGTGTTAGCTATAATATATGTACATATTAGTATATTAATACCATAAATAATAAATGTCAAGGTGTGTGTCATCTACTGGTGATGATACCACTAGAGGAGGTCGTGGTTATAGATGTACTACTGTTCGTGGTCAGGGTATATCTTTAGCAGGTTGACTACTGATACTTTAACCTCTAGCTTCATCCAATTCTTTACCATTAGCCTCCGCCACTTTAACATCTACACATTCTAGCATTCTTCCTCATTCATAATATACCTTACCATTCATAATGCCTACCATTGATTTCCTCTCCCTTACAACCTTATATATTTCTACTAACCCACCTTCTTCTTCCATGCCCCATTTTCTTCCACTGTCTCACCTTCTTCTACCACTTGAGGACCATATCCTTCTGGTCCATCTTCATCTAGGCTTGCTACAGAGGCTAATGCTAATGATGATGATGATGGACCATACTGTTATCTAATTCATTTACCCAAACTCCATATTAAGGATGGCAGGTATGATTTTCAAAACATTTCATTCTTGCATTTTTTTAAATCATTTTATTACTTGCATTATTTGTAATTGACATTTAATAATTTTACAATCTGTATCCGATTAGTACAGTGAGGAAGATCATGAGGATATTTAAGGCTAATTTGGATCTAAATGGCATCACTGAAAGAGACTACCATAAAACACAAAGGACTACTATTAAAAAGAGTTCAAGTAATGTAAATAATATTCATTAATAAGTATACAATTCTATAAATATATTTATATAATAATAATTATAATTAATGATTTGTTTTTACTTTCAATATTATACTAAATTGGGTTTTAATTTTTCAATTATTGCAAAAGCACTATTGTCACAACCCACTCTTTTAAGCAGTGATGGTCCTAGGGCATGAGCACCGAAAATCCATAGAACCCATTGCACTCATAATTAATTAACATTCATCACATTAAACCGTATCCCAAGACCATAACCTAATCACATTTCCTTGTTGCCCATAATATCATTTACACACAATATAACTAACTTCTTAACTTGAATCTCATATCATTAATCAAATATTCATTACATCATACATTATTACATTAACAATTACAATACCATTCATATTATATGTACATCCTATAATATTAGTGCTAAACCCTTTAATAACCATTAATATTACATATAGACCTTATAACTTTCAATAACCATGGAGCTCTAACTTATAACATTGGAACTTAACAGAATAGTTTCCAAGCGAAGGATGGGCTTGGAACTTTTACTTTGCTAACTCATTGACTTTGCCTGAAAAGTTTAAACCACTACAATATGAGACAATGCTCAGTGAGAACAAAATAATACAATATATAAGGTAAGCACAAGGATTATTCTCAAGATGGTACTTGTAGTAATGAAACATTTTCAATCAGTGTTGTCAATTTAGTTCAATGGCTCATTTCAAATGGAAATAGTATTTTTAGCAGAAATATCACTTTCTTGGGAGCAAGATGCTTCCCACACATATTAATTAAAGAGTGGCAGCCTGAGCCTTACTCACTCATAAGTATCACATTACATAAGACTGAGCAGGCCTTACGATTAGGCATTCCCCCCTAACAGAGGTTGGGTGCTCTCGCCCTACCTGTAGGCTTTACCAAGTGCACAAGGTTTGGTGTTTTTCCTCACACCAAAAAGGGGATTTCTGCTTATCAATAAGTATTCAATAAGATATTCATATAAGATTCATGTCATGAATTTCAATGAACATAACACGATTTCGGTATTCAATGATTATCAAAAAGCATCATGTCAATAGGATTAATGAACAATTCAAACTTGTTAAGGGGTTAAGAAACATCATATCCCATGGTTCGATATTCCATAAATAATTTATACTCATTAAGGTATTGAACAATTTAGCAATTATAGTTTGAACAATAAAGGTTCAAAACATATATTTCAAGGCATATTATATTATTAAATATTCATCTTGGACTCCTTTGCTCCTATTACACTTGACTCTTGAGGTTAGTAGTGCTCTCCACCCTTATGACAACATCCTTACCCATTGCCTTTAGACTCTACACATTTGCAGTTCAATTGCACATCAATCACTATTAAAGCCAAGATATACTACACATATACCCATTACTAATCTTATCATTTTCCTTAGTCATTCTTTAAATGGCCAGGGCTATACATTGTAGGAAGGATAATTCCTTTCCTCTAAATCTCACATTTCAGCTTTGAGTACAAACAATAAAAACACATTCTAATGTTCAATAGAACCAATTCTACTTCTACCATTAATTCCCATAAATAAGTCTAGTTCATTAATTTTGGGGAAAGTCACTTCTATGAATTGGATTTAAAAACTAACATTATACATATCATCTAATTCCATTCTTAAGCGAGATTTTCCCTTTACTTTTTATGAATTCAAATTCAATACTTAAAATCTCTAATTTTTCATAAACCCTAGAATTTGGGGAAAACTATTAATTCTCCACCAAATCATCAAATCTTCAAATTCATCATAGAACTATGTAATTAGCATAAAATAAAACTCATATAATCATTCAAACATCAAAACTAACATTATAATACATAGTTCTCCTTTTTAGCTCGGTTTATGCTTCCATGAATTGTTTAGAGTGAACTAAGCCTCTTTAATCCAATTTGACACTTCCAAATCATTATTTTAGACCCAATATATACTCTCTTCAACACTTCCTATTTAGACCAAAGCATAAAGATGAAAAAGAGGAGGAGCCAATTCAATCAATATACATAACACAAATTAGAAACAATGGGAGAAACAACTAAGCACAATTTCTCACCTTGGAAAGCCATAATTTGGTATCCTTAAGTGATGAATAAGTTGAAAGGTTTTTCTTTTGGTGGGAGTTGTATTTTGGTGGTGAGCTTGCCAAATGAGAAGAAATTAACATCTTTTTACTTATATATGGAAGGAGATGGATGGTTGTGATTTAATCTCACAACTTCAATGGTTATGATTCAATCAAGATGGATGGTCATGATAAATCAAGGTGGATGGCTAAGATCACTCTTAGGTGGAATGTGACTTAGCATAAATAATGATGAAGAATAATGAACTTGGACAATAGTGATGGTGAGATGAGATTTCCACCATTATTAAGAAATGGACTTAGTCAAATATGGTGGCTTTCTAATCAACTTTGATGTATCACCCAATTACTCACCATTGTAACCATAGTTCATTTATTCTAACCCTAGTAGAGTTAAGCTCCACCAATTTATGAGCTCTAATGGGCTATCCATACTTGGGCTTGGGCCTTAGGTTCAAGAGCCCAAATAATAAACCCATATATGCACATTTTAACTTGGTGACTTCATGCATTTTCCATTTTATTTCTTTCATTGTAGTATGCATATTTCTACATTCTAATATCACTACACATTCTAGACATTATTAGACAAATTCCATACCTATCATAATGCCCATTCACTAACTCTTTACTAGCATTGATCAAGTATGTGTATCACATAAGCTCATTGGGTCAAACTAAGTTTGACCTCCATTATACCATTTGAACTTTGATTAAATTCAATTTCCCATATCACTATCATCATCTCCCAATGTCTTAGGAGATGTGAATACCTATTTACTAGTACTTTAGATCGGTATTTTAGATAACTAGTTAACACAGTCTCATTAGGCCAAACTTGGTTGACTTCCACCTTATCATAAAAACACATATCACTATTGACTTCCTTCACTACTCATTGTTACATTATTCATTAAATTCATTTCTTGTGATGTTCTTAAGGTTCTTAGTATACTAAGGGGACCTTAACTGGTATGGTATATAGACATTATCATGTCATTATTACTGTTTATAGTTGGCTAAGGAAACCTTAGGTATTACAACTATATTTGGGATCAGGCAATTAATGCCTTAGTTCATACAACCTTCTTCACAAAGACTGCAAAGAGGTACAAGGATCTCCTATACAAGATTAAGAAGAAAAAGCCAGGCATCTAAATGCTTAACAAGACTTGGGAGGCACTACAAAAGCATTGGGCATTTGCCAAGCGTAAAAGGATATCCTAGTAGGCTTCCAAGAATAGGAAGTCAAAGAAGGGTGACGTAACTTCTAGTGTGTCTAAGCACACCAAAGGTTCTATACCTCACGAAGAGCATGCTAGGCAATTAGTAAGCATTATCCTTTATAGTTTTTTTTTTTTTTTAAGTAAGCCTAATAACAATTGTTAATATTTATTATATATATTGTAATTCTTAATAGACTTGATAGTTTGCTTGAGATGTTGATCCTGTCAAGCTCTTCATGTACACATATATGAAGAAGCATGATGTGAAGACTTTTATTAACCTAAGATTGTAGTGAGTTCATGTAAGCAACCAATTTCACTTGAAACTATAATTAAAATCCAAATATTGAATTTTTAGCTATTACAATAATAAGTATTATTGTATAAAATGAAGAAGAATATCACAAACTTCCATCGGCGTATATCCCAACCAACTTCCAGATCCACTGAGCCAACACTTGTAGATGAGAGAAACCTATATCTTACAGCAATTGGGGGATTCAAGAAGGGGAAGGTATACAGGGTCGGTTCACAGGTGCCTAGATATTATGGAGATCTCTGTGATAGCTCATCTTTTACTCCAACCCCTACTACTAGGCAGATGCAAGAGATAGACAGACGAGTTTAAGAGGTAGTCAGTAATATGCAGCAGCAGATAGAGCAGTAATAGGTAATGCAAGGTCTCGAGAATTTCTTACAAGCCTTAGGACAACAAATAGGGATTTATATTCCACCTCATATGCAAACTGATGTTGCTCGTCCTCCTCCACCTCATCCTCCTCCTCATCATTCACATACTGCCAGTGATGATGAGGTTGACTACATTGTGGATCTAAATGGTGATGATGCAGAGGACGCTACAAATCTAGATTAGCTTTCTACTTTTTTTTTTTTTTACCATATATATGTGAATATTACTTCACCATTTTTTGGCTATACATGTATGATTTAATTTAAATTGAATTATATTTTTTATTATCATTTGTTATATAAGATTTGCTTTATTTTATAATTCAGCACATTTAATATTTATGTTCTAAAATTAAAAAAAAAAAACTCAGCATTTACCGATTGATTTACTGATTGAAATTACAATTTTTTATTATTTTAATGACCAATTTGCTTACTGAAGTAAATATTATTATTATTTTTTAATTACTTTACCGACTGATTTACTTACCAAATCTATTTATTATTTGATATATTTCACATTCTTATAGATGCCTTGCCAATTAAATTTATTTGTTTATTCATATATTTAATATGTTTACTAACCAATTTTTTTACTATTTTAATATATTTTTTAAAACATAGTTACCAATAGCTATAAAATCTTTACCGATTATTTTTCGATTAATAACTTTACTGACTAATTGAAAATTCAGTCAACAATGTTTTATTAACAAGCTTTTTAAGGAGGTTTCTTGGCCGTTGGTAATTGATCAGTATTTTACTTTATCAACTTTTTTCCTTTTTACTGACTGAAAGTTCAATTGATGTATCGGTAAAATTTTATAGTGAACACTAAACTCTTACAAGTGTTTTCCCTTTAGGCTCACACTTTGCCTATACAAGAGTCATCTATATCTCACTCTCAATCTATTACAAGTGTTTTAGATGGCTAATACTCAACCCTTTAGCAGTCAGTGCTCTTACAACAACACAAACAATACAATTGAAAGTTTAGGGCTTTGAGAAATAAATTTGTAAGAGTTTGGTTATATATAAGGTTGTTGGAATGTTATGAGGGTCTTTAGAATAGTTTTCACCCACCAAAATCCTATTACATTTAGTCCCATATCCATATCTTCCATAACAGCTACAAAATTTGCATTAAATGCACTGGCAAAGCAATTTTGCAGTCGAGATGCCTTGGTCACGATTGCTACTTCAATTTCTCAATTATGATCTTCAATTGTGTCAAATGGCATGTTAACATATGGCACAGTACCATTGGCTAATCAACTATCTGTTGGAGCTACTCTCTGACTTGTGAATGTCACAGTTATGATCCTATATCCCAATCGTAATCCTCTTTTAATGCCTAATATCATGGTTGTGAGTGGTCTATCTCTCATGATCAATTTGCTTCAAGTACCTTTAATTAACTCTCGGTTGCTATAAATTGAGAGCAGTCGGGATTTTGGATAACTCTTGCGAATTACAAGTCTGGTTCACAACTTTATAAATTTTTAAGTTCTTTTGATTTATAACCTTTCCAAAGTGTTTTTTTCTTCAAAACAACACTTAAAACACATATTAGATCACTTTAATTTGATTATCAATATCAAAATAGAGATTGACTAAGTTGTGAACTAACTAAGGTCAATAAAAATGTTATAGGGAATTCCTTATTAAAAGAAGATTAGTTTAGGAAAATGAATTTAACATAGTCATGTTTGCATAAAAATGATTTTTACAAAGAAAATGAACCAAAAAGGTTATAAGGCTTTTGCAACTAGCAATCAAGGATCTGAGTTGGCTTTTTATTATTCTAGGTCTGAAAGAGATGAGGGACCATCAAAATGAGCTCAAAAGAGGTATCGAGCCAAGTTTGGAGGTCCAAAAAGGGAACATGTCGCATAGGCTTAGAAGGAAGTCGATGGGCCTTTATAAGCTAGAGCTATATGGCTCTAGTATAGACCCGCATAACCTTATATTGTGTGATATAGCCTTAGGTAGGGCCTCATGGCTTTGCTTAGGTATTTATAGGAGAAATCCTAGGAAAATGTTCCTAACTAGTTAGGAAACTTTGCTTGCAAGTCAAGCACATCAAAGCTTCTTATTTAACTTGCAAAACTTCCTAATTTTATGAAAAATCATATAAGGAAACAAGCTAAAACTTCCTAAAAGATATAAAAGATAAATAAATTATACTTAGAAGGTCCCAAAAAGGAATTAAAGCTATAGAAACTTAAAATAGGCTCATGGAACCAAATAGAGCTATCTAGTTCTATACATTCCTATAGAGGCTTAATTTTTTTACCCTTCTTAGGTCTAAATAGATTTATGGAACTTTCTCCTAAAGCTAATGCTATTTTTATTTGTTTTATACTTTTATGCCTATTCCAATGCTTCGTTGATTTTATTTTATGATATTAAACTTTCTTTGGCCCAAAATTAAATAAAAACTCAATCTAAATTCCTAATTCCTTAGTACTCAAAGCTATACAATTTTACCAATTTTTTTAGTTTTACAAAAGTTATTTTATAAAGCTATTTTATTTGAAATTTTTTTCTGATCAAACTTAATTTAGCAAAGAATTTCATTAGCATATTACCATTTAATGCTTTTAAAATACATTCTCATCGAGCTTTGGCTCAAATTTAAGCACACAAAGAATGCTGATATGACATAAATCTAGTATCTTAGAGATGTTAGAGATTGTGTATTTGAGAAGTTTGAAAGAAGCTGTTAGGGTTGCCACACCCCAACTCCATTAGTGTGAGGTCCTAAGGCATGAATAAGCATAATGCCACCAAAATTCGTAAAACCTAAGCCATTCCCTATATTATATATAAACTCTAAAATTATCATACATCTTAGCCCAAATAGGCTACTAATATGATTTTAAGGTTATGTATTTGCTTGTAGTGTGCTACTCTATTTTATAGGTTAAGAGAATCAACTAACTTGAAGTTTGGTTCTTAAGAAGAAAATTTGATCAGTTAGCCAATGCTTCAAGTGTTTAGAATAAGATATGAAGTCTATAAAGATCAATAATAAGACTACACTAAGGAACTAAGGCAAATCTACTGAAGATGAATTTTTGTAAGAGTCCTTAGTTTCTATATTAAATAGTTTAGAATATTCACTCAAGCTAAAAATTTCTTTTCAAATTAATTTTTTAGATTTAATTAAAAAGATTTTACAATTAAGGAAATTAAAATTTTGAGAATTTCTAAGTTAAAAGTAAAATTAGAAAACATGAACTTATTACATAATTAGAAACTCTACCAATTAAGTCTTCTAATTATCTATATCTCAAAAGAAAATTAATTTAGCAATAATTAATTGACCTACAAATAGAATAAAATCTTAAATGAACTAATCTAAGAGTGTAAGGGACAAAAAGAAAAGTGGTAGTTGAGATGTCACTTTTCTTGTACTTGAAAGCAAGTGGTCTAAACAGATAAGCTATCTAACTCATTTAATGAACTTGTGGAATGTCTAATTGACTTAGAAAATAGATAACCAGAGAATTGACAGTGAGTTTAACCCAAAATAACCATTGTCTAAGGTTGAAATATGATGACAACTGGTTAAAATATTTTAAAATCAAATTAATCCCTCTATAAATTTTTCTCCAATGGCTAGATCAAAATTTTGCTTAAAAGAAGCACTTTAGTTCATTAAGAACTTAATGAAGTTGGGCATTTTTTAAAAGAGTTTAAGTGCAAAATTTTTTTTATCTTTAAATCCTTCATCCATTAAGCTTAAAATGTTTTATTAAGTTCTGATTTCTTGATTTTCAAAGAAAATTTCCTCTTGGACAGAATTCTATTCTATATAGGTCATTTATAAGTGAGTCATCCAAAAGTTTAATTTTCAATTTTCTTATAAAGATTTCACGCAACACTTATAAGCTACAGAGAGATTGCAAATGCCCAAATAAGTTTGTATAAGTAGATATTGCAAGCACTTGGAAGCTTATGGCCAAGAAGGAGAAGATCACTTTCTCAAGGTAGTCTTTTAGGGTGATTAGGAGCTACTGTAATAGGCTTGACTCTAGCCCATTAATAGAGTTATTTAGTGGAGAGGAAATTTCAAAATGGGTTGCTTTAAGGATTGGAAGTAGGCAAGAGGACAAAACAAGTGTAAATCATTGTATCATTTTTATCTTCTCTATTCTCTTGCTCATCTATTTTTTCTTATAATCTCTACCTCTGCTATTACTTTTCTTATAATTTTTGCCTCTACTATTACTTTGTTGCTTTCTCCACTAAACTTTTAATTTTGCATCCTCCAGTATGCATTTGAACTTTAGAAATGCCTAGACTTGATAAACAGACCTTGGGGCCCATTTCTCTATCCTTTGAACTACCCTTAGATCATCTAAGATTGAATAAGGAACAAAACGCAATTGGAATTGTAAAAACGGATGAGAAATGGGCAAAAATGGTAAAATTGGTGAACTGCAAATGATGAAATTGCACAAAGGCTGTGCAAAACTGCATAACTCAATTTTGCAATTGCATAAGGGCTTTGGGTTCTAAAAGCCCCCTATGCAATTCCAGTGACAAATTTTTGAGTTTCTACACTTTTTCTTTAGTAATTCCATATTAAAAGATTGCAAACTCTTCCCCCAGCCTTTCCATTATAAATGTTAGCCCTTAACTATTTTTGGCATCTCTTGACTTACTCGATTAGCCTTTGCATCAAGCAAACCATCCTTAGGGGTAACAATTTGTGTTAGTGGGTCATGTTCATGTCATGTTGACCTACACCTACAACATGATAAGGGTCAACACGAATATGATATGATTAGTTTATCATCTCAAAAATCTAAACACGAATACAATTCACTTAATTAATGGGTAACAAGACACAACATGAATAACACGTTTAAAATTTTAAGTTAATTAATTTTTTATTTTAATATTTAAAAATAGTAAATTTACTAAATTAACCCATATTAATTTATATTATTACATAAAATATAATTATATCTAAAATTATAAAGAAGATTAAAAATAATAAAAGCCATAAAGTATATTACTTTGAATGTGTTAATGGGTTAAACATGTCATTTTTGAGTTAACGAGTTAATCCGCAACACAACATGATTATTTTTGTGTCACAATCAAGTTGACATGAAATTGATATGAACAAACACCTAACTCAAACTCACTAATTTCGTGTTGAGTTCATGTAGTGTTATTATGTCATGTTTGATATTGCTACCCCTAACCATCCTCATAAGTTTGGTCTACCAAGGAATGAGCACCATAGTTTTAAAGTTTTCTTTTCTTTTCTTTTCTTTTCTTTTGTTTTGTTTTGTTTTTATTTTCAATTTGTTATTTGCTCATTTCTTTACAAAGCAGTTGAGGTCATTATTAGAGATAGCTTTCCTTAATCCCATCCGAGGAAGTTTCCTAAAATACCAATCGATGCCATCAATTGAGACAAGTCTTCTCCATCTCAAAGCTATGCAATGGTAGGGTAAGCATCTTTCCCTTTTCCTTTTCCTTTTCTTTATTTATTTTTCCCTTCTTGGATTTTCTTCTTCTCTTATAGGCTCCTTTCATGATTCTTTTATCTTCTACTCCCAACTCTCTCAATTAATCTACTTAATCAATCAACTTGTCTAAATCAATGAATCAAAATATTATAAAAGGCTAAGCTAAACAAACTCCTTTTGCAAGAAGGGAGAACTGTGTGGTTCTGATTCCCATTCAAAAAGCATATGCAAGCAAGGTTGGTTGAAGCATGAAATCTAAATAAAATGAATCAACTTCTCTCTCCATCACCTTCTTCAATTTTGTTTTCTTCATTTATTTTAGGACTTAATTTGGAAAAGGTGTGACTTCCTTAGAACCTATAAGGGTTAGAGGAGGTATCCTCTAATTTTATATTTTTGTTATGATTTTTAATTTAACTTTCCTTTCTTTAGTTTCTTTTTTGTTTTATTTATCTTATGAATAAATTATCATGCATCATTAAGTCACAACTAAATTAATTGCCAAACTAATTTTATTCAAATAAACCAAAAATTTAGTCTCGAATCCTCTTTGGTTTTGAGGCTAGTACACTTTTTCCTTTAGGATATTAATTGGAGTCAAATGTATTTTTTCCTTAACTTTTTCATAATTAAATAAAATTAAGGTGGCAATTCTAAAACACATTTTCAAAAATAATTAATCTAAGTGCCAAGGCTTCACCTCAAGTCTTTTCTCAAATGAGCATTTCGATTCCTTTTAGCAAATCGAATCAGTGCTCAAACAAGACCTCACATATTTGATAAAAATGAACTTAATTAATGAAATTCACTTATATTAATTCCAATTATATAAATTGTTTCACTTGATGTTCAAATTGATTTAGTTCACTCATAAAATACTTTGATTCTATCCATTTCAAATAGTTATCTAGTCTACTCCAAAACAAAATTAGCATAAGTCCTTTGATAGACCAGATGTCTGACTTTGATCACCTGGCTATTGGAACATGTCTAGATGTCTATTTAATCTATGCTTTACTTCAATAATCTAGTCCATTATGCTATCATTTTCTCTTAAGAGTCTTGAGTCATTCTTAAATTCCAAAATAATTATTTTGCACTTAAGAAGTTCTTGTGAGGATTGGCAATTTTGGTTTGAATTTGAAAGAATTTCAAAAACTCTTAAACTACATAAGCCTAACTTTTACTAAAATCATATCATTCTTAAGATAAACATGTACCAATTCTTCAACAATCCTCATCAATACATTCTATTTTCAATATACTTTCATTTTTCTCTGTGGAATAATAACTATTATTTATGATGTCATCCATAATAACAAAGAAAAATCCATTATTGCCTGATGAGTAACATAATATTTCATGGCATTAACACATCTATAACCTTACTATGGAGCAGCTGAAGATACAAATATCAACTTAATAATTACTAGAACTTTATCAATTACACATATCATCTTAAATCAATAAACATAGATTTAACCATACATTAAAGCTTCTTAATGGAAAATGAGATCAATAAGTCCTGATACTCTATTTCTATCTTTAAACATGTAACTAAAACCACAGATGATCTAGTGAGCTGACTTAGTAAGTATAAAATGCATACACTAAAAGATACCAAATGAAACAATGAATTAGGATATAACATACACATATTATTTCCATGGTAATCAAGATCACACAATCAAAGGTTCATCAATGATTAGGTGGATATATATGCAATATAGTGGTTCAATAGTTTTTTAAGATCAATAGAGCAACAAATAATAACTTTAACTTTTAACTATTATGCTATGACAAAACATCATTGTAAATAATAATGACTATGTAACAATCAGGGTAGTAACTTTTTCCTATAACAATGAACATATGCTTGGCCATACATACACTTAGGGTCACTATGACCCTCCCTAGATAAGACACTAATAATTCAAACTCCATCAAGTGAGTCACCGGTAAACTCAAATTTATGCACACACCTATGTTAGTAAAAGCATTATGTCATAAGATGGTTCATGGCTAGGTTCTAGTTTGATAGGAATAAGCAAAAATTTGTTATCCCAAATAGTCTTTTTCAGTAACAATAGAGGCAATTATTAATACAATAGTTTCAATGGTAGAGTTCATTAACAATATGATAATAAGTATTTCAATAACATGGTTTCCAACACTAGGTTTTTATGATGAATAACAATAATAATAATAAGAGCAAGAATAAGTCATAGGTCCAATGAACAATAGCAATAACAATGAAAATAATGGTTATCACAAGACTTATAGATATGTTATTATTATCACAATAACAATAACGGATATTTAAAATGACTAGATCAATAGATCAAGTAAATCATTTTACAATGACATACATTTCATAACTTATCTTTTAATCTTGTTATAATTCTTCATTCAACTTCAAATCATCTGGTACATACTTATGGTTCAACTATTGTTTTGGCTCACAAAAATCTTTAATCATTCACTCATCAACTATAATCTATGAAATGCTAATCATATAATTCAATTCTCATTCTAATTATCGCTCTTCATTATATCTTGTTATCAATCATACCTTATCCAGAATCAAATCAACCCTCTCATTAGAATTCCATGATTATAAAACTTATAAGACTTATACTTACTAACTATCATATTATATAGATTTAACACTAACCAATTTAACTTCTTATACCTTAAGTATCTATATGTTAATCTCAATAAATCTTTTTAATAATAACCATGTTATAAATATTATCTATACAATACATATCATATATCAACTATGCCATATTTATTTAGATGTCTTATTTCTTACATCAATCTAACAAAACATTTCTATTAATAACTAACTTCTATGAAACTCTATTCTATAATCTAACTGTAAACTTTTAATCCTTATTTCTAGTAGACGATTACAATCTTATAACTATGAACCCTCAATTTTTTACCCTAATCAACTGGCCGCAACCTAGCACCTATTAAGTTTAGTACACTACACAAAACTGGTATGGCAGTCCCTCTAGCCAATTAATGGGCGGGGTCTACCCTCAAAAGAAAATTTTAATCTTCAAGTAATCATTACTTGGATACCTAATTTTCCAATACAAACCAATAATCAATCTCTAAAAAAAACCCCTACCACATCAACTACAGCCAGGTTAGCCGGCACGCTGCTGGTCAGAGGCCTGGTGGTGCCGTTGGCCTCTCCTATGGCTAGTCCTCTTTTTGCGCTCCAAAATTTCAATATTTCCCTATATCATAGCAAGCATCAACACTTAAAATCCTTTCTCATGTGCACTATTCAATCCCAACCTTTACCATACATAGCTTAATATTTTCATACACATAAAAACAATCAAATTAGGGTTAACTATTCATAAGTTAACATCAATAACTCTTGAAATAATCAATCATTCAATAGCATGGTAACTCAACAAGATAAATAACCTTAGCCATGGATACTTATGAAATTATAAACTATGTAACTCAAAACACCTCATCATCCATAATTAGGTCAAACATAATCATAAATCCTTATACTAGTTAATGCAACTTATGAAACACTAAAATCTTAAGCTTAACAATACTCCTTAATGAACATCTCATAACATTACAAGTAGCAAAATCTTGAGGTGTTACAAGGTTAAACTGTCCTTATAAGTTGAGCAAACTTATCTAATGGTGAAATGGAGTACTATCAAAGTGAGGTACTTGCTACCTTAGAGGATTGTTGGGATGACGTGCAAGGTGACTTACCTATGATGCCTTGGACCTACTAATTGATGATGGCTTGGGCATCACAATCTTAGAAGTATAAGACATATTGTCTTTAGCTTTAAGCCGGTCTTGGGCTTGGTCAAAATAGTCTAATTGGTGTAACCATTTTTAGTCGTTATCACCCTTTATTTAGGAAAAGGGAAGAGAGTGGGAGAAAGAGAGGTGGATGAAAGGTGGGAAAGTACACATCTTTCCCTTATTTGGGATAGTATGGAAAAATAAAAGGAGGGGAAATTGAAGTTAAATTAGTCACATGGGACCATCAAGAATAATCACCCTAAATTGGGGAAAGAGAGAGGAAAATGAAATTTTGAATTTATAATACTTGAACTAGAATTAGGGGGTGAGAGAAAAAGGGGATCAAAATGTCCCCATCAATAAAGTGAGAGCTTTTTACTTGTTTGTTTTCTAAATTCAAAGTGTGTTAACATGAATAAAATATAATTGTGAAGGTTAACATGTCATTTTGCTTTTAAATTTTGTTTTTTTTTTTTTTCTTTATTTTTTCAAATAGGATAATTTATTTTCTCCTTCCCAATTTTTCCCCTTCTTATACAAGTTAAGAGACAAGAATAATCACTCAGCCTCATTTTCTTCCCCCTTCATTTTTCCTCCTTCCTACTTTTTCCCCAGATAAAGCATTAGTGTCAATTTGGATGAGTAGTTAAGACTTAACATTTGGCATATCAATTATAATGTACTTTTTGTTTAGGCATATGAATTCATGATAACTTCAAATTTTTAATAATATGGAATGGAAAACTTTTCGTGACATTTGATGCATGCAATGATTAATATCCTTAAAGCTTTAAGTATAAGGTAGCCAAAATGAATTACTGAAATTTTCTATGGTGCTTGATGATCTTGTATTATTTGTTTTTCCATCACATCTTAGGTTTATACTTCAGCGACGTTTATTTTGTTATGTTATTTCACCTTTTTAGGATCTTATGAATGCAAGAGATATCAAGAGACCTATATGCTGCATTTTGGTGTTAACCAAACCTACTAAGGGCAAACTAGGCTAAGAGGAACATGAGAAATTAAAGGCAAATTTTTCTCAGGTTTTAGCCAAAGTGTCTAAACTTTCCTCCTCTTTTTTCTAATGAACAAGATGAAATTTATTTTAATTTTGTTTGACATAATACATAGTTGTTCATATGAGATGTTGAAGTTGGATAAGTTATCGAAGCCTTTTAATTAAGAAAATTAATCTTTTCATAAGTATGATTAAGAATGTGGATATGACTCTTTCTATTTGTGTGTGCATGAACTACAAAGCAAATTAAGTTGAAACTAGCTTTCTTGCTATTAAAGTAGTTTCATAATTGGCATGTCGATCTTGGTGGAAAAATCATCAATAAGAATGAAACATCTAGCTTATATTATTTGTTAAATAGATAATATTTGTTTTAATACTCTTTGCCAGATGTGTAAGCTTTAACATCATACTCAAGTGGAGTACCATAAGTTGGAGTATAAGCCTATTTAATTTGTCAAATTTGGGTTGAATTACATAAATATATTATTTCATTAGTGGCTTTATGTTCAATTATAGGCTATATTAGTGCATGCCTCAGTGCACTAAAATCTCTTTCCAATGGATTTTGCATCCATAGTGTTATAACTCGACTTTGTACTAATTTTTAAAATTCCATTTTATGAGGAGATAAAATTATTTATATTCTATATTGATATTTAATGATGATATAATTAATTAAATGTAAATATTTTATGAAATTAATTATTGGATAATTTACTATTTAATCATTAAGTTTTGAGCCAATTCACACTTGGGTCATTTTATTTTCAAAAACCAATTATGTCATCTTTGTATTTTGGTTCCGTCTATAATTTGGTCCTTTCGTCCATTTTAACTGTTAAATGTTATAAAAAGACTAAAATACCCATAAATTACTCTTCAATTTTCTCTTCTTGTCATGAAACTGATAAGATGAAAATTGCCATTATTTCTTTAGAAGCCCAGCAAAGATGATTAGCAAAGAAATTAAAAAAAAAAAAAAGTTAGACCAAGAATTCATACACAAACTCATCTATTTTAATTTATTTAATTTTGATTAAATATGAAAAATTCATCTAGATAGTAAATTACCCTTAATTATTTAAAGTTTTGGTTTATTATAATATATTTATAAAGAATTGAGTAAAAAATAAAAACAATATATAAAATGAAAATGTATAACATGTGATAATATTGAAGTAATGTGATCAGATTGGATGTCTATCCTATTTAAGATTGGATGTATATTCTATCTCTATAGATAGATATTTTTATGTAAATAGAACTCCATTTCTATTCCTATTTTTGTAACATTTTACACCTATAAATAGGTGTTACAATCAATGAAGTGTGACACACAAAAATTTATTCTCTTTTCTATTCTCTCTATTATCTATAATTGTTCTTTATGTTATAACACATTATTAGCATGAGGTACACATATTTTCTCTTAATTGTTTTCACTTAAATTAAATTGATTTTTTTTGCTGTGAAAATTAAATTGATAAGAGTTATAAATTTATTTAGTAAATTCATGAATTTAGAATCCTAATAATTTTTATCTATAAATTTTTAGTTGTGCCATAAATATATTAATATCACTATCTCAATGTGCAAAAATGGATCCACAAAAGAGAGTAAAAATTTATTTTAATGAGGCACATTTCTCGATAATAGGGGGAGGAAAAGCACCTACAGTGCTAAAGAATATCAAAAAATTTATTGGAAGGAAAACTTTTTAAACAATTTTGATTCATATACAAGTTAGAGTGAACTAGAAGTTTAGAAAAATAACAATAGTTGCAACAAATTGCAACTTAACTATCAAATGCATTTATAAATACTAAAAAATGACAAATTCTCATATTACAGCTGTTAATACCCTAGCGAGGGTTGTAGTTCCAATTGCAAATAAAAAATGATTAATCAAGTTCAATAGATGCCAAAAGTGTGGACAATAAATTGGAACTAAAGATAAAATTTGTGAAAAAGAAAAATAGCGTCACTAATTAAGAAAATCTCCTGAAGAGAAGCCTCTTAAAGAGGAAGATCTTAGGCAAAGAGCTATAGCCAATGATGAGTCACAAATTGAGACAATGGAACAATTAGATTCTCCGTGTATGGCTCCTAGAGTTGATGTTCACATGAATGAAAATTATGATATCTCAATTAATTTTGTGATACAAGAGAAAGATTTGATAGAAATTCATTTATCACTGATAATGAATTTGCCTTAATAGTAGCTCTTGCTATTTTAAGAGATAATCTGGATCCAAAATCTATGAATATAACTAAATGTTGGCATACACATTGATTGGCCATCATAAAAATAGGCAAATTCAAGCCTATTTAGACTCGCCTTTTAAATGTAATGAATTCGAAAATGTTATGTTGACTACCTAAAAATGTGAATGGGTGTTTGTCTGAAAGTGTAATGAAAATAATAAGGTGGTAAGATATAAAGTAAGGCTAGTTGCCATCTCCTATTATAAACATGACCATGTTCCGATATTTGATTAATATGGCAATTAAAGAAAGGCTTGATATACGCCTTATGAAAATATATTTATATAAGAGTCTCAAAAGAACTAAAGATATCATAAATGAATGCACATTAAATGTATGACATGTATTTCATTAAATTCCTGAAATCCCTATATGGATTAAAGCAATGAACATGTGATATAATTATTTGAATAAATTCTTATTGAAAGAACAATATGTGAATAATACACTATGTCCATTTGTATTCATAAAAGATCATAGAATAGTAAATGTTATTATTGTAGTATATGTTAATGATTTAAATATCATTGTGACTCCTAACGAACTCAAAGAAGTATGTTTCTATTTGAAGAGTGAGTTCGAGATGAAAATTTTAAAGGAAATAAATTTTTTTTCAACCTGTAGATCATTTATTTGTCCTGAGAAGTCCTAATATATCAGTCTACTTATGTGGAAAAGGTATTTAAGCAATTTTACATGGATAAATCTTTTCCCTTAAACACACCAATAGGTGGTCCGCTCATCGAAAGTGAAGAGAGATCCTTTTAGACATAAAAAAAAATATAATAAAGAGCTATTAATTTGGTCTTGAAGTACCATATTTAAGTGCTATAAAGGCACTCATGTATCTTGCAAATTGCATCAATCCTGAAATTGCATTTGTAAGAAAATTTCCTAGCTAGATATAGCTATACATCTATTAAGAGACATTAGAGTAGTGTAAAAAGTTATCTTCAATGTGCTATTACTACTATGATCATATTTTGATTCAGCTTTGAAATTAGTCTATTTGCGAATATTGGTTATTTGCTTGATCTCCATAATGGTAGATCTTAGATTGGCTATGTATTCACTTATGGTGGTACTGCAATTTTATAAAGATTTTTATGGTCTTGAAGTATCTCACTAAAGATACTTCCTTTATGTTTTGAGAATAATGGAATTTGCATTGGACAAATCAAAGATGGGTATAACAAGGTTGATCGAAGTATACATATAAACTTCACCTAAGTTCTTGTATACACATGAGCTCTAGAAGAAATATCCACCAAATTCACTCGAGTGACAACCTAACAGACTTATATACTAAGTCTTTACCTAATGTGATATTTAAACGACATTGTTTCATTGATTAGTATACCTCGTGTTAAAATTTGTCCTCATCAGGGAGAGTAAATTAGTATATGATTGTACTCTTTTTCCTTAGTCAATTTTTTATCCCACAAGGTATTCATGACCAAAGGTTTTACTGAGGCAATTTGTGCAATAATAGAATAGTGCATGAATTGTACTCTTTTCCTTCACTATATTTTTTCCCACTAGGTTTTGCTAGCAAGGTTTTTAATGAAGCATATTCATTGCACAACTAATATCCTAATGAAGTGCTATAAATAAATTATTATATGTGGATATTACTTAAATATCATTAAGTATACAGTTTAATAACTTGGCAAATTTGTTTATAAAGGCATTGGTGAACAATATTTAAGAAATTGGTGAATAAAATTGGCATACGCTAGTTACGAGATCTTTATTAGAAATTATGTATTCATGAGGGGGAGATTCTTGTGCACTATACTCTTTTTTCCTTAGCTTAGATTTTGTCCCATTATGTTTTCTACATAAGGTTTTTAATGAGGTAGTATTATGGTGCAAGTTCTACAAGGATAATGTACTTCTTTTCCTTCACTAAGATTTTTTCCTATAGGATTTTTTTTTAGTAATGTTTTAATAAGGAATATTCTTTGTAATAAATATCCAAAGGGGAGTGTTATGATAATATTTAAGTGATATAATAAGATTAGATATCTATCCTATCTCTATAGATAGATATTCTTATGTAAATAGAACTCTATTTCTATTCCTATCTCTGTAAACTTTTACACCTATAAATAAGTGTTACAATCAATGAAATATGACATATAGAAATTTATTCTCTCTTCTATTATCTCTATTCTCTATAATTGTTTTTTATTTTATTACATAACAAAAATAGTGTAAAATATATATCTATATAAGATATATATACCATGACTTGAACTTGGGACCTAAGGAAGTTTTAACTAATTTTAACCATTGAGTCACATAAGTATTCTTGTTATATTAATTATTTGAATAATATATGTATTATATAATTTGTGTGCTGTAAATAAAAGAAGAAGAATAATAAAATCTATAGAAAATTATGGAGGAGAGATAAGAATTATATAGAATTGAGGAGAGATGAGAAAGAAAATGGGGAGAGAGAAAATCACCTCTGCTCACCATCCAAATCACCTCTAATTGTCACAAAATTTTAACCACAAGTTGTTCTACATCTTCTCATCACTTCAGCGATATCAAATTTGCTAGAAACTAGCCAAATTTTGAAGATAGATGAACAAAAAATCGGACGTCAAGATTGACCCTCTCATTTCTTATGCTTCTTGAATTCGTTTGAGGAAATTGACAGCAGAAACCTTGGACGGGAGTGTCCCAGCTCCATATATTGTCGTTTGATGGTTGCTTAGAGTTAGATTCTTTTCACTAAAATCACTGCAAAATTTGCGTAATCTAGCCACTTTCAGCCACTTTCAACCGATGAGATCTATATATATGGACTCCTCATACCTTAAGCAATATGTTGATGCCCTGGGATTGCAATTTTGCAGCCATCAAATTTGCCGACGACTAGATTTTGGTAACCACTGAAACAGATATTTTTAGACAGCAACTCTGATTCGTTAAACCAAATCACCTTGTACCAACCCTGACTTCTAATTGTATTTAGATAATGAGTTATAAATTTATTTGTGAGAATTTAAATGTATTAGTTACTATTGTTTACTTAGTATAATTGGATAGATAAAATGAGTTTTATTAATTATGTGATTATTGGAAATTGTTGGTGAATAATCGAAGCTTAAATTAAGATATTGAGATAATTATTAATAAGTTAGATTTTATTAAGAATAATTCTATAGAAATTATTATAAGTAAATGAAAATATTGATGTACAATTTTTACATTGATTTTAATCAAATATCAAATGAGTAATTTATGTATATTATTTTAAATAAACAGTTATGATAAATTAAATTGATTTTTAATGGAGTTTAACTTACATATGTTAATATATATATATATATATATATATATATATATATACACACACGAAAGAAAATTTAATTAAAGTATTTTCATGAGTATTATTTTAAGCAAATAATTAATGTGAAATATGAATTTATATAATTAATGGATTTCTTTATATACTATGAGTTTATATTTTGACAAGAGTTTTAAGTTACTTTTAATAGAGTATTAAAATGAAATATTTTATAAATATTTAATGATTTATATGAGATAAGGTAATACTGAAATGAATTGAAAATGAATAGTGATTTAGTATGGATCTTATTATATGAAATTTGACTTGTGGATTAGAATGACGGATGGGATTTATTATATTGGAGGTCCGGGTTGCACTATTAAATGGTGATAATTATTTCTTAGTTAAGTTGAATTTGTTAGTTGTAGCAGGGGGATGAATCCCATTTTAAAGGAGATACTGTTGAACTTTTGGCAAAACTTTAGAAGTAAATAATGAACAAATTGTATAGTTATATCTGATAATATCATTATATTTTTAGGAGGAATTTTAAAGAGGATTCTAAGGATAATTATTAGAAATTTATATAAGCTAGATAACAATTTATAGTTCAGGTGAGTGAAAAATATATTGTTATTATTATGATTTGAATTCTTGAACTATTTTTCTTGTTAAACTACTTGGGTTATGAAAATTTGTCTAATAAAGAATCATATGAATATTCTTGAATTCTATTGGACCCTAATTCTTATTCATCAACTAATTGATGATTATTCATAAGTTTGTCAGAATCTCCATCTGAGTTTAATTAGGTCCTAAATGATGAGCTCATTGAAATACTTTTGATATGTTTGTCAAAATTTTATACATGTTTATTGAAAATTTTCATATGTGGCTATTGTTTTTCATTTAATAAGTTTATTTATTGGATTTCTATATGATTAGCCTAATAAGATTTCCTTTCAAATGTTCATCATAATCCTATATGTAGTAATTGAAGGTTTATATATGTTTATTGAAGTCCTACTATAAGTTCATTATTGATCTTATTATGATTTTATCAAAATTTATTTTATGAGCTTTTAAAAATTCTTAAAGCTCTATATGCATTTATTGAAATTTCTTATTGATGAGTTATTGAAGTTTTTTATATGAATTATCATAATCTCTTATATGAGAATTAGTGATTTATTGGAATCCCTTAAAAATGGGAATTTTAAGTATTTATATTTTTCTCTATGTGAAATTTTGAATGTTAAAGCAGAGATTCTCTTTCTGGTTTGAGGAACACCAAACTGTGTTAACTCAATAGATAAGATATAATATCCAGACTCTAGTTAAAAAGGGTTCAAATATCCTAGCCGCACAACTTGGTTCACCTAGCATAATAAGTTTGGTATTGCTCCAAAAGAATAGCCCCTACCACTATTGTAGTTTCAATGAGATGCAAGGGATAAGATCTGTACTCATCTATTGTAGCCTAGATTTTTGCTAAATATATGATTTAACTCAATATATTCATATGCATATTTGCTATTTGAATAAAGTTTTCAAAAGAATTTGTATATGTTGGTTAATACTCTATAAGAGAAGCTACCATTATTGAAGTCCGATGAGAACTACTCTCATCTACTTGATAGATTTTTGTTAGATAAATAATTTATTAAATTATCCATTTGTATGAAACTTATTATATTTCATAGTTCCTTTGCCTATGATGTATTGATTTCAAAATTCGTATATTGTTTAAGTTTTTAACTTGCAAGTTTGTAAAATTTTATATATTTCATTAGTGATGCACTCCTATGTGAATCGGTAATCCCATACAAGGGCATCAATCCCTTTAGGATTCAGAGAACAAAGAGTTCATTTCTTACTAGGTTATAAATATAAAAAATCTATTTACAAGTAAGATATTATAACAGGCAAATCCCCTCCCAATAAGAATCTACCTCATAAGATATCACTATAAATTGCCAATAAATCACTATAACTGAAAAAAATTTTAACTCAAAACTCTATAATTCACATACTCTCCATAAATCATAATTTTACTGACTTAAACATTAGAGTAGTCCCTCAGGCAAATTGCCTTGGGCCTTTAATTTTCTGTCTTAAAACTATCGAAAATCATCTAACAATGTGTTTGATATTAGAATTTATCTTGAGTGCATCAATTAGAATTCTCAACTTTGTTTTATATGATTATGCTAATATTAAGTTCATTTATATAAAATCTAATTTTCTTCAAAAACACTACAGATTTATGATTTACTCTCTCTCTCTCTCTCTCTCTCTCTCTCTCTCTCTATATATATATATATATATATATATAGACAAATAGATAGATACACACTAGATTTTTCTTTACATATTTCGCATATTGATTCCTATTATAATTTATTATAACTCATTTGTGATATAAATAATTATTCTCAACTTTCACTTTTTTTCTTATTAAAGATTTAATGACCATTTTTTTTGTTATTTAAGTATAAAATTATATACTTTTATATTAAATGACGTTTTCAATTAAAATTATATAAAACTTCTCAAATAAGCATCATGAAGTCAAAATCTTATTGGTCGACTTTTAAGAATATCATAGAGCAATATTTATATAATTTAATTATTAAATTCACTTTAATTGTTGATTCCAAATTAAGTTAAATTTTCGTATAAAAACCTAAAAATTTAAGGAAAATGTAATTATATGTAATAAATATTATCAAAGTTCTATATTCATGTATGTATAGTATAATTAGACTGATGATACAAAATAATTTTAGATTCTATATAAATATATGAATATATTTTAGAATGCAACACATATACAATATTAAAAGAAGATGAGCATTTATTACAATTTTAAATAATATTTTTACATTCAAAAATATGTTAGAAAAAAGGAAAGTAAAAGAATTGATAAATACTTTTTATTATGATTTTCTAATTTATTTTATTTTAGTCAAATATCATACATTGTATAATTTTATACATAAAATATTTTAGAAAATTTGCATGCATATATAAAATATTTTTGCATAAAATATTTCAAAATTAGTTTTACTTTTTAGTTTTCTTTTATACAAATTTTTCAAGAAAATAATTAGGTTTAAAAAATAAATTTAATCTTCTTATTCCAAGCCACTTATGGGCACTCCCATTAAGTAAAACAATTATTAATAACCTATATCATCTATTCAATTAAATACTTTTAAATTTTTACATAAATAAACCCATATACCAAATTATTACCTTTTAAACTAATAATTTCATTTAGAATTTCCCATGAATTTTTATTTTAAAATACTAAGATTATAATAAAGCTTAGTATTACTTATTCATAATTTTATCAATTTTGCTTTATTAAAAAATTAAAAAGAAAAAGAAAAAGAAAAGGAAAAAAATATATTCTTCTCTTGTTAATTTTCAAGAATAATAAACATATTTTATTAGTCAATTAAAATTTTCAAAATTAGTCCATTACAACTCATTAGAACTCATTAAAAATAACTTATTCTAAACTTTTAATTTTCCCTTATTAAAGATTTAATGACTAATTTTTTGTTATATAAGTATAAAATTATATACATTTATGTTAAGTGAAATTTTCAATTAAAATGATATAAAACTTCTTAAATAAACACGATAAGGCCGAAATTATATTGGTTGATTTTTAAGATTATCATAGATAAATATTTATATAACTTGATTATTAAATTCACTTTAGTTATTGAATTCAAGTTAAGTTAAATTTTCATATGAAATCTAAAAATTCAACAAAAATGTAATTATACAAAATAAATAATATATAAATTGTATAATTTTGTATGTTTAATATAATTAAAATGATGATACAAAAAAATTATAAATTTTGTAAAAATATATTAATGGACTTTAAAAGGCAATATATGTATCATATTGAAAAAAGATGAGTCAAACATATCCAAATAAATCATTTTTTATAATTTTAAATGATATTCTTATATTCAATAATATGTTAGAGAAAAAAAAGAAAATGAATTGATATATGACTTTCCAATTAAAACTTGAAAATATAATATATAAGATTAACTAAACTGAAAACTGAAAATATTCATTATATTACAAATAATTTTCAATTTTAATATATCTTGAATCTCTTTTGCATTGAAAATTTTAAGCAAATTTAAGTGTTTATAGAATCGCAAATAAATTGATTTTTTTTAAGAATAACATACCATTATAAATAGAAATTTTGATATTTGATGATAAAATAATAGGATTTTACTCATTGTTGTTAAATAAACTCTCAATTAGTACATTTTCTTTTTCTATTGCATATTCTTATAGAACCAAAAGTAATTTTTCTAATTTATAATATAATTTTCTCAAAGTCAAATTATAATTTCTCTAATTTGTTAATATTCAAACAATCAAAGTTACATTGGAATTTCTTTAACTTCTTAATAATCAAAATAACATAAAAATATATATAAATTATTCTTGTTGAATTCATTTATACAAACTGTTAATATTTCTTTTTTGAAAACATACAAATTAATACAAATGGTTAAGATAACTAATTTTTATATTTATAATAGAATTTTTCTAATTTGTTAATATTCGAACAATTAAAGTTATATTGGAATTTTTCTAACTTCTTAATATTCGAAATAACATAAAAAAAAAACATAAATTATTCTAATTGAATTTATTTATACAAATTATTATTATTTCTTTTTTGATAACATACAAATTAATACTAATGGTTAAAACAACTAATTTTTAAATTTATAATAGAATTTTTCTAATTTATTAATATTTGAATAATCAAAGTTATATTGAAATTTTTTTATTTGAATAATCAAAGTTATATTGAAATTTTTCTACCTTCTTAATATTCGAAATAACATAAAAAAAATAAACTATTTTAATTGAATTCATTTATACAAACTGTTATTATTATTATTTTTATTATTATTTGAAAACATACAAATTATTACTAATAGTTAAAATAACTAATTTTTAAATTTATAATGGGACAAAGTAATAATTTATATAATGAAAGTCAAATTATATTTTCTCTAACTTGTTAATATTCAAACAATCAAAGTCAAAAGAGTTTTTCTAGTTTTTTAATATTCAAAAAAATATTAAAAAACATAAATTATTATAATTAAATTCTTTTTTTATTTAAATTAAATATAATTAATTATATATTAAATAATAATTATTTTATTATTTCTTTATTCTAATTGAATTCGTTCTTTTTTTAAATTAAATTAAATTAGATAATTAAATTATTAAATTATAATAATTATATAATTATAAATTTGTAATATAATTAATTATATATTAAATAATAATTATTTTATTCTTTTCTCATTCTAATTGAATTCATTATTTCCTTATTTAAATTAAATATAGTTAGATATTAAATATAATTAATTATATACACTAATTGAGAGTTTATTTAATAACAATAAGAAAAATTCTATTATTTTATTATCAAATATCAAAATTTTTATTTATAATGGTATAGTCTTCTAAAAAAAATTTATTTATGATTTTATAAACACTTAAATTTACTTAAAATTTTAATTATAAAAAAAAATTGAAGATATATCAAAATTGAAAGTCAATTGAAAATCATTTATAATATAATGAATATTTTCAATTTTCAATAAAAAATAATTTTTTTAAAAAATAAAATATCTTTAAAGGTAATAACTTAATAATCAAAATATATTACTAATTTTTTTTAAAAAATAAAATATCATTGAAGGTAAAAAGTTAATAAGAATAAAACTAATAAAAATAAAAATTTTGGATTAGATTGATGAATATAATAACCGTGTATATTTACATAAAGCAAATTTAATGTAATATTAGTAGGAGAAGGAAATATAATTTACCTAAGAAAATAGAGTTCTATAGGATTAAAAATTTTAATGTCCAAAGCTAAATAATGACATAATGAAATATGAAAGAAAATTAAAATTTGACCTAACAAAATATGAAAAAAATTAAAATTTGAGTATTCAAACAACATGAATAAACAATTAATCTTAAAAAATAAAATTAGATTCCTTTAAAAAAATAAAATTAGATTTTTAATGGTATAATTTATTTACCAAATCAAATAAAATTAGATTTATGATTTATTACATAAAGTTCTATTATATATTAGCTTTATTTTAATCTTAAAAATAAAATAATTTTAATAAATAATAATCAAAAACCATATTACTCTCAAATTAAATAAGAATATAATAAAGAGCATATAAGTAAATGTGTTTTTTCTCCCTCCCTACTGCGTGTATATATATATATATATATATATATATATATATATATTGCCTTTAAAAGTGTTATGTTAATTCAATATTTTAAAAGTATTATTAGCCACTTGCTATCTTGAATTATTGCATCTAAAATGCTATTCATCATAAACTATTTGATACTTCAGTTGTATATGCTATGTATCAATAAGTTAATCATTTATTGGTGCCTTATATATGAGAAAATGAATATCGTTCTTGTGAACCAGCGATGAATATCTAGCCTCACAATGAATAGTAGTATCTTTTTTACTCATTAAGATTTCTCATATAATCTTAGTTAATGTGTTTTAAGAAAGCAACTATAAACAAACAAGTCGATACCTCAAGTCTTATTCTTCACTATGATTTCTCATACAATTGTGGTTAGTTTTTTCAAGAAAATAGTTAAACAATCAAGTCGATACCTCAAGTCTCATTTTTCACTTAAGGAATTTTCCATGAAATTAAAGTTATATTTGAATTATATATCTTAATACATGTATAATGCCTTTCTAGAACTCCATAGATGTTTAAAAGGATTTAATTTTTTGATTTGTAAACAGTAAGCTTTTAAATTAATTATCGTATGTGTAATATTAAATGTGATGATGATATTAGAAGTATGATTTGAAATGTTAATATGACTATGATAAAGTATATGGGAGATTTGAGTATTGATTAAAATGTAGCGATGGAATAAGATGGGATGTTGGAAGTATTTTTATTTGCAAGTTGAGATCTTGGAAATGTGTGTAGGTGTAGCCATTATGCTGCTAGTTTTATGTTTGATTATTTATGAGTTTTACAAGTGTTTAGTGTCCTTATAATTATCCATCTTTTAGGACTATCACAATTCAAAAGTTGATTCGTAACAAATAGCAAAATTTCTTTCTAAAACCATTAAAAGGACTAATTTTATATTTATAAGAGAAGAATATATGAGTGATCAAATAGAAAGAATTCAACTCTTTATATATATATATATATATATATATATATATATATATATATATATATATATATATATATATATATATATATATATATGTGAGTCAATCAAGCTGACATGCTCTTAAATTTTTCTGGCCAACTTGTTTCTTTCAATTTTTTTCTTTATTTATATTTGAGTTAAAGTTAAAGAAAAATTCAAAGTTAATGAAATATAATAAATAGGCCTTTTGCTCAATTTACCCCTTAAACTTTTGTTTGATGTCCAATTGAGCCCAAAATGGCCTTTTGGGCCAATTAGGTACACTAATTTGCTTTTTTGTCCATCTAAACCCTATTTTCTGATTCCTCAAACGCATGTATCACACTTTCAACCTCTGGCAAGTGAAGTCAAAATAAACTAAAAAAAAAAAAAGAAAATGAAATGATGTTTGCACGTGCGTTAATGCTTCCAAGAAATCAGTTGAGCTGAAAAAGGAAAAACCTTCTATTCTCTTCTTCTCTTCTTCTTAGGTCTTAGATTACAAACTTGCATTTGAAGATCTTTGTGGACTGAATAAGCTTAGTAATTAGGATTTTGTTTGTGAACGAAAATCTGTGGTGGTTTTGGTTGGTGATTGAGAAAGCAAATATCAAATGCATTGGTATTAGTAGTTCTGCAATAGGTACTTTCTTTGTAGGTTTTTGTTCATCTTTTTTGTAGCATTATTTGGTAGCATTGTGAAAGTTATTATAATAATGGTTGTCTGGCAAATGGGGGTAAAGGTCTTATATGGGGACCGATATGGGGACTTATTATAATAATGGTTGTCTTGGCAATAATAGTTATTAGAAAGAAGGGACCGATATGGGGACTTATATTTGGCATTACCTATAAAAAGCATGTAATTTTGAGGGTATATGTTAAGTGTTTCTGTCATTTTATGAGATTGATTGTGGTCCTTGTGTTTATTGATGTGTTATACATAATAAAATTAGCCTTTTTTTTTTAATTCTTTATTGTGTTGACTGTGATTTGTAATTTTTTTAATGAACTAACATATAATTATATATATATATTGCAGAATGGAGATAGGAGTTAATATTAAGATTCATCAGGGTGGTCACTTTGAAAAAGATTACAGATCATTAAGGTATGTGGGAGGTGAGGTGGACTTGTTTAATGTTGCTGACCTAGACAAATTTCATTACAAAAGACTATGTAAAATGGTGTGTCAATTGGGTTATGTAGGAAAGCAATACATTTATTGGTTGCCAAAAAGGAAAAATCTTGGAAATGGTCTTGTGTATGTGCATAATGATGATGTGGTCACCGACATTTTGGGCATGTATAAGCAGGATGATAATATAGATTTTTACATAGATCACTGTGTAGATACCCCAAATGTGATAGATGGACATTTGCTCACAGCTCTTGTTAGTGATGTGAATAGTGGCATTAACGTGGAGGTTGAGAGAGTTGGAGGTAATGTGGAAGTTGAGGGAGTTGGAGGTAATGTGGGTGGTGAGGGAGTTGGATTTAATGTAAATGGTGAGGGAGTTGGAGGTAATGTGGAAGTTCATGGAGTTGGAGTTAATGTGGGTGGTGAGGGAGTTGGGTTTAATGTAGATGGTGAGGGAGTTGGAGTAAATGTTGAAGTGGTAGGTGAGACAACAGGCTTTTGTTTCAATGTGGGTGACTTAAGATGTGGTGAGACTAAGGTTCATACTAGGAAAAAAAGAGGTGGTGAGAGTACTGTTACTGCTGGGACTAAATATGGTGAAGATGACCAATATGAAGAATTTGAGGTTGACATTGACTGTCATTCTGATATTGAAAATGAGGAGTTAAGGAAGGCTAGAGAAAATGTGAGGCAATATCGTGCAAATTTGGAAACAAATATTGATGAACCAGATGAAGATGATAATTCATCTAATGATGCTGTAGAAGCTGATGGTGATGAATCTGATGGGCAGGGTAGTGAGGTATCCAGTGATAATATTGAACAAAATTATGTTGAGTTAGGTGTGAGTGAGGAGCATGACAGTGATGATGCTAGCAGTATAGAGGAGTTGAGTGGAGATGAGGAGCATGGGAATGTTAGGAGGAAATTAAATAGAAGGGTTGCATATGATCCAAAATATAAAGTGCCTCCTTTTGTGTTAGGCATGGTGTTTGAGAACGCAGCTCAATTTAAGGAAGCATGTACTATGTATTCCATATTCAGAGGTGTGGAAATTGGTTTCCAAAAGAATGAAAAACAAAGAGTGAAGGCTATTTTCACATTTCCTGGCTGTCCATGGATGGTATATGCTAGCTTAGACCCTAGTTCTAATGACTTCATGATCAAAACCTACAAGCATAAACACAGATGTCATAAGGTGTTTAAGAATAAAAGGGTCACTTGTAAATGGCTTATTGGGTATTTTAGGGAAATTATAAGGGAAAGTCCAAAGAAAAAAATAAAAGAAATGCAGGCCCATGTTAGAAATAACTTGAGAACACATGTAGCCTTTAGTATGTGCAAGAGGGTTAAGAAAGCATTGAGGGTTGAGTTTGAAGGAGATTATAAGGAGGAATATGCTAGGTTACATAGTTATGCTGAGGAGTTAAGGAGCACTAATCCTGGTAGTACCATCATACCTATAGCTAATAATGACAGTGGCGAATTTGAAGCTTTTTATATATGTTTCGATGCACTTAAAAAAGGATGGAAGGCATGGTGTAGGCCAGTTATAGGAGTTGATGGTTGTTTCTTAAAAACATTTCTGAAGGGAGAATTGCTGACTGCTATAGGAAGAGATGCTAATGATCAGCAATTTCCAATTGCTTGGGCTATAGTTAGGATAGAGAATAGAGCAAATTGGACTTGGTTCCTTGATTTATTGTGTAAAGATCTTGGACTCAAAAATGGCAAAGACTTGGTTATTATATCAGATATGCAAAAGGTTAGTTTTTTATTACTTTGGTTATTTTAAAATTCCTAATTATTTTTATGTTGCATTAATCTTGTACATTATTTACTTTCTTACAGGGTTTAATTGAGGCTGTGAAGGATGTTCTACCTTAGGCAGAACATAGGTGGTGTGCAATGCACATTTTAGTAGGTGGCAAAAGAAATGGAAGGGTTATGAATTAAGAAAGCAGTTTTGGACATGTGCCAAAACTACATATTGGCAAGCATTTCATGATCAATTGAAGGAGTTGGATAACATAACTCCTGGATGTGTGCAAGACTTATTGCAATGGCCTCCTCCTAAATGGTGCAGGGCTTACTTCTCATTTGTAAGTAAGTGTGATAGTGTAGATAACAATATGTGTGAAAGTTTTAATGGAATTAATTTAGAAGCTAGAACAAAACACATTATAAGTATGTTAGAACAAATTAGAGTAGATATGATGAATAGGATTCATATTAAGAGGGCTGAAGCATCAAAATGGGTAACAAATGTGAGTCCCTCAGCCATTCAAAAGATAGAGCAGAACATGGTTAGGGCATTTCAATGCCATGTTGAATTTAATGGGGATGATGGTTTTGAAATATCTGAAGGAAAAGATAGACATGTGGTTGATATGGAGAAAAAGTCATGCACATGCAGGGCTTGGGATTTGTCTGGAATTCCATGCCCTCATGCCATTTGTGCTGTTTACCATAAAAAAGGCAAAATAATTGAATATGTAGACAAATGTTACAGCAAACAAACTTACCTGTCAAGTTATAAGTTTGCAATGCAACCTTTGAAAGGTAAGAACATGTGGCCCCAAACTGGAAAACCTAATATACTACCACCTGAGGGGAAGAAAATGCCTGGTAGACCAAAGAGAGGAAGAAGAAAAGATCCTGATGAACCTCAAAAGCCCAATAGCAGTTGCAAGCTTTCAAGGAGAGTAGTTCAAATGACATGTTCAATATGCAAGTGCAAAGGTCATAACAAAGCTAGCGGCAAAATTAAGGATCTACCACAAAATACAAATGTGAGTTAATTATCTATAATTTCTAATTTATTGATATTTTGTTAATATTCTTGTTATTGATGCAGCAAAGTCATATCCAACAAGCACAACCCCTACTGACTAAGGAGATAACAAAAGAGTTTGCACCATTTTTGAATAAATGTCCAAACATAACAAGTGCAAACAGTGATAAAAGGAATTTAAATAATCAAAATGTCAGCTCTAGAGACATGGTAATATTCTATAATGCTCATTATGTTATCTTGGTTATATGTTTTATGGTGATGCAATGATATAAAATAATGAGTATCTTAGAATATGAGCAGACCAAGTAGTGGTATAAGGATTTCTGAACCAGAAGTAAATGATGCAAGGGGTAGTAGGACAGTAGAAGCACTAGGTGTAGGCAAGGGTAAGGAGAAGGATTTAAATAAAAGCACAGATAGCAGAGGGAAGAAACCAGGACCCAAGTCCAAACCATTTGGTCTTGGATTGTACTATGATGATAATTCCAATCAAGTTACATGGAATGTATGTATATCTGTGACTTTTATACATTTTTCAATTTACAATGCAAAACATGGTTACAACTAATGTTTTTACTTGTCTTTTGTTAGCCTGGAATGTGGAATGAAAGAGTTCTGCAATCCAAAAACCCTGTACCAGTTGAACAACAAAGGCTAATCAGCAGAGACCCTCCAATGAACATATATGATAGAAGGCCAAAATATGGTGAATTTCAGGCTGCAGGTTTAGAATGGATGGGAAGTCCATGTGTCACAACAAGGCAACTCTATGAGGAACAACAACAAAAGATTGGTAGCCTTAAGAAGCAGACACATCATACCATGGTAGTACCAGCTACAACAGCACATTTGTTTCCAACTGATCCAATTCTATCACAGAATAGCACCATCAGTAATAGTCAGGTGATCAACACTCAGCAATCTCAGTCACAATTCATCAAGGACAAGGCACCAAAAAAGAGGAAGACCCCCTCTGCAAAAACTACCATTGAAGAAAAATCATGTTTGGAAACCTTGAGGATTTCAACATCTAATTTGGGATACATAGATTTTGGATAGATTAATTATGATTTTGTTTTTTTGTATTAGGATATTTCTTATTTTGGTCTACACTCACTGGCAAAATTATGAAGGTCAATGTTATGTTTAGCATTGCTCTCTATAATTTTGGACGCATGATTTGTATATGTCTTAGACTAAGGAAGCCTCTTTTTATGTTTCTTTTGCCCTTACTTGGCTTCATATTTACACAATTTCAAGTAATTTGATATGCATTATAATGAATGCATATTAGAGGATTTTGTAATTGGACAAGCATCTTTTATGCTTACATATATCAATTTCATTACTTAAAAAAATGTGTCTAATTTATGTTGTATTTATTTTGTTGTTCTCTCTATATTCATATATAATCAATCAATTATAATTGAAGACAAATGCATAAAGACATGATAATTGCATTGTGTATAAGATACATAACAATGTAGTGCAAACGTGATTTTTGAACTGCCATTTCATAACAAAATATCAGTACCATTCAATTACATTATAACAGCAAAATAAACACTACCTAGTAAATGGCTCATTCTACACTAATTTCCCAATACAATGCCTAGTTTCCAATCACAATAGCAAATAACAACAACCAAGTCAAAACCAATGCAAACACTAACAAATATATTATTTTCACTAATTTTTGGCACTGCTTCCTTGCTTCACCAGCATCCACTTTCAACTCAGCCAGCTGCAATTGCAATCCCATATTATCTGCATAATATCCTTCACTTCCAATATATCTCAAACCTTCATTACTTTCCTTCAACTCGTTTATTAGTTGCACAGCTCTAAGACTCATCTTCTGATCATGCCATTTAAAAAACTCACAGTCATTCTCCTGTAAAGAAATTCGAGCACACATTGATTACAAAATCAAAAACTTTCTCTGTCAAAATAACAAAGAACACAACACATTCAGAAATTAAAAATTTAACAAACACAATAACTTACCCTAAAATTCCTGCATGAATAAAATCTCCGACCAGGATTTTTCTCTATACAAGATACCCATCGAGGCGCCTTTAATCCACAATAGCAATAGATTGCTGGTCCATCATAGTCGAACTCAGGTCTGCTTAACACACGTCCACGATTCGCAGAATATCGACTAGAAGTAGTAGAAGAAGAATGCATGATATAATTGAGGATGAAATTATGAAATTGAAGAGGTGAATTAAAGCTTTAACCCTCTTATTAAGGACTTCAATTCGAAAAGAAAAGGAGAAAGGGAGGATCAAATATCTTAGAGTTAGGGATTTGATATTCTAAGTTGGGAAAGATTTTATTACCGTTAGTATAATAATTATAAGTTATTAATATTATATTTAAATATAAATATATTTTAAATGTTGAAAGTGTGATACACGCATTTGAAGAATCAGAAAATTGGGTTTAGATGGACAAAAAAGCAAATTACTGTACTTAATTGGCCCAAAAGGCCATTTTGGGCCAATTTGGACATAGAATGAAAGTTTAAGGGGTAAATTGAACCTTTTTCCTAATAAATATATTGACTTCATTGTAAGTTGAGCCGCAGACGGTAATTTATAAAGAAAATTGAGAATTTAACAAACCAAGTCTTCAAAATTTTAAGGTTTAATGAATATTTTTCTTCTTGAACTTGATACTATTTATTATTTTACTCCTTGAATTTTTAAATTAATCAAATTAATACTTAAAGTTAGTAAATTAACCTATTAAATGCCTATTTCTAACAATTAGTGCCACGTTATTTTCACAGATGCTAATGTGAAAAATAAATGAGAATTTTGACTTTTTTTTTTTTTTTTTTTGGGCTAATGTGTAAAATTTTTTGACCAAAATTTTTTTTGACTTTCCTTTTCTCCTTCTTCTTCACCAAAAGCCAACCTTTAATTTACGATCTTAAAACTAAAAATCTCAAATTTATTTTTTGTACAAATTCACTTGCCATAGCTCTACAAATCTACTCACCATCTTCTTTCACCAAAAATGCTATAATCATCTTCCATACACTCCTCTCCTTTCCGAAACCAAACTCAAACTCAGAATCTAATCTTAAAAACCAACCACTAATGCCAAACATGCCAATGATTCAACCACACCTAAGAAATCCATTGCACCTAGGCTAGGGTTTAGGTCAACATCTCCTGCAGCTTTAACCAGGTAAAATCCAAATAAGGTAAGTGCTAGCAGTGCGAGTAGTAAGAAGAAACAAAAAGGTCAAAAAGAAAGGGCCTCGATTATTAAGAAATCACCGAAAATTTACTTGGTAAGAATGAAAGTGCCTTTCTTCTAGCTTTGTTGGCCTTAGTGGGATCATTCTTGTCCAAGGCATTGTGCTTGCTGCTTCAGGCATGTTGGATTTCAAAAATTCATTTAGCTTTATTAGAAATTGTTAGTTTGGCAATTCATCTTTTTTTTTTTTTTTTAGTTTATTCCTTTTGGTGCTGCCTCTAATCATTTTCAGCAAATATATTCTCTACACTTGTTCTATTAATTGCAATTAACATGGGTAGATGCTATGGAATTTTGGGCTATTTTCATGGTGGGTTACTAAATCTTTCTCCTTTTCTTCCATTATTTTGCTTTCTCATTTCTTACGACTCATTTATTTAATTTTCTTAATTGGGGTTTCAAACGGAGGCATTGGGAAATCATGGTCGCTATTTGAAGATTATGCCAATGATGATGATGAAGTCAATAGGTTTCATGGAATTAGGAGCAGGTGGTGATGTGCAGTAGCAATGGTGGTGGTTAATTACAAAAATAAATTTTAAATCCACATCATGCCTTATTTTTAGATTTCATGCGCCTTATTTTCAAGTGAGAGCACATTGTGTGTTGACTAGATATTTAGGGACTAGTAGTTAACATTTGTCAAGATAAAGAGTTAAATTAGTTAATTTAAAAGTCCAGGAGGCAAAATGATCAATCGTGCCAAATTCAAAGGGAAAAATATGCATTAAGCCGAAATTTAATTTTTTTTAAAATTTGGCATCAACTCATGAAGAAGTTTAAATTTGCTTCCACTAAGAATACATTTTAATTGTACTAGATTTAAGTCCACATTTTAGTCCATATGATACAATTAATAATTAGTCGATACTAACAACCCAAGCTGAATTCAAATATTATAGTACTCGAATTAAATAGTTTGCTAACTTAATTGATATTGATTTTTTTTATATTTTTTAATTATATTTTATAATTTACTAACTAGAACGTGGACTTGTTTGAGTTTATTTAAATTTTATTTTAATAGTTATGAAAAGGTTAATTTATTTTTAATGATATCGAATCAATTAAGTTAATTTTAAGTTCAAAAATAAAAATTCAATAAATTTAAATTGAATTTTAAATTTTTTAATCAAATAAAATTCAAGTCCAACATTATATCTATCCAACTCAAATTGATTACACATTTACACTCCTAATCATCTTGATTCAAATAACTAAACCATATTATTATTATATGTTCTAAATCTATTAACCCAATAATAGCACTTGCCCATAATAATGTTACTAAGGTGATGTGGACGTCAAACAGGATAATATGGACTCGAGATTATATAGCATTATGATTTCAGGATATATATAAAGTATTATATATGTAGTAAAAAAAAATGAGAAGATAGGTTGGTGTAGCTGGTTGATACATTAGCCTTGTAACCTTGTTTCAGCAGTAAGAATCAAACTCTCTCTTTTTTTTTTTTATTTATTCTTTTTATTCTTTTTTAGTTATTATGTTTTTTTTTCTTTTGCTTTTTTATTTATTTGTAATATTTGCAATTAAAATTATATATATTTTATTTTATTTCCCTAAGAAAAATTATATTTTTTCTGCCAAAGAAGAAAAATTATATTAATGGTTAGATTTTTTATTTGTTTAATTGCTCTAATTAAATTTATATTCATTTTTATAAGAAAAATTACATTAATGGTTAAATTTTTTTATTTGATTCTTATAATAATAATTAATTTTAATAAGATTAATTTTTAATGTAATTTTTATTTATAAATTTTAACATTTGTATGGGTAATTTTTTTAAATAATTTTTAAGGATAATTTTACATTTTTGTAAAATATCATATTTATCTTTTTTATGACAATGAATTTTCAAAAATAATTTTTTTAAAATAATAATAATAATAATAATTATTATTATTATTATTATTATTATTATTATTATTATTATTATTATTATTATGATCATCATCATCATCATCATCATCATCATTATTATTATTAAGCCCTTGAAAATTATTAACTTGATTATATAATTAATTTTCACAATATTATTTTTTAGTTTATAATTTATGATGTTGTATCTATAAATGTTAAATTAAATTGTCAGTAATATGGTGCAAATTTATTGAAAATTCACTATTAAATATATTTCATATAATAATTATGTTCATTACTTATAAACTATAGGTTCATTAAGTATTACTTATAGATTCATCAAATATATGGTATAAATTTATCATTTGTAAACTGTAGATTCATCAATCATACCAGTATTGTAATTCACTATCATGCAGATTCATATATAATACGCTGTAAGTTCATTAAACAGAAACTGTAGATTTATCAGTAATAGAGTATAGTTCATCAACTATTAATCATCAAATATAGTTTGTATGATAAACATATTCACCACTTAAAAACAATAGGTTCATTAGATATTACTTATAAGTTCATTAAATATATAGTGTAGGTTTATTATTTATAAACTTTAGATCCATCAGTTATAGTAATAAGTGATGAACTTATGCTCAATATCCTATAAACCTATGATTTATAATTGGTAAACTTATCTTTTATAATTTATGAACTTTGATAGATTAGTTTCTAATCATAAAAAATTTTAAATATCATTTTAATAATATATATATATTACAACAAAATTTTAATATTATAAAAACTTAAAAATATTATTTTATAATTAATTTAAATAAATAATAATATATATATTATTAATTTTATATAAATTTATAGAAAGTGAATTTTATTTTATGCTATCGGGACCCAAACTCGAGAGCACATGACCGACATTAAGGCACATGTGATGCATGTGACTATTAGTGCTTGTAGTAAGCCTTCTACTTACTAAGCAACAAACCATCAAATCAATTGCTAAATCCATTCTAAAACATAATCTTATGCCCATAGGTTAAACAAAATTATTTTATTATCCATTTCATACCATTATAATTTAACATATCATTTATTGTAAATATTAAATCAAAATGAATTCTGCTAAATCGGATCACTCACCTACTTAACAATGCATCTAACCGACTTTCTTTTTGAAGCTTGATCTTTGGTGACAAAAGGACGCCGAAGACATCGATACTAAATAAGAGATAAGATTATTAGAAAAGGATGACTCACCTCTAAAGATATAACTAAATGACTATTAAGATTCTTGCAGAAATTTTAATAGAATTTCTTCTAAAACTAGGACTTATCCAACTGTAACAGAGAAAACACGCACTTTTATATAATTACTTCAACTTACAATATTTAATCATAATTTAATAATTTTCCTTCCTGGGGCGCCAACTCAATCAACAACACAACCACATCCAATTCTCAAGCTAAATAATCATTCCACTTATATTTTCATAAAGTTCACATAAGATTAATTTTATCAAATTAAATCCATTTTTAATCTAAATTCATAAAATTATCAATTAACTAATTAAATCTAATAAACATAAACTTAAATCAATCTATAATTCAATAACAAATGAAATTCAAGAGTTTCAAATTTACCCACATAAAATTCAATCAAATGAATGTTAGAAATTGCATCAAAACAATGAGACAAAACTGTTGGAATTGAATCCACGCATCTCCATCACTCGCCACCGCTAAAGCACCTCTAGCTGGCCACACGCTACCATTGCTAGTGGTTAACCAGAGTGGTAATAATGCCATCAAGTGCATCTTCGTGTGAGCAGCTCGAAAATGCCAATCACTCATCGCCGGTGAGTAGAAAATGGAGCTCAAAGATTTGGTCACCTATTTTCTGATCTCACTCTTCATTGACCTTCAAGGGGTATGGCATGTATCATCTTGAAACTTCAAATGAGAGGATTAGAAAGCCATCAAAATCGCCAAGAAACGTAGCCAAATCAGCTGGAATCACTATCCAAAGCTTCAGCGCTAGTAGAACTTCTCTTCCCTCATGCATCGTGCTCCGATGGTGGTTTTCGCCACTGACACCTCCCTAGTGGTTACCAGTTGATGGCCTTCAGCTTGGGGAAGGAGATGCAAGCCACCGCCGCTAGAAGACAACTAGTCGCCCTCTCTCTCTCATGGTCTCTCTCCCTCCCTCAAATTTGTCTCTCACTCTGCTTGCTTCATCCCATTTCAGATTTTAGCTTTTCTTTTTTTTTTAATAATAATAATAATAATGATAATAATAATAATAATTCTCATACTAATTTTAATAATTATAAACAAAATTTCAAAACTCCCAAATAAATTTTCTTAAGCAAAATTTTTTATAAATTTTGTTAAACAATTAGATTAATCATTTTCACCTTAAATTAATATCAAAATATCTAATTAGAATTCATTTAATTAATTTCATGAATAAATCGAGTAATTAAAATGTTTTCTTTAATTTCACATATTATAAATTTTCAAATAAAATTTATGATTCGATATATATATATAAAAAGAAATTCCAATTAAAAGTTAACAATTTAATAAAATAATATATTTTTGAACAAATAAGATTTTATAAAATAAATAAAAATTTAGATCATTGTAGATGCATTAAAAAAATTACCTAAATAAATATAAAATAATATTTAATATCTCTATTAGTTTTATCAAATTCAACATAAATAAAAAATCAAACTGATAATTTCATAAAAATAAATAAAAACATATTTATAAAAAAATTCAACCATTAATATAATTTTTTCTTATGGAAATTAATATAAATTTAATTAGAACAATTAAACAAATAAGAAAATTCAACTACTAATAATTTTAATTGTAAATATTACAAACAAAAAAAAAAGAAAAAAAGAAAAACTAAGAAAGAAAAAAAAACAAAGAATAACTAAAAAAAGAAAAATTTCTGCCTAGGATTCAAACCCACAATATCAAAGATATGATAGCAATATGTTAACCAGCTATACTAGCTAGTATTTTTTGTTATTTTACTACATATATAATAATTAATATTTTAAACCCGGAGTCTATAATACAATATGGACTACAGTCTATGATATAACAACTCAATTAGACAGTAATTATAAGTTGAATGTTTGGATAGGGACCCAGTGACCCACCCAGTTCATCACCTATTCATCCACTAGGGTTTCCATTTGTACAGAAATGTTCTACAGAGTATTAGCCATACACGTGGAAAGCAAATTATGATATATTGGACCATTCAAAATAAAAGAAATTATTATCTAGATTGAATCTACTACCTCATTTATAAACTAATCTAATAGAAATAAAATATACTCGGTTCATCTCAAAAAAGTTATTCACTATTTATTTTTAGGATATCCCAAAATACTTACCCACTCTAAAAATAAATATAGGTATTAGTCCATTTTATCCTTATTAATTAAAAGGGGTGTATTCTCAAAATTAATAATAAATGTAATAATAAATGAGTATATACAAAGGTATAAGTGAAAAAATATAATAAAATTTATTAGTAATTAATGATGTTTTCTTAAACTGTGTGAAAAACAAGAGTAGACAATTTTTTTGGGACAAAAGAAGTATCAAGTAATGATGTCACATTACATAAGTAATTAATAATATCATTAATTGACATGATAAATTAATCCACTTAAAATAAAACACATCAGTTAATAATATCATATTAGATAAATAATTAATAATATTATTAATTGATGTGTTATTTCTATTGAGTTACTTTATAAGTAATAGAGGTAAAGTAAATCTGCCCAACAATTTTTCACAAAATAGGTGCTGGCATTTTACTGACACGTGGTAGTATAAAACTAGGTTCTTATATCTTGGACCTAGGTCCACTTTGCACTATGGACCTAGGTCCAAAACATACCGTTTCACTAAAAACTCCTGCTGCCTTCTTTTCTTTTTTTAATTTTTATTTAAAACTTAAAATTTTAAACTGGCAAACCATTCATTTTCTTCGTGCTCCATACCCATCTTCCTCAAACCACAAGCTTTCAATTATTTGATTATGTAAAAACTTACAATCCCTCACCTCTAAAAATCATCCACTACTACACTATATGCTTACTATTAACTTCATTATCTCATACAAAAAAATTCAATACTCATTCCCATTCGCATTATCAAAGCTCTATTTCACTTTCAGTAAGTTTTCTACAACTATTACCTTTTTTTTTTTTTTTTTTTTGTGATTTCTATGCTAAATCTTAGATTTTCATCATTCTAGACTAACAATATCATCAAAATACATAAATTCATTATTTTCGTTTCATATTCAATCACACAATAATTAATTTTTAGGGCTAGGGTTTCAAAAAATTTATTTCTTTTGGAATCATTCAAAATCAATTAAATTCTTATTTATTTTCAATTAAACGAAATAAATTAAATCCTTTTATCAACAAGCTAAATAGGAAAAATGTTAATGAACTTGGGTTTCATAACTGATAAACCCATATTTATATACTTAAACTTATAAATGATTTCATTATCTCTTTTAAATTTATATTTCACTTTTAACTAAATCTTATGAATCTCAATGATATATCTAATGAATATGTATATAATATCTAATGAACTTGCAGTTTTTCCATACATAAACAATATGACCATAAAACATTAACATATCCATTACTTTTAACTAAATCTTATGAACCTCAATGATATATCTAATGAACATGCATATAATATCTAATTAACCTACATTTTTTTCCATACATAAACAACATGACCATTACTTAACTTTTACATATCCATTATTTTGATAATTATTCTTTCTATTTCCATTATCATTTTGTAGAAAAATGAGGACAAAAATGGTTGTACATAAAACAAAAAAGAGGCCAAGGAAACACAATGATGAAGAAGAATGATGGGATGTTCCTTTGAGCACTACACTCAAAAAGACAAAAACAGTTGCTGCTAAGTCTACAGACCCAAATTCTAATGAGTTTTATTCTAGAGAATCAATTCAGCAATAACAAATTCAAGAACAAACTGATTCTAAAGACATGCTAGTTTAGAAAGTAAAAACAAAAAAGAAAAGGTACCAATTAACAAATCTCATACCTACAAGAATGTCACCAACAACATTGTTCACCTTGATAGGTGAACTCTCTCCTAAACAACAATAAGAAGTAGTTAAAGACACAGGATTTGGACCCCTCCTTAACATGAAATTGTCCAAATGCCATTCACGTTTGAGCAAGTACTTGATTAACAACTTTAACTACTCTAGATGTACAATCATGTTAAAAACAGAGGAGCTTGAATTAACTGAGCAGGATGTGCACTACACTTTTGGGCTTCCAAAAGGACAAAATGAAGTAATTGAAATTAAAGAGAAAAAAAAACAAAAAAAGAGAATACATGAACCTGCTGGCATAGTGGAGAGAAAGATGGGGCATAACTACTAGCACAATGGAGAGAAAGATGGGGCATAACTGCTGGCAATCCAATAACTAATAGAATGCTAGATCAAATTGTTCAAACAGGAGACCACTCTAACGAATTTAAGAGAAATTTTGTGATCTTTATAGTTTCTAGTATAATCAAAGGACACCAAAGCCAAAAATCAAACTTCTATGTTCTCTGATGAATATAAATGAGATAAAAAATCTCAATTGGTGTCAATACACATTGACAAATCTAGCTCAGGAAGTACAAGATTGGAAGGAAAAACCAAAAGGAGCCTTTACTAGTTCTACGACTTTCCTATTAGTAATTATTCTATAATTTCATTTCATTTCTTCCATATACTTAAAATGTTCATTACTTAATATTTCACTTAGAATTATAATATTCATTATATTTAAAGTTTAGGTTCATCATATATAACAATTAGGTTCATTATATATAAAGTTTAGGTTCATCACATATAAATATTAGGTTCATTATATTTAAAATTTAGGTTCATCACATATAACTTTTAGGTTCATTATATTTAAAGTTTAGGTTCATCACATATAACTATTAAGTTCATTATATATAAAGTTTATGTTCATATATCACATTCAGATTCATTATATTTTACTGCAGATGCATGATTATAAATCAATACCAAATTATCTATTTTATTTTTTTATTTATCAATAACTAGCTTTATTACCTTGATAGACTAGAGTTCAAAGTAAGAAGACTGATCAAAAGACAATTCCTTATAATATCTTGCTGGATTGCTCACAAGTTAGAGATAGAGTAAAAGAAGAACTCAAAGTAGGAGGTCTGGGAAAAAGAAGAGTGGTAGAACGTTTGAAAGGCATAACACTCAAAGAAGAAGAAGAAGAAAAAAAAAACAGAAGCAAGACAAAAATGATGTAGTTTCAAAAGAGCAAGGTGAACCATCAAAATCAAAAAAAGTTAGAAAGGTAAATTTAGCTTTTATTCTATTTGCATACTTAAATTAATTAGGTTCATAACTTATAAAATAAATATTCATCAAATTATATACATAGGCTCATCACTTACTATTAGATTTTACAAAATGTTATTACTTAAGATCTTTTGCATAAATGATAAACTCAGAATAGAAAATTCATAATTATAGGAATTTGTAGAAAAGGTTTCTATAGTTCTCAAGAAAATGGCCAGCACATCATTGAATTTGGAGAAGTAATGGCCAAAATTGGAAGAGTAAATCCTGGAAATGAATTGTTGAAGAAAACATTCAACTTTGTGTTAGAGATGTTCAGCAACATCTCGAGCTCTCAAAATGAAGAACCAGCTGCCATGGAAACAAATGAAAAAAAATTGCTGTTGCAGATGAAGATGATGATTATTTCAATGATCCAAACTTCCTAAACGCAGTGGCAAAACTCGAAGAGGCACTTAGTAAGACAATGAAATCTACTGCAAAAAAAACAAAATGATGTGCCCAATTTTTCATTGGGGCTTAATCTAGATAATGAAAGTGAAGATCAGAACGAGTAATAAAATTTTAAGATCTGAGTTTGAGACACCATTGCAGAGAAAAACAATGACAATGCCAAAGAATCAAAAGAAAATGAACCTCAGACTCCATATGCAGAAACTAGACAAGTTGGTGAAGAAGAAAATAATGAGAAAATATTTGATGAGTATGTTTTATAAATTTGTAATTTAATTATAATTTATTTTTGGAACTTGTATTTTATTGCATTTTCTATCTATACTTGTGAACTCGTATTTCTATTATGACTTGTTTCTCTAACATAATGAACTTATATCATGTTTCTTGAACTTGTATTTTAATTATAATATCTTATTGAGTATCTAGTTTTTAGATATGTTAGTGCTATTATTGATGAATATGAAACAATAGTTTAGGTTCATGAGACATAAAGTTTAGGTTCATCACATATAACTATAAGGTTCATTATCTTGCAACCATAGGTTCAGCACATGTGAATCATACTTGCTACCATGTAGATACATCAACCATCATTTGTAGGTTCACTAACAATACTTTCTAGGTTCATTACTTATTCAATTACTTTATTTCAAATGAATGAAATTCTAATCATTTCTTTTTTTGTACTGTACTTCATATTTATTGTAAAATAATTGGTGAATTTGAGTCTGAACCAAAAGACATACAAAACATAAAAGGGCCTATAAAGAAGTACATGAAACTTCTAATGTCATTAAGATCTCCCCTTAAGAGTGAGTATGATGTCCAACTCAATGACATCAGTTGCAAAGAGAGAATGATTTTAGAATATTTGTTCTTAGAAGAAAAACCAAAAGAGTGAGATTAACTCCTAACATCTTCATTATTTATTGCTTGTAAATATAATATATATTATAGTATGCATTATTCATTAATGCATACTTTTTGAATGGTGAATTTCTATTCCACACTAAAGATTATTGGGCTAGTATCGAAGATATGAGAAGCCTCTGTGAGAATCAATTAGTGGTAAATGTGATTCTTGATATTTGGTGCATAAGGATGAATATGCTGAACATGAGGCAGGCTGTTGGCAAAAATAAAAGGGTTTTTTTTTCTCAACTAGACCACATGTAAGTACTTATTTAAATTAAATAGATCTTCAAAATTTATATATCATTAGCATATTATTTCAGCTTCGACTAGAACTAACACTTGACTACCTGAAGAATCTCAGCCTTGAGCAAAAATTAGAAAATTTCAACACATGCTTGGACAGTGAATTAAAATAGGCAAAAAACATTAACATCAATGATATAGACCTTATAAGTAATACTTCTAGCTTTTATAATATTTAATTTTTTAAAATAAACTTTTTGTTTCTTCATTTACTTACCATCAAAACTCCAAAAATAGGTATTCTTTATTATTTTTTGCCATACACATTACCTCCTGATTTCATCAATTTCAATAAATCTCATATTGAAATTATCAACAACAAAATCCTCTAAAAAAATATCAAATACTGTCAAGTATGAGGGTGCCCCAAGGCTTGCTGTAAGTAACCTTCTTTTAGATTCATAAGTAATACCTTATATATTCATTGTTTCTAATACAAATATTCATTAATATCTCTGCAAATGTACTTGTATATTCAATTTCATTTACATAGATAACATAAATCAATACATCATAAACATTAATCTAATCATACTACATTTTATCGATCCTTTAGGCTAAAGCATTTGCACAATATATGGCAACAAAAAGCATTCATTAAAAAGTAGACTTTAAGGAATTCAAAGAAGTGTTGCTTGGAATGCCTTGAAGGATAAAAACTAATGTTCTAGATTGTGGTTTATATTACATGAGACATATGGAAACTTACAAAGGATAATGGCATAATTGGAATTCCAACTTCTCCAAAAATGAAGATATAAATATTTTTCTACTTGATTTCTTAATTCACTATCTTATCATTTACTTATTATTTTAATTGTATTTTTTTTTTTTTTTGCAGAAACTTTTCATAAACTCTCTAAAAGCTAAGTACTGTGCATCAATTCTGTCATCTAGAATCAATAATTACAAAGACTTTGTCATGAATGAAGCAAAGAAGAAATTTCTAGAGAGCAAAAAGAATAAATAGGTTCATAGGCATAGTGATTTTATTAATTGTTAATAATTTGAACAATTGTTAATAGTTTCAAGTTCTTAATAGTTTTCATAATCTTTGAATTTATTATCATAGGCATAGGTTCATAGTGTTTGCCCTTATGCACTAAGAAAGGAGGTTGAATTGGTGGGAAATTAAAAAATAGATAGAGAGAGATAGGGAAGAAGAATGAACACAATCAATTTTATAGTGGTTTTGGGTATTAACGAATCCTACATCCACTCCCCAATCTCAATTGGGTATTCTACTACTAGATGATACTTACAAGGAGTTTCAAGCTCACTCCAAACTTACAATATGTTTTCAATGGCTCACACACTACCCTTACAAGTGTTTCTCTTAGGCTCACACTTAAACCTATACAAGTGTTTTCTAATGACTCACACTCAACCCAACAACATGTGTTTTCAAGGCTAACACTCAACCCTTTGAGCTATTAATGTTACAACAACCAAATGATAACAATTAAGAGGTAAGGCTTTGAGAATTAAAATTGTAAGAGTTTGGCTTAAATGAAAGTTGTTGGATCTTAATGAGGGTCTTTGGAGGGGGTATTTATAGCTTCTTCCCTCTAAATTCCCGTTACAAAGAGATAACAAAAAGGATTCTCAGAACAATCATAATATTTGCATTAAATGCACTGTTAGAGTTGGATCGCAGTCTTTAAGCCTTTTTCGCGGTCGCAACTCCTTTTGTGATCTTCATAGTTCACAATAGCTAGATCACACGTGGCATCTTCTCATTGGTTCTTTAACTATCTGTTGGAAGCTTTGAATGCTGTATGAATTTCGCAGTCGCGACTTATAATTCGCAAACGCGAATCAAGTATCACGCCTTTGGTCGCAGTCACGACTAAGGTCATAATTCTCTCTGAGTCTCAAGGCTGAAAAATGAATAATTTGCCTTCTGATTGTCTTGGTCACGAAATCTTGGTCGCGGTCGCGACTTTGCTGTCTTGGATGCTACTCATAAGTCCACTTATATACTTTAGGAGATTTTGATTTCCTTTCAATTTCAATCAATAAATATGATATATTCTGCAAAACAAACACTTGAAAAACATTAGATAACCTTCAATTTGATTGACAAGATCAAAATAGAGATTGACTAAGTTTTGAAATAACTTAGGTCAACACAAAGGATTATAGTTTTCATATTATGGATTAAAAATGTTTTTTTTGTATTTAATTTTTGGATTTGCTTTAATTTTTTACTATAAATATTATAATAATATGCTACTTTTTATTTACAATGTCTATAATTTTGTCCATCTTTAAACTTTATTATTTATAACATATGAACCCCACACTTAGATCAGATGAACCTAAACCTTATGACTAATGAACCTCTTAGTTATATGATATGAACCTGAACTTTATGACTAATAAACCTAAATTTAAAACTGAACATTCAATTATATCAGTAACACAACATTAAAAATATATATATACTTATAGACATATTAAAAAATAGTTTTATTTTAAAATTTATTTTAAATGATATTTTTATTCCCAATGTGCCATATATAAAATATTATACATTTTGTATGAACCATAAATTCACATATACTAAAAAAAATAATACTGAATCTAAACTTGAAATATAATGAACCTCAAACTTATATGTGATGAACCTAAACATTCTAACTAATGAACCTAAACCATAACTAAAAACTACATATTAAAAATTCTGTTTTATTATAAAAATTATTTATTTGGCTTAGAGCAAACAACCGTCAATTTAGACCTTCCATAACTTGGGTATCCAAGATCCCATTTCACCTGAACCTCAAATTCACATCCAAAATACCTATACTTACAACGTAATGAATCTAACCTTTATAACTAATGAACCTGAACTATTGATTCTTCAAATCTAAAACTTATAGCAAACTATTAGAACACATGGGATTAAAAAACTCAACAGATCCATTTCCAACAAATGAACTATAGTTTATATTTAGGTTTGATGAAAAAGCAATCAATTGAGAGCTTCCAGAACTCGGGTGTGCAAGATATCCATTCCTGGCAACTTGTAAAGACTTTTCTAAAAATTTATTTTTAACCATATCACTCCTACAATAACCAATATAGCAACTTATATCTTAAAAAAAATAAAATTCAAAAAAAATAAAAAAAAATTTACCTAAAATGAACTCTATACTACAAATTTTGTTTCCAATGCAGCCCTTTTAACATTCCTCCGATGCCCTCTTGCTTGATTACACATTTTCTCTATTATGTTTTTTTTTTCCTTTAGTTGTGTTTGGCCTTTACTCTACACTTACCAAGATTTTAAATCTCCTCATTTGATGTTCTTACAAATTCATCACATTGATCAATAAAAATAGGACCAATCTCACTTCTAATGCTAACTTATGCATTTCTAAATGCTTCCTCACATACTTGCTGAGCTTTACTATTCTGTTCACTAGCTAAATTCAACAACTGAAAATTTCTTAACATTTGTATTCTGCAATAAAAAGAGTAATGCCAGATTCATTAATCGATGAACTAATACCAAAATCAATATTTTTACTTCCAATAACCTCTTTCATCTACCTCCTCATTACATACTTATCTGGGATTGCTTTAACATAATTCACATTCATTACATGCAAACAATGTTAGCAAAGAATACCCATTGCAAAAAACATCTTACAAGTATAGAAAATGTTAAGATTTTGCCGATCGAAATGCACCTCATGCCCAGTAAGATCCACATCTGGACGCCAAACATGAAAAATCATCCTATTTTCCTGATTTAATAAACATTTTTGATGATATGCAATACTGTGAACCCTCAAATTTATGCCCTTAGAATCTAACCACAGCTTGACACTTGCTAAGATTCATGCGTTATGCATACAGTAGTCCTGCTAGCCTGTTAGCGAGCAGGGATCAAGAGGGCAGCGCCCCTTGTGAGGTGCGGGCAGCGCCCTGTTGAAAAATAAATTTCTTGAAACTTGCACCTTCATATGATTAGCACTTGATTATGAACCCATAGAATCAAACTGGGCTCAAATAGGATAAAAAATGAATGAGAACGGGCTAAAAAATGAGTTGCGGCAACCCGCGGGCTGATTCTGGCAACTCACAGCTGGCTGCGGTTATCGCAGTCTCTGTTGTGGTAACCGCAGAGGACCCTATGATAGCTAATTAGCTACCATAGCTGGCCTTGCGGTTACCGCAAAGCCTAGGACAAATTACTGCAGCGTGTTTTTCATGGTTCCCATACTAAAAATTCATAGTTTTGAGCCCCTAAACTTCCCCTATCAATACCTTGTACCTCCTAACAACTTCCATACACAATTACATGCTTCTATACTCTCCTTAAACCTTTCTAAACCCTATTCCTAAGCTTTCCAATTATCAAAACCCTCTTTCTAACCCTTTAAATCTCTAAAATCTCATTCCAAAATCTCCTCCATCACATAAAACCTTATTCATAAGCTTCCTAATCATCTCAAAAACCCATTCATAAGCTTCCTAATCACCCCAAATCTTATCTCTAAGCTTCTTAATCAAGAAAAGGTGAGAATCAAGTTATTTCTTTCAAAGTGAATTCGTGGTATTTAAGCAAAGGTAATCCAAAGTCTTTCCTTCAAAAAAGAGTTTGTGCTATTCAAGAGTCCATCCAAAAGGAGTGCTCATGATATCCCTAGGCCAAGTTGGAACTTAGATCCGGTGCCAAGCTTGCTCCCTACGTTCCTCGCTGACGGAAGCCAAAGGTTAAAGTTCTTCCCTTTTCCTTTTCTTTCAATTCCAATTTTAAAATCTAAATCTGAAAAGATCTATTTTTTTTTTGTTAAATAAAATTTGACCTAATTAACAGATCCCATAAGCCTTTAAAATCAATCAAAACATGATAACAAAGGCAATGACTTAAAAACCCTTCCTTCGTAAGAAGGAAGAACTGCATGGGGTTTGATTCCCATTTAAAGGGATATGCAGACTTGTCGTCTCTAAGGCATTCAATTCTACTAACATTAACAACTTCTTCTCTTTATCACCTTTTTCACATAGTTTAGGATTGAAATTGCTTTTCTTAAATAAAAATTGAAACTTTAGTTCTTTTTATTACAATTGTTTTATTATTATTTTAGTTGTTTAGATTATATTTGGGAAATGTGTGCTTTTCCTAGAACCCATAAGGGCTAGAGGAAAGATCCCTTGGTTTTGGCATTTTGACTTGTAATAGTTTTAAGTAGTTTTTTCCTTTACTTTTTGCATCTTGTAATTATCATTATCTCATATTTTTCATCCATTGCATGAGTAATATTTGTTTCATACATCATATTATATCTATTCATGCATACATAAAAACTTCTTTTTTTTTTTTTTTACAAAAGCTATTTTGTATTTAAGCCAAACTAATTTTTTATATTGTTTTAACCAAAATGCAGTCCCCGAGCCCTCTTTGGTCACTCGAGGATTAGTGCTTTTCCTTGGGATAAATGGTATAATTTTGGAGTCAATCAAATTGGATTTTTCCTTTAATTTTCCCAACTAAAATAAACAGAATTAAAGTGGCGACTCTTTTTGCAAATTACAACTTACAAAATACAATTTTCTGAACTCATAGCGAGTTCCAATCATGATGTTTCTCCCAAATGAGCATTTTCGATTCCTCTTTAGCTGATCAAACTGGGTGCTTGAGCGAGACCTCACAGTTGGCGACTTCACTGGGGACTTCAAAATCTTTTTCAAATAAAAGATAAAGTGGATTACTCTTGGTAAAACAAAAAGTTTGGCTTTTATTACAAAATGGCTTTTTCATGCATCACTAAATTGGGCTCCTTGTCCAAAACTCAAGTTTCTTAGGAAAACAAAGGATAGAAAGTAACATCGAATGGGCAACCCTCCTTAGGTCTATTCATTGATAGTGAAATCATCCACCCCGTAACGAATCCTTTGATCATTTCCAAGGTATAATGAGTATGCACGTACTGTTGGACCCACAGGAGGCTCCTTGACTCACACGTGGTTAGGTATATCGTTGCTCTAGTGTGACGGGTACCTTGTACAAAGCCACCCTTACCTTTTTATGTAATTAACATAGATCCTGACCTTAGGTTGTATTTACCATAATCTTTGCACTCTCATGAAATATTTTCCTCATGCATATCAAGTGTCACGCCCCGAACCCGAGGGTACATAAACAGCACTAGGACACGGGAAATGCACATGGCTACCAGTGCCTGCAGTAAGCCTAACAAAAACACACAACAGAAAGCTCAAAACTGTAAAGGGCTGTGGGCCCAAATAGGTTAAGTAGATCCAAATAAATATCAATACAAAACAAAATTTAATTGGCCCAATAATATGCTTATCTTATAGATGAAATAAATTACAAAGGGTTCTGCTTAATAACATTATCTTAACTTAATAGTTACATAACTGAATACTAAACAAGATACAAGTACAAAATGTAACATTGCGGAGTTCTAGAGCTATAATTACAAATATACATATATTACATGTATTTCTTAATACCTAATAATACAAACTACTGCCGAAGAAAAATTGGCAGTTTACTCAATTACAATCCTTCACAGGCTCATTCCCTGACCTGAAAACAACAAAATGAACAGAAATGAGTGTCCGACTCAGCAAATGATACTAGCTAACAATATAGACTGGTGTCCTATAGACAGATTTCTAATGCACATGATATGCACTATGTCATAGAGACAGACAATTCATATCACCAAGCAAGGATGAGATACGGTCCACAGTACCACACTAATACCCAATAGAGGGAGCCGATCCCCTTATACTGGCTCTCTGAGTCCAATACTCTATCTCTTATGTCCAATGGGCCCAGCCAGCACTAGTCTGTGCCAAGCGGCCCTAACTCGACTGATAGTGGCCCTAGCGATGAGCAGGCCCGGCTAGCATCCACCAGTCATAGCTCATCTTCTAAATCTCAACATAATCATAATCATAATAGTAACCATATCCATATTCATATCAAAAGTTCCTAGGTGGTACTGCATCCTCCCGACCTTCATCCGTCAAACACAATCACAATGCAGAATAGAATACAGAAGATTGATTCATCATTCACAATCAAATGTTACATGCTTATATGCAACAGTGGTGCATAATATACATATATATATACACACAGAAATGCAGATGTATATGGAAACAAGATAATACATTAGGGAGTATCACTCACCTAACTGACGACACTTCTGACTGGCCTCCCTCAGAAGTGCAGCCTTTGGAACCAGGAATATGCCAGACACTGACACCTCGCAACAACGGATATTATTAGGATATGAATAACTCACATAACTAGATACAATTTAAAGACTATTGAGATTCTGATCGAGGTCTCGACAGAATCACACTGAACTCAACAACTCATAACAACCACTCTAAAGACTGCTAAACATAATATAACTTATTTAACAACTGAAAAATAAGAGTTTCGGGTTAACCTTCACGAATTTCAATTATACGAATATTGAGAGTCGCGCCGGAACATCGAAACGGAGCTGCTGGACTGCCCCACGCGCTGCCGCCAGTCGGCCATGCACGGCTGCTGCTAGTGGCGAATCTAGGTGCTCTCCACACCAGCAGGTTCACCTCGATGCCAGGATCACGAAAACGGTCACCACTCGCCGTCACTCATCCTTCAGCCGCCGAAAAATGCCTCCAAATGTGCAGCTTTACATTTTCCAATCTCTTCCTCCAGTGATCCTCAGGGGGCTTGGTTGGTACTAAATTGAAGCTCTCATCCTCAAGAGTTGAATGACACCAAAATTGTTGGATTCTGCCACCAGAATCGGCTGAAAAATCAACTTGAATCTTTGGCGCTGACAAAGCTTCTCTCCTCGCGCACGCCGCCCGATCAAAGCGCCACTGCCTCCCTTGAGGTCGCCGGACGGTGGGCTAGCCACTAGTGGTGGCAGTGCAGCCCACCGCCGGACGGGTGGTGGCTTACCACCACCAACACTCTCCCTCTCTCTCTCCACCCATCTCTGCCTCTCTCTCTCTCTTTTCTGTTTCTTCTTCTTCCTTAACAGCCAATCACAATTCTCCTTTCTTTTTCCTTTTTCTTTTTCTTTTCTTTTCCCTTCTTGTCTTCTCTTTTTTCTTAACACCACTATATATATATATATATATATATATATATATATATATATATATATATATATATATATATATATATATATATATATATATATATATATATATATATATATATATATATATATATATAACACTAATAATAATAATAATATTAACCCATAGTTATATATAATAATGATAATAAGAATAATTTATAATTTACATTGTAATAATACAATTAATAAATTTATTCATAATAATAATAATTATAATAAAATCTCGAACTTCTGATAATATATATAATTAGTAATATCAATTAGATTAATCAAACACCATATTTATATTCAAATATCAAAACATAATTTCTCCAATAACCATAATAATATCATAATAATATACATATATAATATTGTAATAAAATTACTATTAATAATACATATTCAAATGGTATAAATATATATTTTAATAAAATATAACTTAATATTTACTTAAATAAATAAAATAATAGAATAATACCTTTCCGTACAAAAATAGGATTTTAGAAAAATAATTGAAAATTCGGGGTATTTCAATTCTTCCCCCCTTAAGAAAATTCATCCTCGAATTTTCAAACACAACACCTTACAATTAAATTTATCCACCACACTTCCGCTGCGCACTCTGATACACAATCTAAACTATAGGTAAGATAAGATAAAATATCAAATTCAACAAAATACCAAAATCATACAAATAGACCTCCAACAAAATTATCCTAATACCAATCTCTAGTCTACTAAACTTTTAAAGCAAATTTATAATTATTCTTTAGGCTAACTCTTGGTTTAATCATAGATAAAACTAGCATAACCCTTGATTTCACATTCAACAATTATGATCTTAAACCTATCTTATCTGTAAGTCCTTAATATTACTAAAGCTAATATTAATGTCTAACTTATCACTTCCATTTATTGCTTACTATATCAACCATATAAGAATCCAACAGATAATTCTAAGTTAATAACACTCTTGATATTCCATAATTCATTTCTAGACTAATAAGTATTACTTGATCTCTCACAACCTCAATAAATATTATCATGTTTACAATCTGATCAAACTATAATTTCTATTATATTTAATCATGACAATAACTCCAATAGTAATTTCCCTAATCATTTCATCAAGTAAAACATATCATACACAATAAGTAATATACCAACCAGTAATTCACAATTTATTCTAGACTTATTCTCTTTCTATACTATATATCAATATCCCAACTTAAGGAGCTATTGCTTCGTAATCAAGTATATTTAATCCATAATATTGTCTTATCTCTAAATTTCCATTAACATCTTATTATTTTTCATATTTCTAATCCTTTCATTTATCCACATAAAAATAATGAATTCACTACTATTACTGATACTCAATAAAATCTCCACACATATTTTATGCCTTTCTTAATCTATACCACTCTATTTTGATCTCAACTTAAACATATACTTTTCTTAAGTATTCCTGAATGATAACTTCCATCTATTACATAATAAAATTCTTTCCTTAATAAAATTTAATACCTAATCTTTAATCATTCCCACAACATAATATAGAATCTAATACCTTAAAATATTATCTCATCCTAAGAACTTAAATCTATTTCAGGTATTTCCAAAATCATTTAAATTTCTAAAACTATTCAGAATCATTTGTAAAAATCAAATAGTTTCATTATTATTTTAGAACTCAATGTATTGTGTCCAATGATGCTACACAATATGCAATCCTAATGCAATGCTTAATGAGGGACATGATGTATGAACAATGACTTATGATTTTATAATGCTTAACTTGACGCATGTAGGCAGACGCACTGGACACAAGTACAGAGTCCCAAATAATACAGTCTGAAAGTTATCTTTAAAATTAGATTGTAAAATCAATTTAAAACATTTCATTTCCAAATCATTTAAAATTTTGAACAAAATCATTTATACCCTTTTTGGATTAAGTTCTCAGGGATCCTTAAATTCAATTTCTTATATTTTCCTAAATTCTACCTTAAAACCATATCATAATTTAGTTCTATTCCATTAAAATATCCAAACTTAATAAACCTCATAATCATACTCCCCACAATTATCATCAAAATTACTTTTATTATAATCATCAAATTGATTTCACTCAAGTCTATGAACTCTTTAAATCATCACAATCACTATAATCTACTTAAAATACATCAATACTTAATTATTCTTATATACTATATTAAACATAAATTTATACAGAAAAAGGGTACATCACATAGGTCCACACAACCTACTGAGGCAGTGTCTGTAGTCCTGTTACCTGCCTCGACAAGCCTCCACACATCACAACCAAAATGAAAAAGAAAATTATTCCCTCATAATAAGGAAAAGAGAGAAAATACACCTACCTAGATCCAGGACCCTGCTAACCCAGCAGGTTTCATACCATAACTACCACTGACTTTCACAACAAATTTCTTAACCTATCACTTCTTGATAGGCTCATGCGAGGGAGACAAATTCATAACATCATCATCATCATCATCATCATCATCATCATCATCATACTGGCTGAAGAAGGTTGTCTCATTAAATTCAGTAGAGTCTGAAGAAGGCTCCATAAGGTGAGTCCAAATGTGGTTAGTAGGGTCAAACTTATCATCATTAGGCACTATGGGTTGAGGACCATCTCTTCGATACAACTCCTTATGACAATTCTGATCCCAATCATCTAAAGCATTATTAATCTCGCAACAGTACTCAGGAGAAAAATCTCACCATGGAGCATCAGGTTCACTAGAGGGCCATATCTCACGCAAAGGAACATTATTTTTCTCACACATAAAGTGCTGAAAGGCAGTAATCTCATCTAAATAATCAAAGACGTCCTTATAAAATGAAAAATAACAAGACTTATAAATAAGAACTTAAGGATTCACGACCAGACGGGTGCCTAAAAGATCGCTCATAGCAATATAAGGACGGTGAAAAACAAGCATAGTTCGAATGGTAGGACCATCTGTCCAAAAAGACTTACCCAAACTCATAATATGAAACCTCGTCCACTGATCCAAAGGGTTAAACCAACGTAAGAAGGTAACTAGATGCGAGTTAGCTGCATTATTGCTGTCTAAACACTAGATGCACCGCAGAAAATGAAAGGGCTAAATTTCTATAGCAATATGATAGAGATGAAGGAAATACCACAGAAAGCAAAGGAATTCTTTAAGCCATATCCAAAATGAATCAATTGTCATATCCATGAAAGCATATGGCCCCAGAAAAGGATACTCAGGGTGGATAGTTAGTTCTTTCACGAACCAAGAGCCATACTTTCAAATGAGACATGTTTGATACTTAAAGATCTGTTCAAAGGCTAAATTCTTGAGGGCTCTTTCAGAGATATTGTTTCAAATCTCTGGGGGAAGGCCTTGGTAAAGAAAAGGATCAGGTCCAGGGGGAGAGGAAGATGAAGAAGATGCCATAAAATTAAGGTGATAACTAGAAAGGATAACTATTAGGTCAAGAGAAAATTTTCAAATGAGGAAGAAAGTTAGAACTAGATGGTGAATTGCCTAGTACCTAAGTCTCCAATAAATAATAAACTCAGCTTTCTTACCGACAAAACTATAGTAAACTTTCCTTGAAAATTGGTTTAGCTAATAACAAAGTCTTGTCTAGATATAACTGAGGAGGCCAGTCAAACAACTATAGTCCTCAACTCTATTTAAGGTGACAAATTTTCATTTACATGTGACTGGAAATAATCAAATCACTTCAAGGGATAAACATAAATAAAGCAAGTTAGGGCTTATCTTTTAGGTAATAGAGTACTCCCAGTACAAAAAGATACTAACAAGGTAAATCTCCAAACCTGATACTCTAATAATTAAGAAAAACAAGGATGTCACTGACATGACCATTCTCTTATACTTCCTAACTGATAATTAACAACTGTATTAAATCTTAACAGATAAGCATTAAGCTCACTATTAACTAAAATCTCCTCATTACACCATGTTAATGCTGAATTAGAAATAAGAGAAACTCAAAAGACAATTAGGAATCATATACTCTGCATGTTACAGAAACGAGGACCCACAACACTAAATACATTAGAGGTCACAAAATCTTTGCTCTGATACCACTTTTGTCACACCCCGAACCCGAAGGCATGTGACCGGCACTAGGACACGGGAAATGCACATGGCTACCAGTACCCGTAGTAAGCCTAACAGAAACACACAACAGAAAGCCCAAAACTATAAAGTGCCGTGAGCCCAAATAGGTTAAGTAGATCCAAATAAATATCAATACAAAATAAAATTTCATTGACCCAATAACTTGCTTATCTCATAGATGAAATAAATTACAAAGGGTTCTGCTTAACAACATTATCTTAACTCAATAGTTACATAACTGAATACTAAACAAGATACAAGTACAAGATGTAACATTGCGGAGTTCTAGAGCTATAATTACAAATATAGATATATTACATGCATTTCTTAATACCTAATAATATAAACTACTGCCGAAGGGAAATTGGCAGTTTACTCAATTACAACTCCTTCACAGGCTCATTCTCTAACCTGAAAACAACAAAATGAATAGGAATGAGCGTCCGACTCAGTGAATGATACCAGCTAACATATTAGACTAGTGTCCTATAGACAAATTTCTAATGCACATGATATGTACTATGTCATAGAGACAGACAATTCATATCACCAAGCAAGGATGAGATACAGTCCACAGTACCACACTAATACCCAATAAAGGGAGCCGATCCCCTTATACTAGCTCTCTGAGTCCAATACTCTATCTCTTATGTCCAATAGGCCCTGCCAGCACTAGTCTGTACCAAGCGGCCCTGACCCAATTGTTAGCGACCCTGGCGATGAGCAGGCCCAGCCAACATCCACCAGTTATAGCTTATCTTCTAAATCTCAACAGAATCATAATCATAATAGTAACCATATCTATATTCATATCAAAAGTTCCTAGGTGGTACTGCATCCTCCCGACCTTCATCTGTCAAACACAATCACAATGCAGCATAGAATACAGAAGATTGATTCATCATTCACAATTAAATGTTACATGCTTATATGCAATAGTAGTGCATAATATACATATATATATACAGACAAAAATGCAGATGTATATGGAAATAGGATAATACATTAGGAAGTATCACTCACCTAATTGACGATGCTTCTTACTAGCTTCCCTCGAAAGTGCAGCCTTTGAAACCAGGAAGACGCTAGACATCAACACGTTACAACAATGGATATTATTAGGACATGAATAACTCACATAACTAGACACAATTTAAAGACTATTGAGATTCTGATCGAGGTCTTGACAGAATCACACTGAACTCAACAACTCATAACAACCACTCTAAAGACTACTAAACATAATATGACTTATTTAACAACTGAAAAACAAGAGTTTCGGATTAATCTTCACGAATTTTGATTATACGAATATCGAGAGTCGCGCCGAAACATCAAAACGGAGCTGCTGGACTGCACCATAGGCCGCCACTACTGGTGGCGGATCTAGGTGATCTCCACACTAGTAGGTTCATCTCAATGCCAGGATCATGAAAATGATCACCACTCACCGTCACTCGCCCTCTAGCCGCCGAAAAATGCCTCCAAAGGTGCGATTTTACATTTTCTGATCTCTTCCTCTGATGATCCTCAGGGGGCTTGGTTGGTACCAAATTGAAGCTCTCATCCTCAGGAGTTGAATGACACCAAAATCATTGGATTCCGCCGCTAGAATTGGCCAAAAAATCAACTTGAAGCTTCGGTGCCGCCGGAGCTTCTCTCCTCGCGTACGCTACTGTCCGCCGCCCGATCGGAGTGCCACTGCCTCCCTTGAGGTCACCAGATGGTGGGCTAGCCACTTGTGGTGGCGATGCAGCCCACTACCGGACGGGTGGTGGCTTACCACCACCAACACTCTCCCTCTCTCTCTCTGCCCGTCTCTGCCTCTCTCTCTCTCTCTTCTGTTTCTTCTTCTTCCTTAACAGCCAATCACAATTCTCCTTTCTTTTTCCTTTTTCTTTTTCTTTTCTTTTCCCTTCTTTTCTTCTCTTTTTTCTTAACACCACTATATATATATATATATATATATATATATATATATATATATATATATATATATATATATATATATATATATATATATATATATATATATATATATATATATATATATATATATATATATATATATATATATATATATATATATATATATATATATATATAACACTAATAATAATAATAATAATAACAACAACAATAATAATAATAATACTAATAATAATAATAATATTAACCCATAGTTATATATAATAATGATAATAAGAATAACTTATAATTTACATTCTAATAATATAATTAATAAACTTATTCACAATAATAATAATTATAATAAAATCCCGAACTTCCAATAATATATATAATTAGCAATATAAGTTAGATTAATCACACACCATATTTATATTCAAATATCAAAACATAATTTCTCCAATAACCATAATAATATCATAATAATATACATATATAATATTGTAATAAAATTACTATTAATAATACATATTCAAATGGTATAAATATATATTTTAATAAAATATAACTTTAATATTTACTTAAATAAATAAAATAATAGAATAATACCTTTCCATACAAAAATAGGATTTTAGAAAAATAATTGAAAATTCGGGATATTTCATCAAGCATCCATATTGTATAAATAAAACATGCTTTCATCTCAAGTCTAGATTGAACTTTGAACCAAAAAAGGGTCAAACATTCTTACCTCCCTTTAAACACCTCCCCTATAAATAATCTCACCTCTATCCCATTCACCTTTGCCCCTACAAACCTTAAGCCATCACCCTAAACCTTATCCCATAAACCTTAAGCCATCACCCTAAACCCTATCCTATAAACCATAAGCCATCACCCTAAACCTTTCCCCGTTACCTTAGCCTTTAACCTAAACACCAATAGCCTAGCCCTAAACCTAAAACCTCATTTCCCTAGCCTTGGCCTCAAACACCTTTAACCTTAAGCATTGTTACCTTAACCTTTCCTAAAATGTCCTTACCCTAAACTTTAACCTTAAAAAAAAATCTCTACCCTCCTTTGCCAACCTAGCTATAAGACACTGTTGTCTATAAGCCCAACATCCTTAGCCCATTACCTTTAAAATCAATCCATTACCCCCAGATTCACAAATGCCTATAAGCCTACCCTAAGCCCAATACCTTTGGCCCAACACACTACCCTTGGCCCAACACGCTACCTTAAGCCCAATACCTTTGGCCCAATGCAATACCCTAAACCCAATACCTTTCGCCCAACATACTACTTTAAGCCTAATACCTTTGGCCCTAGCATAATACCTTAAGCTCAATACCTTTAGCCTAATAAACTGTCTTAAGTCCAATACCTTTGGTTCAACCTGATACCTTAAGCCTGAGATCTTGACCTGTGCAACATTAAGAAATCATCAAAAGCCTAAATGTAGTCAACTTACAACATCAATGGGAGACTTTTTCCTCAAAGTGTACATGCCCATCTCATTGCTTCTTTTCCAAGCACTTACCTTATTCTTTGACTTGGTTTTAAAGGTACCAATGGCAAGCCTGACTGACATGGAAGCTCTAACCAACCTATTCAAGAGGCAAGAAGAGAACCTTCAAGCTATTTTCATCTCCACCCTAGATGCTCAACGAGCCAATTTCAATCAGGCTTTTGCTAGCCAACAATCCAGTTTTAATAATACCTTAATCCATCTTACTTCTACTTTCACTAATGCTTTGAGTTTCCAATGCCAACTTATCATCGATGAAGTGAGAGGAACGTTTAACCAAGCTAAGCCCATCCATGCTGCACCTACCATTGACATGACCCATAATTTTACATCCTCAATCTCAAACACCAATGTCATTCTAGCCTCAGCCATGCCATCAATCTTAGATATTAACCTTGGCTCTTCTTTGAATCCTTTTCAAAACAAGGAAAACCCCACCTCTTCTGCTATCAAAAGACCTTTAAACCTTAATATTGATGCACTAAAGCAAACCCTCACAATGGAACAGGGTGCAAGAAGAGCAATACCTCTACTCCCCTTGCCTCTATTAAATAGAAGGAGATGGACACCTACACTCCCGTTGTTGATGTCGAGTGAGAGAGTATAGAGGCAGCTGGCATGACTAGTAAGCGACCCTTGAAATCTCAATGAAGGTCTTTCACAAATTTGGGTGTTCCATTAGCAGCAGTTTATAAGAAGGCTTTAAAGGCAAGAATGGTAAAACTCCTAGAACCAAGAGTTCCTCTTAATCCCTTACCAAAGAGCTACCACCCCAATGAGTATTGTGAATATCATCAAGGAGCAGGGCACCAAATCAAATGCATGTAAAGCTTTGAAACATAGAATCTAGGATCTGATCGATAGTGGAGACATCATCCCCCTAAAGCAAGACCTAAGACCTTAATTCAACCCTAAGTAGCATAACATGAAAGAGTTCAAGCCTAGCTAATCTGACCTGTCTGAGGTTGAATTCCAAGTTTGAGTCTGAGTCTGAGCCTAAGCCTAAAAGTCTGAGTTTAAGTCTAAGTCTGAGTCTATCATTTTATTTTATTTTGTCAACCATATCAGTCCCTTTTTTTTGTTATTTTATAATAAAGTTTCCTTTATAGTAATGCATTTATGTTTTCTTTTCATTATTTATGTATCAACTTTCTTATCTTCCTTGATTGAGTCTGACATGAATGAGCTTAAAAAAAGAAAAAAAAAGAAAAAAAGAAAAGAAAATGAAGAAAAAAGGGGTAAAGATTAAATCCACCACAATTAGCATAGATCAAAAGGTAGGGTGTCCTCATTCTCTCGAATCAATAAACGCTTCACAAGCTCCTAACCAGAGAATGACCTCTCATCAAATAGTTAAAGCATAAAGAGCAAGCAAATGTAATTACCTATTGCACAATTGGGTAATCAAATGATGCACCTTAACAAGGGGCGAGAAGTTCAAATAAGACCTCTGTCAAACCCAGAATTCAAAGATCATAGCCTCTTGACATGAAGAAAAATAGCAAATCATGGTGGGATGCTTTCTCCCAAATTTCATTAATCCAAGCCCACTAAGTAGAAAATCTAAAAGGGCAACTTAGACAAAAGTTAGAGCTAAAAAAAAAAAAAGGAGAGAGAGAGAGAGAAAGAGAAAGAGAGAAAGCTCATCCAAGTCACTTTCCCTCATGTCCAAAGTTGTTAAATTATCAATCTGTCTAGTCTCATATCTCCAAAGTCATCCTTCCTCATCAAAGGCTCATTCTTTAAAGTTATGCTATCTTTTATGCCCTTATCTTGCAATAGGGCCATGTCTTCCTAGAATGTCATCATTTGTTATCAGTTCATCCCATCACTCAGTTCAAAGAGTTAATACATATCTCCAGTCCATCACATCCCTATCTCTCATTTGGGACCATGATCCCTAAGTTGTCTTCCTCCATTAGCCCTTTAGCCATTCCTAAGGGCTCTTTGTTTTAGCTAGTGCAGTTAGTATGTCATCAAGTCAAACCAATTAAGAGTCACTCTAAGAGTCTCTTCAATTTCAAACAACCAGAAAAGCTTGACTTGCTCTTTTCCATGATTTATGCTACAAAAAGTAAAACCATACAACCTCCATGATTCTTTTCAGAAGTTTCAGCTTACCTTCAAACCATTCTTGAACTTTTTCTTCCCAAGCCTCATTTACAAATATACCACCATTTCAAGCTCAAGTCACGTACCACCCTTTTTTTTTTTTTTTGGCAAAATCTCATCATGGCCAAAACCAAAAATCCCAAGTCTCTCAAGACTCATCATCTTTGAATTCAGTTTCCTTGGCAAAACTAGAACTTGAGGCATATCTTCCAAAGCCTATCATCCTCAAGTTGATTAAGAAGGACTCAAACTAGTCAAGGCCCATCTCATGCCTTTTTGGCAAATATCTTATGATCTTTGAAAGATTAAATTAGCAAAACAACATAATCCCTGAGAATCAAAGCCTCTTAAAGCCTGTAAACTATTCTGATGCAACCATGTCAAAGGGCAAACTCTTTTCTATGAGCCTATGGTATCCTTGTGACCAAAACCTATAACACCATACCTGAGCCAAAGCCAGCCATCCAAAGCACCTTCATAGAAAACTATCCTCAACACCTAAAAGCCTTCACCTTGAAGCCCAAATTTAAAAGCCTTCACCATGAAGCCCAAAACCAAAAACCTTTGCCATAAAGCCCAAATCTAGAAGCCTTCACCATAAAGCTCACTCCTAAAAAGCCTTCACCACGAAGCCCACTCCTAAAAGGCCTTCATGATCTCCTCTAAGGCAAAATCTAACTAAGCCTTCCAAATTGATTGCCTAGCATGACCGTTTCCTCTAAAGCCAAGATTAGCCTCCTAGGTCTATCATCCTAACCTGATCTCTCTTACTAAGCCTTCTGAATGAACACACCAGAAAGCCGTAACTTGATCAAACATCTAATCTGATCTCTTACAAAACCAAACCAGACTAAGCTTCCAAATGAACCTAGCCGAACCTGACTTAGCCTTCTAAACAAATCTCCCCTAAAGCCAAAACTAGAAGGCTATAACTAACCAAGCTAATTGCCAGACCTGACCTTCCCCAAAACTAGACCTGACCTAAACCTTATCATCTCAAGGGACTTGACCCCCTTGTTCAAGCTTTCCAATTCAACCTTAAGCCAAACATTATCGCAAACTGAACACACCTAAACCCTGCCCGACCTCTTCTAGCCATACTTGGTTTAACCTCCCAAAGTGACTTTTTTGTAGGCCAAAATAATAGCCATTTTATACCTGACAAGCCCATTTTAACCCTAAGCTAGCCGATCAGCCAAAAAAAACCAAACTACTTTCCTTTATCATCCTAAAGTGGGGGCACCTCCCTTTCAAATATTCACCTTTCCAAAGTGAAGGCATCTTTCTCCAAGAAGCTCAGCACTCTCCTATCAAATTGACCCTTCACAGGTTCAAGGTATCCAATCATTACATAGTTAGATGCATTTCATAATAGAATAAGTTATAAGTTAGACTTCTGAATCAAAATGGATCATCTCTTTCCTACCAGACAGGGTCATCATCATTCCTACCATATAAGAACATTATTTTTTAGCTCCTACCAGAAAGGACAACCTTAAGATTCACACCTTAAATTTGAATTAAGTGTCCCCTTTGATCAAACTCATCCTAGGATAGCCTTAAGATTCATACCTTAAATATGAATTAGGTATCCCTTTTAATCAGACTCATCCTAGGATAGCCTTAAGATCCGTACCTTAAATCTGAATTAGGTATCTCTTTTAATCGGACTCATCCTAGGATAGCCTTAGGATTCATACCTTAAATCTAAATCAAATATCTCTTTTAATCAGACTCATCCTAAGATAGCCTTGGGATCCATATCGTAAATCTGAATTACGTATCTCTTTTAATTGGACTCATCCTAGGATAGCCTTAGGATTCATACCTTAAATCTGAATCAAGTATCTCTTTTAATTAGACTCATCCTAGGATAGCCTTAGGATTCATACCTTTAATCTAAATCAGGTATATCTTTTAATCAAACTCATCCTAGAATAGCCTTAGGATCCATACCTTTAATCTAAATCAGGTATATCTTTTAATCAGACTCATCCTAGAATAGCCTTAGGATCCATACCTTAAATTTGAATTAGGTATCTCTTTTAATCGGACTCATCCTAGGATAGCCTTAGGATTCATACCTTAAATCTGAATTAGGTATCCCTTTTGATCTGACCCACCCTAGGATAGCCTTAGGATCATTTCACCTATAAATGTTTAGATCATCTAGGCATCCCTATGGTTATTTTTTTTCACCACTTTTTAAAAATCAACCATTTTCACCCAAACATGTCTAGACACTGACTTAGGCATCCATTTGGTTCATCTTACAATCCCTCATTCTAGGGTATCTATCATCAAAATTGCCTTTTGCTCAAAGCCAATTCTGATGAGGGGGTAGCTGTGAACCCTCAAATTTGCACCCTTAGGATCCGACCATAGCCTGACACTTGCTAAGATTCATGCGCTACGCATATGGCGATCTCGCTAGCCAGTTAGCGAGCAGGGGTCAAAAGGGCAGCGCCGCTTGCAGGGTGCAGGGCAGTGTCCCATTAAAAATTAAATTTCTTAAAACTTACACCTTCAGATGATTAGCACTCGATTATGAATCTATAGAATCAAATTGGGCTCAAATCGAATAAAAAAATAGATGAGAATGGGCTGAAAAATGAGCTGCGGCAACTCACAGCAAACTATGATTATTGCAGCCTCCGCTGTGGTTACTGCAGAGGACCCAGTGGTAGCCAATTGGCTACCACATCTAGCCTGCGATTATCGTAAAGTCCTTTGTGATTACCGCAACCTAGAACAAATTACCGCAGCGCATTTTTCATGGTTTCCACGCTGAAAATTCATAGTTTTGAGCCCCCAAACTTCCCCTATAAATACCTTGTACCTCCTAACAACTTTTGCACACAATTATATGCTTCTATACTCTCCTTAAAGCTTTCTAAACCTTATTCCTAAACTTTTCAATTATCAAAACCCTCTTTTTAACCCTCTAAATCTCTAAAATCTCATTCCAAAATCTCCTCCATCACATAAAACCTTATTCATAAGCTTCCTAATCATCTCAAAATCCCATTCATAAGCTTCATAATCATCCCAAACCTTATCTCTAAGCTTTTTAATCAAGAAAAGGTGTGACTCAAGTTATTTCTTTCAAAAGAAATTCGTGGTATTCAAGCAAAGGTAATCCAAAGTCTTTCCTTCAAAAAAGAGTTTGTGCTATTTAATAGTCCTTCCAAAAGTAGTGCTCGTGATATCTCCAGGCCAAGGTGGAACTTAGATCCAGTGCCAAGCTCGCTCCCTACGTTCCTTACTGATGGAAGCCAAAGGTAAAAGTTCTTCCCTTTTTCTTTTTTTTTCAATCCCAATTTTAAGATCTAAATCTAAAAAGATCTATTTTTTTTTTGTTAATTAAAATCTGACCTAATTAACAGATGCCCTAAGCCCTTAAAATCAATCAAAACATGATAACAAAGGCAATGACTTAAAAACCCCTTCTTCGCAAGAAGGAAGAACTGCATAGGGTTTGATTCTCATTCAAAGGGATACGCAGGCTTGCCGTCTCTAAGGCATTCAACTCTGCTAAAATTAACAACTTCTTCTCTCTATCACCTTCTTCACATAGTTTAGGATTGAAATTGCTTTTCTTAAATAAAAATTGAAACTTTAGTTCTTTTTATTACAATTGTTTTATTATTATTTTAGTTGTTTAGATTATATTTAGGGAATGTGTGCTTTTCCTGGAATCCATAAGGGCTAGAGGAAAGATCCCCTAGTTTTGGCATTTTGACTTGTAATAGTTTTAAGTAGTTTTTTCCTTTACTTTTTGCATCTTGTAATTATCATTATCTCATATTTGTCATGCATTGCATGAGTAATATTTGTTTCATATATCATATTATATCTATTCATGCATACATAAAAACTTCTTTTTTTTTTTTTTTACAAAAGTTATTTTGTCTTTAAGCCAAACTAATTTTTTGTATTGTTTTAACCAAAACCTAGTCGTCGAGCCCTCTTTGGTCATTCGAGGATTAGTGATTTTTCTTGAGATAAATGGTATAATTTTGGAGTCAATCAAATTGGATTTTTTCCTTTAATTTTCCCAACTAAAATAAATAAAATTAAAGTGGCAACTCCTTTTGTAAATTACAACTTACAAAATATAATTTTCTAAACTCATAGCGAGTTCCAATTGTGATGTTTCTCCCAAATGAGCATTTTTTATTCCTCTTTAGCGGATCGGACTGGGTGTTCAGGCGAGGCCTCACAAGTACCTTTAACAAACTGCTCCTCCAACAAAAATAATTCTCTATTGTATAAAATTTTCCTAACATGTGAAAGCAACTTAACATACTTCCAAAATATCTTCGATTTACCTTCCAAATAATGCATATTTTCACCATTTTCCCTTGCTCCTCCACTCTAACATTAATCAACAAAACAATTATAAAAATCACAAAGCCTAGTAGTCTTAAAAAGTCTCCTAGACACAGAACAATTTGTACTCTCACTCCTTTAAAATGATAAAATATCACCTGAAAAATAATCCTTATTAAAAGTAGGACACCATTTCTCTCTGCAACTGTAAAGTTTTTATAGCCAACTATTATTGTGATATTTGTATTTATTTAATAACATAAAAAAGAACACATGATATGCAAATTCATCACATATAACATGAAGGTTCATCATACAACAAGTACAGATTCATCATATAACACCATTAGGTTCACTGAAAAATATCAAAAAAATATATAACATAATTAAATTAACCCGATCAAATACAAATGAAACTCAGCCTCCGTATTAGTGTATTTCAACAAATAATTGAACAAATCTACAAATCCTTTTTGACTTCTCAAGGACTTTATGTTCTTATTCAAATTTTCCCCAATGTGCCATATACAAAGTCTATGATGAGACTTGGGAAAAACTTGAACAAATGTAACAGCTATAGCAGCAGACTAGTCTGTCATAATAGTTTGTGGATGTCTCCTATCCATTAATATTAAAAATACACTAAAGAGCTATACAAAAGACTCTATTCTCGCATTTAGCAAAAAATCACACCAAAACATCACATTTATATAATGATGATTCATACCTATAAACGGTATACAAATCATAACATATTTGTTAGTCCAATAAGTAGTATCATGAACTAACAAATCTCCAAAATGAACATAATCTTCTTGAACTTGTATCATGTTTCTTGAACTTATATTTTAATTATAATATCTTATTAAGTATATACTTTTCAGTTGTGTTATTGCTGTCGTTGATGAATCTGAAACAATAGTTTAGGTTCATTAGACATAAAATTTAGTTTCATCACATATAACTATAGGTTCATTATGTTGCAACCATAGGTTCAGCACGTGTGAATCATACTTCTACCATGCAGATACATCAACCTTCATTTGTAAGTTCATTAACAATACTTTCTAGGTTCATTGCTTATTTAATTACTTTATTTCAAATGAATGAAATTCTAACCATTTCTTTTTTTGTACTGTACGCCATATTTATTGTAGAATAATTGGTGTATCTAAATCTAACCCAGAAGACGTATAAAGCAAAAAAATGCCTATAAGGAAGTATAAGAACTTCCAATGTCATTGAGATCTCCCTTTTGGAGTGAGTATGATGTCTAACTCAATGATGTCAGTTGCAAAGAGAGAATGATTTCAAAATATGTGTTCTTGGAAGAAGAACCAAAAGATTGAGACTAACTCCTAACATCTTCATTATTAATTCCTTGTAAATATAGTATATATTATAGTATATATTATTGGCTAATACATGCTTTTTGAATAATGAATTTATGTTCCATTCTAAAGATTATTAGGCTGGCAGAGAAGATATGAGAAGCCTCTATAAGAATCAATTAGTGGTAAATGTGATTCTTGACTTTTGGTGCATGAGGATGAATATGCTGAATATGAGCTATGCTATTGGTGAAAAAGAAAAGGGTTTTCTTCTCTACTAGACCATATATAAGTACTTATTTGGATTAAATAGATCTTAAAAATTTAAATATCATTATTGTTAATAATTAGCATATTATTTTAGTTTCAACTAGAACCAATACTTGACTACATGAAGAACCTCAGCCTTGAGTAAAAATTAGAAAATTTCAATACATGCTTGGATACTAAATTGAAATAGGCAAAAAACATTAACATCACTAACATAAACCTTGTAAGTAATACTTCTAGCTATTATAATATTTAATTTTTTTCAAATTAATTTTTTGTTTCTTCATCTACTTACCATCAAAACTCCAAAAATAAGTATTCTTTGTTATTCTTTGCCACACACATTACTTCCTGATTTGCATCAATTTCAACAAATCTCAAATTAAAATTATCGACAATATAGTCCTCCTAAAAAATATCAAACATACTGTCAAGTATAAGGGTGCTACAAGGCTTGTTGTAAGTAACCTTCTTTAGATTCATAAGTAATATGTTATATACTTATTGTTTCTAATACATATATTCATTAATATGCTCTGCAAATGTACTTGTATATTTAAGTTCATTTTTATATATAACATAAATCCATACATCATAAGCATTAACCTAATCATATTACATTTTATCAATCCTTTAGGCTAAAGCATTTGCACAATATCTGGTAATATAAAGCATTCATAAAAAAGTAGACTTAAAGGAATTCAAAGAAATGTTGCTCAAATTGCCTTGGAGGACAAAAACTAATGTTCTGGATTGCAAAATATATTGCATGAGACACATGGAAACTTACAAAGGACAAAGACATAATTGGAATTCCAACTTCACCAAAAATGATGTAAGATATAAATATTTTTCTGCTTGATTTCCTAATTCACTATCTTATCATTTACTTATTATTTTAATTATTTTTTTTTTTCGTAGAAACTTTTCATAAACTCTCTAAGAGCAAAATACTGTGCATCAATTATGTCATCTGAAATCAACAATTACAAAGACTTTGTCATGAATGAAGCACAGAAGAAATTTCTAGAGAGCAAAAAGAATAAATAGATTCATAGGCATAGCTTCATAGGATTATGATTTTATTAATTGTTAATAGTTTGAATAATTGTTAATAGTTTCAAGTTCTTAATAGTTTTCATAATCTTTGAATTAATTATTATAGGCATAGGTTCATAGGATTATAGTTTTCATATTATGGATTATAAATGTTTGTTTTGTATTTGATTTCTAGATTTGCTTTAATATTTTATTGCAAATATTATAGTAATATGCTATTTTTCATTTACAATGTCTATAATTTTGTCCATCTTTAGACTTTATTATATATAACATATGAATCTCATACTTATATCAGATGAACCTAAACCTTATGACTAATGAACCTCTTAGTTATATGATAAGAATCTGAACTTTATGGCTGCTTAACCTAAACTTAAAACTGAACATTTAATTACACCAGTAACACAACACACACACACACACACATATATATATATATGCACTGATAGACATATTAAAAAATAGTTTTATTATAAAATGTATTTTAAATGATATTTTTATCCCCAATGTGCCATATAGAAAATATTATACATTTTGTATGAACCACAAATTCACATACGCTAAAAAAAATACTGAATCTGAACTTGAAATATAATGAATCTCAAACTTATATGTGATGAATATAAACATTATAACTAATGAACCTGAACCACAACTAAAAACTACATATTAAAAATTTTGTTTTATTATAAAAATTATTTATTTCGGCTTAGAGCAAACAACTGTCAATTGAGACCTTCCATAACTTCGGTATCCAAGATCCCATTTCACCTGAACCTCAAATTAACATCCAATGAACCTATACTTAGAACATAATGAACCTAACCTATATAACTAATGAATCTAAACTATTGATTCATCAAATCTAAAAATTATAGCAAACTATTAGAACACATGGGATCCATTTCCAATGATTGAACTATAGTTTATATTTGAGTTTGACGAAAAAGCTATCAATTGAGAGCTGCTAGAACTTAGATGTGCAAGATATCCTTTCCCAGCAACTTGTAAAAGACTTTCCTAAAAATTTATTTTTAACCATGCCACTCCTATAATAACAAATATAGCAACTTATATCTAAAAAAAATTAAAATTCAAAAAACAGTAACAAAAAAAATTTACTTGAAATGAACTTTATACTACAAATTTTGTTTCCAATGTAGCTCTTTTAGCATTCCTCCTAGGCCCTCTTGCTTGGTTACACCTTTTCTCTATCATACTTTTTTTCCTTTTCTTGCATTAGGCCTTTGCTCTACACTTACCAAGATTTTAAATCTCCCCATTTGATGTTCTTATAAATTCATCACACTCATTAACAAAAACAGGATCAATCTCACTTCTAATGCTAACTTCTACATTTCTAAAAGCTTCCTCACATATTCACTAGCTGAAATCAACTACTAAAACTTCCTTGACATTTGTATTCTCTAAACAGAAGGAGCAATGCTAGATTCATCAATCGATGAACTAATACCAAAATGAATATTTCTATTTCCAATAACCTCTTTCGTCTACCTCGTCATTACATACTTATCTGGGATTGCTTCAACACAATTCACATTCATTACATGCAAACAATGGCAATAAAGAATATTTGTTTTTGAAAATATCTTACAAGTGCATAAAATATTAAGATTTTGCCAATCAAAATGCACCTCATGCCGAATAAGATGCATATCTGGACACCAAACATGAAAAATCATACTATCTTCCTGATTTAATAAATGTTATTGATGACATGTAGTACCATTCATAAACTGCTCCTCAAACAAAAAAATAAATCTCTATTGTATAAATTTTCCCAGCATGTGAAAGTAACTTAACATGCTTCAAAAACATCTCTAGTTTACCTTCCAAACAATGCATATCTTCACCATTTTCCTTGCTTCTCCACTCCGACACTACATCAATAAAATAATTATAAAAATGACAAAGCTTAGTAGTCTTAAAAAGTCTCGTAGACATAAAACAATTTGTACTCTCACTCCTTTGGATTGACAAAACACCACTAGAAAAATAATCCTTATTAAAAGTAGGACACTTTTTCTATATGCAACTGTAAAGTTTTTGTAGTCAATTATTAGTATGACAATTATATTCATTTAACAACCTGAAAAAAACATATGATATACAAATTTATCATATATAACATCAAGGTTCATCACACAACAAGTACAGATTCATCATATAACACCATCAGGTTCACTGAAAAAATATCAAAAAAATATATAACATAATTAAATTTACCTGGTCCAATACAAATGAAACTCAACCTCTGTATCAGTATATTTTAACAAAAAATTGAACAAATCTGCAAATCTTTTTTGACTTCTCAAGGACTTTATGCTCTTCTTCGAATTTTCCCAATGTGCCATAGACAAAGTCTATGACGAGACTTAGGAAAAACTTGAACAATTGCAACAACCATAACAGCAGACTAGTCTATCATAATAGTTTATGGATGTCTCCCATCCATTGATCTTAAAAATATACTAAAGAACCATATAAAAGACTCTATTCTCTCATTTAGCAAAAAATTATACCCAAGCATCACATTCATACAATGATGATTCAGTAATCACAAACGGTGCACAAATCATATCATATTTGTTAGTCTAATAAATAGTATCATGAACTAACAAATCTCCAAAATGAACATAATCTTCTTTCATCAATCCATCAAAAAAAAAAATTACACAACTTAGAATCATCATCAACCTCAAAATAAAAAAAAAAAAAATAGTCTTTTTCATTCAATTGTCTTATTCTAAAAATTTCAATCAATGAATTAGAATCACTCCCATCTAATTTCTTCAAATTCTCCAATGCTAAATGATTATAAGCATCTCTAGCAGTGAATCAAACAAATGGTGAACCTTCACATTGATTTTTAAACACCTAGTCCCATTAGCAACTAAAATTCCACTTTTCTTTAAAAGCTCAAGATAAGTAAGTTGATTCTTTGTAATTTCTCTATGCGACTGAAGGAGATGAACTTTGTTTGGTGCACATAGCTCATGATTATGATCCTTTTCATGTTGTGTTATAGTCTAAACTCCGTCCTCATCAATATCAAATTGCACAAAAGCTTTACAACCACTACGAACATCCAACTTTATATAACACTTATTCCCTTTTGATGTGTACCCTTTTAATCCAGCCTTATAGAAATAAAACTTTTTCATTGATAGTCTTTTACCATCTACTCTATACCTTTGCTTACCTCTTCTTACACTAAATCCTAATCTGAATGCATAATTATTATAAAGTGCATAAGCTTCATCAACAAATCTCACAGAAACGCCCAACAAATCATCACCACAAATAATATTTTGATTATCAACTGCAAAGAGTAAAGTACAACATATACTAATGAATACAAAAACCATTCTAACATTATACTATAAATTTTAAGCAACAATTATCAATTACTGTAATATATTAACTAAACTTCAACAGTAAATCTAATGAACATGAACTTTATAACTAATGAACTTGCATACTATAACTAATGAACCTAAAATCCTAAAATTATTAACATATAAATTCATCAATCATTATTATATTTCTACTGAACACAACATTATACTAATGAATACAAAATCATTCTAACATTACACTACAATTTTAATCAATCAATATGCATCTACAATTATAAAGTACAGTCATATATCAAATGAACCTCAACAGTATAGCCAATGGATATGAACTTTATAACTAATGAACCTGCATAGTATAACTAATGAACCTAAAATCCTAAAATTATTAACATATAAATTCATCAATCATAATTATATTTTTACTAAAACACAACATTATACTAATGAATACAAAATTATTCTAACATTAGACTACAATTTTAATCAATCAATATGCTTTTACAATTATAAATTACTATCATATATCAAATGAATCTCAATAGTACAGTTAATGAATATGAACTTTATAACTAATGAATCTACATAATATAACTAATGAACTTATACTTCCAAACATGAGAACATATAAATTCATCAATCAAAATTAAATTTCAACTCAACAAACAAATGCACTAACACCGAAAAAAAAAATCTCAAAATCAATCAACACAAAACCAAAACTGTAAAAATTAAATGTAACAAATGAAAACAAAAATAAAATCCAATGCAAAAAACTGAAGAAATCAATATTAAATACAACTTACTTGTACTAGGATACAAATCCAAATTTAAAACTGAAGACTCACCTATTGACGTTACCTGCTTAACTACATTGTCCAAATTCTCATCAACTAACTAAATACCACATAAATCAATAATAGATTCAGCTATTGATATATACTTTTCAACTCCAATATCCAAATTTTCTTTCATTTATTAAACAATATCTTTAACTCTTCACAAAAAAAAATCTAAAACTAATAAGCAACCGAATTTAAAAAAATTCACATTATGAAAGAAATATGAAGAATAATAAGATAGAAATAGCTTCAACAAATCGAAAAAGAGAACAAGAAGAAGATCGAGGAAGAACAAGAACAAGAACAAGAATAAGAATAAAAACAATAAGATCAAAGAAGAAGAAAAAGAAGAAGAAATCTAGCTTCATAAACTAAAAACAGTTAAAAATCTATTACAAATATTATTCTTTAATTTTTTTTTTAACTTAAATGATACATTTTAGATATGAGACCATAGTGTAAAGTGATTCTAGATCCACGCATAAAAGTCATTTATTAGAAAATTTAAAAAAATAAAAAAATAAAAAAAAAAAAGGAATGGACCAGCATTTTTCACAAAGGTAGTCTTACGTGTCTCTTCGTTCACTTTCTCGTCCGAAATGGAAAGTATGGACACCGATTACGAGTAAGTCTTGTACTATAAAAATGAAAATAGTGAGACACGTGTCCATTTGTCATTTTCTATATATGTGGATGTGTTGGGTTAGAGTCAAAGTCAAATGTGGTCGGTAACTTTCACAGTTTAAAGTAATAGAGAAGTGAAAAAAAAAAAAAAAAAAAAAAAAAAAAAAAAAAAAAAGGTAAAAATCACGTGTGTTACAAGGACTGCACCACGGAAAACACATGACAAAATAATGGATTTTTTTTTTTGTGAATTATTATTTAGTCCACTATTATAATAAATTTCACTAATCAGAATCTTTATTTTGAAAAATTAATTTAATGGTTCTTATATTATTGTCCATTAAATAACTTAATTTTTTTGTTAATTTTTACGTTAAATTACGATAAAATTATAAATAGTTATATAAGTTAGTACCTTTATTTTGAAAAATTAATTTAATAGTACCTTTATTTTGAAAAATTAATTTAGCACTCTTTATATTTTTTTATTTATTAAAAGAAATTTAGTCATTTTGTTAATTTTTTATTAAATAATATTGATATATTTCCTCTCTGTAGCATAGGAACTGCATTTGTAACATGATAAGTTTTTTCTTTTTTTATTTTAAAAAAATTCTAAAAAAAATTAAAAATATACGTAAAAAATAGAATGATAGTAGTAAAGTATCTACCATTTACAGTGAGTTTCTTTTATTTATTTATTATTTTAACCACCATTAATAAAATTAAGTCAACTTTTAAAAAAATTAAGCGAAGAGAAATTATTACATGGAATATAACTTCTGTACTTTTCTGTGTTAGATAAACTCTTTTGACTAATAAAGTGAACTAAGCAAAAGAAGAACGTTTTCAATTTTGAATTTACAATTTCATTTTTCTTTAAATAAATATCCAAGTAATCCTTAATTATTAGCAACATATTACATCTTCATTGCAAAAACAGGAAGGATTAAATGTCAAAAAATCTCAATCTTTGACTAAATTGTAATTACAGAAAGATGATAATTCTAATAAACATTTAAATAATAGGTGCAATCATGATGATTATTTTTTGTTTGTAAAAAAAATCTAATATATATATATATAGAGAGAGAGAGAGAGAGTAAGAGGGGAGAAAAAGCATATTTAGCAAGATATCTTTATTATTTTTGACTAATTATTTTTATAAATAAAGGTTAGTTTGTTAATTTAATAGTTAATAAATTAATTTAATAAATAATAATGCTATTTTTTAAGATAAGTAATCATTACTTAATTAGAAAAGTAAAATTAATATATCATATTTTAAAATTGATAATTTATTGATTAATAAATCGCCAATCACTAATATAAATGTGCCTTAACATAATTGTTAAAGATTAAGCAATCTTAAAAATTAAATATATCTTCTCCTTTTAAATAATAAGAATTTATTATTTTTATCAAAAGAAAAAAAAATCCCTTTTCAGTTTATTATAATTTATTTTTTTATTATCATAATAGGTATGAATAAAAGTTTATAATTATTTAAGTATAATTATAAAAAAAAAAAAAACATTATTGTACTATGAATAAAATAAGTGCTTTTACAAAATGAAATATATATATATATATAACAAATAATTCTTGTAATAAATACATAAATTTTCTCTATAATTATGCATAAAAAATAAACCAAAACTATTGTATTATATGAAATAAATTTTCTCTATAATTATGCATAAAAAATAAACCAAAACTATTGTATTATATGAAATACTAAAAATAAAACTGAACATATCATATTTGTTTGGAAGGGGATGAATAAAAAAAATTTGATAAAAAAATCTAAAAGCACGATTGTAATAAATTTAATTTAAATAAGAAAAAAATGAATTCAACTAAAATAAGAAAAAATAAAATAATTATTATTAATATATAGTTAATTATATTTACTTTAAATAAAAAAGAATTCAATTAGAATAATTTATATTTTTTAATGTTTTTCCTAATATTAAGAAGTTAAATAAATTTTTTTGACTTTGATTATTATAATATTAATAAGTTAAAAAAATTCTAATTTGACTTTGAGAAAAATCTATTGTAAATTAGAAAAATTACTTTTGGTTCTATAAGAAGATGCAACAGAAAAAGAATATGCACTATTTAAAAGTTTATTTAACAATAATAAGTATAATCATATTATTTTATTATCAAATTTCAAAATTTTATTTATATTTATAATGGTATATTCTTATAAAAAAATCAATTTATTTACGATTTTATAAATACTTAAATTTACCTAAAATTTTCATTATGAAACATATTCAAATTTTATCAAAATTGAAAGTTAATTCAAAATTATGTATAATATAATAAATATTTTCAGTTTTTAATTTAATTAATCATATATATTATATTTTCAAGTTTTCATTAGAAAATCATAATTGATTTTGAACAAAACTGAAAAATTAACTTTAGGCATATAAAAACTAAAAGATATGTATAGTGAATTATAAAGCAAAAATTGAATGATAATTGTATTGATATCTTGAAAATAAATTAATAAATTATTTATTTATTAATTATAAATGTATCGATATTGTCAAAAATACTTTCACTCAAAGCAAATAAAAAAAATTATAAACCTATAACATATAAAATTAAAATTATAAACTATTTTGATTATATATAATCACTTATATATATATATTTTATAAGTTATTTCATTTTTATTAAAAAAAAATTAGCAAGACTATAAAAGTATATCTAATAGTGCATTTTATTTTAAAGAGCATCTTTTATATAAGTAAATGACATATTAATAAATTTTTAAACTATACACATACACACACACACATAGGGGGATAAGGATATTTATTAAGATAATCTTATTGTTTTTTATTAATTATTCTTTTAAATAAAGGTTTGTTTGGTAATTTAGTAATTAATAAATTAATTTATATAAATAATATGCTATTTTTTAGGATAAAAATCATTATTCAATTAGGAAAGTAAATATATAATTAATATGTTATATTTTAAGATTGAAAATTTATTAATTAATTAATTAGAATTATATAAATATTTATTTAATTAGGAGTCAAACAAAAAAAATGCAAATATAAAATAAAAGAAAAAAATGAGCATTAACACAAAAGAAAAAAAAAATTATAGATTGAGAAAGAAGAGGGAATTGCATCACTTTATTCTAAGTAGCAATTGAAATTAGAAAATGGAACTAGATTCTATAAGATAATCAAAGAAAAATTGTAGAAAGAAAAAAATCGTAGCAAATTTTACAATAAATTGATTGGCATGTGAGGAAAATATTATTTTATTTTGAGATTAACTGAACAATATTATCCAAAAGATGAATTTAAAGTTTTTATTGAAAAAAAGATTCAAAATGTATCAATAATAGAGATAAAAATAAATAAATATTGAAAAAAAAAAAAGAAAATGAAGAAGTCCCACTACCAAGGAAAAAGATCAAAATAAAAAAAGATTAAAATTTATAATTATGGCATGATTGTTTTCACTTATAGGAAAAATTATTTAGTTTTTTTATTAACAATAAAGGTAGATCAATTTATTTGTTTAAATACAATTTTAATTTTCAAAATAATAGTTAATTTGTTATTTTATGACAATATATTATAGTATGTTTCCTTATATTTTGATATTTAATATTAAAATTACAAAAATATAAGTTGTCACAATAGAATAAATTAATATTTTCATTAATTTATGCAGTTAGAATTAATAATATATTGCAAGTATGTTTATAATACTATGTTAATTAGCAATGTATTTTTTCAAAGGAAATGACATAAGAAATTAGTAAATAATTTTGAAATTTTATATTTAAATAAAATTATTATTTTATATTTTTAATGAGCAAATCCAATAGAATAAAAATAATACTAATAATAAACAAAATCTTTATTCTTTCATTTAGCCAAACAATATAAAATTTCTTTTTTAATAAAAAAAAAAAGAAATCTTCACATTTGCTAAAATACGATTAAACTCAATATTTTTTTTTATATTCTATAACAATAAAAAATTAATCTATAATTACTCTTTAATTTTATCTATATTTACTAAGCAAATTAATAAGAACTAATCCGAAATTTAAATTATAGAATCTTTTAAAGAAATAAAACTATTAAAAATTTCAAATTATTATATTATCAGATAAATTTTAACTTATATTAGAGAAAATTTTTATCCAAAAAATAAAAAAGATAGAAGTATGACATTAAAAATTAATGTAAATAAATAAATAAATTGAGTTCAAAATATCTAATATGATATATAAAACTATGTAAATAAGTAAACTTTTCATATAAATTGAAAAAGATAAAAGTTAAGTCAAATTTTATATTTATTTTGAATTAAAATATGTCTTTATTTGATATTTATTTTGGATTAAATAGTCGATTCATTATAAATTAAAAATTTCTTTTCTTATTTTTTATTCATTTTATTATTTGTTAACACTAAAACTTACACTGATATACACAAATATAAAATATAAATATAACACAATACCAACGAACTCCATCACTTATTTCAAGAATAATATACTTCTTTACATACAATTCAGTTCATTGCATGACTGTATATTTATAAAGAGCGAAATTAGATTTAAATATTTTATTTATAAAATTTATAAAAGCTCAATTTTTTCAAATTTGAAAAAGTTTTATTTAAATTGATAGAGAGATCGAGAGAGAGTATCAAATAATAATATCAAATATAATAATAAAAAAAATGTGTGGAATGTACCAGTAAATAGTTTTTAAACACATTATTACTAGAAAACTTACCACGTCACAAATTGGAAGTAAAAGTTAATTATCCTATAATATTACTCAATTGAACAATGATAGAGTGTATAAAATTTAATAGAAATATTATATCCTAAAATAACAATAGGACAAAATGCAAAAAAATAAGTTTTATTGACTAAAATACTGTTGTCACCAGCTGAAAATAAAGAATATTATTTTCATTTTAAAAGAAACAAGTTTCTATTTGTCTTTGTTTTGTAATAACTATTAATAAAGTACAATGACAAAAAATATATAATATAGAGGTGTATTTACCATGAATAATTGTATATTATATCATTAATAAGTGTTTAAGTATCTACTATGAAAATATTTGTTAAAAGTGAAAAGTCAAATAAAAAAAAGTTATTTACACTAAGAATATAGTTTATAAAAAAATTTTATTGTCTAATGGTACTATAATTAAAAAAATAATATCACATTATATGTATTTAAATTATTTATATGTCATATAGCATTTATATTAATATTTATTGTATAAATATTTGCAAATTAAATTATGTTTTCAAATGAGTCGTAATGAGTCATAATAAAAATTAACGTGCAAAGCACATTTGAAAAAAACTTGTGTGTGTGTGTGTGTATATATATATATATATATATATATCAAGCTTAGTATATTCTAAGTTTTGCCATATGGTATATATTTGCTATATGTTATTTTTCTATTAGTCCATGTGGCAAACAAATTATAAATTTTATATTAATTTATTTTTAATTATTATTGTTTAAACAAATTTATAATCTAAATTAAGAATAAGTTATTATCACTAATATTATATTGTTATTATATTCTAAACCATTAGAAGCTTACATAATTATGATTTGTAATGTAAGAGAAGTTAAAAATATTAAATTTATAATTATTATAATTTAAAAAATTTGTAACCTTAATTATATATATATATATATATATATATATATATATATATATATATAGAAGGAAGTTTTGACAAGTGAATGAATATTATTTTTATTTATAGCATTTGAAAGAACTTTTCTTTTTATTACGATAACAATATAAGTTTTTTCTTTTTTAATTTTTAAAATGTTTTTTGTTATATTTTTTATTTAATATTTTTATAATGCCTTTTTATTTATTATAATTTTATAAATTTATACAAGTATTATAATACAATTACTTGTAAAGTATATTTAAATTAGTAATTAATTTTAATAAAAATTGCATTCATATATTATTATGATATGTGATTAATTTTAAAAATTATAATTAAAATAATATTAATTTAGTAATTATGAATGAAAAGTAATATTCAATTAAAATTCATTTAATTATTAAATATGTTTATTTTAAAAAACTATTTTAGTTTGATTATGATAGAATAAAAATTATGATAGTCAAATTTTCAAATAGATATTATAATGATAATTCAAAATAGATTAAATAATTATGACACTAAAAATATAAATAAAAATATAAAAAGAGCATAAACTTACAATTGTATTATTACTTGAAGAAATTTAAAATCTAAAGTATAAAAATAATTTAATGACCGTTATGACAATTACATATATTAAAAATACAATTATGGTGTATAATCTAAATAAAATTTTAGCATAATTTTAAAGAAGTATAACTTAAATCATCAATTCAAAACATCTATTTATGATTTTCTATATATATTTATTTTAAAATTACATATTATTTTATTAATCAATTATAATTACATGAGTTATAACCTTCAAAATTTAAGTTTTTAATTTTCAATTATTACAATTATTATTAGTAGTAAGATTTATAACCTAAATTACCTATCTATTTATAACATACATTTATGATTATTCTTGTATATAAGTGTGTGTTTGTGAGTTTATTTGTATGTGTAAGGTCTCGCCTGAGCACTGACCCAATCCGTTAGAGGGAATCGGGATGCTTATTCGGGCTTAAATTCATAATAGAACTCTCGAGTTCAGATTGGTTGATTTTGAAAATAATTTTAAGAGTCGCCATCTTAATTTTATTTAGTTGAAAAAATATTAAGGAAAAAACTCAATTTGACTTCAATTCATTAATTTTTAATTAATTTACCCATGAATAAAATCATCAGTCTCAAACCAGGTTGAGCTTGGAGACTAATTTTTTAGTTTTAAATAATTTAAATTTGGCTCTCAAGTTTAATTGGACTTTGAAAAATTAATTTTATAAATGACATTTATAAGAAGATAATAAAATGCATGAGTATAGCATAAAATGAATGCATGGCACATGTGGATTGATAAAACAATTAAAATAAACACTTACAAATTAAGGAAAGTATTTCCTCTAATCCTTAAAGATTTAGGGGAATCTCATAATCACTCCTTAATTTCAACTAAGACAGTTACATTGATAAAAATTGGGATGTCATTTCTAACCCTTATGAAATTCTGGGAAGACCATAAATTTCCTTATAAATATAATAAAATAGATAATTAATTACATTTAAGAAAATGGAAAATAAATTTAATTCAAAAAATTAAAATTGAAGTTTGGATTTAAATTCTAAACCTGTCTACGTACCCTATTTAATGGGAATCAAAACTCACATAGTTTGTTCCATGATTAAATAAAGGGGTTTAGGAGTTAATTGGATTGATTGATTTGATTTGAGTTTGAGAAGAAAAGGCTAATATATTTGCTTTTGGGGGGCAGAGAGTTTTACCGGACCGAAGTTCCGTTTTATCAGAACCAAGTGATTGGATTGATTGGGAGATTAATCAATTAATTAAAAAGATTAATTAACTAATTAACATGATGAAAATGATAGATAGATTAATTAATTAAAAAGATTAATCAATTAATTTGGATGAAAGGTGGATTAAAAAAAAAAGATTAATTTTATTTTGGAAAAAAGTGATTAATTAATTAATTAAAAAGATTAGTTAATTAATTAATTAGTGATTAATTTTAATTTAAAAAAAAAAAGAGTTTTAGTTAATTAAAAATATTAATTAACTTAGTTAGGGTAAGACGATTAATTAATTAATTAGAAAGTAGTTGAAGACAAAATAAGAGAGGAATTAGCAGATAACTATTAATACTAATTCAATAGGTGTATTGGAATGAAAGATAGATGGCCTATTTATAGATAAAGGGAGATGAAGGTAGTTTAGGTGGTGAAAATATGCAAAGACCATGAAAGGTAGGGTTAGAAAGGGTTGGAAAATCATATTTGTGGTATTTTGAGGACTGCAAGTGGAGTAGTGGGGCCCGCACCATCGGAGGCACCGGATGCTGCTCGGCGGGGTGCTAGCGCGGCCCTTAGCCTTGGTGGACCCGCCACTAAGATTTCTGCTTTGCGCTCTGTTAGATTTTGACACCTTTATGTCAGTTTTTAGGAGTTTCAGATTTCAAAAAATTAATTGGTCAGTTTCGATAGACTCAAAAGTAATTTTAGAACAATTAAACAGTCAGTGTGAAAAAATATCTAGTCAGTTTTGAAAAAATAATATCTTATATAGAAGGTCTAGTCAAGATAGAAAAAGTGTCAGTGTTTGAAAATTAAGCATCCTCATACTAATATGACTGAAAGTCTATTTTTTGTTTTGAGAGCGCTGCCCTCTTGATCCCTGCCTGCTAATCAGCTAGTGGGACCACCGTACTGGTTCTGTATAGCACATTAATCTTAGCAAGTGTCAAACTGCAGTCGAATGATTAGGTGTAAAATTAAGGGTTCACAGTATGTAAAAAAAGGATGTGAAGTGAAAGGACATAATTTTTATATTTTTCAAAAAAAATTCTATTTTATAATAAAAGGTAATTTTTCTTTTATTAATTTTTAAATATTTTATGATATATTTTTATCCAATTTTTTTTTCTTATGAAGCTTTCTTTAACATATTTCTTTATGACTTTATGTGTTTATGAGCATTAAAATATAAATAATAAAATATTATTATAAATGAAATAGTAGTTATAAATTGAAATATTCAAAGGACAATTTTTAGTTGAGAGCAAATTGAAATATTATTATAAATAAAGAATTAAAAAGACAATTTTTGAATAAACGTTTTGATATTTAGTTATACTTATTTACTTATTTATATTTTTTATAATTTTTTCTTAATAATTTATAATTTTTTAAATATGTTATTTAAATTATAAAAATATTATATCATATAGCTTAAAATAATTAGACATTTATATTGTATAAAAAATATAAATAAATCATGCAACACGGGCATGGAGCTAATATAAATATATATAACACTAAAGTCTAAAAGTCTAACAAGTACCCTTCAAAAATAAAAAATCTAACAAATTAATTAATGTCTTAATTTAATAATATAATACTCTTTCTATCTCATAATAATAGTCTCACTTTTCTTTTTCACTTGTCCTGAATTACAGTTTATTTTTTTTCAATAAAGTAATTAATTAATTAGTTTTCTAATATAATTAATTAATTAGTGTTCTAATATGCCCTTATTTAATATGCATCTTAATTAATATTAATCATTTAATTTTAATAAAATAGTATGGGTCAATTAATATTAGTGAAGAGGTATACTAAAAAAGAAAAGTATTAATTACCTTCTCTATATTACATTCTCTTTACCTTCTCTATATTATTAAAACATGAAATAATTTTAAAAGTTGATTAATATAATAATAAAGCCATTAAAATTTGCCACATGTTTTAACTTGTATGGAAAAGGTAATTAGTACTCCTCTTAGGAAAATACTAGTAAAATTTATTAATTTAACTACATTAACTATATTTTTTTTTAATCTGTATAAAAGTTAAAGTAGACCTATTTTTATAAAACAGAAGAAATAATATCATTTTAATGGTGAAGATTAAAATTATCAAATTTCATCAATACAAAATCTTCCATAAATAGTATTGTTGGCATCATATTTGTAGTGGGCTAAGTATTTTCGGGCCAAATAATAATTAATTAATTTGGACCCCATTAGTTGAGGATTTAGAGCCCTGACAAAGAGTACCCAACATACTTTTGGGAGAACAAGTCAAATTTTAAACAAAATCTGGAGACTTATAGAAGAAGAATGAAGTGTGAAGTGCTAGAACTAACAGACTTAGAGTAAAAATATCCACTACCACAGAATATGGCGGTAAAATGCAGCTTGAGACAAAAGAAAAGGAATGGTGGCTTAGTGGAGGAAATAGAGTTGAAATTTAAGAGCCAATTACCTGCCATTACTATAAATACAAGAAGACTTTACAAAGGAAGCCCCAATAATCAACGAACAATCAACTAATCAAACAATAACAATCAATTTCCAAGCTTCTAGATCTTTTACTTTACATTTTTCAAATTGTCCAAGCCTCCATGGCTTTCTCTTATGTTTACAATACTTGCAATTTACATTTCAAAAATTCTTATATTTAATGTACTCAACAGTGCAGTAATACAAACCAAAAAATTATAAATTCACATCTTTTTTAGTTTCTTGCATGAGAATTGGTGAAAGTTGCATCAGTGAATCCAAGTTCCTTAAGAGGCTACTATCCCTTTGTCTCTTATATAGTCATTTGATTAGAAGTCAGGTACGGGTGAGACTCCCAAGAGATTCTAGCATGCTTAGCATCAATTTCAACCAAAAAAGGGCATTCGACAACATTTTTTGACACGTTTACACTGCTCTTTGCCAACGAATCATCAACAATATTTTTTTGCACGCCTAGTGGGACCTATCATGCAATAGTGCCAAGAAAGAATAGTAAGGATAAAGAAAATGTTGAACTGACTATATCTCAGGATGCAGAAGAAGTGGTTGCAACAATAGCACTTGGATACGTACCTCAAAGGATTGAGCAAATTGAAAAGAGTCATAGTCCCCTATGGCTAGTGATATCCTAGAGAAAATAATTGATCCAGCACCTCATGCTTCTCAAGGCATTGATGGATGCCTAGATTCCATGGACAAGAACATGTGTCTCATGGGAAAATCATGGCTGACATTAAGACTCTTTTGGAGCAAATGGCAGCTAGAAAAACTCCTATCTCGGGTGGGGCTACTTCTAGTCTCAACCAGCCTACCCGACAAGCTTTTGAAGAATCCTTAGATTTAATGGAGTTTAATGGTGTACCTTTAGTGGAATGCCAACCTGTACCACAACAAATTAAGGAGACTCAAGGTTTGTCAAAAACTACTATCAATATTAGCTACCCTTTTAATGGCAGGCCTATACAACTAGCACCACAATCATTGCCTCCATAACAAGTACCATAAAAATATCAAGGGTATACCATCTGAAGGACTAATCCTGCAATATACACTATGGGATGAAACAACATATGCACAAGTCTCAGGCTCAGGGGGCAACCAAAGGGTGGGAGCAAGAATTCACATACACGATGTGGTGGCTACTCAATATCCTCCAACCCTTTTTGCTCCTCCTGCACCTTAGGTGAATTTAGAGGCTATTAGAGATATTGTACAAGAGTTATACGGTTGAGGCTTTTGTCAAATTGGTAGGCCAGAATTTCACAAGCTGTATCCCCTAGCTATTGATAGAGAGAATCCATATCCATGGGGGTACCGGATCTCATACTTCACTTTATTTTCTGGAAAGGATGGACAATCTATACTAGAATATGTTACAGGATTCACAATTCAATGTGGAGAGTTATCAAACTATGAAAATTTTAGTTTTTATAAACTAAGGTTATTCCCAAATTTCTTGACAGGCTAAGAATTTATTTGGTACTCAATATTACCGAGGGACTCAATATATTCCTGGTAAGAAATGGAGAGGAAGTTTCATACCTAATTTTTCAGAGCTGAGCCTGAGGTTTATGTTGTTGAACTATCAAGGATGAACCAAAGGAGTGGAGAGTTTATTGATCTCTTCATAGCTCGATTCAAGAAAATGAGAGGAATGTGCAATGTCTTCTTGTTGGAAACCAAATTTGTGAAGATGGCACAAAGGGGATTTGACATCAAACTCAGAAAGAAATTACAGGGGATAGAATTCAGAGACTTCTATGAGCTGACTGCGAAAGTAGCAAAATGTGAAGAGTTGATAAGGGAAGATAACAGGATGAAAAAGAAAGCTATGGGAACTTGCTTTCAAGAGGTAGGTATCCAAGAGACTTATTGCTGACCTAACTAATTCTGGATCCCAAGTTTGCCCACTTTTGATGAGGTCCCAACCAAAGATTGGGGCTTAGAAGAAGAATCAGAATTCCATAATGCAGTGCACTTTTGATGTGAGCAAAACTGATGAAATCTTTGACTTCCTGTTCAAAGAGAATTTCATCACTCTTCCTATGGGCCATCACATTCCTATAAAAGAAGAAATCAAAGAAAAAAAGTACTATAAATATCATGACTACTAGAACCATACAACTAATGCATGTTGGCCTTTTAAAAATGTAATCCAGGATAGGATCAATGATGGGATACTCAAGTTCCCTGAGAAAAAGAAAGAGACTATACTATTGATAAAGATCTCTTCCCTTTTGTGGCCTCTGTGAATGCTATTAAAGTTGATCTTCGTGCCTTGGTTAATGAAGAAAAAAAAAAAGAACAAGCAAAAAGCACCAAAGGAGAAAATAAAGCATGTATCTATATTAAAGTCGGCCTAAGAGTTTGAACAAGAATCTATAAGAGACTGGGCTAGACTTTAACATGAAAAAGGAGAGTCTACCTTATAATTTTCAACCCTAAGATGATCCCCAAAGAAGACAGCCTAGGTTCACTAATGGCCTACAACAAAGTTTACCTAAGGGGCTGCCACATACTCAATCAAGTTACAACAGGAAGAATGAGAAGCAACCTAATACTCATTACTTGCAATTTAATACCCAAAGACATTAGCTGAATATTGCAAAGGATTTGCTTATGGGTTTACCACCAGATTTGCATACGAGTCTTCTCAAGGAACTACCAAAGACTGGACTGGACTTTAGCCTAAAAAGGAAGGTCATTCTGAGACTTACCATCATCAAGTTAGTATTCAAAAAAGGCAGCCCAGGATTGGAAAGAGACTGCCTAGGAGACTGCATCAAAGTCTGCACCAACATCCTTCGAGAGGTCTGCTAGAGACTTTGTCAAATTCCAATATAAAGAGGAAGAGTCTACCTTAGACTTTTTGCCCACCAACTGCCATTTAAAGAAGATAGACTAAGTTCGTGCTACTACCTATAGAAGTCAAAGAAAATCACCGGCACCTTGTTTGTCATAGAAAATTTCTATAGCCCCTTACTAGAACAAAAAAAAAAAAAAAAAAAGGAGACTCTAAAGAAAGAGGGCAACAACAATGATGGGGGATCTAGAACAAAAGGAGGATGAAAAGAAAATCAAACTGAGTAGACTAAACATGCAGACATGGAATCTGTAGGTAGCAGTACGAAAGACATAAAAATGCGGCAAATCAAAGTTGGCTAAATTACTGTACCTTTGAGATGTTCCATGGCAAGCATCACTTTGACAGCCTCATTTCAAATATTTAAAGATAAAGAGTCTCAAGAAGAACTAAAGACTCGGGGGTAACCTCTGAGAAGCACACTATGTGTAATGGAGTTACGATCCAAGCCATAGAACCTGGGATTCCAAAAAGGGTCATTTTTTAGAAGCCTACAGAAAGGATGACAAAACACATCAAGCCATTATACATCAAAGTTCACCTCAATAGGAGGCCAACCTCCAGTGTCTTGATAGATAATGGATCTACTATTAACATCATTCCACTAAGGAAGGCTTTAGAGTTACGCAAAAATGAAGATAATCTTATGGCTACAGATGTGTTTATCTCAACATTTAATGAGGAAGTTACAAAGACCCTAGGAGTCTTACCAGTAGAGATCTAGGTCAAAGGTAAGAACTCTCTCATAGCCTTCTTTGTGGTAAACTCCACTGCAATTATCACACTTTGTTGGGAAGAGACTATATTCACATCAATTAGTGTGTGTTGTCTTCACTTCACCAATTCCTCCTATTTTCAAAAGGGGATGAGGTGGAAATAGTGTGGGCTAATGGAAAACCTTTCAAAGCCTGCATAGACGTAGTAGATGCAGTCTAAGAAAGTAGAGGAGATCTAATTGCATAAGTTGAAAAATGCTCCACCCAAACTAGATGATGCCATGACTGAAGTCCAATACCCTTTAGAGGAAGTCAACTTGGAGACTCCTGAGAATCCCAAAATCACCTACATCAGTGGCTTTCTTTAACCTACATTGAAAAGAAACATGATTATGTGAGGCCTCGCCCAAGCACCGGTCTGATCCGCTAAGGGATCAAAATGCTCTTCGGGAGAAACTCCACGATTGGAACTTGCTGTGAGTTCTGAAAATTGATTTTTGTAATGTGACAGTTGAAAAGTGAGTTGCCACTTTAATTTATTTATTTTAATTGGGAAAATTAAAGAAAACCCAACATGATTGACTCCAAAATTTGATTTATCCCAATGGAAAATGCACCAATCCACGAGTGACCAAGAAGGGCTCGGGGATCAGGTTTTGGTAATTACACAATTAAGAAAAATATGATTTTTCTTTAGTTTGGCTAAAAATGCAAAATAACTCTTAAAAATGAATTTTTGTGTATGCATGAGCAAGAATATAATGATGAATGAAATATATATATATATATATATATGATGTAATGGAATGACAATAATAAATAAATAGGTAAAATAAATCCTACTTAATTATTACAATATCAAAACAAATGAAATAAGAAGGATCTTTCCTCTAGCCCTTATGGGTACTAGAAAAAGCACACATTTCCCCAAATAAACTAAAATAAGATCATAAACAAAAGATTAATACAAATAAATTAAAATAAAAAAAAACTAAATATTGATAAAAAGATTTTTGGAGTTGATGCCCTTAAGAATGGCAGCCTGCGTATCCTATCGAATAAGAATCAAACCCCACGTAGTTCTCCTTTCTTGCAAAGGAGGGGTTATAAAAAAGGTGTTGATTTACTTGTTAACTTAATTCTGATTCTTAAATTAATAAGTTTTTAGATCTTTTCAGTTTTAGACCTAAAGAAAATTCTAGATCTGAATTTAGAATTTTAAAATACCTTTGCTTTTCTTGGCTTTCAAACAAATGGAACTAGTTTTGCCCCGGACCTCAACTCCACCTTGAATTTGAAGGAAATTTGGAATCTGGACCTGGAAACAGCAAGTACGTGAGTATACGAAAGAAAATATGCTTTGAAATATGCCTCAATTGCTTTGAAAACTTCTTGAATTGCTTTAGAATGCTTTGGAATTCATGCCAAATGAGGCTGGAGGAAGCTCCTATTTATAGAGCTGCCAGAGGAGGATCCGGCGGTACTGATGGCGGCGTCGGCACAGTGCCGGCAGCAAGGGCGGCACGGCCGACTCGCCGGCAGGCATGCCGCCATACCGCCGGCATCCTCTTAGTGCCGCACAGGCGGCACAGCTATGGCTCTGGAGGCACAAAATGTGTGCTGCCTTCTGGGAGGCACGAAAAATGTGCCTCCCAGCGCCACTCACGTGGCTCAATCCGTTTCTATCCGTTTCAGGCCCGCTTCAGCTCTGATTCGAGCTCTGTTTAATTCTGTGGGTTCGTAATTGAAAGACGGTCCACTGGAGGTGCATTTTGGAGGGTTCACAAATTGGTTAGTACAAGAGCTCAAAGACTACTTTACTTGCAAATATGATGAAATTCTAAGATTAAGTGTGAGACCAATAAAGTACTACCTACCTATCAAGCTAGACTCTTGTCCTTATCGACAATCCCTAGAAGGATGTTAAGGGACTGTGGGAAATATTTTCCCACCATGAAGGGATGAAGGAAGCAAGTAAATAGGCTGATCTTATGGCCATAACGATATGTCCCCTATAAAAAAAAGGGGGAATTATATATTAAATGGACATGAGGGAAATTAACCAAATGATGAAGAGTAGTTAAAAACGGTAACTTCAGACATGCAAGGGTTCACTTCATCATATCTCGAAAGCCACAACTCATCAAAAGATTTCAACATATGAAGAGGAGAATGGTTGACTTAGTAAATAGAAAGGTACATAAGCTTTCTTTGCCTTCTTTCAACCTCAGCTAAAACAGTGTCATAGGATACTATCATTCGAGGACTAACTTTAGGAGAGAAAAAAGGAATAGTAGGAATCCCTTGGACAAAATTGAACTAATGGCTCTATAATGAAGGCATATAGAGCTTGAATGAGGCCTCATAAAATTCAGAAGAGGCAATAAAACTCAAAAGGTGTGGACTAACAACACCCAAATGAAGCATCCTTGTACAAAGGAAAGAGGGCCATAATTATCACACCCCACTCTCAAGATGTGATGGCCCTAGGGCATAAGTAACTATAAGGGCACTAATAACTTGTAGAACCCATACACATAACGAAACTCAATATAATATCACTGATAACTACATTGCCCAAAATCATAACCTGTATACCAATCACACTTTCCACACTAGATTCATTATTGATTCTCATACTCATGGTCAGTCTCAGTTTACTATTCAATTTTCACATTAATATAACACTTATTGAATACTTTTGATGACATCAAATTTATACTATCTTACACACATAGAGCATTTAAAGACATTTAAATCTATTTACAAATACAAACAATTATGAAAAGTTAAATTATTACTTTGACTTGGAAATCCTTAAGGAAGAAATGATTGCTTAAGGAATCAACTTGCCAGTATCTACTAGATTCTTGTGTACATTCAATCTTCACCTGCAAGAACTGGTGAGTGGAGGGGGTAAGCTTCGAGGAAAGCTCAATGAGCAAAGTACAAAATCAATCTTTGGAAAATTTAAAATATAATTCACTAATCATTTATTTATAATTCATAAAATTTAAATCTTTATATTAATTTATTCACTTTATGCTATTCTCAATACTTGAGAAAATTATGCAAATCAATCTCCATTTCAACTAACTTTACATGTATGAAATCTTTTGAATCATAGCACTTTGGTTATTTTAATAGATCATATGAGATATATTTTCAAATATTTAGAGATATTTTACTTTATTAGTTCTTGAGGATTTTGAGACATAATCCAATTTTTGAGTTCAAACATAATAGGATACATTTTAAGACTTGTAATAGATGATAGCATAAAATATTGATATCTTGACAACACACACATCTTGGAGTATTCATTATTTAATTTCAATTTGCATAACACTTGTGGGATATGATTCCTATTTTCATTAGATTATCCCAAACTTTGGTAGTATTTGAACAATAATATAATTTTCCACACATAGGGTATACAAATAAACATTTAGAACTATAAGGTTTTAGAAACTTAATTTATCATTTTACATAAATATACTTTGGAACTGCATATTTGTTAGAAATTAGACAATTTTATATAATGTATGTTTAGTTTAAACATATGAATATAAATATTGAAATTTATTTATTATATACACATAATACTGTAAAACAAATTTCATAATTCATTATGTGGAGTTTAAAATAATAATTCATTATATAAATCTTTAGAATTCAAAATTTCATATATGATTTGAGTATAAAATTTTTGGACGAATACATATATAAATAATTGTCTCATTTTATCAATACACATATTTTTTGAAAACATTTTATATTTAATAAGTTATAAAATCAATAATATAACATTTTTAATATATTTAATATCCCTAGGAATACACACACACACACACTTAAATCTTGTAATTCTTGTAATATTCAAAATACAACTTTATAAAACTATATAACTATATGATTCTTAAATATTCAAGTAAAATTCATATTCATACATGAAAAAGGAAATTTTTGGAATTTAAGAAATCTATAAATAATGAGCTTTAATTATCAATGAATGTATATTAAATGATAAACAATAACAAAATAATTTATATGATATAATGATACATATTATTGAGATATTTAAAAATAAAATTTCTTAAAATTAACTATTGATACTCATATAAGAAACATATATTAATTGTATGGAAGTCTACATATTTATAATTTAAATATTTTCATCAAATAAACATGTCATTAAATAAAGTATATATTATTGGTGCTTTGTATATATTTAAAGACATTATATATATATATATATATATATATATATATATATAATGTATGGAAATCCTTGCATATATTATTGGAAATCTTTGTATATTTAAAGATATTAAAAACAGAAAATAAAAATAACAAGGAAACATTTATAGACATATATCTATATATATGTATATACTTTTTATTTAAAGGGAGTCAATATTCAAACTTGTAATAACTCCCATTGGGATGGATCTTCCATTGCTATAGTGTCAATTGGTCATTTCACTTTAGATTACATTTGACAAATAGCGTGACAATATTCTTGAATCTTATAATCAACTTGGTTAGGTATCAATGAACAAGAATTTCAATATGTTCGGGTTACAATATCATTAAGGCCAACAAAGATCATTCATTAAATTGGGGTAGGGGCTCTTTTGAGCATACCTGAAGCAGAAGCTCTTGATATGAGCATGCTCCCATATAGTTGGAGTAAAGGTTATTTGTGGCATACCCGAAATATAAAGCTCCCTTAAATTTGGGATAGAGGAACTTTGACATACCCAAAGCAAAGGTTCTTTTTGGAACATACCCCTATATCACTATATATAATTTGATTCCCGTGTGCACACAGTCTGATGTCTTACCCACATTAGACAGAGATCTCTGTGTTAAGGCTAATCCTTAATAAAATGGGAAATTGGAATTTCAACAATTTCTAATCTTCAAATGGCTCACTTAGGTTCAGGGTTCATATATAATTTCCGAAAGATTTTTTAAGTATTAGTAGAAAAGAGTTACTCTAGGTAGCGCTTAAAACATATATAAGATCATTTTGGTATTTAGGACTCAATAATTTAACCATAATTATAAGTAATTCTTTTTTAGGAAGGATATTAATTATTAATTTAATCCAACATATAGCTTCCCATATTTTTAACTCACTTATTTAATGATAAGAACTTTTATATAGTTACAATTTAGATATAAATCCATATATATAAGCAGGATACTTATACATAACTTTGACCATTTTTGGTAACTTTTCAATTATTTTCATGAAACATTGGAATTTTTTTCTTAATTAGTACTTTGGTAATATATGTGTATATTTTTAACATTTTATGACAGGGCCTTTGGTATCATATTTATTGGAACATTAATTAAATTTATAATTTTATGAAATCAATAAAAAATCAATTATGATATATATTAACATTTAACAATATATTACTTGTCAATAAACAACGGAATTTGATATTACCATAAACATGCCTCTTAATTTAACAATAATAATATTTTATTAACTTTAAATATTTTGAATTCAAACATCATATTATGTACTCTTTACTCACCTAAACTACCAATTACAATCTAATTGAATATACACTTCTGCCAATTATCCTCCAAATTCTCTTTTGAAATACTTCTAGAAACATAATATCATTTATTAGATAGTATTATACTATTTCTTTCTTATTTATCTTTAAATTATCTACTAAAAATTCGGCAGCATCTCCTCTAAACTATGATTAACTACTAATTGCAATAAATCCAATTGATCTACAATAACTATAATATCACAATCAAACGGTCCAAACTAGACCTTCAACGCACTAATCCCATCCGCCAATTTCTTTTTTTTTTTTTCCATTATAAAACTAAAATCCAATCAATTTAATTAAATCAATTCCAATCTCAACATCTCACTTTAATCTTTCAATTAATCACCAATAATACTCAATAATCATACGAATAATAATTATCTCAATTTAATTATCCAATTTAGCTATTTAATTTGCAATAAATTATTTACCTAAATTCTCACAAATAAGTTCATAATCCAATATCTATATACAATTAGAAGTCAGGATTTATACCATATAACTCAGTTTAATGAGTCGGAGCTACTGTCCGAAATAGTCAATTTTAGATGTCGCTAGAATTTGGTCGCTGGAAAATTCCAATGATCACCATATCACGATCTAAGAATACCAACAGTTAGTGTATGACATGAGGAGTCCAAATATACCCTTCACATTCTATAATTCATCAAAAAACGGTCAAAAATGGTATTAGCAGCCATTGAAATCGCTGGATTCTGGTCAAAATAAAAGTTATTTAAAATTAACAAATGATATAATAAATCAAAACTAGAATCACGAGGAGTTCAATCATACCAATTTCATCAGAAAAGGAGATAAAAAACGGCCATAAATTTCCTGGAAAGTCACAGCTGACAATCCTTTAGACGGCATGTGTGTTGCTGTCCAGTGATTGTTGGTGACAGGCTTCTACCAGTTGACTAGTCAGTGAGAGCTCTTCCTCTAGTGTGGAGTGTGTTGGTCGGTGGCAAGCGGATGGTGGTGGATCAGAGCTCAGTCAGTCAATCTCTCTCTCTCTCTCTCTCTCTCTCTACCTATTTATGTTTCTTTTTCTGTTCCTTCTGTCCGTTTGGGCTTAGCAGATTTTCTCTTTATATATATATATATATATATATATATATATATATATATATATATATATATATATATATATATATATATATATATATATATATATAATATTTAGCTACACAAAATTTTGAAACAATCATTTTAACTAAAATATTAATTTCACATAATTCACAATATTATTTAATAATTATGATATAAATCATAATGTACAATTCCAAATATTAATTAAACAAATTTCTATATTTCACAATAAAAATTCAATTTCTTTAATTTAAAATTTTATCAGTTTGATAAATAATAAGTTTAAAATTCAATAATTCATTGAATAAAATATTCTCTTAAAAATATTAATATAATAAATTAATATCATTTCAAGTATCAATATAAAATGTAATAAATAAATTATTCCAAATATCAATATTAAATTAAAAATAATTCTCTATTATTTTAAATACTCATATAACAATATTAATAAATCATATATATAATATCAAATATCAATATAAATTTAGTTTATCAATATCAATATAATAGTATAAATAAATATTAATATTAATATCAATATTCCAATGTAAATTCATAAATATCTATAACTTTCAATGTCAATATAATTATAATAATAAGGAAAATATTTTCATATAAAATTATTATTTCAAAACATTTAAATTCACATTATTTTAAGTATGAAAATATCCATTTAATAATATACGAGGTCATCCTCCTACATAATAAATTCAATTTTCATAACACTTGTGTCTCAATTACCAAGATCTTTATAAATCAAAATTTTATTTATCAATCACTTAACAACTTATCTTATAAAAATGTGAAAAATTCACATGTAAACACAAAACAATTAAACTTAATTCACATATTCATCGTTAACTTGGGCACATATTACGATACTAATTAGGTATCTTCATATATACTTCTGTACATTTAACTTGTATCGGGTTGAGATATTATATAATAATGCCTTGGCAGTGTTTGTTAATGGAGAAGAATAACACCTGGCATAGGAGGGAAGCAGAAACTCTGGCTCAGAATCAGCAAAAAGATGAAACTCTAGTGTACTGAGGGGATGCTGAGTAAGATAATATGTGATCTACTTGCAATCGAAGGAGGTATTACATTTTAGCACCCACTGTACATGAGAACCAGAACACAACATACCTATATGGGCTAGGCTAGGGAATTACGAGAATAACCACAACTGCATAAGCCACAAACTGCCACCAATATGGGTAAAGGGAGCCTCCCCAACTATGCGAGATAATGATCTAAAAATATTCCTTCAAAGGATAGAGCCCAAGACTATTTGCTTGCCACTAGCCACCAGTCTCGCTAAAGAACCATAGGACATGGCAAGATTCCCAACAGAAGGATAGAAAATAAACCGGTTCAATAGTACCCAAATAAAAAGGACATAATCCTGATTTCTAGAAGCTGATGGATGATCAATAACATGGTCTATAAAAGTTGTGTAGGAAGGATAACCCTGTGAAAAAATATGTGGTTGTAGGTGAGTCACATCAAATATGAAAGGTGCATCATCCCCTATAACCAGCATACTAGTGAGAGCAAAAACATCTCTCAGAGTAATCAACATGGGACCACTCAGTAAGATGAAAGAATTGCAGTTGGGCAACCAAAAATAAAGAGCGGCATAGTGGAGATCTTGGCACATAGGTGTAGAGACTATCGTCATCTGAATAAAATGATAGATGCCCTAATTTTTTCATTACTGCTCATAATGGGGGGCCAGCTGTTAAATCAACTTCACCTAGTTCTTAGAAGACTTTGGCCAAGACTTAACTTGACCAGAGGGTTTCTTGTAATTCCCCAAAACTAACTCCTCCTTCTAGCTAAGAGGAAACAGAGATGGAGGAGGATGGGCAAAGTCTACTGGTCTAATGACTTGACACTCATCGGGTTGCAAAGGAAAAAAAAGAATGTGAGGAAATAAGAAAAGTATTCAAAGACTGTAAGATAAGAACAAAGGAGGATTACCTGAGTCTGCCCTTCTAATGGAGTGGGCAAAGGGGTGGTAGAAATAGTTGCTGGAGCAGAAGAAAAAGCTGTCAAATGCCAAATAAACAAGTATGTTAAATTCTAACTTAAAATATTTAAGTTGCATTTAAATTTTTACAGAAATTTTGGCAAAATCTCCCCTGAAAAATGAATATTCCAAAGGTACACTTGCCTCTATCCAAACCACCCTTATCCCTCCATATCTACATAAAAACTTAATTCTCACAACAAGACTCTAACAAGTTAGCATATGCATACACAAATTCAAGTTGTGCATCCCAAGAGGCTTTTTACAATCTAAAGAGTGATGGTGAATTAAACAATTATCATAGCATAAGATTTGATGATCCTTTTGTACATATGGGTAGCCAATACTTTGTTTATTCTAAAGTCATCCATTTCTAAACTCCAAACCAAGATTAGAGACTTACTATGTTTGGATTGAGAGAAAGAGGAGAAAGCTTTCATTCTGGCAAATTGGCCTAGTCCTGCTAAAGTGCCCTGTGCTAGTGCTGGTCTAGGTGTTTGTGCTGTTTACAATCTTTCTTATATACATGGTTTTGAATTTAAAATCTTGTATGTGTAACATATGCATGTAAATATTTTTGTTAGTTGTTTTGGCCACACATAATGATGATGATGATGATAATAATAATAATAATAATAATTATTATTATTATTATTTTAGTAGCATGTTATGTTCTTGCTTTCTAATTTTAAACTTTTAAATTTTTAAGAATATATATATATATATATATATATATATATATATATATATATAAGTGTACTTATTTGAGAAAAAAAAATTTTTTTGGGTCTTTAGATTTTATTTTTCCATGATATTTTCCTTAGAATTTTTGTTTAGATCTTTTTGAAATTGTTGATACATATATATTGTCCTAAATTTTTTTGTGTGATTTTCCTACAAAATTTGATAATATATGTTATATATATCTATATATATATTAAAAAAAAAAAAAAGAGAGAGAGACAGTTGAAACAGTGCATGCACCTGGGAATGGAGAATGGCAGCTTGCCAATGGAGTCTTGGGTGCCGTCAATCTAGACGACAATGGAAAGCTTGGAGCACCAACCGAAAAAATAAATAAAAAAAAAAAGAAAAAAAGATTAGAAAAACCAAAACAAAAAAAAAAAAAAAAAAAAAAAAAAAAGGAAGAAGGGATAGTAGATCTGCATACTTGAGGGTGGAAATGGCGTTGGCGAGTGATGAGCAGCCGGTGAAGGAGACGAACGGTAGCAGTAGACCCGCCGGAAGTGATGATCTCACGGCTACCGTTCGACCAAGGAGAGAAATTAAAAAAAAAATAAAAAATAAAAAAGAGATCAGAAAAATTAAAAAAAAAAAAGGGAAAAAGGAAAATAAGTAGAGGAGGTGAAGGGGGCGGTACCTAGGAGCGAGTGGCAGTAAATGGAGGAGGGTGTTGGAGTGATGAGAACTTAAAAATTGGTGTTTGGAGGGCAAATGGGTTTGTTGAGGAAGAATTTAAGTTAGGAAGGGGATTGTGTCAAGGAAAAATAAGAGATTTTAATGGTAAAAGAATATTTGGAGAAGATTAAGAAGTGGTTTGGGATGAGGAGTTCGAAATAATTTGGAAATTTGAATGAGTATGAGAATTTGGACAGAGAAGGTTGTAGGAGGATATTATGGTGAAAAGGTTGATAGTGAAAATGGAAAAGGGATTTTTGATATTTGAACTAGGAGACTTCATGGGAGTTTGATTTGGAAGAGGATTTCAAGAACTAGAGGCTTGATTAGTTTGTGAGATGGAAGAAGCACATTGGGATTTCATTTCCTCTTGTTGGAACTCTAAGTCATATGGGTGGAATTTTACTTGGGCTTTCATGGTGGGAAAAAGTGGATCATAAGGACTAAATAAAATATGGGGCTAAAATGCAACTTGAGACAAAAGAAAAGGAATGGTGGCTTAGTGGAGGAAATAGAGCTGAAATTTAGGAGCCAATTGTTTGCTAATGCTATAAATATAAGAAGACTCTATAGAGGAAGCCCCGAACAATCAACGAACAATTAACCAATCAAACAACAACAACCAATTTTCAAACTTCTACAGTTTTTACTTTACATTTTTTAAATTGTCCAAACCTCCATGACTTTTTTTTATTTTTACAATACTTACAATTTACATTTCAAAAATCCTTGTATTCAATGTATTCAACAGTGCAGTAATACAAACAAAAAAAATTACAAATTCACATCTTTTTTTTAGTTTCTTGTGTGAGAATTGGTGAAATTGTATCAGTGAATTCAAGTTTCTTAAGAGGCCACTTTCTTTTTGTCGCTTACACAGTCATTTGATTAGAAATTAGGTATAAGTAAGACCTCCAAGAATTTTTAGCAGACTCAGCATCAATTTTGACTAAAGAAGAACATTTGATAATATTTTTTAGCACATTTATGCTGCTTTTTGCCAAACAATCGTCACCAAGTATAAATAAATAAATTTAACAACCTCAACATGATTATTTATTTATTTATTTTGTCGAAAACCTCAATATCATGAAACCATCTTTTTCGTCGCGTTGGTCCACAAAAGGGGGACAAGCCAAAGTAGAAATTGTAGGCAGGTACATATTTTAGGCATGTTGAAAGAAAGTATGGCCTTGGAAAGGGCTCGTTCTAAGGTACCTTTAGAACCAATTTGCCGGTCGTTGTACACTTAAAATCTAACTATCACGTCTCACAGCAATTAATCTCATGTATAATCTATAGTATATATAAAAGTCCATCTATAATCTATACCACATATAAAAGTGATTCAGGAAAACATTTAAACGGATAAAAAAAATATTTAAATTAATATGAACAAATTACTATTTAATTTTTTATATTTGATCTAATTAATTAATTTATTTTTTTTAAATTAATTAATTATTTTCAGAATTTTAGTTCCGTCAATTATTTAGTCATTTAGTCCAATTTTTATACTTTTTCTGTTAAATTTATACAAAATAACTAAAATGACATTGTATATAATAAATATAAATATAATTTTGTTATTTGAAAATAAAAAATAAAAAATTCAAATTAATAAAATTATATAATAATTATATAATTATATAATAACCATTTAACAAGTTAATTATTATTTAATTTTATTAATGTAAATATTTTTTTTATTTTTTATTATATATAATAATCATATAATTATATAATAATAATAATAAATAATTTTATAACTTGATGATATTAAATATAATTATTACATAAATTATAAATATTATTTACTTTTATTAATTTAAATTTTTATTTTTTATTTTTAAAAATAAAAATAAAATTATATTTGTTACATATAAGGGTATTTTCTTTATTTTTTATAAAATTTAACAAAAAATGTATAAAAAATATATGAAATAACTAACTAATAGTCTAACGGAACTAAAATTGAGAGATTAATTATTTAATTTCTTAAAAAAGATAGATGAGTTAGTTTCTTAAAAAAGATAGATGAGTTAGTTAATTAGATCAAATTTCAAGAACCATATAATCATTTATCCAATTGACATTTACAAAAAAAAAAAAAAAAAATCTAATGACATTAATTTGAATGGACAAAAAAGACATTATTTAAATATTCACAGTAAGACTTAATTCTCTACTTAATACTTTTTTATTATTTGAATTTAAATTTTATTATATAATATTTTTTATACTAATTATAATAATTCATAATTTAAATATAAAGATACTATATAACTTTGTTTATAATTTAAATATAATAATTCATAATTTAAACATTCCTTTGAGAGTTTTTTGCACTCCTATAGACCCCACTAAAAGAATTTATATCGATGTTAAAATTAGTTGGCATTTTTTTTTTATCCCTAGCTTTAGTAATTCTTGCCCCATATTTCTTCTTTATTAGCATCATGCACAACTGTACAACTTCAACTTTTTATTTAATGTTTTTATTATTACTTTTTTTATAAATAAAAATTTGTAAACTACATTGAATTTATTTAGCTAATGTTTCATCAATAGTGTTCTCGCTTTTTAATTTATTTAAAAATTAAAAGAATAAATTATTTGCAAATATTTCAACATTGCTCTTATACATGTGGGTTATTAATGTTAGAAAAATAATAGAAAATTAAATAGGTTTTTTTTTTTGGTAACATTTGTTTTAATAGTGGATTTATGTATTTGTAACTTTTATATTTATGGGTAAAATATTTAATATTTTTATATCCATTTTAGTCTTCTTAATTCCTATATAAGTAGGTCTTTTTCATTCTTTAAAACACAACAAAAAGATTTTGCTCTTTAACTTTCTCTTAGAAGCCCTTTAGTATTCTTAGAAAATTCTCAAATTTTTAAGGTTTTTCAATTGTTGATAAAGTTAGCACAATTCTATTTCTTAGAGAAATAATTTTTTGGTGCCCAAAATTACTTAGTTGCGGTTGTAACATAGGAGACAGATATCAAATCAATTCTCAAGTACCAACAGTGAATGACAAATTTATTTTAAGAAAACTATATATAACATAGACCTTAGCTTGCATTTCTTATTCCTTATATTATTTATGTGTCCTAGTAACTTTATTTATATTTATTTATAAATATTATTTTGGATTAAATTTTAATTATAGTTTACCATTTGACTAACAATCTTAAAACAAATTCTTTAAGTATAAGTTCAATATGATTTTTTCACTTGTATACACTAAATAGTCACACTTTAGAAATTTTGTCTAAGGAGACCAAGTTATAAGTGGGACTTGTTTGTAATCCCTCCAGCCTTTTCTGAAAATTTCTATTAAGAAATTTTGTCTAAAGAGACTGGATTTTAAATGGGATCGGATTGTGACTCCTCCGGCATTTCCTAGGAATTGTCTAAAGGGTGCTATTTAAATAATAAAATTATTTTTCTTTCTAAAGAAAGATAATAGTTTCATTTGCTATTTTAGAAATGGATATTGCCAATGTTGAGAACACAACTCAAGTACCATTCTCATTGGGTACAAAAGAAACTATTGTTGTGCCTATTTCAATACCTATGAACTATGGAGAGAAGCCAGACAAATTTAATGGCTTGAACTTTAAAAGCTGGTAGCAAAAGATGCTGTTCTATTTGACCACATTGAACCTTGCACGGTTCATGACCAAAGATGCTCCTACTTTGAAAGAGGATGAGCAAGATGTTTAAGTGAGAGTTGCTCATGATACTTGGTATCATTCTAACTTTCTGTGGAGGAACTATGTTTTGAATGGACTACATGACTCACTATACAATGTGTATAGTGCAATGAAGATAGTTAAGCAGTTGTGGGAAATCTTGGACTGAAAATATAAATTTGAGAATGTTGGTGCCAAGAAATTTATAATGGGATGTTTTGTGGACTATAAAATGGTGGATTATAAAACTGTGTTGAATTAAGTGCAAAATTTTCAAGTAATTCTCCTTCAAATTCATACAGAGGGGATCAACTTGAGTGAAACCTTCCAAGTAGCTACAATCATTGAGAAGCCACCTCCCAATTGGAAGGATTTCAAAAATTACCTTAAGCACAAGTGAAAGGAGATGAACTTTGAAGAGCTTATTGTTAGACTTCGAATTGAAGAAGACAATAAAAGCTTGGAAAAGAAGGGATATGTGCCTTCGGAAGCAAAGGCAAACATTGTCAAACATGTAGTAATTTGAAGAAGAAGAAAAAAAAATCAGAAAAGGAATCTAAGGTAGGACCCAAAGTGGGAGTTTCCAAGAAGAAATTTTAAGGCAAATGCTTTAATTGTACAGGATGGGTCACAAATCCTTTGAATGCAGGTTGCCAAAAAGGAACAAGAAGAACCATGAAGCAAATATGGTTGATGACATCACACAAGATGTCTCTAATACCAACCTAGTTGTTGTGATATCGAAGGTGAATCTGGTTGGGCCAAACTCAAAGGAATAGTGGATTGATACTGGTGCTAAAAGGCACATATGCTCAGAAAGTGAGATGTTTTCTACCTTTACTCCGAAGGTCAGAGAAAAGTTATATATAGGCAATTATGCCGCTTTTGAAGTCTTTGGTGAAAGAAAGGTGGTGCTGAAGATGATATATGAAAAAGAGTTGACTTTGAATAATGTTCTATATGTGCTAGAAATCTGCAAGAACTTAGTGTCTGGTTTATTGTTTAATAAGCATAGGTTTCGCATGGTGTTTGAGTCAGACAAGGTTAATGGAATGTATGTAAGGAGAGGGTATGTATTTGATGGGCTGTTTAAGCTCAATGTAACTATAATCACTTGCATACCTCTTCAATTTATTTGCTTGAGTCTTCTAATTTATGGTGTAGTAAACTAGGACATGTTAATTATAATACCTTAAAAAGGTTAATTAACTTGGATCACATACCTAAATTCCATATAAATCTAAAACATAAATGTGAATTTGTGTTGAGGCAAAATTAACAAGATCATCTTTCTAATCAATTGAAAGGAAAACCGAACCACTTAAGTTAACTCACAGTGATGTATGTGATTTAAAATTTATACAAACAAGAGGTGGTAAAAAGTATTTTATCACATTTGTTGATAATTGTACAAAATATTGTTATGTGTACCAGCTTAAAAGAAAGGAGGAAGCAATAGATAAGTTCAAACTCTACAAAACTAAAGTTGAAAATCAACTCAATAGGAAGATTAAGGTGTTGAGGAGTGATCATGGTGGTGAATATAAAGCACCATTTGGTGAATTATGTGCACAACATGGAATTATATATGAAACCATAGCACATTATTCACCTCAGTCTAATGGTGTGGCTAAAGGAAAGAATCGTACCTTGAAAAAAATGATGAATGCAATGCTGATAAGTCTTGGGTTTCCTCAGAACATGTGGGGAGAATCCATTTTAATGGCTAATTACCTTTTAAATAAGGTGTCTCGAAAGAAAGAAGACAAAACCCCTTATGAATTGTGGAAAGGAAGAAAGCCTTTCTATAAATACATGCGAGTGTGGGGGGTATCTTGCGAAAGTGGTTGTACTTATGCCTAAAAAGGTAAAAATAGGTCTAAAAACAGTTGATTACATTTTCATTGGCTATGTACATAATAGTAGTACTTATTGGTTTCTTGTATATGAATTTAAAATTTTGAAAATACACAAAAACACGATAATGGAGTCAAGGAATGCTTCATTCTTTGAACATGTATTTTCTTATAAATCTTTAGAAGAGGTTGGTTTGTCTTTGCCTAAGCAAACACATGGTTCATCTTCACCTGAAAAGAACACAGGGTTCATCTTTACTTGAGCCAGCATGGGATATGAGTTTGTCCTTACTCGTACAAAACTACAATGTAAGTTCGTCTAAATGAATGCATGAGACTATACAAAATGATAGTTAAGACAAAAAATGAGGACATGAAACTGAAAATGAACCAAGATGAAGCAAGAGAGTAAGAGTAGAAAAATCTTTTAGTCTAGATTTTCTGACTTATTTACTTAAAGCTGAACCACAAAGTTACAAAGAAGCAGCAAGCTCTTCGAAAGGCCCTTTGTGGAAAGAGGCTATTAAAAGTGAAGTAGATTCCATCATGCAAAATCATACTTGGGAATTAGTGGATTTACCTCCAGGATGTAAATAATTAGGATCCAAGTGGATCTTCAAATTGAAGATGAAAGTAGATGGATCAATTGATAAGTATAAGGCTAGACTTGTAATGAGAGGTTAGAAACAAAAAGAAGGCCTAGATTACTTTGATACGTATTCTCATATAACAAGGATAAATTCCATTAGAATGATAATTACTATTGCAGCATTGTGTAATTTTGAAATACATCAAATGGATGTAAAGACTACTTTCCCAAATGGAGAATTGGATGAGGAAATCTACATGATACAACTTGAAGGCTTCATAGTCCCAAGACAAGAGAAGAAAAAGTGTAGATTGGTTAAGTCATTATATCACCAAAGCAATGGCATGAAAAATTTGATAGTACTATGCTAACAAATGGATTTAAGATCAATGAGTGTGATAAGTGTGTTTGTGTCAAAGACACTAGTGATGTCTATGTCTTCTGTGTCTATATGTTGATGACATGCTCATTGTTGGAAGTAACGAAAAAATGATCAAGTCAACCAAGAATATGTTGAATTCAAGGTTTGACATGAAGGATATGGGACTAGTAGATGTGATCTTGGGAATAAAAATTTCAAAAAGGTCAGATGGACTCACATTAAGTCAAAAACATTATGTGGACAAAATACTTGAAAAATTCAATAAGAATTATTCAAGTATGGCTGAAACCCCATTAGACTTGAGTCTCCATCTATATAAGAATAGAGGTGAGAGTGTATCTCAAGTAGAATATGCTAGAGTAATAGGTAGTCTCATGTACTTAATGAGTTATATAGGACTAGATATTGCTTACACGGTAAGTAAACTGAGTCGATACATGAGTAATCCATGAACTAAACACTGGAAGGGAATAGTAAAAGTACTTAGGTACCTATGATATACTCATGATTATGGGCTGCATTATACCAGATATCCAGCTGTCTTAAAAGGCTATAGTGATGCGAACTAGATCTCAGCTAAGACTCCAAGTCTACTAGTGGATATATGATTACTCTAGCAGGTGCAACTATAGCTTGGAAATCCTTTAGACAAACTGTTATTGCCAGATCCACAATGAAGTCTGAGTTTATTTCCTTGGACAAATGTGGCAAGGAAGCTGATTGGCTTCATAATTTTTTAGAGGATATTCCAAAGTGGGAAAGGCCTGTGCCACCAATATCTATTCATTATGATAGTCAATCTACTGTTGGAAGAGCATAAAGTAATATATATAATGGTAATTTAAGATATATACATTGTAGATACAATACCATTAAACAACTACTTTTAACTGGAATTATCACTATTGATTATGTAAAATCAAAGGATAATATTGCAGATCCGCTAACCAAAGGGCTAAATAGAGAGTTAGTTGATAAGTCATCAAGGGGCATGGTATTAGCAATACGTTAGTACAGAGAAAAATCCAACCTAGCTGATTAGAGATCCTAAGATCTAGGTTCAAAGGGACAACATAATTGTAAGAACTAAGTTAGATCACTGTGGCGGGTTATACTCTTATCTATTCCTAAGATGAAAATAGTGATGCTAATAAAGAAGAGGTTAAGCGATGCTTTTAATGATTCTATTGTTTCAGAAATTCGAGCAAAGTAATGCGAGTTACTCTTGAAAGAGATCACCTATGTGAGGGAGAAATAGGGCCGCTTTGAAATGAATCGTGTTGGGCTCGGTTCATAGAAACTCTCATAGAACTAGGCATATGTTCAGGGCCAAAATGAACATAATAATGAAAACAGAACTGTGTTAGATATGTTCCTGTGTAAAGTATGTCATCATGTACAAAAATGGTAAAATAGTTCAAAGATATTACATCTACTAGTCAGATAGTAAAGTAAATATACCTTCACAATGAAAGGTTTAAAGGGTTACACCTACCTGTCCTTTGCAGGAATTGACCATTGAATTTTATCACCAGAATTTTATTTTCCATTTTCATTCATGTGGGGGGTTGTTATAAAAACGAATGGAAAATTTAATAGATTTATTTTTTTTTTTTGTAACATTCCTTTTAATGGTGGATTTATACATTTGTAACTTTCACATTTATAGATAAAATATTTAATATTTTTATGTCCATTTTAGCCTTCTTGATTATGATATAAGGAGGTCTTTTTCATTTTTTAAAACACACTAAAAACACTTTGCTTTCTAGCTTTCTCTTAGAAGCTCTTTAGCATTCTTAGAGAATACTCAAATTTTCAAAATTTTTCAATTGGTGATAAAGTTAGCATGGTTCTAGTTAGTAGAGAAGTAATTTTGTGGTGCTCACAATTACTTAATTACCATTGTATTTTAAGATATAGACGTCAAATCAATTCTTAAATACCAAACCTGATAATACTAAACAAAATATCAAACAAAAAGAAAAATAAAATTTTTCTCCCCTTAAAAAAAAATTTCTTGTCAAATTTTATGCACCTTTTCTAATACAATATTCCTTTTTTACTTTTTAATCAATTTTTTTTTACATTTTAATTTTAAAATATTTTTTTAACAAAGTAGCAGAAATAATAATTGAATAAGTAAATTTTATTTATATTATTATTACTTTTATTTTTTTAAATATCTTAAATATTTTAATTGATTGAGCATCCAACATTTAATATATTCATATACAATAAAAATATTAAAAAACAAGTGCAAGATTTTTGAAATTCAAATTCTAACACTGATTTACCTTTAAATATATTTAAGAAATTATCAATCATAAAGGTAACACACCAAATCACATTAAATAAATTATAAAAATATTAAACAAAAAAAGTAGAAAAGGATGAGATTAATTGGACTCTTACGAATTTAAAAAAAAAAAAAAAAAAAATATAGTGTAGCACGTGCTAAAAGAACTCTTCAATAGAATTCAATGGTAATATCGGCATTTAAAAAAATAGCTGTGATTCGTATAAATTCTTGCGGTGGGAACCAGATACAAGAAACTCTGCTGGATTTAAACTCTTCAACCGGTAATTGATTAGTGTTTTTAAAGGAAAAAACCGGTAACCAAGATTACTGTAGTGCGAACACTTGGAAAGAGATGAAACCCCCTTCCTTCTGTGTGTGTATGCCCACAAGTCCAAATTTTAGCCAACGGTCAGGCCATGAACAAACCAAAGAAATATTTTTCCTACTTAATTATCCTAATTTAGAATTAGACTTCCATAATACATTCAAGATTCAACTATGGCCCTCTTTTGTGGATTTAAGGAGTATTTATAACGATATTCAATATTTAAAATTAAAATTTTTAATATTTAATCATTTTAAATTATATAATAACATTTATCTTATAACTTTAAATTAAGCTAAAACATTTAAAATATAAGTCAAAATTTTTAACTTAAAATTTACAATTGAATACAATAACTGGTTAAATTTTTAAATATTTTTATCATTTAAAAATTATATATTTATTTTATTTACCACTTAATTTTTAATTTAACCAAAACCACCTTAGTCTAATAGTATATTCAATCTAAATAAAAATTTCATATTCGAATTATTTTCTTAATACTCAAAAAAAAATAATAGCTTATTTGATAATCAAATTTGTCCTTGCGTTGATTGAATGTCAAGTAATAATCTTACAATTTCAAGATACTTTTATTATTATTATTTTTATTTTTATTATTATCCATCAAGATTTTATTGAATAGAAATATCAGAAGGGATAAGGTATAAAAAACCCCTCAAGTTTGGCACGAGGAACATATAAGCCTCTTAAGTAAATTTTGGCTCAAAAATATATAAAAATCACTTTTTTGGTCCAAATAAGCCACTAAATTGGCTCAGAAACAAAACAACACTTAACATCGTTTAAACTAGCTGACATAGATACAAGGATGTCCCACATACAATGGTCAGATAATCCAACTCATTTTCCCATAAAAAATAATTTCCCATCTCTAATTCCCTTTATTTTTTTCTGATCCTGTTATCTTTTGTTCTTCTATAACCCTAACATTTCAAATCTAAAATTGATAAGGATAGAAGGTTGAAAACCAAAATTGTTATATGGCTTCTTCCTCCACAGCATCAACATCTCGTTCCGTGAGGAGAAGTAATATAGAAGTGAATTACAATGGACCACTAAAGTACTACAAGTGTCGAAATAGGGGGTTAAAGGTGAAGGCACCTCGATGGGCTTCGTGGACGGATAAAAATCCTAGGTGAAGATTTTATGGTTGCCTTAATTATGAAGATGAAGTAAGTTTGTTTGAGTATTTGATATAATTTTATATATTTGATTGTGTTTGTAACAATAGGTTGCTGTGGGTATTTTGACTTTTCATTTTTGAGATATGGGTAAATGATTTATGGGTTAAATGATTTATTAAATTTGGTTTACTTGTTTTATTTGCAAGTGAAGAATTGCGGGTATTTCAAGTGGCATGATCCTAATGTGAGTGAAAGAGTGAAGGAGTTGTTGAATGAGTTGAAATTAGAGAACAAATTTCTTATTACTAAAAATAGGTATATGAAGGCAATGAGAAGAGGGATGTTTGCAGAAGGTGAAGATGATTTGGCAAATGAAATTAATGAATTATAGGTTGAAGTGAGAAAGTTAAAGGAATGTCATGTTTTAGAGACCAAAAAGTTGAACCAAAAATCAAATATGGTTATATAATTGCTTTTGTGTCATGGATTGTAATGCTAGCTGTGTTAGTATAGTTATAAGTTAGTGGGAAATTTGTAGGAGTTATTTAGTTTCAGAAGTTCTTAGTGTTTAATTTGTATGAGAATTCAATATTAAATGAAATTGGTTGACATTTTTAGTCTATGAAATTCTAATTTTATGATATTCTAGCTAATATTTTAGTTGTTTGATTAATTTTAATATGTGTGGAGAAAGAGAGGTAAAATTTAACCAAATATTGTCCACTCAACCATCAACACATACATTTGTGCATTCTGCAATCCACCTCATTTACAAATTACTAAACCATCTCCACCTACATTTATGAATTTTGCAATCTATCTCAACTACAGATCACTCAACCATCATATTTCTGCATCATTGCATAGCACAACTCAATCTCATATCCAAGTCACTCAAACACAATCTATACTCAATTACAGGCCACACAAATACAATATAATCAACTTATCATTCCATTAAATTTCATAAAATTTAGTCAATGTCACAAATTCACAACATTGTAATTGCAAAATATCACATTGAGGATGCCCAAAATATGACACTAGATTGTTATAGTTATAAAAATAAAATAGAGCTTGCAACTCCCATTGAAAAAAAAAAAGTGTTTTCAACTTATTCAGCCTAATGTCATAAAAAAAAAAAAGAAAAAAGGTACATTAAGCATATTTTGTCTACTGTGTTTGTCTTGCCCTCTTTGCCTCCCTCTAAGCTTGCAATTGTTTACTAGTTATTGTAAGCCTCCCTCTTCATTGCAGTCCTAGAGGTTCAAATGGTAGGTCAAAAGGTGTAAGTACACTACTTCCATCTCCATTGAAGTGAATGTTTCTTAAAGCCCTACTTGCAGTGTTAGAAACTCTTTCCTTTCTCCTTTCTGGTTCGTTTGGTATGGGGAACCTTGTTTCAACATCAGGATCATGAACTTCTGGGCTCACACCTTCTGCAATGATATTCTCACTCTGTTGTCCAAGTTGTACAAAGAATTTATGTATTAGCAAGCAATCTGAGCAATATGTTTCACTAGAATTCAAAAGTCCATTCCACACACTTCAATGAAAATAGTCTATAGAAAATAGTAAAATACTTACATTTATAACCGTTTCACCAGAATGCATCAATGGGTCTTGAAGGCGTTTTTGCATGGGATGTTCCTAGTTGTGTCTGAGCACCTATTTCATCCCTTAGTGCATACTATCTTTGTGTGTCTACTAGTGGGTTTATGGTAGGCAGTCTCTATCTCCTGCTTGATGCCCTTGCTTGCATCCTTCTCTTGTTGGCATTAGAAGGTCTGCTTACATTAGGTTGTTAGGCAGAAGTGGTTTGTGCTACAATTGCAGCTGGGTTGGAATTAGGTTGTTGTCCACCTATAGGTCTTTTATCATTTGGTTCTTGCATTGACTGAGGCTATTTATTCTCAGTCAATGGAACCTGAAAAATCAAAGAACAGTATAATTAATCACAACTAAAGATTAATGCCAAAAAAAAAAATACAACAAATAACCAAAATTAAATTACCCCTGAATCCTTATTTAGGCAGCCTCTGCTATTATACCCCTCTCCTTTGCACAGCCTACAATTCTGAATTTTTCATTTCTTTAATAACTTACAAGTAGGATTAGTCCTTGTGCTTGCCCTAATCCTCTTATCTCTTGGTCTTCCAGGCATCTTGATCATTAGTGGAGGGTCGAGGCTATATTTCTCATCAAACTTCATAAACTTCTTACTAGACACAGGTTGTATAGGGTACTCATATGTCTTTAAATATGTTGATTTATGGTACCACTGGGATATGACTGAAAGTGAATTAATCTTTGAGTGATGTAAAGCACATATAGCATGGGGACATAGGATTCTAGTGAGATCCCATTTCCTACATGTACAAAGGTGCTTGTCTAAGAAAACACTGTGCTTGTCCTCACCTTCACCAATCTCATACCCCACATCTCCATTAAAGATAATCTTACATTTGAAAGTTACTTCTTGATTACACAGCAATTGCTCCATTGATGTTGGACTCCATTTATTCACCCATTTTCCAGCAAGTTACTTCATATCATTAATCCTATTCATTGCTAGCAACCTAATCTCCTTAAGCATGCTCACAATAGGCTTGTATCTTGATTCTCCTATTGTGAGACCTCGCCCGAGCACCGGTCCGGTCCGCTAGAGGGAACCGGGATGCTCATTCGGGTTTAGACTCATGATGGAATCCTCGGATTTAGATTTGATTGATTTTGAAAAATGATTTTTAGGATTCGCCATCCTAATTTATTTTAAATGGGAAAAATTAAGGAAAAACCTAGCTGACTCCAATTTATTAATTTACCCAAGGATAAAAATCACTAATCTCGAACTAGGTTGAGTTCGGGGACTAGGTTTTTGGTTTTAAATAATCTAAATTTGGCTCTTAAATTTAATTTGACTTGAAAATTAATTTCATAAATTAATTAATGATTACAAATAAAATGCATGAATATGACATGAGTGCAAGGTGAAATTTAAAATAAAATATCCACAAATTAAAAAGGGAAAAAGAGATTGATAGAGTTTTGGATTTGAGGTTTGGATTTAGATTCCAAATGTGCCTACGTACCTCATTGAATGGGGATCAAAATCCACGTAATTCGTTCCATGGTTAAGTAGAGGGGTTTAAGAGTTGATCAGATTGATTTTGGTTTGGGTGTTTTGAGAGTGAGGGAAAAAGGCTGATACCTTTGTTTTTGGTCGGCGAAGGGTTTTACCGGACCGAAGTTCCATTTTATTGGGACCGGATGATTGGATGGATTGGAAGATTAATTAATTAATTAAAATGATTAATTAATTAATATGATGGAAAGGATGGATGGATTAATTAATTAATTAAAAAGATTAATCAATTAATTTGGATGAAAAAGTGGATTAAGAAAAATGATTAATTTGATTTTGGAAAAAAGTGATTAATTAATTAAAAGGATTAATTAATTGATTTGGGTGAAAGGTGGATTAAGAAAAATGATTAATTTGATTTTGGAAAAAGGAATTATTTTTGAAAAAAGAGTGATTAATTAATTAATTAAAAAGATTAATTAATTAATTAATTTAGTGATTAATTAAAAAAGAGTTTTAGTTAATTAAAAAGATTGATTAACTTGATTAGGGTGAGTTAATTAATTAATTAAGAAGATTAATTAATTAATTAGAGAGTGATTGGAGGGAGAAGAATAAAGGAATTTGAATATAGCAATCTACTCAAATTCAAGAGGTGTGTTGGAATGAGAAGTGAAGAGGGTATTTATAGGAAAAGTAAGTGAGGGTAGTTTAGGTAATGAAAATGTGAAAAAACCATGAGGGGTAGGGCTAGAAATGGCTGAAAATTGGACTGAAAGGGGTAAAAGGGTCATTTTTTGCGCAGGTGGGACCCACAGGGACAAAGCTCGCAGAGTCTGGTGCTGCGCTGCACTAGGCCTGTGCGGCGCTGCATTAGACATTTGCGGCATGCTGCACAAAGGGCATATGGCACCGCACAGCTCTGACGGGCGTCGCACGCTACTTGGCGCTAGCACATTTTTTGAGGTAGTTCTTTTTTTTTTTTTTAGAGATTAGTTGTTGGTATGGAGTTTGAGAAATTTGGATGCCTGGGACCACCATAATTGCTCCGCGCAATGAGTTAAATTCAGCAAGTACTAAGGCTGCGATTGGATGCTGAGGGTGTAAAATTAAGGGTTCATAATTGCCCCCTCATCAGAATTGGCTTTGAATAAAAGGTGATTCTGATGATAGTGAACGTTGGGAAGAGGTGCCATGTCAGACTCTAGGCTTATGTATTCTTGTCATGTCCTTTGGGAGGAGGACCTCTAGCATAAATGAAACTTTATCAATGGCTATCTATTCGGCCTTGACGTTGGTTGCGAAAATGGTCTCGATGAATTTCAATTAAGGCTATTTGTTCGGCTCTAATGTTAAAAGATAAAGAAGGTTTGGTGAATTTCAATCAAGGCTATCCGTCTAGCCTTAATGTTGGAGAATGCTTGAGACGAATCTCAATCAAGGCTATATGTCCGGCCTTAATGTCAGAGATAGAGAAGGTTTGGTGAATTTCAATCAAGGCTATCCGTTCGTCCTTAATGTTGGGGATAGAGAAGGTTTGGTGAATTTCAATCAAGGCTATCCGTCTGGCCTTAATGTTGGGGATAGAGAAGGTTCGGTAAATTTCAATCAAGGCTATCTGTTCGACCTTACTGTTGAAGATAAAAAAGGTTCGGTAAATTTCAATCAAGGCTATCTGTTCGGCCTTAATATTGGGGATAGAAAGGGTCTAAAGTGAAGCTCAACTAAGGCTACCTGTTCAGCCTTAATGTTGGAGATAAAGATGATCTGAAGTAAATCTCAATCAAGGCTATCTATCCGACCTTAATGTTGGAGATAGAGAAGGTTTGGTGAGTTTCAATCAAGGCTATCCGTCTTGCCTTAATGTTAGAGATAGAGAAGGTTTGGTGAATTTCAATCAAGGCTATCTGTTTGGCCTTAATGCTGGATATGAAGAATACTTTAGACGAATCTCAATCAAGGCTATCTGTCCGGCCTTAATGTTAGAGATAGAGAAGGTTTGGTGAATTTCAATTAAGGCTATCTGTTTGGCCTTAATGTTGGAGATAGAGAAGGTTTTGTGAATTTCAATCAAGGCTATCTGTCCGATCTTAATGTTGGAGATAGAGAAGGTTTGGTGAATTTAAATCAAGGCTATCCATCCGGCCTTAATGTTGGAGATAGAGAAGGTTTGATGAATTTCAATCAACGCTATCCATCGGGCCTTAATGTTGGGGATACAAAATGTTTGGTGAACTTCAATCAAGGCTATCCGTCTGGCCTTAATGTTGGAGATAGAGAAGGTTTGGTGAATTTCAATCAAGACTATCTGTTCAGCCTTAATATTAGAGGTAAAGAAGGTTTAGATAAATCTTAATCAAGACTATCTATCTAGCCTTAATGTAAAGAAGATTTGGGTAAATCTTAATTAAGGCTATCTGCCCGGCCTTAATGTTAGAGGTAAAGATGATCAAGGCTATCTGTCCGGCCTTAATGTTAGAGGTAAAGATGATTTTGGAGGAGATAATTTAGTGAAAAGAAAGCCTCAACCTATGCCGAGTTGGCTCGCGAGATTCTGATGAAGAGCCTCGGTTTATGGCGAATCGGCTCAAGATTTTGGTTGTGCCGAAGAAACTTCAGCTTTTGAATATGAGGGGTTGGGCCTTTCGGAAGGCTCAAAGAAACTTTGCCAATAGTAGAGGGACTCTGGAAGTCTCACTTCATTGATTAGATCTGGAAAGGTATCATTTACTTTCAAAGAGACAAATGTCAGCTTTAAAAGGTATTGGTCAACTTTAAGGAAGTACTGGTAAGCTTAACAAGAGGCTAGTGAGGTTATTGGCTCGATTTATGCATAATGGTGCATAATTGCAGATGATTGCATAGATGCTGGTGCACATATGATATATGTATGTTTTAGAATTCATAGACCTTTTATTTGACTTCCATGCCATACATGATTTATGGTGATGCCCGTAATGAATGGTTGTATGAATGCATGAGGATGGATTCACACATTCGCTTTGTGAATGCAATTTTTTTATGTGACCTTTTTATCTTGTGGAGACATGCATTTATCGACTGAAAAACTCGACAAGGTTGAGAAACTCAACTTGGGTTGGTATAGAAAAATTGCCATGGTGGCATTATGAGGAGTTCGAGGGGTTGCTTCAGATTTTGGAATATGGTGGCTCGTGGTTCTGTTTTGGTGCTGCTGAGGAAGAGCTGTGCCTATTCTAGAGAGATAGGGAATATGGCTTGGCTGCGACTCAAAGGCAACTCTGGTGGTGCTAAAGTTCAAAGTTTGGCATTTTTTTGAATTTTTCAGAGTTTTTGATTTGCCTCAAGATGTTGCAAGCCAGATGATGGTTGGTGATAGTTAAGTGAATTTAACATTGTGATTGAAAAGTTTCATGATTTCGGTGACCAAGGAGATATGAGGGGTGCAGATGCTCAACATGAGGGTCTTGATTTTCTGTTTGAGTGTCAGTTATGGGTCTGTTGATTGGGGTGATGCCACAGTGGTAGATAGAGTAGAGGTATTTTGTGGCTAGAGCTGTGCTAACAAAGACACTAATGAGCCTCAATTGCTTTGTTAAGGATTTAGAGAGATGAACTGTCTTGCTAGTTATTCCCCGATGATAAAAATTTGTCTATTCTTTCCCTTTCTGCTTTGGGTGCTTTGTGGATGTCTGTTTCAAGTTTTGGATTATCTCGAAAGCGTGGTTGATAGATCATTTTTAGGTGGTGGCCCCTGCTTTTCAGTCTGCTCATGCTTTATTGATACTCGGTCAGAGATCAGATAGGATGATTGCTTACAACTGGCCCCTAGAAGACACATTTTTAGCACTACCAATTGTAGAGGATTTGATCTCTTATGACCGGGAGCTATGGCTGTCGAATGGTTTGCCTGTTAGGCTTGGTTTGAATGAATTTACACTAGGGAGTAAGGGTCTTGAGGCAGATGGGATAGACTCAAGATGTGCCCCCAGCTTTTCTTTCTTGGAGTTTGTGCAGATCATACCTTCCATTGCTAGAGTTATCAAGTGATGACTGGCTGAGGAGTTTTCATGCTGTTTATTTTGGGATTTCACTTGGGATCACAGAGAGGTTGATAAAGGTGGTTTGGCCAATTGAGAAAGAGTACCAAGTTGCCCTGCAGAGGGTGACATAGCTGAGAAAGGATGGGTTGTAAGAGAAGCCATTGGTGGAGCGAGAACTGCAACATAGACAGAGGGGTAACTCAATTTTTGAAGGAGACTCGAGGATCTACTGGAAGTGCGATACCATGGCTTACAGTAATGACTGACAGACTTTGACTTTGATGCGGACATGAGAGATTTGCATCTCAGGAGGTAGAGGAGGACTGGCTAGGTCATGACTTCAGATGTGACCTTTTTTTTCTTTTTTTTTTTTTAAAGTAATTACAAGTTGACAAGACTACATGAAATAGGATAAGCCATAGATGATAATGAAAGGGCTATCCTTCATGATGGGTTTGCATTTTGCAAGATTTGATCATCACTAAATGAGACATCTTTTATTTTTCCTTTAATTTCTGCCTAGGCCGCCCTTTCAGATTTCAGCTTAGCAAGGATTCTTTTTTTTTCTTTTTTTTTTTTAGGAAAAAAATCAAGTGAATGATGTATTAGGCACAAAGAAAATGAGAATACGATACAAACAAAATATATTGTATTATGATTTGGATCGCACCCGAATCGGGCTAGCTACGTATCCCTTACATCACTTTTCTGTCGATTATTTCTTTTAGGGAGAATCAGGTCCACGTAGTTCTAATTACATACGCACAAGAAATAAAAATGAAATGCAAATGTCATCTTCGGATGATGTATCATTTCAACTGATCCAGGTTGCCAAGATGGGAGAATTCACTTCCGTCTATGCCCATGAAGATAGTGCATTTGTCGGATAGGATCTTCTTATTTTGTCTTCATTCTCCGCAGCTTCTTCTTGGCAGGCTTCTTGTAGGTCAGGATCCTGTAAACTGTGATGCTTGGAGTATCCCTATCATGTCCTTGTCTTTGTGCATAATAGCTTGTGATCTTTTTCACTATTGTCATGCAGATGCAATGTATGAGATTTTTTTTATTTTTTATTTTTATTTTTCTATGCCATAATTAGTTGATCCTTTTGCCTTTTCTATTTTTTTTTGTATTTTTCATTTTTTGTTTTGTTTTGTTTGTTTTTTTTTTTTTAAGATGTCCCATTTAAAGATGAATTAGAAAAAAAAATTAAAGCAAATTAAAACGTTCAAACTTTTATTACTGATAAAAGTCCTATCATGAGTACATTAAAGGATAAGCCTAGAAGGCAAAATACAAACTCAAAAGGATAAGATCTGACAGACTCAAAAAGAAAAATTTAATAGAAAACAAACTCAAAAGACTCTGACATAGACTTTGACTCAATTGACTTAGACATGAACTCAAACGACTCGGACATGGACTCGGAGGACTTAGATAGGGGCACAACAGTGCTGGCACTCTTCTCAAAATACCGATTATTGGATGAAGCTTGAGATGGTCGAGTGTGGTCGGTGGTTCAGAGAAGGATAGGTGGTAGTGCTAGACTTTGGGTTTGGGAGCAATGATGTCTCCACTGTCAATGAGGTCTTGAATTTTATGTTTTAGATCCTAGCATGCATCAGTTTTGTGCCCTAGTCCTTGATGATAGTCGCAGTACTCATTAGCATTTTAACTCCTGGGCAAGGGGTTTAAAGGAGGTCGTGGTTCTAAGGGCCTAACCAGATTAGCCTCTAAAGCTTTCTTGTAAACAATGCTAAGGGGCATGCCCAGCTTAGAGAAAGTCCTCCTTGTTTCTAACTTCATCGGCTGGTGACAGGACACAACATTTACCTCTCCCTCTCTTTGGGTGGTGTTGGTGGTGTTCTTGTGATACCTAGAGGATTCATCCTGATTGAATCAAATCCTCGATCTTGGTGGCGGTGGCAATGAGAGCTTTGAAACTAGGGAGGTATTGAGGTTGCAGATGAGCCTAATATTGGGGGAGGAGGTTCTTGATGATGATGTCAATTTGCTCTACTTCAGATGGACGGTTCACCATTTGAGCCGCTTTTGTCCTCCAACTTGTAAGGAACCCAGTGAAGGATTCTCTTGACCCTTATTTGGTGGTTTCCAAATCTCAATGGGTGACATCCACCTTGATGTTGTAGTGGTATTGTTTGACAAATGCATTACATATGTCATCCCAAGTCTTCTTGTGATTTTTGTCGAGAACTAATAACCACTTAATAGCGGCTGCGGTCAAGGTTTGTTGGAATAACTAAGCAACGAGCTCATCGTCCATACTGAAAGATCTCATGGCACCTACATACATCTTGAGATGAGTTTTGGGACATGTGGTACCATTAAACTTGTCCATGATTGGCATTTTGAATTTTAGTGGAACTCGTGCATTTGGGAAGAGAGCTAAGGAGTAAACATCTATCATGTCCTCTTGCTTTTTGACGTTCTTGAGCATTTTTTCCATGACCTCAACTTTCTCCATCAATTTCTTAGCTTCGGGAAAGCTAGAGAAATCTCCACTTTGAAAATAATTCGTAGTGGGAGAGGGAGCGGTTGTGTTTAAGTCCATGGTAAAAGAGGTTGGAGTCTTAAGCGATTTCCCTTTATTAGTGAGATCGATAATGGGAGGAGTAAAAGTAGGAGTATGGCTAGTCCCAGCTTGGGCAAATGCAGGCTCAACACGAGTAGGAGAGGGAGTGATAATGGCATTGGTCATTTCTTTGACCTCATTGATGATGGACTAGCGTTGGGAGTTGAGGGCATCAGTAAAGGTGGCAGACTGAGCATTCAGAGCATTGGTGAAAGTTTCAGCTTGGGTCTGAAGAGCAGTGGTAAGTGCAGTTTGAAAAGTTTCGTCTTGTTTCTTGAGGAGGCTGGTGAAGAAAGCACTCATAGCGTCTTGATCAAAGTTAAAGGTATTAGCCATTGGTACCTTGAAATAGAAAACAGAAAAAAAAAAAAAAAAAGGGGTAAGAAAACAGATTTGTGAAGGAAAAATGGCATGAATGTGAAGGTGTGTTGAGAAAAGGATTCCTTCCACAAGGTTGGTCACCGGGTTTTTATGTTGACAGGGTGAGTGTGTGAGGTGTTTTTGGGGTAACAAACCACCAGTTTGGGTCTTTGAGGTGTTTGAGGGTTTACCTTGTCGAGTTTCTCATATCGTGTATGCATGATTATAGCATGATGCATGTTGAAAAAGGTTTCATGAACATGTAAGAGTATCGATTATTACGGTACATGAAACCTAAGGTCAAAGGCTAGGGCGACTATATGCACAAGGTTGAAGGGTGGTTTGATTTAAGGGTCCCCGTCTCACTAGAGCATTGATATACCTAACCACATGTGAGGTAAAGAGCCTCGCGTGGGTCCAACAATACTGATTGCTTTTTACACCACCGAAATAATCAGGGATTCGTCGTGAGGTAGAATGCTTTCGCTATCTCCCAACATACTCAAAGAGAGTTGTCGAGCCAATGCTACTCGCCATTCAAAAGTTTTCCTAAAGCTAAGGTTTAGGCAAGGAGCCTTTATTATACAAAGTGATGCATGAAAGTCAAATTATACTTAACGAGCCAAAATGAGATTATTTTGGAAAAATTTTCCTTAACCAAATAGTAATCCTCTTATTTTCCTTTTTATTATTAAAAAAGTGGCAACCAATCCCTAGTGGAGTCGCCAACTGTGAGACCTCGCCCGAGCACTGGCCCGGTCCGCTAGAGGGAACCGGGATGCTCATTCGGGTTTAGACTCACGATGGAACCCTCAAGTTTGGATTTGGTTGATTTTGAAAAATGATTTTTAGGAGTCGCCACCCTAATTTATTTTAAATGGAAAAAATTAAGGAAAAACCCAGCTGACTCCAATTTATTAATTTACCCAAGGATAAAAATCACTAATCTCGAATTAGGTTGAGTTCGGGGACTAGGTTTTCGGTTTTAAATAATCTAAATTTGGCTCTTAAATTTAATTTGACTTGAAAATTAATTTCATGAATTACATTAATGATTACCAATAAAATGCATGAATATGACATGAGTGCAAGGTGAAAATTAAAATAAAATATCCATAAATTAAAAAGGAAAAAAGAGATTGATAGAGATTTAGATTTGAGGTTTGGATTTAGATTCCAAACGTGCCTACGTACCCCATTGAATGGGGATCAAAACCCACGTAGTTCGTTCCACGGTTAAGTGGAGGGGTTTAAGGGTTTATCAGATTGATTTTGGTTTGGGTGTTTTGAGAGTGAGAGAAAAAGGCTGATACCTTTACTTTTGGTGGATGGAGGGTTTTACCGGACCGAAGTTTCATTTTATCGAGACCGGATGATTGGATGGATTGGAAGATTAATTAATTAATTAAAATGATTAATTAATTAATATGATGGAAATGATGGATGGATTAATTAATTAATTAAAAAGATTAATTAATTAATTTGGATGAAAAAGTGGATTAAGAAAAAGGATTAATTTGATTTTAGAAAAAAGTGATTAATTAATTAAAAGGATTAATTAATTAATTTGGATGAAAAGTGGGTTAAGAAAAATGATTAATTTGATTTTGGAAAAAGAAATTATTTTTGAAAAAAGAGTGATTAATTAATTAATTAAAAAGATTAATTAATTAATTAATTTAGTGATTAATTAAAAAAGAGTTTTAGTTAATTAAAAAGATTAATTAATTTGGTTAGGGTGAGTTAATTAATTAATAAAAAGATTAATTAATTAATTAGAGAGTGATTGGAGGACAAAGAAGAGAGGAATTTGAGGATAGCAATCTACTCAAATTCAAGAGGTGTGTTGGAATGAGAAGTGAAGGGAGGTATTTATAGGAAAAGTGAGTGAGGGTAGTTTAGGTAATGAAAATGTGAAAAGACCATGAGGGATATGGCTAGAAATGGCTGAAAATTGGACTGAAATGGGTAAAAGGGTTATTTTCTGCGCAGGTAGGGCCCACAGGGACAGAGCTTACAGAGCTCAGTGCAGCACCGCACTAGACATTTGCAGCGTGCCGCACAAAGGGCATGCGGCACTGCACAGCTCTGACGCGACGCCGCACGCCACATGGCACTGGCACATTTTTCGAGCCAGTTCTTTTTTTTTTTTTTTTCAGAGATTGGTTGTTGGTATGGAGTTTGAGAAATTTGGATGCCTGGGACCACCGTAATAGCTCCGCGCAATGAGTTAAATTCAGCAAGTGCTAAGGCTGCGGTTGGATGCTGAGAGTGTAAAATTAAGGGTTCACACCTATCCAAGAATTAAAGCTCTTTGATATATTCTTATCCACTGGTATGACATACACCTATTACTGAAGTAGGTTTTACACCATTTAGCAAGATTATACTTCACTATGTCCTCTGCAGCCTTTTTACTTACCTAAAACCAAAGTCAAATATTAGATGCTTAAACATTTCATAAATGCAACATGACTGAAATCTTGCATAACTCACCCAACTTTGTCAAGTTATCTTTGAAATCTTCTTCAAATGTACTCCAAGCACATATCCATAACTTCTTCTTAAGCTCTCCACCTCTCCACTTCTTGCAACAATTAGCATAAATGTGTCTAGCACACCATCTGTGCTCAGCTTCAAGAATAACATTCTTCGCTGCATCTGTTAGACCCTACAATAGACAATTATGCAAGTGTTTTCCCATATTAATACATATATAAAAACAATAGTAAAACCAGCATAAGAGATTTAACTTACCTTTTGCATGTCTAAGATTATAGTCAGTTGAGAACCATCTCTAAGTTCAAGCTCCTAGGACAACCAGCATAAGAACCAAGTCCAATTATTCTTGTTTTCTTTATCAACAATTGCCAAAGCTATTCGCACCATATGATCATTTGCATCCTCGCCCACAGCAACCAATATTTGCCTTTTAGTAACACCTTTTAAGAAGCATCCATCTAGACCAATTATGGGTCTACATCCGCTCTTCCATCCCCTTTTACAAGCTTCAAAGCACACAAAAATCCTTCCAAATACCCTCTTTCCATCATTCTTTAAAACATTCTTGCATAACTCAATCTCACAGATAGTACCAGGATTACTTAATTTAATAGCATTTGCATAGGCTACTAAATAACCAAACTCCACTTTGAAGCTCCCATCCAACTCAGTAATAATCTATTTTTTTGCCCTTTTACATTTATTAAAAGAAACATTAATCCTTAAAAGCTTTTTTGTATCCACCTTTTGTAAAAACTCACATCTACCCTAGGAGTTTTAGTAACAAATTATTTGAATTTAGAGTTATTGTAACAAATTGTGTGAATATTTGAAAATTCATGTGTGACGTGATTTATGAGTTTGGAGCATGTTAAATTAATTTTAATATGTCTAATATGAATTATTATTATGAAATAAAGGGTTTTAATAAAATCCATTAACATGAAATAATTTATTTTTTGTAAAATAAATTTTCACGTAAAAAGGCGATTTTTAAGCATAAAATAATTTTGTGAGTATTTTTTAAAATATTTTTAAATAAATGTTTTGGAGGAAATTTTAATGAAAATAATAAGAAAAAAATTTTATTTTTAATTACCTATCATCAGCCCTAAATTAATTAAAAAGCCCAAATACCCAAAAGCCCACTAAACCAAAATACTCCTAACCTAGCTCATTAAGGGTAAACATGAAAATTGCACCCCAAACCCTAATATATAAGCAAAATTTCAGCCCCCATCAGTTTAGATAGTAGCCACACTTTGTTATTCCAGTATTTTCATGGAAAAATTCTCTCAAAATAATTCTCTCTACTGAAATTAAGAAAAATCCTTTCAATTTTGCGATTTCTCGCCTATAATTGTAAGTTTTTCTTGTCTTTCAATTCCTTAATTGATTTCTATGAAATAAATTATGAAAAAATTATTTTGAACAGGCTATTTATTGATTTTTACATATTTAATTTTTTTTGGGTGTGTTTTTGAGAGAGAAATTTAATTCACTACCGAAAACACAAATCTTTCCGCGAAATTTCTCCAAAGATGAATCCTATAACTTAAAATCACAATTTTTATGCATAAACATCACTAAAGGGGGGCGATTTATGCATCAATGATTTCTAAATTGATTTTTTAATGTGTTTTGATGAAAAATATTAGATTAAATTATATTTTCTACATATTTCTGTAATGACCAAAAAGTTTCAGAAAATAAAGGAATTTAAGGTTTTTGTGCTAGAACTTGGAAGTTAGAAAATTCTATTATTATTTCAACATGTGGCTGCTGATTTATATATGATTGGATTCTAAACTGATATTTTTTCTGTTTGGATGAAATAGAATGATTTAAATCATGTGTTTGTATATTACTATAACGAACGGAAAGTGCGAAAAGCGTAAAAACTCATGATTTTTACCCTAAGCCTTAAACTTTGGAATTTACATGCATAATTAACACCTATGGCTGCCGAATCATACATATGAATGTTCTAAACTGATATTTGCTGTGATTGAATGAAAAATAATAATTTAAACCACCTGTTTACATATTACTGTAATAACCGAAAAATACCAAAAATAAGAAAACTCATAGTTTTGCACCCTAGAACCCAAAATTGAATTTTCATGTATGAGAAGTACCATATGCTACGAATTCATGTGGATTAATATTCTAAAATGATTTTTTTTGTATTTACATGAAAAATTTTGATTCAAACAATGTTTTTACATATTACTGTAATAGATGGAAAGTGCGAAAAATAAGAAAAATTCAGTTTTTCCTTTGATGATGCATTCGGCCTACTATGGGATTTTTAATCCAATGTCTATAATTTTTATGTGACATATTTTGATGATTATTGACTTGTACGTATGTATGATAAATGATAAAATTTGCATGTTAGTTGAAGTTATGACACTAGACAAGCTTAAAGGTACTTTAGTATACTTAAGGTATATTTAAGGTATCTTAACCTTATGTTGTGATTAGAATGTGAATGTGATTGGAAAATATGGAAATGGGTTTTATGATGACTTAATAATGAATTAATTGTCTTGAATTGATGAAGAGATTGATTGAAGGAATTGGTCATAAGAGTTAAGCATGACACTCGAAAGGTTATTTGTCAAGTTGACATATATGGATGTGTTAGGTATACTAAAATGATTGTTAAAATGAATTGATATCAATATAATGATATTATGATGACCTTAGAAAGGTATTGACATGATTGTGATGTGTTTTCATATGGGCCTATAAAGGCTAAGTATATGAGACTTTTAAGTCAAAATATTATGTGCAAGTGATGAGGTGCACTTATATATGCAACTCTAAGTATATGTGAATGTTAGATGTGCATGGGGTAGTTATGGGATAGGATAGCACCATGATTGAAGAAATACTAAGTATCAAATTAAACATTATGTTAAAGCTTGAGGAGTCTTAGAAGTCCAAGGGCTACATGAATTAGGAGCAAAGGAACCACAATATGAGTAAACTCTATATTCCTACTTCCAATGTGAGTAAACACTGTATTCATGCTATAAGCATGAGTAACAATATGTTTTATTACAAATATGTGATATCATATTATGTGAGCCTTTGACATTCTTGAAACCCAAGTCCTTTCCATTCTAAAATGAAATTCTATGATTTCCTTAATAAGCTTGGGTTGCCAAAGGACAATTGGTCCAAATCATTTTTGTTTATCCAATGATAATTCCTTTGTGATTATTACCCTAACTTATATTCTTTCTGGAACTACACTATTCTTGTATCTTTTGCTACTGCTATTGGGATAAATGTTATTGTTGGCTTAAATGTTATTATTATATGTGATTACCATTAGCTCTTGCTATGGTACCTTTAACCCTTTTTATGCAAAAATCCTTGTACTGATGTGAGTAATCATTGGCTATGTAATGCTCGTACCGATGTGAGTAATTATCGGCTATGTGCTTGAGTGATTATGGCAATAGCCTTTACTCTATGTGTTATGTGTTCAAGTGATTATGGCAATAGCCTTCACTCTATGTGTTCGAGTGATTGTGGCAGTAGCCTTCACTTTATGTGTTATGTGTTATAAGTGTGATTTTTGCGAACCTTTCTAAATTGCAAACTACAAATCATGAACTATAAGTTATGAGCTATGAGCCCTTTCTAAGGGATATGTGTTATTTTATAATCCCTATTGTTTACTCATTGAAATCATCTATCTCACCTTTTTTTCTTGTGTGGTTCTAGGTGAGCATTATGAGGAGGCAAGGTGATGGCTCAAGCATCTTACTTCGCTTGGGGAATTCCTTCTCCAAGAAAATTAGTTAATATGTTATGAAGAGTTATCCTTAGACACTCCAAGAATATTTATTTTTGGATGTTTATTTTGAAATGTTATCCTTCGAGGTTTTAATTGGATTCTAACTATTATTTCCTTATGGATTATGTTTAAAGTATATTTTAATTATGCTTCCACAACTTAAGATTTTCAAAAGAAAAAAAAAGTGTTTATTTAAGTTAATGTAAGAGGTTTTGGTACGATCCTAGGCAGTATTTGTATAAGTATAAGTGGGTTCTACAGACATGGGTGACCTTATGTCTCTCCATGTCCTAGGACCGTCATGTCTCCAAAGTTAGGATGTGACACCTTTATATCCTTCACCTTATAATTTGGGTTCTTATACACTTTATCCTTGAAATACTTAGCCAGATATTTAACACTGGCACTAAGAAGTGTATAATGCCTATAACTATTGTGCTCAGGGTTCAATGTATTCACATCTATCCCTAGATTCTTCCCATCTTTGGATATTAGCATTACAAAAATGCAATCTTCCTCATTTCTACATCTAACCCTAATTCTATAGGGTTCATTGGGATTTAACCATACCTTTACACCTAGTTCCACACTATAGTTAGCAATTACTTCTCTAGCCTTAACAGCATTAGCAAAAGTTATACCAAGTATGAAATGGGCCCTCCCATTAGTAACATTAAACCTAACTCTCTCTCTCTGGGAGGGGTGGTATATTCTACAATATCATCTTCATCACTGCCAGTATCACTCTCACTTTCATTCTCAATTTCTAATTCTTCATTTTCTTCTTCACTTACATAACCAGTAAGGCCAATGTAAGTGTCTAAAAAAAGTTTCAGAGTCAAATACACCATCATCAACCCTACTATTATCACCTTCATTTACCCTTCCAATCTCACCTACACTAATCCTAACACCCTCATTTACATTTGCCCTAGAGCACTGTGTGGGTACATCAAATACAATATTACTAAAATAGTCATCATTAAATAATCTAGGTTAGTGGGTTTCATTACCCTTAGGTACCTCATTACAATCAATATCCTCATTACATTCATTACGTTCATTATCCTTACTAATTTGCACATCCTCACCTTTCCATTCTAATGATAATATAGGCTATTGGAAGATGGGTACATCTAAATCATTATCCTCATATTATGTCTATCTCAAAACACCAACTATATTTGCTAATTAAATTTAATACCTTCCTAATTGTAATATCATCATGTATTAAAAAAAGCCCATCATTTAATTCTCTTTCAGGTTTAAGAACAAATATATGTTTAACATTGGGCAGCCCTAAATCAATTTTATCCTTGTCAACAAGGTCTCTATATGTCAAGTAATTAGGATTAAAATTTTCTACTCTATCAATTGACCCAAAACAGTAACATAGAGCAGGGGCATACCTCCACTCACCACCATAATTAAATCTCAAATCAATTATAGTAGTAGACATTCTATAAAAAATAACAAATAGAAAAAATTTAATTAATCCTTAATGTTAAGTAACCAATTATGAAACTTTAAATTCCCTATCTGTGAAATAGAACAAAACCCATAGTACATTTTATTTTATTTTTTTTAATTCTCACTCTATCGACGCTAATTTCATAGAGCAATTGTTTAATCTCACATTAACCAAAGCCCTAATTAATTAAACAAAATCCCTAATCAAAATTACATTTGGGACCACTAATAAAATCTGACAAATCAAACCCTAAACTATTTGAAAATGACACAAATCCATATAAATAGCAAGAAAAAAAAACACGTAACCCCATAATTTTGGGTTCAGGAAGTTACCTTGAGTTTTGAATCTTTGTGCTTTGTTCTTTACTTTTTTTTCTTCTGCCAATGTTAGCCCTCACATGAAGTTTTCCACAACTGACAATGCCCTCTTCTTCCACCCTTCTTTAGACACAAAATAATGGGTTTTTACTTTCAATTTGCTGTTCAACTAAGGTTAGAAAAGGGAATGGCAAATAAAGAAACAAAAGCAAGTTGATGGGGTAGTTGGATAAGTGTTTATGGATGCAAAATTCGCGCCTAACGCATTAAAGAATTAGGTTTTTAAATGACCTATCATTGACTTAGGTTTGCCATGTCAGCCAGGCAAATGGTGATTTTAATTCCCATCTATTTAGTGGCTTATTTAGACCAAATAAGTGATTGTTTCATATTTTAAGCCCAAATTTATTTTAGGGGCTTATCAGTTCCTTGAGCCAAACTTGATGAGCTTTTTTATACATTATCCCAATATCAGAATTCAAAACAATATCCAGGAATGCCTGAACAACTTCCCATTCTTTTGCACTAGTCAAAGAACCATCCTCTTTAGCTAACAAGTGAGCTACTGCATTCGTTGACCCTTAACAAAATACAGTTGCAAATATGCAAACTGAGAAATAAGGTTCTTACAATCATCAATAATCAGCTCATAGACAGTGTTCACCAAAGTAGGATTGGAAATACTCTAAGCCAAATTATCCCATTGTTTAGTCTTCAGCTAACTAAGCGCTTCTCTCACTCCAATAGCTTCTACTTCCTTAGGTGAATAAGAGTCCATCATCCCTTAAGATGATGTAGCCATCATCCCCCCTCTTTCATCCTCAACGATGCACCCAAAACCAACTCTCCTAGCTGAATTAAAGAAAGTTACATCCATGTTAGCTTTAAGATATCCTGGACTCGGCTTCGACCATAAAAGATCACTATTATTTGAACTGTGATAAGACATGTTCGAGTTGTTTACAAGTTGTGCTATCTTCCATTCTTATAATAGACGACCAACTAAATTAAGCATAAATTGAGCATTTCTACCTCTAGAATTTCAAAACACAATTCCTATTCTTCCATAACACCTAGCACGCCATAGCCATCATTTCATAGTCTTCCATATTGTGATTCGCAAAGAAATTGCCAACCCAGTCATGAAAATTCCAAAAACTAGTTCTAATCAATCCCAATGCTGACTAAAGCCAACATTCCCTAGCAATGACAGAATCAAGTAAAATATGGATAATAGTTTCATCTTGGCACAAGCATACACGACATGCCTCATCAATTGGGACTTTATGAGTGTGTTGAATATCAGCTGTTTGAAGGTTATTAGAACACGCTCGCCAGAGGGAATTTTTACCCTTGTTAGGAACTTTTAACTGCCACAAACATTTCCTAATGGGATCAAGAAGTTGTATGTCACCATAAGCCAAACAGTAACAGCTTTTGACAAAATACACTCCTCGACTATCCCTAGCCCATATCAGTTCATTTTTTACCCTCCTCGTCTAATAAGCAATTGATTTCAAGTATTAAAAATGTCCATTAGAATCTCTTTGTGTTAGCTATTCCCATTAGCTACCAAGAGACAGGAAACCTTGCCTCTTCTAAGATTATGAGGATTTTTGAAGTATGAACACTTTCTCCTCATTTGGAAAATTTTAGTATTTTTCAATCATATCAAAATAACTTTTAGAATGATTTCAATATTACAGCCAATGACATATAATACAAATGATTAAAATTGAGATCCTAGACTTAAAAATCCTATATTCAAACCTTACCTTCATAAGCCAAATTTGTTTACTGCCTAGATTCAATTTTAAATAAATTTCGATGCTACAAAACAAAAAATTAATTGATTTAAGAATATCCGTAATGTATTCTTTATATATGTTAAACTCTTTATTATAAAAAGTTATCTCAAAAAATAAAATTCTAATAGACTTTTTATCTTTTAAAAATAAAAAAAAAATAGTTGGTTTGACTCTCCATACCTAGAGAGCCAAATATGACTCTATACTAACTTTAATTAATGTAATATAAATTTTTATGCACTTTATTTAAGACAATTTCAGTACTATTTTTCTATTGGACAAATTTAAAAAATAAAAATTAAATAATTAATGCTTATGAGTGAAAGTAAAATAAAAAACAAAATAAAAAGAATCTATTAGATTTTAATAAAATTTTTTTCTTTTTATCAACTAAATACTCTCTATTAAATAAATGTGTTTTCTATAGTTATTTTGTTTTTAAATAAAGTAACTTACTTTGTTACGAAAAAAAATAATATATTTTTTCATAAATTAAACTATTTTTTTACAATTTTAATTAATTGCAAAAAAAGTTCTAATTTTATAAAAATATAATTTGTTTTGAAATATGATTTATTTTATATAAAATAATAATTTTATGAGAAAAATAATTTTGTAATTACTAAAAAAAATGTTATTCTTTTAAAAAAATTACAATTTTCTTATAAAAAACATCATTTAAGCAAATTTTTACATTACTTTATTTTTAAAAAAAATACAAAATTTTATTTTTATGGACAATATGATAGTTATAAATAATAAATATAACTAAAATATTTAAAATATTATAATTAAATTAATATGTTATTATATTTTACTAATTAAAAATGATAAATGTTAGAATGATTAAATTAGTATTTTAAATTTATATGTCTATAAAATTTATAAAAAAAAATCTAATTTACAAAAAAATATAAGAAAATTATGATATTTTGTGAAAAAATCATTTTTTATAATTACGAATTTATTTTTTTAGTAAAATTGTTATTTTGTAAATAATAAGTTATATTTTTATAAAATTAAAAGTTTTTTCGTAACTATAAAAAATTACGAAAAATAGTTTAATTTACGAAAAAATATAAATAAAATTATTAGTTTTCATAAAAAAAATTATTTTTTTCACAAACAAAATAGGTTACTTTGTTTAAAAATAAAATAACTATAAAAAATACCTATATATATATATATATATATATATATATATATATATAATCTCTAATTGATATTACAGTTTTTCAAAACAAATTATATTTTCATAAAATTATAACTTTTTTTCCAATTAAATAAAATTATAATTTTTAATTAAAAAATTATTTTTTCATAACAAAATAAATTATTTTATTTTGTTATGAAATAACCATAAAAAATACCATCAAATAAAATACATTCTTTCAAATAAAAAGCATTGTTGCCAATGCTCAAAACTTTTTACCAATGAATCAAACAAAAACTTTTATCCTAAGCCGCTATTTTTGGGCAATGCACCTCATAATAACATTTTTGAGGGCTCCACAAATTGGCAAAAACCCAAAAGATATCAGGCACTCATCACCGTCCTAATGGATCATGTGGTCCACATCGCACAATTAGAGAACTCACCAGGCTAAGAAACTAAGCCCGCATTTTTTGACCCAAAAACTAGAGAAGGGTGACTCACCTAATTTATGATTCCAAGAACCAAGAGACACTGTATGTTTCCCCAACAAGCAATCAAAGCTCGACACGTACAAAAGCCTACCGCCCATCTTCTTAACTGACTCGGCAGGTATCTGGACCCACTAAAATTAGAACCTATGGGCTTACATGGCCATAACCAGTCAATCAAAAATAAATTTAATAACTTCTCGAAGATGGAAAGAAAAAAAAAAGAAATGCACACTGAATTACATAAGAAAAAAAGATAAAATTCTTTTTTTTTTTTTTTCATATATAGACGTCATCTCCATTTCTCCCTCTCTTATTCCCAAGGGTTACACTGTCTTTTCACTGCCCTTTTACTCGAGAAAAAAAAATACACAAACACTATCGACATTTACAATTAAACCCCAAAACTTATGTATAATCACTCTAGAAGGCAACCTATTTTTCCCATTACACTAACAAGGCTTTCAAATTATCACATATTTCATCTTATTTTCTTCTTTTTATCTTCAACTTTGCAGCTGCCGCTGCTTCTATATACACAGTTCACTAATAATGACAACTAAACCTCCCACACCGGTCCTTCTATAGTCAAAGGAGCTCCAGTATTGGGTTAGTAAAAGACTTGAAGAGGAGCCACAGGGACTGGGATTATAACTACAACCACGTAAAACATTAAGTGCTGCTTGCATAATTGAGAACAAAATTACTAGTAATATTCTATGATTAGTCCTCCCATCGGAGCACGGTGGGGGATTCTCTTTCTTCGCTTTGCCGTCCGGAAACTACCAGAAGTTGGAGGTGGTGTAGAGGGAGAGAAACTTTGCACTTTGTCATTGTCATTGCGGTTCTTGTTCTTGTATCGGCCATGGCTACTGCTGCTGTAAGAATCCTCAGAATCCGATATCATTGCCGTTTGTTGCTTCCTTTTCTTCTGGAAATGCTTTGAGGATCCCACAATCTGCCATCAATTAAGAAAAATGATTTGAGAATGTGCAATCAAATATAAATTCAGTGTAATGTGCAAAGAATAACATATTCACGCCTTGAAATTAGTTTGGTTGATAAGAAAATAATGGAAAATGGAAAAATAGAAGGAAATTTTCAATACACTATACCTCCTCATAAAAGTCAAAACTCACTTTAACCACACAATTGAATCACACACGAAAGTTGAACTTTCCATACACTTGCAGAATAAGAAAAAGAAAAAAAAAAGTCTAAATCCCCCTTTTCGCTCGGCATTTCCCTCTTTTTCACTCAGCATTTTTCACCATTCTCTCAATATACAAAGAAAAAAAAAAGGAATAAACAAATGGGATTGATATGATGATAATACCTTGCAGCCAAGGGAGCAGAAACGGAAGGAATCGAGGAGGCTGCGCTCGCAGACTTCGCAAGTGTTGGTTACGCCTTTGCCAAGCCTAGGCTGAGGCCTTTCATTCAAGAAAACAACTCTCGCACTGTTAATTACATAAGTCTGGACACCAGATATGTCCAACACCTTCTGTATCTCAGAAACCCTTATCACATCATGGTATGATGATCTCCTTATCTGTCATTCATAAAGAAACAGTGTGTTAGACCATGCCAATTTCATGATTTTCTTTCAACTGCGAAGAAATTAATGAAACGAAAAAATGGAGAAACCCCATTTGAATTCTGGGGCAAGAATTTTTCTGAAATAAGGAAACATAAATCAATTAATGGTGAATTCGATGCTGATATGGAAAAAAGAAAAGGCTTTATTATAGTAAAGTAGAAAATCAACTGTTCTCCCTTACATGAAAACTAAAATTAGAGAAACCTCATTTTCAGTTTTTGTTCCAAAAAGGAATCAAAATAGAGCCTAATCAAGAAAAAGTAAACTCAGACATTGGATTCAAAATGCCAAAAAAGGATTGAAAACAGAGGACTCTTTAATCCCACAAATGGAAGGGAAATCAGAACCCAGATAGTGAGGATGATTGAATTCATTGACCATAATTATACCTGAATTGCTCGATGGTCCTTATGGTAGGCTAGACAGAGAGAGCAGAGAGCACCATTCATACAATCTAAGCAATACATATTGCATTCACTCTTGTGAGAATCAACATGAAACTTGCATTGAACAAAGAAGCTCTCCTTCAGGAGAGGCTTTAGCCATGGTGGCCACCTATTGTCTTCGTCATCAGGTCCTCCAGCACCCTACACAGATCCAACAATCTCTCAATTTATAAACCCACAAGGAAAAATTTTTTTCAATAAAGTGATAAAAATTAGAACTATTTCCCAACAAAACCCACAAACGGAAAAAGAGAAAAATTAATGGAAACCCAAAGGCGCCATTGTATCAATTCAGAGAAAAATCAAAGGCGCATTAAACAAAACAAAAGCCATTGTTTCAAATCAAGAAAGACAGGACAATATTAAGCAAAACCCAGATCAAAAATAACAAAAAGAAATCAGAAGAGCTCAATAAATACCATGATTCTCCTGTTTCCAGGCTTGACATTGGTTTCCTGATTTTCGATCGCCAGCTTGAATAACTAAGAAAGCACTCTGTTTTTTGTTGAGTCAGAGATAGTTGTGAGTGTATTTTGGTTACAGTGAGAGAGAGAGAGAGAGAGTGTACACGTTTAGAGAGAGCATATGAGTTTAGAGAAGTGGAGACGGCAGGGTGAGAGAATGGGGCTCTTGTATATAGAGAGGCGAATAGGGTGAGAGAGAGAATTGAGGTCGTTCTTATCTTCAACAAGTCTACAAAAATTTTCCGAACCTAATTCCGAACCCAAACCTAAATAAACCAAAGATGCGTTGAATGCAAGGAACCGACCTCCTCCTTTCCTTTTAATTTCCCTTTCATTAAATTACAATTGCAATCACATCTCTCTCTCTCTCTCTCTCTCTCTGGTCTTATCGTAATTTTCAGTGATTTTTTTTTATACTTTTAAGCTTTTATTGCCACTCATTATTGGGGATTATATATATATATATATATATATATCTTATGGGATATTTAATCTGAATAATTGATTTTTTTTAATGAAAATTTGCATAGTGATTTTGGGGACATATTAGTATTATAATAGTAATAGATAGATATGGCGGCTACTTTTATTGTGGAATTGTGGATAGACATCTCATTTCTATGTATTTTTAATTAGCGTTATTTTAGGGTGTGTGCTCTTACCCTTTGTCTTAATCTTATCTTGTCATTGTTGCAAATGCTGGTTCTTCTTCTTTAATTGTATTTTGTATATAGCTTGTCAAACCTTGCAAATTAAAATATCTACAAGTAAATTTACATGTAATTGCAAAGGGCAAAAAGTTATATGTTACTTTTTCAATGACTCTTAATACGGTTGTAGGTTGATCGTTAAAATTATTATTGTCAAGTTCAGTTATCTTTTTAGGCGTTGAAAAATAAAACTTCAATTTCAAATTATATATATATATATATGAAAGAGTTTTCAATGGTTACGGTTCAATAGTAACTATCATAAAACTTTATGCAAATATTAAATGATTATATATTTTATAAGAAATATTACCCTTCAAAAAAAAAATTAATTAACAATTTAAATAAGATTGAAAATTTTCAAGCCAATAAAATAATAGTCATAAATATTGCTGAAAAATTTAAAATGAATTAAAACTATTAGATTTTAATCCAACAGTTAAAAGAATAGTAACCATCAATGGATATGTATATTTGTCATTTTAAAATTTAAAAATAAACTATTAAAATTTGTTATGTTGGGTAAATAGCTTAAAAAATACCAAACTTAAGTATTTTTTTGATACGGTCACAAAAGAAATTTTTCTTATCGAAAAATATCTAAAGTTTCAAAATCATTTCACTTAGAGGTCACTGATCGGAATCAAAATTTGAGACAATAACATGAACTGCCACCTTAGTGAGAAATGCTGACTTAGCTTGCTAGTTGGACACTACGTCATGAAAAATCGCCACGTCAGCAATACATGTAAATTAATTTAAAAAAAATAAAAAAATATATTTTTCTACTACTTAAGAATACTCTCTTTGGACACTAATTTTACTAATTTTAGGAAAATGAACAGCAATTACTAGTAAAACGAAGAGTAGTTATACAAATTTATTTCTAGGTCAAAAAAAAAAAAAAAAAGGAATTACATTACAAGAGACTTTATTCCTTGCCATCATTTCATTAAAAACTTCCCTTGAGGCCTTCATATTCCCATATTTCCTATTCAAACCCTAAATCCATAACACAACATCTCTTTCAAGCATTTCATTAAACACCCTCTTCGCATCCCACAAAATCCCATAATTACCATAGATCAAACAAAAGAGTATTACCCACAAAGACATCCAAATAAAAAACAAGCCTAAATACAAATCCATGAATCTCCAAACTCTTTTGAACATTCAAATTAGAGGTACAATCCTGATCCATTCAATCTCGTAATTGCATTATGTTAAGAGCGTCCCTAAGTGAACAACAACCAAACGCAACCCAAACTATTGCATAAATCAAAAGCATGAAAAGAAAAGGGGGCTATTGAAAAAGAAAAATGAAGTAAATTGATTGTCAATGCATGAGAGGAAAAAAGTTTCCCAAATTCAATGATGAATTTTAGAAGCAAAATCAGTAAATAAAAAAATAAACTTACAAATTGCAAAATTTCAATCGAAGGTGTCTCTTTCTTATTCTCCAATTTCCATTTAATAATCCACCACCATTGAATTAAATCCTTCAATTCATATTCTTTTTAATAATTTTATTTGATCTTAGTCTGAACTATACGATGCATCAAGCACCATGGATATGATAAAGCCACAACATTCCAAGTTTAAAGACAAGTTCCTGTTGTATGATTTGTCACTCTAGGATTTTGCTTTTGCAAGATATTGAGCAAATGGTGGAGCCAATGAAAATGGTAATTGAAGTTGATGCTGACCTTGAAACTGATAGCCAAGACCAACCCAAGAAAAACCCTTGAGCAAAAGCAAGCATCTTTAATGTTACTCTTTGCAACTGTCGATTGACCAGAAGGCACCTTCAATTGATGCCCTAAGGAATGAAATGCAGTGGCTTTTTGGGTATTGTAGACAAGTCATAGGTCAAAAAGTGGAATATGAAAATGACTGTAATATGTTGAAGAGAAAGAAAAAGAAGCAAGTTCATTAAAAGTTCTAGATAGAGTTCAAAGGAAGAGCCATAGGCAAATCAAACTCATATCTCTGATCTCTAAACCATTCATACCTCATCTCCAAACTCACACGTCTGATCTCTAAACCACCATCTGAGGCATCCAGCTGGTGACTGGAGTTAGCATTTCTCCCTAATGTGACAGTCCATGTCAGTGTCTTAGGCTTGGATTTCGGGCAGTGACCCCTGAGTGAAATGATTTTGAAATTTTAGGCATTTTCCGGTAACAAAAATTTCTTTTGTGACTACATCAAAAAAATACTGAAGTTTAATGAGTTTTGGAGATATCTACCCTTGCTATGGCATTAAATGAATAATTTTAATTTTAATTTAATTAGCATTAAATTCTTTCAATAGTAAAAAATAACTTCATAATAGGATAAATTCAACATTTAGTATTTTTTAGGCTAAAACGAGAGTTTTTATTACAAATCAAAATTCAAAACATCTAAGATAAAAGGAGGGGGCAAAGAAACCCACTTTTGAGAATTAGACATTTGAAGCAAATGCTCTAGCTAATGAAAGAGCAACCTGATTTGCTAACCTTCTGACATATGAGATTTGATAACCATTTATCCAATTAATTAAAACCTTACAATCATTAATAGCTAACCCAATAACTGAATTATCTATAGTAGAAGAATTCCGTCCTGGACTACTAATAAAGTATCTATTTCAATCTAAACCTATTGCACTTAAGGTTGCTTGATCCATCTAAGAGCTTCATGCAGGCTAAGAGCTTCTGCCATCAAAACACACAATGAAAGGTGATCTTTAGACAGTAATCTAGCAATAAGAAATGACCCATTATTATCCTTTAACACACATCCAGACCCCTTTTTGCACACTTGTTGAAAAATAAAAGCATCCATGTTGCACTTGAGCTAAGCCTTTGGTGATCTTTGCCATTGTGAGAATCTGTCTATAAAAGCTGAGTAACACTGGATAAATAAAGTATATTGAGCATTAGTCCATCGTATCAGAAAAGATTGAGCTTGTCCTAGAATAGCCTCAGGGTTGCATCTTTCATTCCTCCAAACAACCCTATTTTTGTGCTTCCAAATGCTCTAAACAATGAAAGCAACTAAAGCACCATCTTCCTTGTTACATCTATTGAAAAGAGACGCTAACCATTCCTTAAAGTCTTTTAACATCCCACAATCATAGCCTACAAGAGAAGATGACTAGCAATTCTTAGCAACAACACATTTAACAACATATGAAATACTGACTCACTCGCCATTACAGGTTGGGCATATATTGAAGACTTGAAATCTTTTCTTCTGTAAATTATCCAATAAAAGAAGATAGCTAGAGCACACATGCTAGAGCATGTTTTTAATCTTATGGAGGAGTTTAAGCTTCCATAACACCTTCCAAAACATTGAAGTATCCATGACTCCAATGCCAGCAGCATTTTGAGAAAGGCATCTATATCTACTATCAACCAAATATGACCTATTCTTTTCCCAATACCAATACCAACTATCATCTTGAAATTGAATAATAAGTAGAATACTGAGAATGATTTTAGCATCGTGCTTCTCAAACAAATATGAAATCAAGTTTTTATCCCAACATAGCTAATTATGTTGCATTAAGGATTGAACTTTAATATCTTCTAGACCATCAACTGCCTTTATCACAAAAAGAGGGTTAGAATCCATTAGTAACCATGGATCTGACCAAAATGAGGTACCTTTATCATTTCCCACACGTCTTCTCAGGCCTTCTAACAACAAACCACAATTTACTCAAACACTTCACCAAACAAAATTGGGGTTATTACCAACAGTTGTTTCCAAGATAGTGATAATATCCTACTTTGAATAAGTTAGCAACTAGAGAGTCAAGCATATGAGGAGGTGCCACAACGACTTACCCAATAAAGTAAGATTAAAGTCATGAATACGCCTTAACTCCATAACTCCCAACTCCTTCCTCTTACTTGATATGTTCCACCTCTACCAATGGATTCCATGAGAATTACCTCACTGTTTACCCAACCAAAATGAGCAAAGAATTTTCTCAATATCCTCACAAGTGCTAGGAAGCAAAAAGATGCTTCTCGCATACATTGGGATAGATTGGGCTACTGTTTTAGCCACAATTTCCTTTCCAACTGAATAAATCCTAATAAAAATAGAAATTCTAATTCTAATTATATTCTAATTTATATTTCAACAATGATTATAATAAATAATTTGAGTATAAATATGTGTTCGTTAGACCACTATTTTTCTTATATTGGTATTCATTTCACATACCAATCTCTTATATTCATTCAAAAGATCAATCACTTATATTTGACATGGTATATTTTTTATGTTTTTTTTTTTATTAATTTGAGTTCAATTTTCATTGTTTTTACATATTAAAAACTTAATTTTATACTTATATTTGTTTGTATACATTAATTTTTCCAGTTTGTTTTTTATTAGTTTTAGCTTAATTTTCTTTGTTTTTATATGTTAATATCTTATTTTTATATTTATGGATTTTTTTATTAATTTTAGTTCAATTTATTTTCTTTATTTTTATATATTAATAGCTTAATTTTATATTTATATATTTGTTTGTATAAATTAATTTTTCCAATTAATTTTTTATTAGTTTTAGCTAAATTTTCTTTGTTTTACATGTTAATATCTTATTTTTATATTTATATATGGTGTATTAAATTTATGTTTATTGTTCTGTATTGAGTTTTTTTTTTTTTTTTTTTTTATTTATCTATCATCTTGTTAATATATATTTTTATTAAAATAGTTATTCTCTGATAAGTTAAAATTAATGCTTAAACCAAGAAGTAAGAGTTACTTGAATTTATAAACCTATTTCAAATTTTATTTTTATTCTAACAAAAATCTTTTTTTGTCAACTTTAACTTTTGTTTATGAATCCTATTTGAAATTTTGTTTTTTTTTTTTAGCACAAGTTTTATTTTTATTTTATTTTATTTTTTATCAATTTTATATTTTAAACAAAAGGATACCGTCTTTATTTCCAAATTTATTAATCTTAATTGAAAACTTAAAAATACTCTTCAAATTTAAATTTTATGTTTATTTTCATAAATTAAAAAACTTAAAAATGTATCTCTATGGATACAAAGATGGAAACAAGCAATACACATACATCCATAGCCCATTGTTCTTTTATGTTAGGAATAGTAAATTAACTTAGGTAGATTTAGTGTTGAAATTTATACTTTATAATTGTGTGTGTGCATATATATATATAAAAGACATTGTCTTTATTTGTTTAAGTTTATATTGCGCATGTAAAAAGATTCTTTTTTAAAAGAAGTTTGATTTAATAATTAAAGTGACTTTGAATAATTGTTTTCAAGTATAAAAAATTGACATAGGATAAATAGAAAATAATTTTTTTTCTCGATAAGTTAGCAAATCTATCCCTTTATATTTTGGTATAAGTACCAAATCTAATTATTATTTAATATTACTAAGCTATTTAAAAATTCATAATTTATATTTTATAACATTATTAGATTTTAAATTCTACATGCAAAGAGACTTTATGTAAGTTTTAATTATATATTAAATTATTATTCTGATTACTTCATTATTTGTAGTTTATTTTATTGATTGAATATAAATAATAATTATCAGCAAACTAAATTTTAAAATTTTTATCGATTTAATTCTAATTTTCATAAAATTATTAAATTATTATTTGATTATTGATTAATGTATTTTTATTCATTAAATATATAATCTTTGATAATGAATAATCACATTTAAAATTCATAACAATTATATGCAACGCATGTTTGCAAATAACTAATATATAATAAAAGCTGAGAATAATTGTTTATAAATTTTTTCACTATAATATGTGTTAAATAATTTTTTTTTTAAAATTAAGTAATCGCATCGATTTTTCCATATTATTATATATTTATAGATCTTAATTAAAGTTTATATAAACCAACATATCTTCTATTATTATTGTTATTAATATTTAAAATTAAGGTAATATTTAAATTTAATAATAATAATAATAATAATAATAATAATAATAATAATAATAATAATAATAATAATAATTTTTTTGAGTATGTTAAAGTATTTTTTTAAAAAATATAAATTAAATAAAAAATATGATTAAAATTCACATAAAATGTGGGATGTGCGACTAATTAAATTATTAAAGTTCACACCTACAAGATGTTATTAAATTTTAAATTTAAATTAACAAAAAATAATTATGTCACGTTATTATACAAATTACCGATTGATATATTATATTACGGATAAAAACTAAAAATGACCCCCAAATAGATCATTCCAATCAAACTCAAAACAGGTCTAATGTTACAAACAATAGGCCTCACACCACCATAATTGCCAGGCAAGTCATCGGTAACTAGCATACACAAGGTATCGTGGATAGGCCACATTGCCCTTGGTTTTTTCTTCTCATGTAATTGCACCTTATCCCAATGATCGTCTAAGGTAGCAAGTATCTTGCCCAAAAAATACTTCAGCTTGCCATTAGATGAGCTCACTTAGCTTACAAGTAGAGTTTGTCCTAGCACCTTCTTCCAAAATTCTCAAATACAAAATACCTGACACTTTCAGGAGATGAGATTTGAGTCATATTAGTACAAGGCTCAACTCTTGACATCCAATTGTGCAAACACATCATTTAACTATCCAACTATAGTACGATATGGCTAAGACCTCAATCAGAAGTAGCCATATCACCTAGGGTTGACAATTCGTGTCTACGGGTCATAAACGGGTTGTGTCGAGAGCTGTATGACACAAAAATAATAAACCCGAACACGACTCGTTTAATTAAATGTGTCAAACTCTTAAACCCAAACATGGATATATTTATTGTACCAATTACACGACACAACTCGTCTAACTTGTTTATTCTCATACAAATCTAAACACATCACAAAGACTTAATAACCCGTTTACTTATATAGATCTAATTGACAGGAAATGACCTATATTGACATGATATGAAATAAAATGACATTAACTAAAAATTCAAATATTAATTCTAATAGTAAAAATATAATTTTCTTAAAAAAAAGCAAAATAATGAAGAGAGAGAGTAGTTCACTTCATAAAAAAATATAGCAAATACAATATTCTAATACAACAAAACAATATTCAGTAAAATATAGTGTTCTTAAAAAAACATAGCAAAATAATCAAAAGTCCATAAAGTTCAGTTCATAAAACACTGCTAAAAAAAGTTCATAAGAACTTAATACATAATAAAAAGTCCATAAAGAAGTTCAGTTCATAAAATACAACAAAATAAAGTTCATAAGAGGTTGATACATAACAAAAAGTCCATAAAGAAGTTGACAATTCATAAAACACAACAAAATAAATTTTCAAAAAGGTTTTCAACATCATCAGTTCATAAAAAAAAAAAAAAAGCAGTAGAGGTGCAACTATCATATCTTCACTTGATTCAAGATTCACATTAATTCCATCAAAATCCATCTGCAAAAATGTCATTATATGAACAATTAGTGTATATCCAAGCATAAATTATAAGATTACTGGCTTATATCAAATTAGGCTACAAAGAGAAGAAGGCAACATACATAGGCAGCATACATTGGCTTATGTACAAAAAATTCATTGCCAAAACAACTCAGAAAATATTAAATATGCAAGGTAATTATAATTTTTGACAAATAATTATAGTTTAAATTATCAGTATGCAAGAAATAGTATGAAACCCACCATTCAAAATTATCCCAAGCTCTTATTATTTTATCAAAGATTTTCAAGATTATTACATAATGCCAAACCAATTATTAGCTCATCTATACATGTTTGTATAATTTGATTAGACACTTTTGTTCTATTAAATGCTACAGCCATTTAATTTCACATTCACTTTTTGCCTTTTTTTTTTTTCTTATAATAAGTATATAGAAATCAAGAATTTATATTCTCTAATATTGAATAAAGCCAACAACATATATAATAAATAAAAAATTAACAAATCGAAAAATGAAAAACATAGAATACGTGCATGGATTAAAATAATAATAAAAAAGGTTTTGAGAGATTTTTGTGAAGAAAAATCAAAGAATAAGAAGAAATTGTTACTTGAAAATGGTTGAGCAGCGAGTTGGGTTGAGAAATGATGAGACAACTAGGCTAAGATGGTTGAGAGAGGGAAACCTGACGTTATTGATGGAGAAATGAACCAAAAGAAAAGAAAAATCAAGGAAATGGAACAAATTATTACTTGATGGTTGATCAATGGCTGAGAAAAAGAGAATAGGGCTTCCTTCCAAGTAGCATCGTGGACTGCCTTTGTCTGTCAGAGAGATTGAGAGATTTTTAAGAGACTGAGAGTGAGAGAGTTAAGAACAGAGAGATTATGAAAGACACAAGTGGAAGCGGTAGATATGTTTTTAGGTTTTGGACTTTTAGCTTTCTGAGTTAAGGTTAGGTGAAAAATATGTTTATTTATGGTAGGAGGCATCTATTATACGTATAGAATACTAATAATTTTCTAATACATGTATTTTGGATTATGTATTAAACGTGTCTATACATGTTTATTTGAGTCACATGTTAATGTTAACCCAATTAACTCGATTATATAAATGGGTTAGACAGGTCTTAAATGGATTTTATGGGTTAACTTATTTAAACCTAGTTTTTTTCCATGTCATAAACGGGTTGACCCATTTATGACCCGAACCTGTTTATCCCAAACCAAACCTATTTAACTATGTGTTGTGTCATTTAAACGGGTTGTGTTAAAAATTGCTAGCCCTAATATTGCCTATTCACTCCAATTTCCAAGCCCTTTAAATACAAGCCACTTCTCCCTTCCTAAAGGAGGGGGATAGTCATTGAGAGTCAAAACTAAATATTTAACAGAAAGTAATGGTAATATCTCTTTAAACCCACTGAATTCCCCAAATCTCAACTTCATAAGATGCAATCACTGACTTAAGTATCAGAGGACCCACACTAGGCCATAAGCTTGACCCTTTAATTCTTTTTTTTTTTTTTCCTTTTTTCATGTAGATCATTGGCCTAAGGATAGAGCAATCCATATCCTAGTTGCTTAGGTCTAACACCTCTATTTCTAAGTCTTAATTGATTTATGGCTTCAAGGCTAGGGACCTGCCATGAAAAATCCTATCATAGTTTGGTGTCATTTGTGAGGATGAAGTTTATGGGTATAAAGCAACACATCTATGTCTATGAGACTATAGGTTCTTGTCCTGCAACTCAACTAGAATGAGTGGAGTCGATAAGAAGAATAAGAAAGTGCAAGCTTCATCTGAGGAACAACTCCTTATAAGTAGGTCTAGTAGAGAATGAGTACCTTTAGATAGCTTTTCTCTCCTTGACCCTTTAGCCATATTCCTTAAGTACTGCATATATGTCAACCCTAGAGTACTAATGAAATAGACTTAAGAATGGAGGCAAAGAACCCACGCCAAGATCAAAAAAAGCAAGGCCCTAGAACATCCTAACTCTAGAGGTCACTAACTTGGAACATCCTAACTCTAGAAGTCACTAATGTGCTATAAGCAGTAGATGTTTGACTTCATCAAGTCCTCACCTTCTGAGTAGAAACTAAAGAATCCCATAAATGCTCATTAAAGGGGGTTCTTTAAGCTTAAACAATTTCACGTGCATCCCAAGCCTAGTCTCAACTAAGCAAGGCCTAGTGAACTCCAAATGAAAGACCATGAGGCGCTAAGACCTCCCTGTAAGGCATTATATGACCTATCTCTGACTAGTCAAAAGACCAAAAGGCACAATGCCTTTTACTCCTAGACTCAAATAAGACCTAGATTTGTTTGGGCATAAGTCCTATTAGAGGCACAATAAGACCTAGTGTACTTTAGGCAAAAGTTTGTGACGCAAATAAGTCCTTTTTTAATGTGTGGCAAGACATTGTACGTGGGGCTTTGTAATACCTTTCATGAGGCAAACTTAAAAACCTTTTTGCAAGGCACCACAAAGACATTTAATAAGGCACCTAAAGTTTTCCTAAAAAATTGGATAAGACCTTTGTGTAAGGCAGTGTAAAACCTTAGGGAAGCAAATTCAATAAAGCTCTCTATGAGGCACCTAAAAGGCTGGAAAGCTAGAAAGCCTACAAGGGCACAACAAACCTATAAGGGTCTAAACAGAATCAATAAAACCCAAATGAGTGAGGTAAAGCTAGAAAGCTTTCAAGGGCACAACAAACCTAGCATGTAACCAAGCATGAATCTAGTCAAAGACCTAAACCATGTAACGATAAGAAGACCATAGGGGCTGCTAATAAGATTGCACAAGATCAATTAAGATTTGATCAAGTGAGGCAAATTTAAAAAGCCTCTAAGGACACAAACAACCTGGCATGCAATAAATCTAAAACTAATGAAAAATAGGAGCCTTTGCTTTAATAGAGGTAAAGTGGTAGAAAATTCAAGGCACACAATTAGTGAACTAGACACAGTTGTAAAACAAATCAAGCTCAACACAATGGTACAATCTATACAAGTCAAAAGCAAACATATATAAAGCAAGCCAATCAAAGAAAGTGCATTTTTACAAGACTAAAATGATATATTCATTATAAATTTGTTCAAATTACAAGAAAATAGAGTAGAGACTACATCATAAAATCATTTTCTATGAGAGCTTCAATAGCCAAAAGGCTTCCTGCACATTAGGGTTTTCTAGAAGCAATAAGCTCTCCTTTTCGAACCAATGTTTGAGAGCCCAAAAGCTACAAATGATTGCTAATACAAGGAAAGTTAAACTTTATATTTGAAGATAGAGAAACCCATATACAAATGACCTTGTGAAGGGATGATAGTTTCTATGTAACAATACACTAAGAGCATAGCACATTCAGGGAGAAGACTAATCTCGTGAAGACATTCAAGGAAAAATCAATTATGATAATCTAAGATGCTAACTGAACCAAAAAATCAGGTCAGATCCAAAATCTGAAAAGAACCAAAAGCAAGGCACATTCTATCGAGTCTAATCATGGATTATGCATACAACAACAATGACATCCAATAACCATAAACCTAGGTCTCAAACACCTCATTTTGAACTTGAAGAGGGCGCACAAAACTAGTCAATCATCTAAATAACAACGAGTATTGGAAGACAATAGTCACCACAGGCCAATAAAAGTTATGAATGTGGAAAAGTAAATGGAACATATAAAGTGAGATAGACATAAAGAGTTAAGAGGATATACACAAATAACTGAAGATATGCTCTAGTTATATTAAGACCTAACTAGTGCTTCATTAAAACTTAAAGTTTATTCTTTCAGTTTCTTAAAATTAATTATATTCACTGCACCTATCAACATGTGCAATAAGGAATTGAGAATGGGTTTGCCCACACAAGCCATAACAACTTCAAAAGACTCACGCTTCGCTAGACGAACCAAATAAGAGACTCCATAAGATTTTACTCCTTATTGCCGCGAACTCAGCCTTTACATTATTGCCGCAAACTCAGCCTTTACATTATTGCTGCGAACTCAGCCTTTACATCATTGGAGTAGGGGAACCTTTGATAAAGACTAAACGGATACACCAAATGGATCATTCTAATTAAGCCTAAGATAGGTCTAATACTAAAGAAAATAAGCCTTACACCACCAAGATCGTCAGGTACAAACTATCAGCAATTAACAGGCCCAAGACATCATGGACATGTTACCTCTCACCTCATCCCAGCAATTGTCTAAGGCAGCAAGTACCTCACCCCCATATATTTCTAATTTTTATATTTTTTGTAATTTTTGAATCATTAAATGAGGAATAAATTGGCGTGGCTATTTTTATTTGACTAAAATACTTTTTCTTTATCCATTATGTTTAGTGAAAATTTGAAATTTTTTATTCTCTCACTACATTTTTGAAATATGAATTTTTAAATTTCATTCTCTCGCTAAATTTAAATGATTTGTAATTTTTAAGAAAATAATTATTATCTTTCATTATTATTGTGCAATTCAATTTCCAAATAATTCATTATGTATGTATATATAAATAAATTACCACTTTTATTAAAGGGCAGTTTAGCAATTTGCAAGCAATTAATGTATGTTTCTAAAGTTTTAATTGGCTAGATTCTGACCATTTAATGTTGCCCTATATTTAAATGCAAGTACAAAAGACATTTGAAGATAAAAAAGGATCATTTTAAATGATACAATTGTCTCTAACACAATAAGAGTAAGTATATAATTATTTGACACAATTTATTATGTATTCAAGAGTAATTACGATTTACTTATTTTTTATTATATGATGTGCTCAAATTTTATTGATTTGAATTAAATTTTTATAACATAATTTTGAGTCACCTTGCATTATCCAAATAAATCGCATTATCCAAATAAAAAAGAAGCTAATTAAATAGGGAAACCTAGTTCACTTAGGTATGAAACCAATATTTTTAGAGGTGCTCAGTTTGATAGAATTAGACATCATTGAGGTTTGGTTCTAATCATTTTGTATTTGGTTTTGGTTGGCTATCCCTGTTTAGGGGCATTATACCCTTTACAACATCTTTTGAACCAATCAACCTAATATAGGGCTAGTATTTTTAACACGACCCAAATAAAACGACATGACATTATACATAGTTAAACGTGTTTGGATTTGGGATAAACAGATTCGGTCATAAATAGGTTAACTCATTTATTAGATAAAAAAAAAAACTAAGTTTAAACTGGTTGACCTGCCTAACTCGCGAGTGATATGATTAAATACATTTATTTAAATAGGTTAATAGGTTAACAAGTGGTATATGATACAAGTAAACATATCTAAACATATTTATTCTCTCTCTTTATATATATATATATATATATATATATATATATATATATATATATATATACACATGTGTGTGTATATATATGTGTGTACACACACACACACACATATATATATATGAAAGTATTTTGTCACTTACAAAAGTCTTAAGTATGTCATTTGAGTCATTTTATATTTAAGACATATATTTTTTGGAATTTAAATAATTAATTCTTTATTCAATAAATATATTTTTTAAAATTTAATTTATTAAATAGATTATACGGATCGACCAGTATAATCTACTTAACAAATATGTCCATATTTGACTATTTTTATGTTATACATGTATCTTAATATGACACAATTATACATGATACTATACGAATTGCTAGCCCTAAGTTAATACATAATATCATTAGCAAAGGAAATACGACCATTAACCAAAGTCCCAACATATATTTAGGGAAGTGATTTGAGTCTCTATTAATTATTGTAAGTATTATGATCTTATTCCTTGACAAAAATTAACACAATAAAACCCTAAAAAAAATCTAATAAGGATTCATGCATCCACAAAACATGTGAGAATCATGTTTAAGAAGAAAATTTGGATATCAAAACCTATTGGCTTACATGACAACACCAGCTTCTAATCAATCATTATTTCTAAATAGTGTTAAAACTATTTTCAAGTTAAGCAATGACTTGATTGAAGACCATAATGTATAACTCAAACGTCTTGATTAAATTATTAATTATAGAAATTTACTTGCACGGTTCAACAGAGAAAGTCACATCTATACCTATCAATCATAGTCATCAAAATTTTAGTATGTCATCAAAATTTTAGTATCTATGTGCTGTATATTAAAGCTAAAACTTAGAGGAAAAAAAAAAAACTTTCTCTAGATAAAAAAAAAAAAAAAAAGATTTTATCCATACTAACTATTCCATTTTTTTTTATAAAATTTTTATATAATTTTAAGTATTTAAAATGATTAAAAATAAATATTAGATAGTCAATAAGATACTTAGTATGTAAGTTGAAAAATTTTTTAATTATATTTTCATATGATAATCATATTTAGGCAAACTAAATGAGAAAAGAAAATAAAAAATAGTACTATAAAAAATAAATAAACAAATAAGATATAATGATATTTTTAATATATTTTAATTATTTTCATTTTTGTATTCTCTCATAATTTTTTTTTTCATTAAATATAATGATTGATAATTTGAATTTTTTATATACTTATATATAAATAAAAATATTACCGAGAAGATTGGTTTAAAAATCAATTATATAGTAATAATGATTATTTATATAAAATATATAATAATTTATATTTATATTTATATATCTTTATTTAAAATAATATTTATATATTCAATTTTTACTATGTGTGAAAATTAATTAAAAACATTTTTAATAATAAACCTCGCTAAGTATAGGTTTAAGAATTAGTTATTTACTATTAGAAACACCCACTTTATTGATAGATTTTTTAATCGTGAATGCCGCCACTAATTTTCATTTTTTTATTTTACTTTCCATGATAAAAATAATATATTACTTTTCATGAGATTTTTGCGATAATCAAATATTTATCTTTTGATATATAAAATTAATGATCTAAATATTAAGCTAAAAAAGAAATTTTTCATAATATTTTATATAACTTATTTATATATTAATATTTGATAATTGACATGTTTGTTATACATGAAATTTTATTTAAAATTTTGTACGTTTTATTTTATAAAATTAATTATACTTAAAATTAAATCTAGTATTAGTAAAGTTCGTAATAAAATTTAAACTAATAACATAAAAATTTGGTTAGAATATAAAAATTTGGCTATACTTAATATATAATATATCATAAGTAAGAATTTATTTGTAAAAAAAAAATAAATTTTCTAATAATTTTATTTTAATAGAATATTATATCGAATATTAATATACAAATGCCTTGATTAATTATTAATTACAGAAATTTACTTGCACGGTTCAAAAGAGCAAGGCCACATCTATATACCTGCCATTGACTCAATTGTCATCAAAGTTTCAATATTTTGGCATCGCTTTTCAAGTGTCTCGCCAATAACATTTGGGTGTTCAAATATTTTTATCTCACAACATATAAAATTAAAAACCTAAATATTAATATGATTCCAATTCTCAAAATGTTACAAAAAAAAAAAAAAAATCATAAAATTTTATGCAAGTTATTTATAAATTCATATTTGACATGCTTTGTTACACATGGAAATTTATTTAAAATTTATATTTTTGTTTTATAAAATTAATTATACTTGAATGAAATCTAATATTAGTAAAATTTGTAATAACTTTTAAACTAATAATATAAAAAGTTTTCTCCTAAAATGAAATGTAGAATTGATAATTATGAATTATATACCATATATGAGAATTTATTTATAAATAAAATGAATTTTTTATTATTTTTATTATTTTAATAGAATATTTTATTTTTAATGAGGATTAAAAATTACCCTCTTTAAAATAGGTTATAGTAAGTAGGCCTAAGGTAAGACTGGACACTCTAAGAAGCAAAGACAATTGAGCAATCATGCCTAAGCAACTAATAATAATTAGGTCCAAAGCCTCTTAAGACAGACTGCCTTGTACCTTGTTTTCCCTTTCATCCTAGAACCAGCATATTACTCCAGCAGCACTTTGCCTCATCAATGAATACTCTGGCTTGGATAGCAAGGAAAGTTTTCATCAACAACTCCTTACAAACTTGCCTTACACGTAATCCTGCCGCTTTCTAAAAGTGGGGATTCTGTTGCTTTAGCACAAGGCTCTACGGTTTTCAAAATACATACATCATTCCATGTCTAACTATGGAATGCCTACATACTTTAGTACTCATGGCCAACAACTTAAGCCTCATATAAATGCCTAAAGCTCTCAAACTCAAAAGGGAGAGGAAAGCTTCCAAAGCTTCAATAGAACCATAAAACAAAAGCTCCACAATATACCAAATCTTCTAAGGTAACTCAGCACACTTCCTTAGCCACTCAACTTCTATGAAGGTCTTACTAAAAAGTAGTCTTTTGGTTATTTACTTGGAGGCTGACCTTTTCTCTTGAGTTGGTTAATTTCTGGAGTCCAGTGCCTAAAGACCTTCTTTCCCTATTGGAAATGGTCACAGTGTGAGCCTCTCGAACTCTCTTACTCAAGAAAGCATATTCATTATCTTCAAGCCACTCTTTCCCTAAGCCTTTAACTCTGTACATGCAGTTACACTAACTTAAGCATTAAAGCATCTTCCTAATGATGTTCTTCATTACTGTCTTTTCTATGCAAGCTAAGATCCCATATTTACCCTAATGCTAACTTTATACTTTCTATCCACCATAGTTAACACCTTTATCTAACGAGGTCAGCACCAAACTTTCCATCTAGCATGATCAACACCACCATCTAGCAAGGTCAACACCAGCCATCTATCTAATTTAATAGCTCCATCTAGTGAGGTTTGAACCACTCAATAGTACAAGGTCTAATACCTTCATATCCTTAACACCCACTGAAATTCACTACTTTAACATCCCTTTCACAAGCCTCTAAGTTATTCACAATTCCATATGTCGTCTTTCATACAAAGATTGTACCTGCTTCTATTTAGGAAAACCCAAGCCTAGTGCATGGTAAACACTAAACCTAAGGTCTTGGCCTTATAGAAGCCTCAGGGCTTTGGGACACTCTTATCCACACTTGCTTAGATCATGAGCGAAGGCCTATAAGAAGTGGTGCTAACTATGAGGAAATCTACAAAGAACATTTGTGGGAAATATCTACAAAAAACATATGTTGGACATATATGAAGAACATTTATAGATGCATAGCACCAAGCATGGCCGATCCAAAGGCATGTATGTCATCTTTGAGCTTAGAAAAAAATCAAACTTCCTTGCTATAAGCTCATTAGGAATGGATGTAGTTGGCAAGAGCAATAAAGTAAAGCAAAACCTCTCCAAAGGAATGCTTGCTTGGAAAGATGCTTTTGGAGATCCTGAGCACCCTCAGAAAGCTTTAGTCTTTAAGATTTTTCAATCTTTACCTTAGGGTGCTACATGAAAACAGCACTTAAGTAATAGGAGGAAGAGATCTAGGAAGACATACTAGATCCAAGAAGACATACTCATTAAGAAGTCAACCTTGAAAATGCAGCAAAAAGACCTAGTACTAACCTAGGCAATAAATAAAGATCTAGTAAACTTTAGGTGAAAGTTTATAAGGTAGTGTAATCTCTATAAAGACACATTAAAGTCTTAGATCCATCTAACATCTAAGCATAAGTCCTAACTCTAGTTAAGTGCCTCAAGTAAAGCTACATAGATTGGTAATCCCTTTCCACCAAGTACCACAAGGTCTAAACAAGGCCCAGAGCTCGTAGCTCTCTTATGAGGTAACTTCATCACTAATTTTAGGTATGAATGAGAACCTATTCCTTATGGATCATCATACAAAGACCTATGCTCTGGCTAGGCATCATCATCATGCAATATGTATCAGCCTTATACTCTGGTTAAGAACTTCTTAAGAAACCTTAGTCTTGAGGCACTTTAAAACCCTTTAATGAGGCACCTACAAACTATCCTTAACAAGTTCTTTGAAGCTTATATGGGGAACTATAAGACCTCAAAAAAATGACTAAGACCTATTTATAGGAATCTTTAAGACCTCCTACAGGCAGGGATAATCCCTACCCACAGGCACTAGTGATATAAGGCTTGGTAATACTGTGTGTCGTATAGCTACTCTAGGACCTCATACGAATCAACTGTTTACATAACGCAAGCTTTTATAAGACCTTCATAAGGCTTTTGTAAGACCTCTAAATGCACACTAGGGTACAACCCAAGTTAGGAGCTTATAAGTCCTTGTACGATATTCTAAGCCCTCTCAATAAGGCACTCAAGCCCTCTCAATGATGCACCTAAGCCTCTCTGTGAGGCATTCATAAGCCCTCTTTGTGAGGCATTCATAAGCCCTCTTCGTGAGGCATCCATCTATACATGTCATAAACTTATAAGACCTTCCAGCAATGAGAGGCTACACCTGCTCCCCAGCAGCTTATAAAGGCCTTCTTTTACAGGGGCAAGCTTTTATATTGACAAAATTGAACTAAGTATCTATGAGGCAACAAATATAAAGTCCAGGTACCTTGATTAACTCATTAAAGTCTAAAGGAATCATGCCATAACCCCTTATAAAAGCAAAAAATGCAAAGCTGAAGGCAAAGTCAATACGACTAAGGTGGGTGTTGTCTCTTTGTACATTTTGATGATTCCAAAATTTTGTTTTATTAAATTGATTATAATTATAGGATTAATTATTAAATCATTTTCTAATCAAAATTTCATGAAGAAATTTTTAGTTTATTATTTTGTAAGGGAAATGAAATTCACGACTGTGAAATAATAGGTCACAACTGTGATATTTATTTCAACATAATATAAAAGTGAAATTTCCCACCATAAGAAAGCAATCATAGTCCTGATATCTTTTGTCACAACCATGACATTACATATCACAATTGTGAAAGGGTTTTAAAGTTTAAAAGAGAAGCAAAAATCACCACCGTGACCGTGAAAGATGTTCACAATTCTGAGGACTATTCATAATAATGAAGATACATGTCACAATTGTGAAAAGAATTTATAGTTTAACATAGAAGCAAAAATTCCCACCGTGAAAGATATTCACTATCCTGAGAAAGTTGAGTCACAACTGTGAAGGATTCTGTCACAACCATGAAAATGTTACATCAAATAAAATCTAAAGATTTTATAGCCATTGGAAACGTGAAGGGAGCAATTAATACTTGATTTTTGAGCCCAACAGTCTATATATATATATATATATATATATATATATATATATATATATATATATATATATATATATATATATATATATATATATATATATGTATGTATGTATGTATGTATGTATATATATATATAAGATCAAATAAAAAGAACTCTTGCCAATTGAAAATCAAGTGCTATATTGATCAAATTCTTCATCTCTACTTAAAAACATTCATTCTTTATTTTTTGGAACACTTGAGTTGTAATTTGAATTCTTTGAGTGTTCTTTCTTGAGAGCTAGAGGACTTCATTCTTATATTTGTTCTAGCCATGTGAGACTTTAATTACATTATTCTTGTATTCTTAAGAACAACAAAAAGGGTGAAATCCCTAGAAAATCTATTGTAAAGGGAAAAATCCTAAGCAACTAAGTGTGTAAAGTTTAGGTGCAATCCCATTGACTAGTGGAACCAAAAATCAGGTTGATTTGAGAAAAATGGATGTAGGAGAGGCACTTGTGCTCCAAATCACTATAAATTGGCTAAGCTCTCTTGATCCCTATCTCTTTATCTTTGTCATTTGAATTTGTTTTAGGATTTGTACATATAGGTTGCTAGACTTGCATTAAAATTTTTAAATACAACCAATTCATGCCCTTCTTGGTTGCTATATTTAGGGCAACATTTGGTATCAGAGCTTATGCTCTTGCATTTTATAAAATCATACGATTTTAAGAACGTATGATTGTTGTGGTAGGAACATCAAAGACTACTTTCTAAGAAGGCCAATGTAGCACAAGGTCACCCTTGTTTAGTGGCATAAACTACACTCAATGGAAAGTGAGGATGGGATTCCATATGAAATCACAAGGCTATGACCCATAGGAAGTTGTAGAAAAAGGTCCATTTGTTCTAATGGAGGCAAATTCAAACAAACCATAGGACCCATCCACTTGTAACAATGAAGATAAAAAAAAAAGCTAGCCTTAAATGACAAGGCTGTTGATCTTTTATTTTGTGCCTTGGATAAGATTGAATTCAATAGGGTGTCCACTTGCGAAACGGCTAAAGAAATTTAGGAAGTATTGAAGATGACTAATGAGGGAACGAGTCAAGTCAAAGACTTTAAATTAAATATGCTATCCATCAACTTTGAGGAATTTAAAATGATAGAGGATGAGTCTATATTTATCATGTACAAAAGATCCACAACCATTGTAAATGATCTAAGGGGAGTAGAAAAGACATTTACTTAAAAGGAGCTCAACACCAAACTTTTGAGATTATTACTAGAAGCATATGACTCCAAAGTGGATGCTATTAAAGAATCAAAGCAAATTGGTTATTATCTCTTGAAGAACTTGTAGGAAATCTTATTACTTATGAGATGAAGTTGAAAGCTAGAAAAGAATCAAGAGAAAAAGAGATGAAAGGCACTTCCAATAAAAAAAAAAAAACTATTGTCTTAAAGCCACATCATGAAGAAAAGAAAGAATCAGCTAGTGAGGATGAACATGATGAAGAGGTGATGCTACTTGCAAGAAAATTCAAAAAATACCTCTCAAAAGACAAAGTTGGGAAAAAAATTTCAACAAGGAGAAGGGAAAATAGATTGAAGAAAAAAAAAGAATGAAATTATATGCTATGAGTGCAAGAAATCGGATCACATTAGACAAGATTGTCCATCCCTCAAGCATAGGAAAAAGAAGGACAAGAAAGAGGAAATTCTTTAAGAAGAATAAAGCCAATGCAACTTGGAGTGGAAGTGATACTTCAAGTAATGCAAATTGAAAAATGAGCATGAAACTTCTTTACAAAGTCATAATTTCATAATTGAAAATGAAAAACTCATGGCTTAAATTAAAGAATTAAAAAACTCCTTTGAAATTCTATCTTATGAAAACAATAAGATAAAAAAGGAGCTTAAAGATTCATGTGAACTTTTAATTTTGTAGCCTCATCATCCGGCCACATCCTAATACCTACTAAGTTTAATGTGCTATGCAAAACTAGTACGACAATCCTGCTAGTAGGTTAATAGGCAGAGGTTCACGGTAGCACCCACGAAAGAAAAATTAGATTTCAAGTACATTACCATTCGGATACCTAATTTTCTAGCTTGGTCCAACATCAATCTTTAAAAAAAAGAAATGCCTGCCATGTTAGCTGCAACACATCTGGCTACAAATGGCAGCTACGGCATTGTGTAGTGCCTGTTATGGTGCCACACGGCGGTCGCCCATGTAATTTATTAGCATTTTTAGCCTTTTTTCAGCACTACCCTTCACGTAATTTCACAATTTCTTTCCTAAAATGCCCTCATCCACACTTTTCCTATAAATACCCCATCATTTCATTTTCTCTTCACCCCTTGAATTTGAGTTAATTGCTATCCTCAAATTCATATCTTTAAATTAATTAATTGATCATTTTAATTAAGTAATTGCCCCACCCTAATCTAAGTTAATTAATCATTTTAATTAACTAATCCTTTTTTAAAAATTAATCACTAAATTAATTTATTAATTAATCCTCTTGATTAATTAATTAATTACTTTTTTCAAAATCAATCCTAGCTAATTAATTAACCATTTTAATTAATTAATTAATTAATCCATTAATCAATCCAATCCTTCGGTATCAATAAATGGAACTTCAGTCTAGTAAAATACTCTAAGCCAATTCACACAAAGGTATAAACATCTTCTCTAACCACACAACCCCAAATCAAATCAAACCGAATCAATTAATATGTATACCCCTTTTCTTAATTGTAGAATGAACTATGTGGATTTTGATCTCCATTCACTGGGGTACATAAGCATATTTGAAATTTAAATCCAAACCTCAAATCCAATTCCAAACCAATTTCTTTTTCCATTTATTTTCCTTTGTAATTATCCATTTTTCATGCTTTTGTAAGGGAATCAGTAGTCTTCATAGAATTCCATAATGGCTAGAGAAGGCATTCCATTCAATTTACATAATTAATTATTTAATTTTTTTGGAATTGAGGAGTGATTATGTGGTTTCCCTGTAATCCATAAGAACTAGAAGGAACATTCTCCTTAATCTATGGATAATTTATTTAAATTGCTCTTTCAATTTTTTCAAGCACTCATACTTATGCTGTGCATTCATATTATGTTATGTTCATGCTTTTTTTTTTAATTGTCATTTAATACTTGTCATTCATGAAATCAATTTTAAGTTAAATTAAAATTAAGAGTCAAATCGTGATTATTTAAAACAAAAAACCTAGTCCCCGAGCTCAACTTAGTTCGAGACTAGTGATTTTATCCTTGGGTAAATTAATTAACTAAAATTAATGATTTGGAGTCACCAATGGGTTTTTTCCCTAATTTTTAAGCCATTCTCTACTCTGCACTCAGTGGATTAGAGAAAAGCAAAAAAGAGGATTACTATTTGGCTTAGGTAAAATTTTCCAAAATAATCTCCATTTGGCTCATTAAGTGTAATTTGACTTCCATGCATCACTTTGCATGATAAAGGCTCCTTGCCTAATCTTAACTTTAGGAAAACTTCTATAAGGTAAGTAGCATTGGCTCGACAACTTTTATTGAGTATGTTGAGAGATAGCAAATGCATTCCACCCCGCGATGAATCTCTAATCATTTTGGTGATGTAACAAGTAATCAATATTGTGTGACCTATACGAGGCTCTTTGACTTACATGTGGTTAGGTATACCGCTGTTCTAGTGGGACGAGGACCCTTGAACAATCCACCCTTCACCATTATACATATAGTTGCCCTAACCTTTGACCCTAGGTTCTATGCATTGTAATAATCAAGACCTTTATACATATTCATGAAATCTTTTTGTTATGCATCATAACATGACCATACATATATATATAAATAAGACCAAGAGCCCTGAGTCTAGATTGCACCTTGAACCAAGTCGAGAATCAACCTCCATTAAAACCTTAAAACACTTTTAGCCTAAGACACTTGGCCCATCATCACTTTAAGACCAAAACCTTTTGCACCTCACCTACCTCAAAACTCAAAACATTTGGCTTACCATTATCCTGTGCCCAAAACTTTTGGCACCTCATCTTTCTCATGCCTAAAAGTCTAAGATATTTATCCGACCACCATTTTAAGCCCAAATATTTTTGGCCTAAGGTCCTAAAACCCAAACAACACTAATACCCTTGCCCAAGCACTCCAAAATACTAGCCCTTCATTTAGCCTAACAAACCACTATGACGTTTCTTAATTTTCAACAAAAAGCAAGAGGAGAATTTTCAAGCCATTCTTTACTTTACACTTAGTGCTCAACAAGTTTGTTTTAAAGATGCTTTAGCCACCTAAACAAACCAAGTTCAGTAAAGCCCTAACTGCTTAATAAGTCATCTTCAACAAAGCATTGGCCCATCTCAACAAAGCATTGGCCTATACTCCCAAAGACAGTCCATACATTCAAACCTTTAGATCATACCTCATCCCATGTTAGTTTGCCCAACATCATAGCTACCAATTTTGCTAACCAATCCAAATCAAATCCAATTAATTCAAGTTCATTACACCTCATTTTGACCCAACCAAAATTATAGCTCTTTCCGTGGTCAATCGGCCCATCACCTCTCTTTTTTCAACTAACCCCACCCTTAGTCCTATTGCTACAACCGTAACAACTTCTATCATTAGCCTTATCAATGAGAAAAAAGAATCTAAAAAATCCCACACAGCTAATTCCAAGCACCCATACCAACCCAACTCCTATTATTGATCTGATTGACAATGGAAGAATCCCTAAAAGTCTTATGTTGCTAAGCATCAAAGTTGACCTTTTGCCTTTCTCGAATCCTTATAGAGGAATGAAAGCCTTTGACTAGCCAAATATCAAAAAGACCATCAAACCACCTTTGAAGTGCAACACCACTATGCTCTAGCAAGCTCACACAGTTGAGAAAAAAAATGCAAGAATGGTAAACCTTGTGCTACCACCCCTTTTATCTCTATAAAACCGAAGGTAAAGAGGTAGCTACCATCACCAACCGACAACCTAATAAACTAAAGAGAAGGAAGTTCACTGATTTATAGATTCCCTTAAGTATGGTTTACAGGATGGCTCTTGAAGCTAGCTTAGTTAAGGTTCTAGAGCTGAAATCCTTCTTTAACCATCCATCCAAAAACTTCAGATTGATGAGTACAATAAGTACCACTAAGGAGCTAGGCAAGAAACAAACATGTGTAAAAGCCTAAGACACTGAATCTAAAATCTCATTGACAATAGAAATATTCTCCCTCCAAAACCATTACCAAATATACCCATCAATCTTAGGGACATTATCAATCTCAAGTAGAAACACACCTTGCCAAATTCATCTAACCTACCTAGTGACTAGCACTTTGAGGAGAACATTGACCCAACTAACGTGTCCTTGTTCAACTCCTACAATCAAGTTGAGTTCGAGACCATCTGAGTCCAAGTTTGAGTCATCTAAGTCTAGATTTGAGTCTGTCAAGTCTTATGCTTCTTTCTTTTCTTTTGATTCCTTAATTTTCTGAGGTTAGAGTAAGAGTTTGCCATGTATTTTTCCCTTTTGAGATTGTAATTGATATCTTTAATGAAAGGTTTGAATTTTTCATCTTATATCTCGTGGGTATCCTTTTTGAATCCAACTCGAAAGATACACCATAAAAAAGGAAACAAAAAATTAATTAAAGAAAGGGGACAAGAAAATCAATGCATTTTGGCTACAGATGACATAAATTACACCATAACATCATGTTAAGTTAAAGACTGAAGATGGAATAGCTTTTAGAACTACACATCAAGGCTATCCTTCCTTAAGCTAAGTCGAGATATTTTTTTTATTTGGGGCAAAATTCCAAAATCTCAATTAGGCATGAGAACATCTTAACAGCTATAGATCATTTTATAAAGAGGATCGAAGAAGGGCCATGTCAAGTTTTGAATTTAAGAAGTAGTCAGTTTGCTGAAATGGGGAAACGCCGAATGAACATATGCAAAGCAAGATTGCCATGCCTAACTTTTTTCCCACACTGTATCAAAAACTATGTGCACTTGATTCTCCCTAAAAAAGGAAAAGAATAAAAGCAATGTAAGGAATAAGTAGGCAGCCTAGCCTAAGTATAGTCCAAATCATAGTAAAAATTATCTTTTGCCCTTGATATTAAATTAATCGCATACCTTGGAAGAAGAAGAAAAAGAAGAAGGAGAAGAATAAGAAGAGAAAATGGCTTACCAAGCTGAAAATCTAAAAGTGCAGCTTAGCCAAAAATTAGAATAAGCTCATTTGGATGAACATCCAAAAGGGCAATTATGATAAAAGTTATAACTTAAAAAAAAAAAAAAAGAGATAATGTGTCATTCAAATTGGATTCTATTCTGACTCATATCAAAATCCATCTATTTGAATCTATTGAGTTGGTCTAAATAATTTATCCTTCTTTGTCTATTACATGAATAGTCAAACAATTGTATCCTCCTCAGAGTCATCTTTCATTGTGCTGCTCTTTTCTTCCCTTGATTATTGAAAGGGTGAAGAAAGTTTTCAAGTTGAGTATCGAGTCATCATAAATAAACTCTCTCTTACCCATCATCAGGGGTGTGTCTTTTGTAGAAATTCACTTTTGTCGAGTAACCTTTGATTAGTCCACCACCTCTTATCAAAGGCATGATCTCAAAGTCATGTCTTCCTATCAAAGTGCCTAAGATCCAAACTAGATGACTCCTTTTACATTTTTAAATGTCCATCTTGACCTCTATGCTAACTCAACTAGACCTAAAAAGCATCATCCCTAAGAGTCCTCTTAGCCCTGATAATGAACTCTTTCCTCTCTATGAATCATTGTGAAAAAAAAAAGGAGAACAACAACCACAAAGCTAAAACCCTTGGCAGAATTAGAATTAATTAAACCTCTAGAAAATTTGCATCGCTTAAGCCATACGTTGGAAGCCCACAACTCACTTTGAATCCCCATTTTCTTAGCAAAATGAAAGCCATGCACACTTTTTAAAATCCCTAATATCAAATCCCAAGCCAATGTAGAAAGCCTATCTCCCATTTTTAAAGCCCCAATTCTTTGATGAAACCAAGCCACTTTAAGGTTCCCACCATGAACAGAAATCAAAGCATATCCCTCTCTCTGCTTAAAGAAAGTTTGATCTCCAAAATCCAAGTCTTTTAAAAAAGCATAATTACACGAACTCTCCAAACTTATCCAAGTCATTTTCCCTTATAGTTGAAACCTTGTCATACGAAGACCATAATAAGTCCTCATAGAGTAGACCCACCAATTATTTGTTCAACCTTAAAGCCCTAGTCCCTTTGCAAAATCTAAACTAAACTTTTCAAAGAAATCAATCCTCAAAGTTCGAGCCATCTTCATATCATCCTAACAACTAAAACATCCACTAAGGCTAAAGCCCATTTTCAAAGTCTCGTCAGGAGCAAAACCTGGATTTTTTCACTTTCTTTTTTTCAAAGGAACTATTGAGCCACTTGGAGTGAACCATAAATCTTTGTCATCTATGCTAACCTATAAATCTCCTCACAACCACAAGCTTTCAAAATCGAACTAGGAGTAAACCATTGACACCCCATTACCAAAACCAATCTTTCCTCTAAAGTCTTGGGATGCCTAAACAAATAAATTTCCTTCTGAACATGAAATAAGCCACCTGCTTGCTAAATCCTGGCTATCCCATTTTCATGATAAGCCCCAATCCATGTCAAAATAGTCAAATTGTTGCCTTCCAAAATGGAGCATCTTTCTAAAATTACCTTTTTAGATAGTTAATTATTGGTTTAAGGCATCTACCTTGCATAAACACCCTTGTGCTTAAGGTCTAGATTACCTATCATTATTATCACTCAAAAACATCACATAATTGTAATTGTCAAACCTTCATCAGATAGCCTTAGGAATCCATTAAAAAAATCAAAATAAACATCTCATAAGCTACAAGCCACTTTTAGGAGTCAGAATTGCATGCAAATTGCATTTATGATATGCATAGAGCAAACCCGTGAATCCACCCTCTTGCATCCTTACATTTATCCATTACGTGCATCATCACAAATTATTCATAGTGCATAAATTATCTATAGTGTAGAAGTTAAACAAAATATCCGTGAACCCAAAGCATGCATACATAAACATGTATCACCTGTGTGCTAACATCTATACATATCATTTACAATCATGCACCCTTATGCATATATAGTGTTAATGGCCTCTCCTCCTTCATATGTACTAAATGTCATTCATAAAGAATTATCAAGAAAAAACTAGAGATGATCACCTCCATCCAATTGATAGTCATACTCTACTAGATGGACCACCCTATGAGTTCGCGGAGCATAATCCTAGATAATTTATGACTAAGGATCATTTTTTAAAATAAAAGTGAGTCCTACCAGGGGGCATCACCTTCAAATGCTCATCGGTGGCACATAAGTCAAATGCTCATTGCATTAAGCCAAACAAACCTCTCTCACTTTTAAAGACCCATCAAGTCTAGTGGCAATCCTATAAAATCTAACCAATGGAGTGTGACTTCCAAAGTCTCTTTACTCCAAGCAAAAATCTTCCAGCCTTCCAAAAGGTCCAACCCTTCACCTTCAAAAGCCTAAGTTTCCTTAGCATAATCAAAATCTTCTAACAATCTTTCAAGCCAACTTGCTATAGGCTAAAGCTCTCCTCTTAGCAAAATCTTTTCAAAATCTCTTGAGTTGACTCACTATAAGTTGAGGCTCTCTTCTTGCTAAAATCTTTTCAAATCTCTTAAGCCATAGGCCGAGGCTCTCACCCTACTAAAATCATTCAAGCTGATTCGCTATAGGCCGAGGCTCTCCTCTTAGCAAAATCTTTTCAAAATATCTTGAGCTGACTCACTATAAGTTGAGGCTCTCCTCTTGTCAAAATCTTTTCAAACTCTGACTAGTCATAGGTTGAGGCTTTCCTCTTACCAAAATCATTTCAGCTGACTTGCCATAGGCTAAGGCTCTCCTCTGACCAAAATCATTTTAGAATCGTTTGAGCTAACTTGCCACAGGATGAGACTAGTCTCTTACCAAAATCATTTTAGAATTTCTCGAGCCAACTCTCTATAGGTTAAGGCTCTTCTTTTACTAAAATATCTTATCCAAAATCCATCAACACCCATAAATGTCCAAAAATGATCACCTAGACATCCCTATAGTTTCTTTTTCCACCTCTTTTACCTATAAATTCTAGAAACAGTCACCTAGACATCCTTGTGGCTCATTTTTCCACCTCTTTTTACCAAAATGCATCAATTTCACCCATAAATATTCAAACATTGACCTAAACATCCCTTTGGTTCCTTATACCATCCCAACTCCTAGGTTTACTATAATTATAATTGCCTTACATATAAGATAATTTTGATGAGGGGGTAGTTATAAACCCTTAATTTTACACCTTCATCATCCAAACACAGCCTAACACTTGCTAAGTTTAGTGCACTACATAGAGCTAGTACGATGGCCCCGCTAGCTGGTTAGTAGGCGAGGGTTCGGGGGTAGCACCATAAAAGAAAAATTAGACTTTAAGTACATTACTATTTGGACACCCAATTTTCTAACTTGTTCTAATATCAATCTTTAAAAAAAAAAAAAAAAAAAACTTGCCACGTCAGTTGCCATAAGATAGACCTGCGGCATCACACTAGTGTCTGTGCGGCGTTGTAGGTGCTACTTGCAGCTGGCCATAGATGGCAGCTACTGCACTAAGCAGTGCCTATTGCCACGCCTCATGGCATGGACCCCCATTTTCAGTTCAAAATGCCCCCAGCCTAATTTTTTTAGCATTTTTAGTCTTTTTCCAGCACTACTCTTCATGTAATTTGACATTTTCTTCCTAAAATGCCCTTACCCACACTTTTCCTATAAATACCTCATAATTTCTTCTTTTTCTATCTTCACCCCTTGAATTTGAGTAGATTGCAATTCTCAAATTCCTTTTTTCTTCTCCCTCCAATCACTCTTTTTAAATTAATTAATTAGTCATTTTAAATAAGTAATTGCCCTACCCTAAGCTAAGTTAATTAATCCTTTTACTTAACTAATCCTTTTTTTAAAATTAATCACAAAGTTAATTAATTAATTAATTCTTTTAATTAATTAATTACTTTTTTCAAAATCAATCCTAACTAATTAATTAATTAATCCACCCATTATCATCATATTAATTAGTTTAATTAATTAATCATTTTAATTAATTAATTAATTAATCCATTAATCAATCTAATTCTCCGGTATCAATAAAACAAAACTTCGGTCTGACAAAAACTCCATCCAACTCACACAAAGGTATAAACACCTTCTCTTACCACACAACCTATAAATCAAATCAAACCAAATCAATCAATTTGTAAACCCCTTCACTTAGTCGTGGAATGAACTATGTGAGATTTGATCCCTATTCAATTGGGTACGTATGCATGTTTGAAATTTAAATCCAAACATCAAATCTAATTTCAAATTAACTTCATTTTCTATTTACTTTCAATTGTAATTATCTATTCTTTATACTTTTGTAAGGAAATATGTGGTCTTCCTAGAATCCCATAAGGGTTAGAGAAGACATCCCATTCAATATATGTAATTAATTATTTAATTATTTTTGGAATTAAGGAGTGATTATGCATTTTCCTTAAAATCCATAAGGACTAGAGGGAATACTCTCCTTAATTTGTGGATGATTTATTTAAATTGCTCTTTTTATTTTCTCAAGCACTCATACTTATATCATGCATTCATATTATGCCATGTTCATGTGTTTTTCATAGTTGTCATTTAATACTTGTTATTCATGAAATTAATTTTAAGTCAAATTAAACTTAAGAGCCAAATCATGATTATTTAAAACCAAAAACCTAGTCCCCGAGCTCAACCTGGTTCGAAGTTAGTGATTTTATCCTTTGATAAATTAATTAACTAAAATTAATGAATTAGAGTCACAAATGGATTTTTTTTCCTTAAATTTTTCATTAAAAAATAAATTAGGGTGGCGATTACCAAAATCATTTTCAAATCACAAATAAATTTTTTGAATGATAGCCATTCTAATTATGAGCACCGAAACTCATTTCATGACCTCCTTAAAAATCACTTGCCTTTCATTAAATCATTTCTTGAGTGAGGGAGGGGCATTCTGGTGAGCCCTCACAATTCCAAGGAACTTCTAAAAAAATTTTCTATTAGAAGTGAGACTCTTGATGATATCATTTCATCATAGAAAAGTATTTGATAAAGCTGGCTTAGGTTATAAAGTTGAGTACAATGAAAAGAAATATCATACATTTTCAATAAAAATGATTTTCAACCCAAAAGCCTATGTAAATGTGTTTTGCAAATATCATGGGCATGTCTTTGGTAGATGTACTATTAGACTTGGGAGACCATTTACTATTAAGAAGGTTAGGATTCCAAAAGGATCAAAACCAATTTCTAAGAGTGTGTGGGTTTCTAAGAGAACTAACATGAATGGACCCAAAACAGCATGGGTACTCAAAAAATGAATTATTTTTGTATTGTAAATGGTTTACTACTCCAAGAAGCACAAATGGGTGATTGATAGTGGATGCACTAAGCATAAGACTAGAGATGAGGAGCAATTTATCAATCTTGAAGTCAAAAAGAATGGAAATGTGAGCTTTGGAGGCAACTCTAAAGGCAAAATTGTTGGTGTTGGCAAAATTGGTAACAATAATCTCTCTATCTCTTAAGTCTTGTTTGGTGATAATTTGAAACATAATTTGCTTAGTGTTAGTCAATTATATGATAAAAGGTATAAGGTCATATTTGAATCATTTTCATATGAGGTTATAGAACATCAAAACTAATAAGATAGCATTAATTGGTTACCATTAAGGCAATGTGTACATGGTGGACCTAAACAATAATGGGAACAAAAATCTTTGTTTATATTCTTCAAAAGATGAAGATTATCCTTATGGCATAGAAGATTAGGCCATGCTAGTATATGTGAGGCCTCACCCTAGCACCATCCCAATCTACTAAAGGGAATCGAAATGCTCATTTTGAAAAAACATCACGATTGGAACCTGCTATGAGTTTAGAAAATTGTATTTTGTAAGTTGTAATTTACAAAAAGAGTCACCACTTTAATTTTATTTATTTTAGTTGGGAAAATTAAAAGAAAAACCCAATTAGATTGACTCTAAAATTATACCATTTATCCTAAGAAAAAGCACTAGTCCTTGAATGACCAAAAAGGGCTCGGGTACTAGGTTATGGTTAAAACAATACAAAAAATTAGTTTGACTTAAATACAAAATAGATTTTATAAAAAAAAGTTTTTATGTATGCATGAACAGATATAATATGATGCATGAAACAAATATTATTCATGTAATGCGTGGCAAATATGAGATAATTACAATTACAAAATGCGAAAAAATATAGGAAAACTACTTAAAAACTATTACAAGTAAAAATGTCAAAATTAGGGAATCTTTTCTCTAGCCCTTATAGGTCCTAGTAAAAGCACACATTCCTCAAATATAATCTAAACAACTAAAGTAAGAAAAGTAATAAAACAATTGTAATAAAAAGAACTAAAATTTTGACTTTTATTTAAGAAAAGCAATTTCAATTCTAAACTATGTGAAGAAGGTAATAGAGAGAAGAAGTTGTTAGTTTTAGCAGAGTTGATGCCTTAGAGATGGCATGCCTGCGTATCCCTTTGAATAGGAATTAAACCCACGTAGTTCTTCCTTCTTATGAAGGAGGGGTTTTTAAGTTATTGCCTTTTTTATCATGTTTGATTGATTTTAAAGGCTTAGGAATTTGTTAATTAGGTAAGATTTTAATTAACAAAAATTAGATCTTTTTAAATTTAGATCTTAAAATTAGAATTAAAAAGGAAAAGGAAAGAACATTTACCTTAGGCTTTCGGCGGTAAGGAATATAGGGAGCAAGTTTAGTACCAAATCTAAGTTTCACCTTGGCTTAGGGATAGCACGAGCACTCCTTTTGAAAAAAAGAATTCTTGAATAGCATGAACTCTTCTTTAAGGGACTTGGATCACACCCTTGCTTGAGTACCACGAATTCCTTTTGAAAGAAAGAACATGAATTACAACTTTTCTTGATTAGGAGGCATAGAGATAGGGTTTTAGGTGATTAGGAAGCTTATGATAGGGTCTTATGTGATGGAAAAAGTTTTGGAATGGGGTTTTAGAGATAAGGAGGTTTAGAAAGAGGTTTTGATGATTGAGAGGCTTAAGAATAAGGTTTAGAAAGCTTTAAGGGGAGTATAGAAGTATGTAATTGAGTCTAAAAGTTATTAGGAGGTGTAAGGTATTTATAGGATAAGTCTAAGGGCTTAAAATAATGAATTTTTGGTGTGCAATTAGGAAAAAACATGTTGCGATAACTGATCATAGGCTGCAATAACCACAAAGCCAATTGCGTTAATCACAGGGCCTACTATGGTAGCTAATTGGCTATTGCAGGGACGTCAGTGGCAACTACAGCAGTGAATATGAGTTGCCGCAATCTGCCCACGGGTTGCCGCAGCTCATTTTTCGGCTTGTTCTCATCTGTTTCTGATATGATTTGGGCCCAATTTGATTCTATGAGTTCTTAGTCGAGTGTTGGTTATCTAAAGGTGTAGGTTTTAGGAACTTTATTTTTTAGCGGGACCACTATATTGGCTTTGTATTGCGCATTAATCTTAACAGGTGTCAAGCTGTGCTTGGATCCCAAGGGTGCAAATTTGAGGATTCACAGCTGCCCTCTCATTAGAATTGGCTTTGAGCAAAAGGCGATTATGATGATAGTGAACCTTGGGAAGAGGTGCCATGTTGGACACTGGGCTTGTGCTCATGCCACGTCAGATTTTTGGCTTATGTGTTCTTATGGCATGTCAGATTTTGGGTTTATGCCATATTAAATTTTGGGCTTGTGATATCTGTTTGTGTTTGTCATGCATAAAGGCATTCATGCTTTGTGCAAATTGAACCTTATGAAGAATAAACATGGTATAAGAATATAAACCTTTTGGGAGAGGGCGCTTAGGATACATGAGGTTTTGTTAATAGCTATCGGTTCGACCTTGACATTAGATATCAGAATGGTCTTAGTGAATTTCAATTAAGGCTATTTGTCTAGCCTAAATGTTAGAGGTAAAGATGGTTTTGGTGAATTTCAATAAAGGCTATCTGTCTAGCTTAAATGTTGGAGGTAAAGATGGTTTTGGTGAATGTCAATCAAAACTATTTGTTTGGCCTGAATGTTGGAGGTAAAGATGGTTTTGATGAATGTCAATCAAGACTATCTATTTGGTTGGAAAGTTAAAGGTAAAGATGGTTTGGTAAATTTCAATCAAGGCTATTTATCCAGCCTAGACTTTAAGATTTGGAGATTTAGTCTATCCTAAAAGGGGGAGATTTGGGAGTTCAAATTGGTTTAACAAGGCCACCTATTCAGCCTTACTTTTGTGGAGATTATGATTAAAGTTATCAGTTTGATTTTGATGTTTGGGAGGATTGGGATCAAAGCTATTTATTCAACTTTGGTGTTGGGAGGATTAGGATCAAAGCTATCTGTTTGGCCTTGATGTTGTAAGATTTAGAGAAGATTATATCTCTGAAAGACGAGGGGTGTAGGAACGTCAGTATGGGTGGCTTGGCTCGGTTTGCCTCTGGAAAGTTACGGTTAAGGATTAGTCCTTGTAAGGAAAGGTCTTGGCTAAAGATTGGTCATTAGGAGGATTGGTCAGGTAGGTCTTTAGAACGATAGATTAGTCTTGAGATGTTAGGTTAGGTTGTGTTATGTTCAGATCAGGTCAAAAACTATCACTTGAAAATTCAGGTTGCGAGATTTGAGTAAAGACAATTAACCCAATAGAGCATTTGGGTTAGTGGATTCATTAGTTGAGCTAACTTGATAAAGAGACCTTGAGCTTAAAAGAGTTTGCAAGTATTCCAAAAAAAGGCAATTTAGCCAAGAAACTTAGGCTTTAATGATGATAAGCCTTGGTTCTATTGACAAGCCCAAGCCTTGAGATTTTGCCAAAGAATTTGATAATAATATACCTAGGATGTATAATCCTTGGAAGGATAGGATGGTTGATTACTTGAAGAGATAATAGGCCTTGATTAAGGAGTTAGGGATAATGGTATTTTGAAGAAGATAGGAAGGATGCCACCTCGTGAGTTGACTCAGTAAGTTAGATACACAAACTAAAAGGTGAGACTAGACTCTGACTGATTTAGGATTAGACATGATGTGGTGATGATAGAATGAGCCATAGGAGGCTAAAAATTCTATATGGATGTGATGATTTCAATAAACACTTAAAGGGATATGACTTTATGAAAGGTAAGACTAATAGAATGATTATCTTTAGACGAGATAAGACTAACAAACTAGATAGTGAATCCAATTTGAATGAAACAGTGCTCCATCTTGAATTATTACTTCGAGTTGATTCCATCTTTTGGCTAAGCTACTTTTATGGGTTTTGATTACTTACTCTAAGCCGCCCTTCTGAGTTTCTCACTCTCTTTTTTTTTTTCTTCCTTTTTTTATTTTTTTTGAATTTTTCTTCTTTTTTTTCTTCTCTCTCTTTTTTTTTAGGTTGGCAAAACTATTTGTTTCATCTTGCTTGGAAAGGTTTGATTATGTTTAGATCATTAGGTTGGATTTATGTTTTCCTTCCCTTTTCAATTAGTAAGGCTATCTGTTCTACTTTGCTTATGAAGCTAATTGAGGATTGCCCCCAGCCTGTAGCAAGGATGGGAGCTTTGGTGTTCTATAGAATATTCAAATTTTGGCAAAGGGTTGTCAGCTTGGGGAATCTGAATGTTTTGCAAGGGATAGCAATTTTGGTGAAGGTTACTTTTAATGATCATGAATTCCTGACCCTTTGCATGTGATTCCTTATTGGCACAAAAATTCATTGTTTCATTGAAATTGGATGAAAAGAAACATATAAAGAAAGGAACTTTGTTAAATAATGTCATATTTCCTTATTACAATAATAATGACTTTAACAAACTCAATGGGGTGACTATGACAAACAGACTTGAAAAAGATGACTCTAATAGACAGACTCAGAAAATATGACTCTAATAGTCAAACTCAAAAAAATGACTTTGATTTAAATAATGATTCAGACTTTAATGACATAGACTCTTATCGGTATCCTTCTTGCCTTATTGACTCACTAGGTAGGTTAAAAGGTTGATGGGTAAAAGAGGCTTTTATTGACAATAAAGTTTTGGACTGATTCTAGATAGGTCAGGTTTAGCTAGAGTCAAATTCTTCAATGTTGGGTTCAAGTTCTTCCTCAATGTCCAGGTCAATAGTGGTAGTCTTTGATTTACTTTAAAGGTGACCTTTAACCTTGGATGCAGTTGCGATCAAAACTTTGAAAGTGGGTAGGTATTATGTTAACAAGGGATCTTCATAGTTTGAAAGTAGATTCTTGATGAGTATATCTACTTGTTCTTGCTCAGTTGGCCTGTTTACCATTAGAGCAATTTTGGCCCTCCACCGTGTAAGGAAGGCAGAGAAGGTCTCATTTGAAAGTTGCTTAATGCTTTCTAAATCCCTTCTTGTAATGTCCACTTCAATATTATAGTGATATTGTTTAATAAATGCCTTGCAAATGTCCTCCCAGGTCTATTTTTGGGTGTCATCCAAGTTAACAAATGATCTTAGGGCAGTATTAGTAAGGGTTTGCTGAAAGAGTTGAGCAAAGAGCTCATTGTTGATACCAAGGGGATTCATTAGCCCCATGTACATCTTTAAATAGACCTTGGGGTATATAGTACTATCAAATCTGTCCAAATTTGGCATCTTGAACATTGGTGGTAAACAAGCATTAGGGAAGAGGCTTAACGAACTTGTATCAACAATGCTTCCCTCTTCTTTAGACTTTTCATGGACTTTTCCATAGCTTCCAATTTGAGTAGGAAGACCTCGAGCCTAGGATTACATACGGTTTCCCTCCCTTAGGAAGGATTTATAGGAAAAAAGGTGATTTGTGGTTGTTTAGTGGGTGTTAGGTAGGAGAGAGTGTTTATTTGAAGAATATTAGGTGAGGGAAGTGATTGAGATGTTGGCTTGGTAAAGGAAGTAGAAGCATGGGCTTGAATTGATGTCAAATTTTGGTCTAGGTTGAGTGGATTTTAGAGAGTGGGATTTAGGGTTTGGTTTATGCTAGCTCAGCTTAGCATGTTTTGGACATCATTTAGCATGGCCTCCTTTTAGGCTTGCAATTGGGCCTGAATTTGGGCCGCTGTCTTTTGAGCATCTCTTCTTATTGCTTTAATAGTTTGGCCAAAATTGTATCTATGACATCTTTATCGAATCCAATAGACATCTTGCAACCTTAGAAAGGGGAAAAGAGATGGGTTAGTATCAAGCTTTGGAAAATATGGTTATGGTGGGGTATGACAAACCAAGGACCTTAGGTTTAATGCCAATGGATGACAGTGATGGTGTATAGGTAAAGATGAGGGTAGGTTTATGATGTTAGCTATATCGATATTTAACTAGGGGAGTTAGGTTAGATTTTAGCTTTGAAAACTAGGTCAGGATTTAGCTTTGAGTGGCTAGGTTGGATTTTAACTTGGAGTAGCTAGGTCAGAATTTAGCTTTGAGTAGCTAGGTCAAAATTTAGCTTTGAGTTACTAGGTCAGAATTTAGCTTTAATGAACTAAAGAGTAGTTTGGAAGGCTAGGCCAAAGTTTAGCCTTGAGTAATTAGGATTATGATGAATGGTTTACCGCGGGCTTAAGGATAGAGTGACCATGGGTTTTGCGATTGGGTTATAAATGTACCATGGATTGGGATGTTAGGTGGACCAGGGGTTTGGGGATAGTTAAACAATAGGCTTAGATGGGCCATGGGTTTGGATAATACTATAAAAGATGAAACAAAGTCAGGTTTTAGTTTGAATAAGGACTGTGGATAAGAATAAATCTAGGTCAGTGTTTAGCTTTGGTAAGGATTGTTGAGGATAAAGCTAGATCAGTGTTTACCTTTGGTAAGGATTGTGAAAGATGAAAGCTAGATCAGTGTTTAGCTTAGGTAAGAATTGTGAAAGATGAAACTAGGTTGGTGTTTAGCTTTGATAAGGATTGTTAAGGATAAAGCTAGATCAGTGTTTAGCTTGGGTAAAATTGTGAAAGATGAAAGCCAAGTCAATGTTTAGCTCAGATAAGAATTTTGAAAGATGAAAGCCAGGTTAGTGTTTGGCTTGGGTAAGGAAGATGAAAGCTAGGTCAATGTTTAGCTTAGATAAGGATTGTGAAAGATAAAAACTAGGTCAGTGTTTAGCTTGGGTAAGAATTGTGAAGGATGAAACTAGGTTAGTATTTAGCTTGGATAAGGAAGATCAAAGCTAGGTCAATGTTTAACTTGGATAAGGATTGTGAAAGATGAATGCTAGGTCAGTGTACAGTTTGGGCAAGAATTATGAAGGATGAAGCTAGGTTAGTGTTTAACTTGTATAATGGTTATAAAGAATAGAGCTAGGTGAGTGTTTAGCTCATATAAGAATTATGGATAAGGATGAGGGTACCATAGATGGATTTATTTTTAGTATGCATTTGACATGGGTTTAGGTGAACCATGAGTTTTGGGTTTTGACCATGGGTTTAGGTGGACTATGGGTTTTGGGTTTTGACCATGGATTTAGGTGGACTATGGGTTTTGGGTGTAAAGATGTTTGGATAGGTTTTAGACTCTTTATAAGATTCAAGTTATGCATGTATGTATGTATGAATGATTAAAAAAGGTTTCATGAAATACCAAGTTTAGTATTATAGAGCATACAATCCTAAAGGAAGGTTCTATAAGTCATTACATGAAAGTGTAAGGGTGGCTTGAAAGGGAACTCGTCACACTAGAGATGCGATATACCTAACCACATATGAGTCAAAGAGTCTCGTGTAGGTCCAACGGTACTTGCATACTCATTACACCTCTAAAAAGATTAGAAGATGCGTCACGGGTTGGATGATTTCACTATCGGCAAGCAGACCTAAGGAAGGTTGCCCACTCGATGTCACTTTCTATCCTTTATTTTCCTAAGAAACCAGGGTTTTAGACAAGGAGCCCAATGTAGTGATGCATGAAAAGCTATCTTATACTAAAAGCCAAACTTTTTGTTTTTTCAAGAGTATTCCACTTTCATCTTTTATTTTGAAAAAAAGATTTTGGAGTCCCTAATAGAGTCGCCAATTGTGAGGCCTCGCCCGAGCACCGCCTTGATCTGCTAAAGGGAATCAAAATGCTCATTTAGGAGAAACATCACGACTGGAACCCGTTATGAGTTTAGAAAATTGTATTTTGTAAGTTGTAATTTATAAAATAAGTTGCCACTTTAATTTTGTTTATTTTAGTTAGAAAAATTAAAGGAAAAACCCAATTTGATTGACTCTAAAATTATACCATTTATCCCAAGGAAAAGCACTAGTCCTCAAATGACCAAAGAGGGCTTGGGGACTAAGTTTTGGTTAAAACAATACAAAAAATTAGTTTAGCTAAAACAATACAAAAAATTAGTTTAGCTTAAATACAAAATAGTTTTTGTAGAAAAAAGTTTTTACGTATGAATGAACAGATATACTATGATGCATAAAATAAATATTATTCGTGCAATGCATGGCAAATATGAGATAATGACAATTACAAAATGTGAAAAAATAGAGGAAAACTACTTAAAACTATTACAAGTCAAAATGTCAAAATTAGGGGATCTTTCCTCAAGCCCTTATGGGTTTTAGGAAAAGCACACATTCCCCAAATATAATGTAAACAACTAAATTTAGAAAAGTAACAAAACAATTATAATAAAAAAAACTAAAATTTTGACTTTTATTTAAGAAAAGCAATTTTAATCATAAACTATGTGAAGAAGGTGATAGAGAGAAGAAGTTCTTAGTTTTAGCGAAGTTGACGTCTTCGAGATGGCATGCCTGCGTATCCCTTTGAATGGGAATCAAACATCATGTAGTTCTTCCTTCTTGTGAAGGAGGGGTTTTTAAGTCATTGCCTTTGTTATCATGTTTTGATTGATTTTAAGGGCTTAGGAATTTGTTAATTAGGTTAGATTTTAATTAACAAAAATTAGATCTTTTTAGATTTAGATTTTAAAATTAGATTAGATTTTAATTAACAAAAATTAGATCTTTTCATATTTAGATTTTAAAATTAGAATTGAAAAGGAAAAGAAAAGAATTTTTACCTTAGGCTTTTGGAGGCGAGGAATGTAGGGAGCGAGTTTGGCACCGAATCTAAGTTTCACCTTGGCTTGGGGATAGCACGACCACTCCTTTTGGAGAAAAAAGCATTCTTGAATAGCATGAACTCTTCTTTAAGGGACTTAGATCACACCTTCCTTCAGTACCACAAATTTGTTTTGAAAGAAAGAACTTGAATTGCACATTTCTTGATTATGAGGCTTAGAGATGGGGTTTGAGGTGATTAAGAGGCTTATGAATTGGGTTTTATGTGATGGAAAAGGTTTTAGAATGGAGTTTTAGAGATAAGGATGTTTAGAAAGAGGGTTTTAATGATTAGAAGGCTTAGGAATAGAATGTTTTGGGGAGAGTATAGAAGTATGTAATTGTGTCTACAAGTTATTAGGAGGTACAAGGTTTTTGTAGGGGGGTTTGGGGGCTTAAAACAATGAATTTTTGATGTGAAATCAAGAAAAAACACATTGCGGTAATTGATCATGGGCTGCGGTAACCATAAAACCCATTGCTGTAACTGCAGGGCCCACTGTAGTAGCCAATTGGCTACCATAGGGATGGCTGCAGCAACCGCAGCTAGTTGCGAGTTGCTGCAATCAGTCCACAAGTTGCGTAGCTCATTTTTTTGGCCCTGTTCTCATCTGTTTGTGATTTGATTTGGGCCTAGTTTGATTTTATAGGTTTATAGTCGAGTGCTAGTCGTCTGAAGATACAGGCTTTAGAAAATTTATTTTTCAGCAGGACTGCCGTACTGGCTTTGTGTAGCATATTAATCTTAACAAGTGTCAAGTTGCACCTGGATCCTAAGAGTGCAAATTTGAGGGTTCACAGTATAGATGTAATCTCAAAACTTTCAAGAAAAGAATTATTTAATGGTTTGCCTATTTTTCAAAAAGGAAAATGTTTGTGATGCTTGTGTAAAAGGAAAACACTTTAAAAGTTCTTTTAAACCTAAAACTATTGTTTCAACTCCTATACCTTTATAATAAATTCATATGGATTTATTTGGTCCAACTAAGACATCTAGCCTTGGTGATAAACATTATTATCTTCTTATTGTTGATGACTATTCTAGGTTTACAATTTTATTTCTTGTTCATAAAAATGATGCTTTTGATGCATTCACACCACTTGCAAAAGTTTTAAAAAAAGGCTATACAATTTCATGCATTAGAAGTGATCATGGTAGGGCTGGTGATTCATGTCTATGAGTCATAAATGGGTTGTGTTGAGAGACCTATTATGAACCCATAATTTTGCACCATTATCATCTAGCTTCACCATGGCACTTACTAAGTTAATGCGCTACGCGGAGTTGTTACGGTAGTCCTGCTTTTCAGTTAGCAGGCAGGAGTCCAAGGGCACTAAGAAACTTTTTTAGCCTTCAATTTTATTGCTACTAGACATCCAAATTTTCTAAACTCCAAACTAACCAATCTTTAAAAAAAAAAAAAAAGGTTAAGCTGCACAAGCCTAGTACAGATCTGTACAGATATTTCTTAATGAATTGAAAAACCTTATTTTTTATTGATACACATAAGTCATAAGTGACCTCTAACATTGGATATCATGACCACATTATTAGAAATGAATGTTAAATGGTTGTTCATATTCCATGAATCCTTTGATCAATATATAGGTATACCAAAATTCTTTTGTCACAAAATATTGACTAGGTCATAGTGGATGTCAAACCTATTACCAAAATATGATGAACATACCATTCCACTTTATTCTTGATAAAATTAAAATACCACTAAAAACACACTTTCTAGTCAATCTAAAATACCTTGCTAGGGTTTAATACTGATGTTATGCCTTATCCTCGATCCTTCTTTACATTCATTCTTGCTTACAGAGCTAGTTATCTTTCTACCCTCACAAATAGTTTAAACTTTTCTTATTCAACATACCGATGCACAACTATCTTAGGGCATGGGTAAGTTTAAGGCCACCAAACACCCATAGAACCTTTTGTACCCTAGATACATACTTTAAGTTAACCATATTAGATTCATCAATGACAAATGTGGGCCAACTTAATTCATTTAATTAAATAAAAAATCTATGTTCAATTAAAACCTCTTCATTTTATTCATTTAAATCACTTCAATATATAAAGTCTTCTTTATACAGTATACAAAGCTCTAAGATACACCAAACAATAATTATACAAATATAACCTAAATTTATACTAACAATTATTCTAACTCTAGCTTAGGTACCTTCCTTGTGATAAATAACTAGAGCCTCTTCATAAGAGTCATAATCCTTTTGCTTCTAACTTCTCCAATATCACTACTGAAAACTTGTAAGCTAAAGTCTAAAATCCACAAATGATGTGGTGAGCCATTAAATCTATAAAATTATAGAAATGCATGTTGGATTTAAAGGTTTAATGAAAATCATTAAGTATTAATAATAGCATAGGATAAACAATAATTCACATGATGAGGGGAACATATCATTAATTTAGCAATCAATATGAAAGGCAATAAAATTTCAAAAGAATTGAAGAATTAAATGTATAGGAGTTCATCATTTTATCTGATAGAAACAAACTTTAGGGAGCTCAAGTTTATCATAACCACATTAACATAAGTCCCACATCATTATCTATTAGAGATATAATGGTGGGATGAACCATAATCTCAAAAGTCTCAGCTATTAGTAGCATCATTGTAATATTATCATGGTATAATATATCATAACTATCAAAGGCACTCATGAGCAAGGTCAGGTGCACTTCATAACTGTTAAGGGCTGCTATAATACTCTAGAAAAATCTTCGCATGCCTGCAAGGATACTTCTAACTTAATTTATAGATCTGATTAGTTAAGTCACTAGTGCATTTGGTCTAAATAGTTTCCTTATTAGTTGGGTATTCTATCAGTTTAATTTCATCAATCAATAAACAATAATATTAAGGAAGACTCTTATTACAATAAAAGGCTTCGTTTTACAATAGAAATGGATTCAGCGTGATTAGCCTTGCTTATCAAAGGATGGCTTTCACCCTAATGGCTTCACTGATTTCACTTTTTGATAGAGATTACAAAGTAATTCAATATTAAGTTACCCACTGATGGTGATGGTAATAATAACACTAGTGAAAGTAATAAAATCTTATTAGATTAGCAAAGGAATGGAATTCAATTAACTACATGGAAAAGAATATCATTATATTGTTCATGCATTTTATAACTTATATTTTATGATCTTACAATTCCATAATCTAACCTCACAAAATTTCCACCCTTCAACCTAAGCTCTATAGCACCCCTCGCGTTCTTTTTTCACCCTTAATTTCTCCATCAGCCTAGGGTGTAGCTTCTCCTGTAAAGTCAAAGAATCTTAATTAATGTCCTTCTTAATAACTCCCTAATCATTCTTTTGGTTTTGGGTTTCATTCATCAATTAGTTGTCTTCTTCTAAAAGAGAAGAATCAATAAGTGAATTAGTTTTAAGTCTTCCTTTTCATTGAAATTTCAGAACTTAGGCTTTTTAAGAAAGAGAAAATCTAACTGTTTCTTACTAGTGTGAACTCTCAATTTTACATCTTCATCATCCAACCGCAACCTTAACACTTGCTAAGTTGAATGAGCTAAAAAAAAAACTTTTTAGCCTTTAATTACATTGCCACTACACATCCAAATTTTCTAAAATCCATACCAACCAATCTCTAAAAAATAAAAAATAAAAAAAAGCCACCACGTCAGCTGCCATGCGGCAACCTTACGACGCCGCACCAGGCCTGTGCGGCACCTCAAGTCCAAATTGCAGCACGTTGCAAGTACAACTTGCAGCATGCTATAAGTACAACTTGCAGCATGCCCCACTAGTCTGGTGCAGTGCTGCACAAGCCTGGTGCGACACAGTATCTGTCTGACATGCATGGACCCCTTTCCCCCGCAAAAAAAGACCCTTTTACCCCCTTCTAATTCAATTTTCAGCCCTTTCTAGCCCTATCCCTTATTGTCTTTTCACATTTTCACTATCTAAACTACCCTCACCTACTTTTTTGATAAATACCCCCTCCACTTCTTATTTCAAACCACCTCTTGAATTAGTATTGATGGTTATCTACTAATTTCTCTCTTCTTCCCCCTCCAACCACTCTCTAATTAATTAATTAATTAATTAATTAATCTTTTTAGTTAATTAATTATCTCACCCTAATCAAGTAAATCAATCCTTTTAATTAACTAAAACTCTTTTTTTTTTAAAAATTAAAAATAATTAATTGATTAATCTTTTTAATTAATTAATTAATCATTTTTTTCCAAAATCAAATTAATCATTTTTCTAAATCCACCTTTCATTCAAATTAATTAATTAATCTTTTTAATTAATTAATCTATCTATCATTTCCATCATACTAATTAGTTAATTAATCATTTTAATTAACTAATTAATCTCCCAATCAATCCAATCACTCGGTCCAGATAAAACAGAACTTCAGTCCAGTAAAAATCTCCACCCTTTATAAACAAAGGTATCAGCCTTTTTCTCTTACCCACAAACCCAAATCAAATCAATCAATCTGATCAACCCTTAAACCCCTCTACTTAATTGTGAAACAAACTACGTGGGTTTTGCTCCCCATTCAATGGGGTACGTAGGCACATTTGGAATCTAAATCCAAATCTCTATCAATCTCTTTTTCCCTTTTTAATTTATGGATATTTTATTTTAATTTTCACCTTGCACTCATGTCATATTCATGCATTTTATTTATAATTATCATCTTACAATATTTGTTATTCATTAAATTAATTTTTAAGTCAAATTAAATTTAAGAGCCAAATTTATATTATTTAAAACTAAAAACTTAGTCCCCGAGGTCAACCTGGTTCAAGGCTAGTGATTTTATCTATGGAAAATTAAAGTAAAAATTAATAAATTGGAGTCAACTTCGGTTTTTTCCTTAATGTTTTTCCAATTAAATAAAATTAAGGTGGCAACTCCCAAAATCATTTTCAAAATCAACCAATCTGAACCTGAGGGTTCCATCGTGAGTATAAACCCGAATGAGCATCCCGATCCCCTCTAGCGGACTGGGCCGGTGCTCGGGCTAGGCGTCATAGCTGGCGACTCTACTGGGGACTGATTGCCACCTTTTTTTCAATAAAAATAAAAATAAGAGGATTACTATTTTGTTAAGGAAAAATTTTTCAAAAATAATCTCCATTTGACTCATGAAGTATAATTTGACTTTCATGCATCACTTTGCATAATAAAGGCTCCTTACCTAAACCATAGTTTTAGGAAAACTTTTGAATGGCGAGTAACATTGACTCGACAACTCTCTTTGAATATGTTGGGAGTTAGTGAAAGCATTCCACCCCGCGATAAATCCCCGATCATTTCGGTGGTGTAATGAGCAATCAGTACTGTTGGACCCATGTGAGGCTCCTTACCTCACATGTGGTTAGGTATATCGATGCTCTAGTGGGATAGGGACCCTTAAATCAAACCACCCTTCACCTTTGTGCATATAGTTGCCCTAGCCTTTGGCCTGAGGTTCCATGTACTGTAATAATTAATACTCTTGCATGTTCATGAAACCTTCACGCATCACGTCATGATCATGCATACATAATATGAGAAGCTCAACAAGGTCAACACTTAAACACCTTAAAGACCTAAACTGGTGGTCTGTTACCCCAAAATGCCTCCCACACTCACGCTATCAATATGTGAACCCGATGACCAACCATAGCGAAGGAATCCTTTTACCAATACACCTTCACATTCATGCCATTTTTCTTTCATAATTCTATTTTCTTACCCATTTTTTTCTGTCTGTTTTCTATTTCAAGGTACCAATGGCCAACACTTCTAACTTTGACTAAGAGGAGATGAGCACCTTTTTCACCGATCTCCTCAAGAAACAAGAGGAAACTTTTTAAGTTGCACTCATCACCACTCTTCAGATCTAAGCTGAAACTTTCACCAATGCTCTTAATGCCCAGTCTACAACCTTTACTGATGCCTTTAACTCCCTATGCCAGTCTATCATCAATGAGGTCAAGGAAATGACCAATGCCACTGTCACTCCCCCTCCTGCTCATGTTGAGCCTACATCTGCCTAAGCTGGGACTAGCCATGCTCCTACTTTTACTCCTCCTATTATCGATCTCACCGATAAAGGGAAAGCACATGAAAATCCAACCTCTCCTACTATGGACTTAAACATAATTACTCCCTCTCCCACTACGAATCCTTTTCAAAGTGGAGATTTCTCTAGCTTTCCCGAAGCTAAGAAATTGATGAAGAAAATTGAAGCCATGGAGAGAACACTCAAGAGCATCAAAAAGTATAAGGACATGATAGATGTCAACTCTTTAGCTCTCTTACCAAATGCACGAATTCCACCAAAATTTAAAATGCTGGTCATGGACAAGTTTAATGGCACCACGTGTCCCAAAACTCATCTCAAGATGTATGTAGGTGCCATGAGACCTTTCGGTGTGGACGATGAGCTCCTTGCTCAGTTATTCCAATAGTCCTTAACTAGAGCCACTATTAAGTGATTATTAGACCTCGACCAGAATCACAAAAAGACTTGGGATGACATATGTAATGTATTTGTCAAGCAAAACTACTATAACATTGAGGTGGATATCACCCATCGAGACTTGGAAACCACTAAACAAAGGCAAAAAGAATCCTTCACCGTGTTCCTTATAAGGTGGAGGATAAAAGTTGCATAAATGATGAATCATCCATATGAAGTAGAGCAAATTGACATCATTATCAAAAAAAACTCCTCCCCCAATATCAAGCTCATCTATAAACTCAATACCTCCCTAGTTTCAAAGCTCTTATTACCACAGCCACCAAGATTAAGGATTTAATTAAATTAGGATGAATCAAGGATGAATCCTCTAGGTATCACAAGAATAATAACTACACCACCAATACCACCAAAAGAGAGGAGGAGGAGGTAAATGTTGTGTCCTATCACCAACCGATGAAATTAGAAATAAGGAGGACTTTCTCTGAGCTGGGTATGCCCTTTAATATCATTTACAAGAAAGCCTTAGAGGCTAATCTAGTTAAGCCTTTAGACCCACGACCTCCTCCAAACCCCTTGCCTAAGGATTATAATGTTAATGAACACTGCAACTATCATCAAGGGCTGGGGCACAAAACTGATGCATGTAAGGTTCTGAAACACAAAATTCAAGACCTTATTAATAGCAGAGACATCATTGCTTCTAGACCCAAAATCTAGCACCATCATCAATATTTTTCTGAACCACCTAGCTCACTTGACCATCTCAGGCCTCACCCGATAACTGGTATTTTGAGAAGAATACCACTGCTATTGTGCCCCTATCCAAGTCTTCTAAGTCTATGTCTAAGTTACATAAAGTCTGAGTCTTTTGAGTATGCTTTCTATTAAATTTTTCTTTGAATTTTAGTTTGTTGGGCCTTGTCCTTCTAAGTTTATATTTTGCGTTCTAAGCTTATCTTTTAATGTACTTATGATAGGACTTTTATCAATAATAAAAAGTTTAAACTTTTTGATTTGCTTTAATTTTTTTTTTTGATTCACCATTAAACGGGACATCTTAAAAAAGAAAAAAAAAGAACAAAAAAAATGAAAAATATAAAAAATACAAAAAAATGATGAAAAAGGTAAAAGGATCAATCAATTATGGCACAAACAAAAAAATCCAAAATCCCATACATTACATTTGCATGGTATTAGTATAAAAGCTCATGAGCTGTTCTATACAAGACAAGATAGGGATGATCCAAGTGTTGTCATTCATGAAATCCCGACCTACACACACAAGAAACCTATCAAGGAGAAGCTGTGGAAAATGAAGATCATGATTATCAATGAAGATTAACCGAACACTTTAACTAAAAGATGAGAGACAAGGGTTCGCAAGAAGGAAATCTAGTTCTAGGAGAAATCCAAGCCCCTATCCATAATCCAAGAGGAAGTTCAAGGTAAATTGGGCTGGACAATGCAATCTCAAGAAGATCCTATCTGACGGAGGCACCATCTTCAAGGACGTGAACTGAAACAAATTCTCCCATCTTGGCAACTCGGACTAGTTGAAATGATACATCATCCAAAGATGACATATACATTTCATTTTTTATTTTTTATGCATATGTAATCAGAACTATGTGGACCTACTCCTCCCTAAAAGAAATAATCAACAGAAAAGTGATGTAAGGAATACGTAGGCAGTCTGACTCGGGTGCAATCCAAATCATAATACAAAATATTTTATTGCATCGCATTCTCATTCTCTTTATGCCTAGTATATCATTCACTTAATTCTTTCGCCTAAACAAAAAAAAAAGAAAAAGAAAAAGAAGAATGCTCACTAAACTGAAAACCTGAAAGGGTGGCTTAAGCAGAAATTAGAGTAAAAATAAAAGATGTCTCATTTAATGATGATCAAATCTTGCAAAATACAAACCCATCACTTTGACATAAAGGATGACCTTTTCAATGTCCTCTATAGCTTATCCTATATCGTGTAGTCCTATCAACTTGCAGGTATCAGTCTAGCTAGTCTTCCTTTACCTCCTAAGGTGCATACTCCTCATGCCCTCCTTAGAATCAGAGTCCATCACAATCTCCTTAAATCAGCACACTCCTCCTCCAGATCTCTATAGTCCCCTCTGCTATAGCAGTAGAAGTACCGATAGAATCAAAACTATTCACTACAGCAGTATCAGAAACCCTTTCTTGAGTATTGTAGTTCTAAAACTACATTTCCAAAAATCCTTCTCTATAATTCAGAAGATTGAATCCTCCTCTAAAGTAGTCTTTCTCTGAACCTCTAATGTAGTGTCATCCTATCCTCACTATAGTCACAGTCTCATTTATCATTGCCACTGTAGTTTGAGTCACTACTACAAGCTGTGATGTTGTAGTTCTAGTAGATCTCTAAGTCTCCTTCAAAGATTGAGTTGCCCTTCTATCTATGTTGCTGTCTTTGCTCCACTAATGGCTTCTCTTGTAGCCCATCCTTCCTCAGCTGTGTCACCCTCAGTAGTGCAGCCTGGTACTCTTTCTCAACTAACCAAACCACCTTTATCAACCACTTGTCATACCTCTCTATGATCCTAAGAGAAATTCTAAAATAAACAGCATGATAACTCCTCAGCCAGCCACCACCTAATAGCTCTAGCAATGGGAGCTGTGATATGTATAGACTATAAGAAAGAAAAACTGGGGGCATATCCTGAGTCTGCTCAATCTGCCTCAAGACCCTTATCCCCTAGTGGAAAGTCATTTAAACCAAGCCCAACAGGCGAACCACTTGACACCCATGGTCCCTGGTTATGAGAAATCTAATCCTTTGCCATTAATAGTGCTAAAAATATGTCCTACAAGGGTAAGTTGCAAGCAACCATCCTATTTGATCTTTGATCATCAATAAAGCATGTGCAGACCAAAAAACACGGGCCACCGGATTTCAAAACTTGAAGCAACCCCTTGTGATGCCACCATGGCAACTTTTCCATACCAGCCTAAGTTGAGTTCCTCAACTTTGTCGAGTTTTTCAGTCCAAAAATGCATGACTCCATAGAACACAAAAGTCATATAAGAAATTACATTCATAAAGCAAATGTGTGAATCCACCCTTATGCATCCATGCAACCATTCATTACAGGCATCACCACAAATCATGCATGGCATAAAAGTCAAGTAAAAGGTCTATGAATTCTAGAATATGCATGCATCATCTATGCACTAGTACCTACGCAATCATCTACAATCATACATCATCATCATAAGTTAAGCCAATAGCCTCACTGACATCTCCTTAAACTTACCAGTACTTCCTCAAAGTTGACCGATGCCTCTTAAAGCTTACCTGTGACTCTTTAAAGCTAAATGATACCTTTTCATATCTAATCAATAAAGCGTGACTTCTAAAGTCCCTCTACTCCCAGCAAAGTTCCTTTGAGCCTTTAAAAATGCCCAACCCCTCACATTCAGAAGCCTAAGTTTCTTTGGCACAACCAAAATCTTATCAGGATCTCTTGAGTTGACTCACCATAGGTCGAAGCTCTTCCCTTTATCTAAAACATTTTTAGAATCTATCTAACTAACTCGCCATAGGCCAAGGCTCTCCCTTTACCAAAATCTTATCAGAATCTTTCAAACCAACTCATCATAAGCCAAGGCTCTTCCTTAGAATATCGCAAGCTAATTCGCCATAGGTCGAGGCTTTCTTTTCACTAAATTATCTTGTCTAAAATCATTTTTACCTCTAGCATTAAGGCCAAACAGATAGCCTTGATTGAGATTTACCCCAAATCTTCTTTACCTCTAACAATAAGGCTGGACAGATAGCCTTGATTGAGATTTACTTCAAATCATCTTTACCTCTAGCATTAAGGCCAAACAGATAGCCTTAATTGAGATTTACCCCAAATCATCTTTACCTCCAATATTAAGGCCAGACAGATAGCCTTGATTGAGATTTACCCAAATCATCTTTACCTCCAGCATTAAGGCCGGACAGATAGCTTTCATTGAGATTTACCCAAATCTTCTTTATCTCTAACATTAAGGCCGGACAGATACCCTTGATTGAGATTTACCTCAAATCATCTTTACCTCTAACATTAAGGCTGGACAGATAGTCTTGATTGAGATTTACCCAAATCTTATTTACCTCCAATATTAAGGTTGGACAGATAGCCTTGATTGAGATTTATCCCAGATTATCTTTATCTCTAACATTAAGGCTGGACAAATAACCTTAATTAAAATTCACCAAACCTTCTTTATCTTCAACATTAAGACCGGATAGATAGTCTTGATTGAAATTCACCAAACTTTCTTTATCTCCAACATTAAGGCCGGACAGATAGCCTTGATTGAAATTCACCATAAGGCCAAACAGATAGCCTTAATTGAAATTCATCAAACCTTCTTTATATGCAACATTAAGGATGGATAGATAGTCTTGATTAAAATTCACCAAACCTTCTTTATCTTCTAACATTAGGGTCAAAAAAATAGCCTTAATTAAAATTCACCAAGACCATTCTCGCATCTAATGTCAAGGTCGAACAAATAGCCATTGATAAAATCTCAGTTATCCTAGAGGGCCTCCCTCTAAAGGATATGACAAGAACACACCAGCCCATAGTCTGACATGGAACATCTTCACAATGTTCACAGTCATCAGAATCACCTTTTGTTCAAAGTCAATTCTGATGAGGAGGCAACTGTGAACCCTCAATTTTACACCTTCATCATCCAACTGCAACCTTAGCACTTGCTAAGTTTAACACACTAAAAATTTTTTTTTTAGCCTTTAATTACATTGCCACTAGACATCCAAATTTCCTAAACTCCATACCAACCAATCTCTAAAAAAAAAAAAAAAAATTGGCATGCCGCAAGGCGCTGCACAAGACTGGTGTGGCACCACACCTGTCTGACGCATGTGGACCCCCTTTCCTGTGCAGAAAATGACCCTTTTACCCCCTATAGCCTAATTTTCAGCCCTTTCTAGCCTTGCCCTTCATTATCTTTTCATATTTTCACTACCTAAACTACCCTCACCCACTTTTCTTATAAATAACCCCTCCACTTCTCATTTCAAACCACCTCTTGAATTAGTATTGATAGTTATCTACTAATTCCTCTCTTTTTTCTCCCTCCAACCACTCTCTAATCAATTAATTAATCTTTTTAATTAATTAATTATCTCATCCTAACCAAGTTAATTAATCCTATTAATTAACTAAAACTCTTTTTTTAAATTAAAAATAATTAATTGATTAATCTTTTTAATTAATTAATTAATCATTTTTTTCCAAAACCAAATTAATCATTTTCCTTAATCCACCTTTCATCCAGATTAATTAATTAATTTTTTTAATTAATTAATCCGTCTATCCTTTTTATCATACTAATTAGTTAATTAATCATTTTTATTAACTAATTAATCTCCCAATTAATCCAATCACCCGGTCCCGATAAAACGGAACTTCAGTCTGGTAAAACTCTCCACCCTCTAAAAACAAAGGTATCAGCGTTTTTCTCTTACCCACAAACCCAAATCAAATCAATCAATCCGATCAACCCCTAAACTCCTCTATTTATTTAATAGTGGAACAAAATACATGGGTTTTGATCCCTATTCAATGGGGTACGTAGGCACGTTTGGAATCTAAATCCAAACCTCAAATCCAAATCTCTATCAATCTCTTTTTCCCTTTTTAATTTGTGGATATTTTATTTTAATTTTCACTTTGCACTCATGTCATATTCATGTATCTTATTTACAATTGTCATCTTATAATATTTGTCATTCATGAAATTAATTTTTAAGTCAAATTAAATTTAAGAGCCAAATTTAGATAATTTAAAACTAAAAACCTAGTCCCTGAGGTCAACCTGGTTCGAGACTAGTTATTTTATCCATGGGCAAATTAAAATAAAAATTAATAAATTGGAGTCAACTTGGGTTTTTTCCTTAATGTTTTCCGAATTAAATAAAATTAAGGTGGCGACTTCCAAAATCATTTTCAAAATCAACCAATCCGAACCCGAGGGTTCAATCGTGAGTGTAAACCCGAATGAGCATCCCGGTCCTCTCTAATGGACTAGGTTGGTGCTTGAGCGAGGCCTCATAACTAGCAAATGAACAGTCTTAGGGTCATAAATAGAGAATAAGTAATTATAGTTTACATTTTTGAAATGATATAAAGCTAGTCAACAAGTACTCTGGAAAAGATAGATTAGATTAGTAATGGGAAAATTTTATTAGAAAGGAAAACTTTTTCCTGGAAAAGAAAACGTTCATTAATTATCTAGAGAAACTATTAGTGGTAGATGACTTTTTCATTCCAACCTCATCCATTCACTACAACATAAAAATATCTAACTCCATTATCTACCTTTACGCGAACCCATCAGTTTGCCTTGTAAGTACTCATATCACTAATGCCTTATCATTAAATTCTCAGTTCATCCTCATTCTATCTATTTAATTTACCTAGTTTTCTTTGCAACTCTGTAAACATCTTTGGCCTCGCTTGTTTTGAACTCGCATACTTACTTCACTCATCTTGCTAAACGAACCTATTTATTTGTTTAGTAATATCTAGTTCTTTACTCATCTTGCTTCACCTCAATTTTGTTTATCTATTTAGCCTTCTCTATCTATTAACTTGTACATATTCCTCATTATGTCACATCTTTTATCATTCCTATCATCCTTATTACAACCTTATGTATATATTCCTCTTTATGTCATGTCTTTTATCATTCCTATCATCTCTATTATAGCCTTACACTACTTCCCTTTTCAATGTCTTACCTCATTTAGAAGATCTAGCCTCATCTTTATGACTTATTCTTACTAAATTTCTACTTTTGTCACCAACCTTATTCCAGTCTTTAGGACTCTAATTTATGCTTCCTTCCTAGCCTCTATCCTCATTTCTCTTTCTCCTTAACTTAGATTATAGCCTAATGAGAATTCCTAACCATCCCTTCATCCAAGTATCTCTTCTTACTCCACCTTAGATGCTCATCATAGAGAATAATTATCTAGAATATTACAACTGATAAGAACCTAACAGCATAGGACTTTAATCTCATTTACTTAGAGGAACGAATCCCATATCTAGCTGACAACCATGCCCACTATACAACTAGCTAAGGTTATTACAAATCTATATGCCAGTGCTTGATTAACCCTGACATAAAAGCATGAGCAAATCTTAACCATCTATATATGAGACAATCGTGTCACCTTAGGTCTAAAGACTATATCCACTATCAAACTATGGACAACAGTCGGTTGACAAACATTAAAATTCTATATCAAACCTCATTGACCACCATAGTTTGACTAGTTAACAAATTAATAAGTGTCCACATGTTTGTCTTCACATTACCAATCATGTGGTTAGTTACTCCCACTTTCATTTCATTATTTTCACACTAACTGAGAAGATAAATAGAGGTAATGGTATTACTAGACTAGTGTGGCACAAGCAAAGAATCCAACAACCATGAACCATTGTAAGTAATTATACTAGATTGAGTTGTCACCCTATTCTCCACACGAAAAAACTCACATAACAATTAACTTTAGGATAAGTATTCTGGATAAATGGAATAGTTATCATGAATAAAGAATATTTTTATTGTCAAAAGGAATTTAATATTATAAATGTGCATTATACTAGTATTGCTATAAGCCATACTACACTAACAAAAATAAGATATGAAAATCCGTCATATGCCATACATTAAGTTTTAAGAATGGACTTAAAATTGATTTTTTGTGAAGTTAGGTCAGCAACTTTTAAATCTCCTTTTGAGAGTTTTTTTCCAGTTTTTATTATTATTTCTTATCACAAACATATTAATGTGTAAATATACAAAAAATATTTCTAATCTAATATGTCTAATAATTAATACATGTTAATAAATAAATAAATTTACTTTTAAATATTCTTAATCCTAATTTAATACTTTCATGTTATTTATTGATATTAATTTTTAGGGGATATTGATATTAACTTTTAATATATTAATAAAATAATAAATTTTCCATATATATATATATATATATATATATATATATATATATATATATATATATATATATATGTATAAAAGAAATTATTATGTCACGTTTTAAATTTTAAAAATAGACTTAAAATTAGCTTTTGGTAAAATAATGTTAGTGGCTTTAAAATATATTAGATTTTTTCTAATGTGTTTCGCACGTTGATTTTCATTATGACTCGTTATAACTCATTAGAGATATATGTACTTATTCTAGACTTTTATTTTTTCCTTACCAAAAATTTAATGACCAGTTTGTTATTTGAGTATAAAATTATATACTTTTATATTAAGTGAATTTTTCAATTAAAATAATATAAAACTTCCCAAATAAACACCATGAGACTGAAATTTTATTAGTTGACTTTAAGATTGTCATGGAGAAACATTTATATAACTTGCTTGATTATTAAATTTTCATGTGAAAACCTAATTATACACAATAAATATTATCTAAGTTATATAGTTGAGTATTTTTAATACAATTAGACTGTTGATACAAAATAATTATAGATTCTATTTAAATATTTGAATGCACTTTAAAAGGCAATAAATATATAATATTAAGAGAAGATGAGTCAAGCGTATCTAAATAAATCATTTCTTATAATTTTAAAAGATATTCTTATTTTCAAGAATATGTTAGAGAAAAAAAGTAAAAAGACTAATAGATATTTTATTATAATTTTTTAATTTATTTTGTTATTGTTATATTGCCTAATTATTAATTATAAGTTGATTTTCATGTTAATACTTGGTACATCTATTGTTTTATCATAATTTCAATGTAAGTTATATATTTTTATTAATTTTGATAAACTTGATCTCTTTAACATATTATAATTTAATTTTTATTTCTCTAGAAAACCAACAACAATCTTTTCAGTGTCTATATACACCATTGTTTTAAAAATTGGACTAGTAACTAAGCCGACATGTCACTGATTTATGGTCCAATCGATCGGACCAATTGGATGAAATTTCTTCTTTTTTTATTTTTATTCATTTTATAAAAGATTTCCATTGATACATATCCTGCCAGTTAAAAACTAGTGAAAGGATGGTTTAATTGGAATTTCAGTGAACCCAAATGGACTTATTGTTGATTTTCAATTGAATAGGTTAAACTGACTGGTCCAATTTTATTTTTATAATACTAACATGCACAGATTCTATATCATCAATAATACACTTATTATCTCTATTTGAATCCACCTTGGTACTCATATTAAGTTTAGATTTTTAGTATGATAACTCTAACACCAACACTTTAAAATTAGACTCTAATTCCATCAAAAGCCTACGCACATTCTAATCATTATCGTTCATTTTGTATCTCAATCCTTATCAATTATCAATAATACTTCTCTCCAATCATTTCTCTAATTCATCCAAATACTTCACATAAATCAATTTCATAGATAACACAAGATTTAGACTGAATCTAGATTATTCAGCCACTGCATCCAATAAATCATTCTTAGAAACAATATTATAACTACCTTTTTTTCTCACAAGAAAAAACAATTTAAACAAATCCACATTTTAACACATCATAATATTAAAAGAAAATGAGTCAAACATATATAAATAAATCATTTCTTATAATTTTAAATGATATTCTTTTGTTCAAGAATATGTTACAGAAAAGAAAGTAAATAAATTAATAGATACATTTTATTATAATTTTCTAATTTATTTTATTATTGTTATGTTGTCTAATTATTAAATTATAGGCTGATTTCCATATTAATACTTAGTACATCTACTGCTTTCTTATAATTTCAATGTAGATTGTATGTTTTTATTAGTTTTGATAAATTTGATCTTTTTGCCATATTATAGCTTAATTTACCTTCCTCCAAAGATCGATAATCTTTCAAGTATTTATATGCATCATTTAAAAACTGTATCGATGATCGAACCGGACAAGTTTATAGAATATATTTTTTTCTTTATTTCAATAAAAGACCTATTATATATTCACATTAGAACTAAATTCATCGTTTATGAATTTAACATCAATGTTAATTTAATATTAATTATTTGTAAAAAATTATTATGTGATATCATATTATATCATAAGCTCAAAAAATCTATAATTTAATAGTTATATCAATAAATCTCTAGCTTATAAAATACATTTTTTTTCTATATTTCAATAAAAGACTTATATATATATATATATATATATATATATATATATATATATATATATATATATATATATATATATATATATATATATATATATATATATATATATATATATATATATATATATATATATATATATATATATATATATATATTCACATTAGGATTAATGCATCACTTGTGAATTTAACAATAATGTGAATTCAATATTAATCGTATATATTTGATTTATCATATGATATCATATTATATCATAAGCCAAAAAATATCTATTTAATTATTATATCATATGAATACTTATGAATATTTTAAATTTGATATTACAAATAATTAATAACAGTGACATATAATCATTAAATTACAAATTATGTAATTTTGACTTTTCTATTTAATTAATTTTTAAGAATGATTAAATACACTTCACAAATTTTAAATATATTCATTTCAATTTTTAATATATTGATTTATATTTTTATATGTTATAAGTTTACAATTTTTTTTCTTTGCTTTTGAGTGAAAGTGTTTTTGATAATATTGACTTATTTATAATTAACAAATAAATAATTTATTAATTTATTTTTCAGGGTATCAATACAATTATCATTTAATTTTTGTATATGGGTTAATTTCACATTATTTTTATATAAAGAAAAAGAGTAATTTTGAACTAAAAAAATAAATCATAATTCATTAACATATCTTTTAGTTTTTATGAAGCAAAAATTGATTTTCAATTTTATTCAAAATCAATTATTACTTTCTAATAAAAATTTAAAAATATAATATATATGATTAATTAAACTAAAAACTGAAAATATTCATTATATTATAGATGATTTTCAATTGACTTTCAATTTTGATACAACTTGAATATCTTCTGCAATAAAAATATTAAGTAAATTTAAGTGTTTTTAGATTCGTAAATAAATTGTTTTTAAAAGAATATACCATTATAAATATAAATTTTGATATTTGATAATAAAATAATCTGATGTTGCTCATTGTTATTAAATGAACTCTCAATTAGTACACCTTCTTTTTTTGCTGTATGTCAAATTAGAATTTTTCTAACTTGTTAATTTTCGAACAATCAAAATTAAATTAGAATTTTTTTAACTTCTTAATATTCAAAATAACATTAAAAAAAAGTATAAATTATTCTAATTGAATTAATTTATATAAACTATTATTTTTTTAGAAAGTATAAATTATTACTAATGGTTAAAATGACTAATTTTAAAATTTATAATGGAATAAATTAAATAATAATTTGCACATTGAAAGTCCAATTAGAATTTCTTTAACTTCTTAATATTTAAAAATATAAAAAAATATAAATTATTCTAATTGAATTCATTTATTTAAATTAAATCTAATTAATTATATATTAAATAATAATTATTTTATTTTCATTATTCCAATTAAATTTGTTCTTTATTTATTTAAAGTAAATTAAATTGAATTAATATAATTCGATATTTAAATTATTAAATTATATTTGTTATATAATTATAAATTTGTAATATAATTAATTACATATTTAATTATTAATATGTAGCTCTTTGATACATTAAATATTTAATTTGTAATGTGGTAATTTAATTATTGAATTAGTTCTTTCTTTAGAAAATTATTAATACATATTTGCATTTTTTTATTATATTAGTGATATATAGTAATTTTTTTATATTTGATTGTACTCATATTTCACGTAACTTTTTAAATATATAAACAACCTACTTATATTACAATATAAAAATATAATACTTTACTAAATATTTACCCAATTAAATCATAATTCATCAAAAAAATTTAAATATAAATATTTTGTTAGCAAATATTAATTTTTAAATTATTATATTGATTTGTGAAATTAATTATTTTTTTGTAAATTATATATGTGAAAATTGACATAAAAGGAATAATATTTATTGTATTTGATAAGAATTTTTATAAATATAAAAGGTAATATATTAAAACATTAACTAATTTTTCAAATTAATAATTTGTCAAATTAATAAGCTAAATTAGTAGAACTAATATTACAATATGAACTTGAAAGTTAATATTTTATATTAATCTTACTTAAATTAAATATAATTAATTATATATTAAATAATAATTATTGTATTCTTTTTTTATTCTAATAGAATTCATTATTTTCTTATTTAAACTAAATATAATTGGATATTAAATATAATTAATTATATATTAAATAATAATTATTTTATTTCTTCTTATTCTCATTGAATTCATTATTTCATTATTTAAATTAAAATATAATTAGATATTAAACATAATTAATTATATATCAAATAATAATTATTTTATTTTTTTGTCATTTTAATTGAATTCATTATTCCTTATTTAAATTAAATATAATTAGATAATTATATTATTTAATTAATAAATAATTATACTATCCATCATAAATGTATAATTAAAAAGAATTTAATGCGGGGGTCTTAAGTAATTTTACTTATCCCCTTCCATATATTTATATATAATATAGATATAGATAGATATAGATTTTTGTGTATTACACAAAAACTTTTGGGAGGTCACATTTCTATATTTCAAAAATGTTTCCTATCTGAAAACTCACCGTAACTTGATTGAAATGTTTCATGCACATTTTCGTAATTTGAAAAAATTAGAAACTCATTTCCATATATATATATATACCCCCACATTTTTTATATTTATGCATTTTTTCACATTTTGTTTCCTACATTTTAAAAAAAAAAATTAGATACAAAGGAAGGGGAACAGCCACAGAACCTCAAAATAAAACACTAAGCAACTTTGATTCTTCTATTCCAACCCACTCCAATATATATATATATATATATATATATGTACCCCCATATTTTTTATATTTATGCATTTTTTCACATTTTGTTTCCTACATTTTAAAAAAAAAAATTTTTTTTAGATACAAAGGAAGGGGAACACCCACAGAACCTCAAAATAAAACACTAAGCAACTTTGATTCTTCTATTCCAACCCACTCCAATCCTATCATGTTGTAGAATAAGAAGTATACCATCTGGAGGACTATCCCAAATAACAACACCTTGATTCTGAGTAGAACCCAAATTAGCCATAGAATCTGCCGCTTGGTTTCCTTCACGATAAACATGACTAACATGAACTTCCCAATCTTGATCCATCAATTGCAAACACTTGAAAATCAAATTGGAAACAGCCCCAATAGACACATTAGACCTTACTCTTAACCATTTAGCTACAAGGGAGGAATCTACTTCAAGATGAATCTTGCGAAAGCCTTTGTCCTACGCCATTTGCAAACCCGTGATGGCAGCCCATAACTCAGCTTCAATAGCTTGACAAGAACCAATAAAAATAGAGAACCCAACAAGCCATCTTCCTTCTGTATCACGGATTAGACCACCACCACTAGCTCAATGCAAAGACCCCTTACTAGCACCATCAGTATTAAGTTTCAGCCAATGTTCAGGAGGGCAATCCCACCCAACTATTTTTGCAACCTGCTTGAAAACACTATTCCTCATCACTTTGGTTGTTTGGAATGCATCTAGGATCTGTTTTGAAGAGAAGTGCAGCCATTTAACTTTGAAATTTAGATCCACATCATTGCCCCTGAAAATAAAATGATTGCGCCATATCCAAATCCACCAAACAGTGTTAGAAAATAAAATACCCCAATTAACAGTAAAGGAAGAACAAACCTGACTAGAGAGATTTCTTGAGATCCAATCCTTTAAAGATAAGGATTTCTACAACTCAAACTCACGGGTTGGGAGAAGTTCTCTCCAAATATGTTCAGCTTTAGGACAATCTCTGAGCACATGCAAAACATCTTCAATAGTAGCATGACAACAATTGCAACTAGGATTCGAGGTATAGCCACGCTTATGTCTCTCCAAATTACACATGATTTTTTAGTGACTCATAAGCCATAAGAACATACGAATCCTTTGAGGAACATCTAATTTCCAAATTCTCTTCCAGAAACTGGTTCCACTCTCCTCTTTACTAGATAATGCATCATAAGCAAACTTGACAGAGAATGTTCCTCTAGAATCCAAACTCCATGTCCACCCATCCTTAGCCAAATCGTCCTCCCTTAGTAAAACAGAGGATAACTTATCCAACACATTAGAAGGAAGTAAGGTACGAAGGCTTTCCAAGTCCCACCCCTCACCAGGATTCCAGTAATCCACAACTCTCTTGCTAAAATTAGCAAAATCAAGTTGGTTAGAAGCAAAAGTAGATAAAGGCTCACCTAATAACCAATTGTTAATCCAGAATTGAGTGTGGCATCCATTCAAGACTTTCATTCTCACTCCTTTATGTAAAACATCGGTGCTTTTAACAATGCCTTGCCAAATAGCCGATGCACCACTTCTAGGCTTGAAGTTCTCCACTTTCACATCATCTTTAATAGATTTCTTGATAAGAACTTGTGCCCAAAGGCTATCCCCTTCATTAAGTAGCCTCCATCCTAATTTTGAGAGAAAAGCCTTGTTCATGTCAAAAAGATTTTTGATACCAAGACCTCCTTGATCCTTAGACTTTAACACTTGAACCCATCTCACCAAACTAATGGCATGCTTGTCATTATTTCCCCCCCAAATAAATTGTCTGGTCAACTTTTCTATTTCCAAACAAATAGTTTTTGGAAGTAGCATGGATTGCATAGAATAGAATGGAATAGTTATGAGTACAGACTGAGCAAGAGTAGCCCTTCCAGCTAGAGTTAAGTACTTTGCACTCCAACCATTCAATCTAGCCTCCACTCTATCCAGAAGATACCTATAACTAGAAATTGAAACTCTACCATCCACAGAGGGAACTCCCAAGTAGTTCTCCAATCTATCGGTAAGAGGGATATTAGATAAGGCAGAAATTCCCTGTGCAATCTCATTACTCACATTAGCTGACATGTAAATGCAAGATTTAGCATAATTAACTTTTTGACCTGAAGCTTTACAAAAAATATCTAAACAATCCAAAACTACATGCATCTGATCCATACTAGCTTCAGCAAACAGCACCATATCATCAGCAAACATCAGGTGAGAGATAGCTGGACCATTTCTAGAAAGAGAAATAGGCTTCCAACTTCCTCGGGACACTGCACCTTGAATCAAATGCGCCAATCTCTCAATACACAGTACAAAAAGGTATAGGGATATAGCATCCCCTTGGCAAATACCTCTAGTAGGCTTAAATTTCTCCATTTTCAAACCATTCCAAAGAATACTAATTTGAGACGTTTCAACACAAGTCATAATGTTTCTGACCCAATTATCATCAAACCCAATATCCTCAAGAGTATCCTTGATAAACAACCAATCAAGCCTGTCATATGCTTTGTCAAGGTCAATCCGAATTGCCATAAACCCAGCACCATTATTCTTTTTTCTCATGGAATGCACAATCTCCTGGTACATTACAATATTATCAATTATTTGGCGACCAGGGACAAAGCTGCTTTGGTTCAGGGAGACTAGGTCAGGAAGAACTTGCTTAATTCTATTAGCCAAAACCTTTGTAATTAACTTATATGTTACATTACAAAGGCTAATCGGTCTAAACTGAGAAACCTTTTTCAGGGAATGCACTTTAGGAACCAGAGTGAGTAAAGTATCATTAACATCCTGAGGCAGCAAACCTGTATTAATAAAATCTAAAACAAAGTTACAAATAGACTTACCAACCACATGCCACATCCTTTGGTAGAATCCCGCTTGAATCCCATCTGGACCTGGAGCCTTAAATGGAGACATATCAAACAAGGCATGTTTAATGTCAAACTCATTAAAGGAATTATGAAGGGCATGAATATGATAATCAGATAGGGGAGGAAAAGCCCCCCTGCTAATCAAACCTGGAACAATGGTACCATCATCAGAAAAAAGATTTACATAATAATTCTAAACCAACTGCTGCAGCTCCACTTCATCTGTAACCCAATCACCATTATAATTTTGAAGAGCAAAAATCTTATTACAATTTCTCTTCACTAAAGTGGAAACATGGTAGAATTTAGTATTTCTATCCCCTAAAGTAATCCATTCCTCTCTAGACTTTTGAAACTAGAGAATTTCCTCTTGTAACAAAACCAAGTCCAAATCCTTCCTAAGCTTTTGTTCTAGTTTCTAGAAATTCTGATTAGGATTATCTTCCATACATCTCTGGATACCTTCTAATCTAGCCCAAATCCTTCTTTTTCTTTTGAAAATATCTCAAAAGACATTAGAGTTCCAATCCTTAAAAACAGAAGTCATAGATTCAATATTCTCACCTAACTGATTATCCTTAACCCAAACTTGATCAATTAATTTTTTGAAAGAAGGGTCGGTAAGCCAGGCAACTTGAAATCGAAAGGGAGGAACGCTATTATTTACCTTCTTCGCAAAAAGAGACAACAGAAGGGGATTATGATCAAACCTGAACCTAGGGAGGTGACAAACATTAGCTTGATCAAATCTAGTTCTCCAATTAAAATTGCAAACAGCCCTGTCAAGTCGAGCACTCGGACTATTATTCCCACCCCTAGACCAAGTAAAATTATTGTCCGAAAACCCTATACCAATTAAGCTATTATCAAACAACCATTGCCTAAAACCTCTACATCTTTTATCCGAGTAAGCATAATTAGAGTTAACCTCCCCTTCATAAAAAACTGAATTAAAATCACCTATGACAACACAAGGGCCAGAAAGAAAAAGATTTTGAAAATTAAGATCCTTCCAAGGAAAATTCCTGAGAGAGGGGTTAGGACTGCCATAAACAAATGCAATAAACCAAGGATCATCATTCCCTTTTACCAAATAGACCAAAACAAATTGAGGATGAGTTTGACAATATTTAATTGCACAGAATTTTGCCAAAAAACCCAAATACCTCCACTGAATCTGACTGCTTCAACTCTAATCCAATTATCAAAACCAACACTATGACAAATTTTGTTAGCCTGGAAACCATTTACCTTAGTCTCAAACAAAGCAACCACTTCTGGCTTATGCTTTTTAATTAAGTCATTGAGAGCAAGCCCAAATTCTTTAGAGGCTGCTCCTTGGCAATTCCATGTGAGAATAAACATAAGATAAAAGCTAAAATAATAGAGAGAACACCAAATAAATAACAAGATAAAAAAAACAAAAAAGAAGACAAAAAGAAGAGAAGGCTTCTAAATAAAATTAGATAGCCTTGGTTACCTCCATAACCCCTTCATTCACATCTGTGAATTGATCACTTTCATTACCGGAACTATCGCCATCAACCTCATCATTTTCAGCATTGGAATCTTCGTCACTAGAGGATGATTCTTCCATAGGGATCACAAGCTGTTTCGGAGGGTCTTGGTGATGTTCCATGAAATTTGAACTCTCCCCTTTTTCAATACTTACTGAATCATGGAAGGATTTATTATTAGAAACCACCTGTTGAGAAACATTAGAAGAATTCTTAGAACCCCTCACAACCACGTGTTCCAATTCAGTAGCTGCTTGGTTTGGGACTCCCTTTTTCTTCTCCTGTAATTTCCAGCTTCCATTTCTCTTATTTTGGCCCTTGGAAATTTGGTTCTCATTAATTACCTCCACTGAGTTATTGTTCTTCTCTATTTGGCCTTGCACATTAGGCCTGGGCCTTATGACTTGGACTATTAGAATTAGCATCTGTATTTTGACCCATGGCTCCATGCTCACCTTCCTTAATTAAGTCCTCAAGCAAAACATCATATCTTGAATTACTTACCTTATATTTAGTAGTTGACAAATCAGTTTTATTACCGTTGCCATGATTCCCATGCATATTATTAGGAGCAGAAAAAGGAAAATTGCTTTTCATACCCAATCTTCTAGTTGATTTACAAACCAACATCCAAGGGCCATAATCCTGCATAACTTCCGGTCTTGCTTCTTTGGTAACTTTCCTTAATCAATTATCATCTTCCTCAGCTACCTCCGAAGCCTCCTTTCCGCCATTCTCAGCAGTATTCTAGGATTTTTTTGGACAACATTCAATTCAGTGACCATAACAACCATATTGAAAGCAAACCAAATGGATGCCTTCATACTCAATGCGTCGAATTCTACGCCTAAGTTTAAATTTTGAGAGGAGGGCTTTAGTAAGATTGACTTTTATGCAAGTACGAGCAAACCTTCCTCTAAAAACCAAACTAGTAGCATCATCTATTCTAATAGGTTGGCCAATTTTAGAACCAACCTTCATTAGAAAATCTTTATCAAGGTACTCAATTGGTAAACACGGTATTCTAACCCAAACCAAAATTCTTTTCATGAGATCTTGTTCTGTATCAAAATTAGGATACCACCTTCTAATAGTAAGATAGTGATCGGACACCATCCATAGACCCCCATAAAGAGCATGATCATAATCTTCGGACGATATGAATTTAGCAATGAAATACTCATTGTCCAAGGCAATCAAATCCAGTTCTCCTTTTGGTTTCCAGAGAGACTTAATTCTCCTTAATAAGTAATGAAAACCAATACTTTTCCCTAATACTTTCAGTATTAAGGCATTCTTCCATGGTGCCCACATCCTTTTTTTGTCTTCCTTAGTCAGGAAAATCGTAGGACATTCTTCTAAGCTGTCCTCTTCATCCAGGAAATCATCATCATCAGAGAATATTTTATCCTCGCCAAGACTAGTACCTCCACCATCATTGCCCATCAATTTATCCTTAAAAAAAACTCCCTTTACTTTTTCTGTAGAACCTCCCTTCTTGTTATCATCCACCAAGGAACCAGCAGATTAATCAAACAATATGGAAGCATTATCGGTTTCCATAACATTAGTTTCAGAATCATTTCTAACCTTCTTGTTATTACTACGCTCCAGGAGGTCCATCTCCTCACGAGATCGAGTTTTTCCGAGAGAAGCCATAGCTTTATACTCTTTTATTTAATTTATTCTTTAGAGTTGTTATTTTATTGTTATTTCTTTGTTTTCTATTTTCCTATTTCCACGTTTTCCGTTTCCTATTTCCGTGCTACCTAGATTATTACTAAAGCCGAGTTTGTTATGTCTAGATCAATTTAAAATTTAAATTTTTGATAAACAATATTAACTTTTATATATTTTAATTAAAATATCCCTATATAATATTAAAATATTCCAATTAATTCTCATTAGTTTTCTTCTTTTTTAAGTTTGTTTCCATTTAAATTTTTTTAGAATAATTTATAAGTAATAGTGTGTGCTTAAAAATCTAAATATAGTTTTTAATTTATTAGAAAATTAGATATCATAAGAAAAAATTAATTGCTCAACACATGCCCAAACAAAAAAACAATGTCGTGGTAGTTTCCATGCAATATAAAAAACATATTAATAATAATAAGTGATCTTAAAATTATAAGGCGACTTTTCTTTCATTCTTGTAGAAAAGAAAATTTTAAAGATTAAAATCAAATTTCCCATTTTACCAAGCATGTATTTAGAAGAAAAAAAAATCGAATAAGAAAAAAAATTTAAGAAAATTCATTGTTTTTTTTTTTTTTCTTTTCACCATCTTATATTGTTATTTTTTCTTAATTTTCTAAAATTTACAGTTAATATAATCTATATTATAGTATTGCAGAGTTGTTTTTGGATAAGGATTAACTATTTTTATTTTAAGAATAATATTATATATATGAATTAAAATATAATTATGGAAATTAATATTTTAAAGGAACTAGAAGAATAAACAATGTAATTAATGTGATATGATAATTAATGAGAATATTATTATAAAAGAAAGTTTTCATTAAAGCACCTCGAAGGGTTAATATTGTCAATACATGAGTTTAAAAATTACTTTGCTTTGGCCATTATAAATTTAGCTGTAGCAATATTGCCGCCCTTTTTATTATTGTCTCTTAATATATAAATATATAAAAAATATTCTTAATCTAATATGCCTAATATACGTTAATATATAAATAACTTTAATATTTAAATATTCTTAATCCTAATATAACATTTACATGTTATTTATTAATATTAATTTTTTTTAGATATTGTTGTTAACTTTTAATATATAAATAAAATAATAAATATTCCATATATCTAAAACTGTACATGTTAATAACTCAAGAAATTATCTAAACTATTTAATTGTCAATTTTATGCCAATTTATAATTTTTTTTCAATTGTCTAAAACAACATAATTATATTAATATTTTTTTTCTCTTTCTACATCATAGTTTTCACTTAAAATTTTTTTTCTTATTTTTTCTTCTTTTCATTTCTCTCTTTTTCAATTTAAGAAATCCAACTCTTTTTTTCTTTACATCATGACTTGTACTTCAAAATAAAAAACGAAAAATTATATTTCTACAAAAAAAAAAAAAATCATATTCCCTTTTTATTTTAACTCAAAAAATCTAATGCAATAATTGATATACTCAAAACGAATTCTAATCTCTAACATGTTGTTAGGCAATTTTTAATACTTGCAAAATAAAAAATTAGAGAGATCAGGCGATGTGTTTAGAGAAACACTCTAATGCTTAAATCAATTAGATTATGATTTATGAGAATTTAAAAATTTAGAGTGCTTAAAATTTATTCCCCATCTTATGGAGAATCCTCTGCTATTTACAAGGGCTACCTGGAGGCATAAACCTTTTAGGAAATAGGCTCATTATGGCCATATTATTGTAGGAGAAGGACTTCCTTTGACAGTGGTCCAATAGGATGATGACTCCTTATTATTAAAGAGTAGTAGGATTAGGATTCTATTTTCCAAGAGGATTTACACTCCATAGGGTGATGTGTTTTGAATGACCCTCATTAGAGCGAGCTCCAAATTGCTTGGGGTATCTTTTAGATAAATATGCATTTCATGGCCCCCACCAGTTCTGAGTCAAAAGCTCAGAATTACTTCAATTCTTGCTAGTTGTCACTAGGCGATCCAGTAATCGATTTGGTTCCCAAGCATGCACTTATGGTGCCGCTTTGATCGCTTCATGGTCCCCTTGAAATTCAAAAAGGCAACTATTGTAGCCATATTTTATGCCATGTGTCAACAAAGAAAAAGCTTCCTAAAGTCTTCGGTTTCTATACTATACCTTATAAATAAAGCCTTCAAATCTTACTGAGGCTTTTTACATTTTTTGCTACTATTATTTCTTTATCTACTTCCTCTTCTCACTGTTATCATTTCCCTCTTAATCTCCTTTATTCCCTTTTTCCTTCTTCTTTTACTAGAGACTTTTGTCTTCCCTACAAATCATAGGTTTCTCAATGATTTTGATTGTTGAACAATTTATCCTGGTGTTTACTCCATCACCATTCCCATTCTTAACCATTCTATTAGTAAGTACGTCTCCCCCTATCTTCTCATCTTATTTTTTCCTCTTTTTGATCCATAAAAAATGAACAATTATGAGGATAGCTTGCAACAACCCACATCTACCCTAAGAGTCTTAGTGATAAATTATTTGAATTTAGGGTTATTGTAACAAATTGTATGACTATATGAAAATTCATGTGTGGTGTGATTTTTGAGTTTGGGGCATGTTAAATTAATTTTAATATGCCTAATATGAATTATTATTGTGAAATAAATGATTTGAATAAAATGTATTAGCATGAAATAATTTATTTTTCGTAAAATGAATTTTCATGTAAAAAGACGATTTTTAAGCATAAAATAATTTTATATTTATTTTTTTAAAATATTTTTAAATAAATGTTTTGGGAAAAATTTTAATGAAAATAATAAGAAAAATATTTTATTTTTAATTACCTGTAATCAGCCCAAAATTAATTAAAAAGTCCAGATATCCAAAAGCCTACTACACCAAAACACTCCTAACATAACTCATTAAGGGTAAACTTGAAAATTGCAACCCAATCCTAATATATAATGTAAAAGTCTGCCAGCCCTTCATTCTACTAGCCACCATTTTGTTATTTCATTATTTTGGCAGAAAAATTCTTTTAAAATATTTCTCTCTACTGAAATTCAAAAAAATCCTTTCAAACTTGCGATTTCGAGACCATTTCATAAGTTTTTCTTTTCCTTTCAATTTGTTATTTGATTTTTATGAAACTAATCTTAGGAAAATTATTTTGAACTGAATATTTACTGATTTTTACTGATAAAATTCGGGCTAGGTGATTTCTTGAGAGAAAAATCAATTTTTCTATCAAAAGCACCAACCTCTCTACATGATTTCTCCAAAAGTTAATCCTGTAACTCAAAATTGAAATTTTTATATATAGACCATATCAATGGGGGGTGGTTCCTGCATGAATGATTTTTAAACTGATTTTTGATGTGTTTTGATGAAAAATATTGGATTAAATTATATTTCTGCATATTTTTATGATGACCAAAAAGTTTCAAAAAATAAAAGAATTCAAGATTTTTATGCTAGAACTTAGAAATTAGAAAATTCTATGATTTCTTGAACATGTCGCTACCAATTTGTATATGGATAGATTCTAAACTGATATTTATTTTGTTTAGATGAAAAATAATGATTTAAATCATGTGTTTATATATTACTGTAATGATTGGAAAGCGCGAAAACTCATGATTTTCACCCTAAGCCTTGAAACTTGGAATTTTCTTGCATAATTATTATCTATGGCTGCCGAATCATGCATGAAGATGTTTTAAACTAATATTTAATGTGATTTAATAAAAAATAATGGTTTAAACCACCTGTTTACATATTACTGTAATAACAAAAAAATACCGAAAAAATAAGAAAACTTATGGTTTTGCATCCTAAAGCCACAAATTGAATTTTCATGAATGAGATATACCAATTAGGGTTGATTCCTATGAATTAGTATTCTAAAATGATTTTGGTTTTGATTGCATGAAAAATCTTGGTTCAAAACTTGTTTTTACATATTATTGTAATAGACAGAAAGTGCGAAAAGTAAGAAAAATTCAGTTTTCCCTTTGACGATGCATTCGACCTACTATGGGATTTTTATCCCAATGTCTATAATTTTTATGCAATGTATTTTGATGATTATTGAAATGTTTTTATGTATAATAAATGATAAAATTGCATGTTAGTTGAAGGTACGACCCTAGACAAGCCTAGAGGCACTTTGGTATATTTAAGGTATACTTAAGGTATCTTAATCTTATATTGTGATTAGAATATGAATGTGATTGGGAAATATGGAACTAGATGTTATGATTTTGCGTTGATGAGGTGATTGATTGAATGAATAGATCATAAGAGTTAAGCATGACACTAGAAAGGTTAATTGTTAAGTTGACATGTATGAAAGTGTTAAGTGTACTAAGTTGATTATTAAAGTGAATTGATATTAAGATAATGATATTATGTTGACCTTAGAAAAGTATTGACATGATTATAATGTATTTTCATGTTGGCCTATAAAGGCTAAATGTATGAGACTTTTAAGTCAAAATATTATGTGCAAGTGATGAGTGTACTTATATGTGCAACTCTAAGTGTATGTGAATGTCATATGTGCACGAGGTAGTTATAGGATAGGATAGCATCGTGATTACATAAATACTAAGTATTGAATTAAATATTATGTTAGAGCTTGAGAAGTTTTAGAGATTCAAAAGAGCTACGTGAATTAGGAGCAAAGGAACCATAAGGTGAGTAAGCTCTATATTCCTGCTTCCAGTGTGAGTAAACGTCGTATTCATGCTACAAGTGTGAGTACAAATTATGTTCAAGTTATAAGGACAAGTTATCATGTTATGTGAACCTTTGATATCTTAAAACCCAAGTTCCTTTCTATTTTAATGATTTCTTTGTAAGTTTGGGTTGCCAAAGGATATTTGGTCCAAAACCATTTTTTTTTGCTCAACCACAAGAAAGAACATTTGTGATTATTGCCTTACTTATATTCTTTCTGGAACTACGCTGTTATTTGTCCTTTGTTTGATAAGTTAAACACCTACAATGCTACTGTTACCTTTATATGTTATAAATTATATTATGAGTTATGTGTGAATATGGCAACAACCTTTACTTTACATATTATGAGTTATGTGTGAATATGGCAGCAGCCTTCATTTTACATATTATGAGTTATGTGTGAACATGGCAGCAGCCTTCACTTTACATGTTATGAGTTATGTGTGGACAAGGTAGTAGCCTTCACTCTATATTATATTACAAGTGGACAAGGCAGTAGTCTTCACTCTGTATTATGTTATGAATGAATAAGGTAGCAGCCTCCATTATAAATGTTATGAGTTATAAGTTGATTTCTATAAACCTTGTTAAATTACAAGCCATGAACGGTGAATCATAAATTTTGAATGATGAGCTATGAAATCTTTTAAGGGATATATGTTATTGTATAAGTCGTATTGTTTACTCATTGAGATTATCTATCTCACTCCTTTTTTCTTGTGTGGTTCCAGGTGAGCATTATGAGGAGGCAAGGTGATCACTCAAGCTACCTACTCCGCTTGGAAAATTCCTTTGTCAAAGTTATAAAAATACCATGCTATGATGAGTCTTTAGATACTCCAAGAGTTGTTGTGGGAACTTTACTTTAAGATATTATGTTGGAGAATTTACTTGGAATATTATTATTATTTTATTATGAATTGTAACAAAATATATTTTTAGCTTCCGTAACTTAAGGTTTTTCCTTTATAAAAGGTTTTATTAAGTTAAGATATGAGGTTCAATATGATCCTAGGCAATTTTTGCATATGTATGAGTGGGTTCTATGGATATGGGTGACCTTATATCTCTCTATTTTCTAGAACCGTCATGTCTCAAAAGTTGAAATATATATATATATATATATATATATATATATATATATATATATATATATATATATATATATATATATATATATATATATATATATATATATATATATATATATATATATATATATATATATATATATATATATATATATTGAATTAGCATTTTCAAATTAGTTATTATATTATAACTCTACTTCAATAACGTACAAGTAACATAATTACTGGATTAAACATATACAAATCAATTAATTGAAATCTTGGAAATCCATCAATTAACATATAAGAAAATATGTAAAACTTAATAATCTTATTGTTCAATTAATTTAATAAAATTATTTGATTAAGTTAGTTTAAGTTGAATTATGGAAATCAATTTATTGAAATTATATTTAATTCGAATTAATCAATGTTAAAAAAAATATAATATTTAATTCTTAAGCTTAATTTAGTTTAACCAATATTATTTTTTAGTATTCAATAATTTATTTTCCATTTATAAAATTAAACACAAGTTACTTTACAATATTTAAATTATGATTCTTTCTTAAAAAAATCTAAATTATAATTTCAGACTTCTAAGATTTCAATTAATTGATTTGTATATGTTCAATCCATTAATTTCTATTATTTCAATTGATTTATATAACTTAATAAGAATAAATAGTTTTATTTTGATTAGAACTAACAATTTTATTTATAACTTCAATTAATGAATATTGATCGAACTTTAATTTATAGCAATTAAGGATAAAAATTACCATTAATTTGGAAATGAAATTTTATAATTAATAAAAATTATATTTGACTTATATGTTACTAAATTTTTTAAAATGTATTCTTAATTTAAAATTAAAGTGTGTGTTTATATATATATATATATATATATATATATATATATATATATATATATATATATATATATATATATATATATATTAAAGTGTTGTTTCATATATATATATATATATATATATGAAACAACACTTTAAAACGGTTATAATTTTGGGTATTTAATTCAGTATGGTTTTCGATATCAATAACTACTAATCTCTAAAATCGTACCATAGAAAAATTGGTACAGTTTAGTTCAAAAAAAGTCAAATGATCAACGGATATTTTTTTATTCTGAAAATTTTCAGCTTAAACTTTCAGTATGGTTTTGGATCTCCGAGTTTGGTGTTAAGCCCTATCCACTAAACACTAGCGATACCCATTATATAATGACATAATAATGCTTTACTGAAAAAGTACAAATTAAACAAACTATTCCTTCCTCTTTTCCTGATAAACAATTCAATGTTATATTGAATTTAGCTAAACTGAATTTCCAACTTCGAAAACTCAAGATCATAAGACATTTTCCTTCGATTTTTTAAATCTCTCTCTCTCTGGATTGTTGTTCATCTCACTCTCTCTATCTTTGGTTCCTTAAGCTGGTGGATTAGTTTAAATTCTAGCATTTAATCAGTTTAAGTATAGTTATCCAGGAAATTAGGAGAAAACAGTAGTGGATTTTCACACCAATTAATGTTAGGGTTAATTGTGCTATTAATATTCTATTATTAAGAGAACTTGACAGCTGATTTATCATAAAATATTTATTTTCAATTAAACTCAATCGCTTTCAACTCTGTGTATTGCACGCGTTTGTCTCAGTAAAAAAAAGGACAAGATATATGAATAGCTTAATTGAGCATTTTTTAAAATCTCAAGGGGTGAATCGGACATTAATCCAATATTTATTTATTGATATGGGGCGGAAATTGACTAGGGACGGCTAGAACCAGAGTCAAAGTAAACTGTGAAAGCAGGGTCAAGGCACACCGGCATTGACTTGAGAAATTGCCGCTAATTGGCTATTGGCTATTACGTGTCTTATGTTTCACACACTCATGCGTGTTCTTTCAGCGGTGTTGACTCTCTAATGCCACAGCGTTTTTGTGCAATTATGGGCTCCATCATCTGCCACTTGGGTCCCACGTCTATTATTGCTTAATGTGTGACCTTTTCTTCTCACCTTCGGAGTTTCTGTGTTAAACTTCTTTATTGGGCCGCTCGTGTGGTCTCATCTTAACACGTGTGGCTGTGTGGTCTCACTTTAATTACTTATTTATTATTTTTAATTTTTTATTAGGTTTTACATTATTTACACTTTTATAATTCGAGTGGACCGCTGACTTTAATTTATATATATATATATATATATATATATATATAAACAAAAATAAAAACAAAAACGATTCAGAAATCAGTTAATCTAAATCAAATGCGATCTTCAATAATTATTAATATTTTCTAGGGTTATATTGATAATTTTTAATTTTTTATCGGACTTGAAAATTTTTAAATTTTCATTCTTTATCTGTAATTTTAAAAATGCTAAATGTTGTAAAATAAACACTGGATTAGAGCAGAACCACAGCTAATAATTTGAGAAAAAATAATAATAAAGATTTATGGACACACAAATTTTACATGGAAAACCCCTAAATAAATTAGGGTAAAAATCACAGGTAAAGATAAAAGAATTTCACTATGAAAATAATAGGAATTACAATCTCTCTATTTATAAAGGAGAAACAATTTTAATTCTCTCTTTATAATAGGAAATTAATCACTCTAACTCTCTAAATATTTTCTCTCTAACTCTCTAATTTTATTCTCAAAATGGGATAGATTTAGGCCTTGTCTTCATGGCTATTTATAGCCATCCAAGAAACAAAAAAATTCAAACTAATTAGTTGTTAATTGGCTGGCCTCCATTTCCTATTTGGTGTCTTCATTCTTCTTTCAAAGTTTCGGTGCTAACTTTTGACAAATGATTTTCGGTGGCAATTTTTTTTGACAATCTCCCACTTGAGGATTTGATTGAGAATCAATCAAATTTTCACACCATTCTTTCTACCTCGCTATTTTCATGTTACTTACGTCTCTGCTAGGCCACTAGAGAATCGACACCAAATAAACTTGTTAGTATTGACTGACTTTGTCATAAAATTTGCTAGGTTCTCTTTGGTATGAACTTTTTGCATATCTACAGTTCCTTCTTCCACTTTCTCATGAACGAAGTGGTACTGAACTCAAATGTGTTTCATCTTTGAATGAAAAGTTGGATTCCTTGCAAGATGCAAGGCACTTTGACTGTCACAAAACAAAAAAATCTTCTCATGTTTGTGCCCGAGTTCTTCCATTATCATTTTTAAACAAACTGCTTCTTTACTAGCTTGTGTAGCTGCTACATATTCTACTTCTGTTATTGACGTAGCCACAACTGACTGCAGTTTTGAAACCCAGCTTACTGCTCCACCAGCAAGAGCAAACACGTAACCTGTAGTGGATTTGCTTTTGTCCAAATCACCTGCATAATCTAAGTTAACGTATCCCTTAACTGTAAAGTCTGATCCTCCATAACATAATGCAACATTTGAGGTCCCCTTAATGTATCTCAAGACCCTTTTCACAGCATTCCAATGCTCTCTACAAGGATTCGCTATGTATCTACTAACCACTCCTACTGTATGTGCGATGTCTGGTCTTGTACAAATCATAACAAACATTAAACTTCCCATTGCTGATGCATACGGTACTCGAGACATCTCCATCCTCTCTACTTCACTGCTAGGACTCATCTTGGAGGATAACTTGAAATTGACAGGAAATGGAGTAGAAATTGACTTACAATCTTGCATGTTAAAGCGTCGCAAGATCTTTTTCAAATAATTCTTTTGAGAAAGCAAAATCTTCTTATTATTTTTGTCTCGGTGAATTTGCATCCCTAGAATCTTGTTTGTAGGTCCTAAGTCCTTCATTTCAAACTCCCTAGCCAACTGAGCCTTCAAATCTTCGACATGATCTTTATTAGGACTTGTTGCCAATATGTCATCTATATACAATAGTAAGATGATAAAATCATTTCCACCAAACCTCTTGACATATGCACAAGGGTCTGTATTAAGTCTGTTGTATCCAAGGCTCATGATGAAGGAATCAAATCTCTTATACCAATACCTCGGTGCCTGTTTGAGACCGTACAGAGATTTGTTTAACCTACAAACCAAGTTCTCTTTTTCTTTTTCTTCAAATCCTTCTGGTTGGAGCATATAAATTTCTTCTTCAAGATCTCCATGAAGAAATGCAATTTTCATATCTAATTGCTCTAAATGTAGGTCAAGAGTAGCACACATTGCCAGAACTATTCGGACTATATTAAGTTGAACCACAGGGGAAAATATCTCATTAAAATCAATCCCTTCTTTCTGAGCATACCCTTTTACAACTAGTCTTACACGATACTGCTCCACTTGATCATCACTATTTCGTTTGATCTTGAAGACCCATTTATTGCTAATAGACCTTCTTCCTTGTGGTAACGGCACAAGCTCCCCAGTCTTGTTTTTATGAAGAGCTTCTATTTCCTCCTGCATTGCCACCATCCACTGAGATGCATCTAAACTATTCATTGCTTCTTGGAGAGTTGATGGCTCCCTTTCCTCTGTTAGAAGGTAGTATGCAACATTACTCTCCATAAAATAATCAGACTGCCAGGCTGGTGTTTTTCTTTCACGAGTTAACTATCGAACTTCTGTAGTTTCAGACTCAACTAGTTCTCGTTCCTCAATTTCTGGAATTACTTCAGAAGAATCCTTTGAATCAGACTTTTTTTCCACCTGTACCATTGTAGTTTCTGGTCTTTCGTTTGAACTGCTACTATCACATTTCTTTTGCAGCTTCCCTTCTGTAAATATCACATTCCTGCTGATGACAACCTAATGGGTAGTGGGATCCCATAGACGATAGCCCTTTACTCTATCAGCATAACCCAGAAATATGCATTTTTTGAATTTTGGATCTAACTTCGTAGTCTCTTGGGTGTTGTACATCACGTATACAAGACTTCCGAATGCATGGAGGTTTGAATAATCGGCAGGCTTTCCTGTCCACATCTCCATCGGTGTTTTCAACTCAATTGCAGTTGATGGTGACCGATTGATCACATAACAGGCGGTGTTGACTGCTTCTGCCTAAAATATTTTTTCTAGACCAGCAGCTCCTAACATGGCCCTTGTTTTTTCCAATAGGGTTTTGTTCATCCGCTTTGCCACTCTATTTTGTTGAGGAGTGTATGCTGTAGTGAACTATCTCTTAATGCCTTCTTGATTACAAAAGTTAGCAAACTCATTGCTAGTATATTCTCCTACATTATCTGTCCTCAAACACTTGATCTTCTTCTCAGATTCAAGTTATACTCGTGCTTTGAATGCTTTGAAAACTGAAAACACATCTTCCTTCCCCTTGATAGGAAACACCCAACATCTCCTGGAGTAATCATCTATGAAGGACACAAAGTACTTCGCTCCTCCCAGGGACGTAACTGGTGCTTGCCATACATCAGAGTGAACCAATTCTAGAACTTTCTTGCTTCTAGAATTTGATGTGTTAAATTTTATTCTATGTTGCTTGTTTGTAACACAATACTCACAAAGGGGTAAGGAAACCTTTGTGAGTCCCGAAAGTAGATTTTTCTCTGCAAGAATTTTCATTTCTTGCTCAAACATATGTGCAAGTTTGTAATGCCACATCATTGCAGATTTGTCATTCAACTACTCGAAGCAATAGATGTTTCTCCTTCCTGCATAGTCTCTCTCATCAGTATATATAAATTTGCAGCCATTTTTTGTCCTTTCATAAGTATAAGCGCGCCACAGATTATTTTCTTAATCCCATTTTGGGTTTCAATCCTGCACCTAAGATCATCCAGCTGTCCTTCAGACAACAGATTCTTCTGCGAGCCCTCCACATATCGCATGTTTTGAATAGTATGAATTATACCATCATACATCTTCAGCTTGATAGTTCCAATACCGACAATCTTCAAGGCATGATTATTAACCATGTACATAGATCCTCCTAAGATAGGTTCATAATGATGGAACCACTCTCTCCGAGAGGTCATATGAAATGAGGCTCCAGAGACAATGAGCCATACATCAGCAAATCTTTTTCTGCCTTCCGAAGTCATCGTTGCTTCACAACACAAAGCTTCTCCTTCATTTGAAGTAGATGCTACATTTCCATGAGGACCGAAATTTTGATTTAAACTCCAGCAATCCTTCTTCAGGTGACCCTTCTTACTACAATGGTAACACTTCATGTTCTTCTTACTTCTTGATTTGGACCTACCATGATTTTGGCTCCCACTTGAGCTACATTCCATTGATCTCCCTCTCATCACTGTCAATGCCTCTGCTTTCTGTGAACTGACTAATCTGTCTTCCTTGTTTTTGCGCCAATTTTCTTCTTCAAAAATAGCAGCTGCAACATCATCGAAAACTAGATAGTCCGCAAGAATATTATTTGTAAAATTAATGATGAGTTGATCATATGAATCTGGTAGACTTTGAAGTAGAAGTTCAGCACGTTCTTGTGAATTTATTGTATATCCCAATGATGTGAGTTGAGAAAATAGGGTATTCATCATATTGATGTGCTCCATCACTGAAGTAGATTCTGACATCCGAAGGGTGTACAATTTCCTCTTAAGGAAAATTTAATTGTGGAGTGACTTGGCCTCATACAATTTTGTGAGATGATCCCAAATCTCCTTTGCTGTTTTCTTCTCCTCTATGCTAAACAATATCTCATCTATAATTGCCAGATGAAGATTTACAACAGAATTCCCATCCATCTCATTCCATTTATTATCATCTGTGATTTCCGTCAGCCTATTGCTGATGGCCGCCAGGCAATTATCTTTTTTTAAGATAACCTTCATTTTCAATTTCCACAGTGAGAAATTTCTTCCGTTAAATTTTTTAATCTCAAATTTTACCTCCATTGCTTCTATCACGAACTTTTGAGTAAATCTAACTTCCACTATTTCACGTAAATAGTAACTATATACTGGAATAGTGACTATAGTCCGTGAACAATACACTAGGTAAGTTTCTAGGAAAAAGAGGTGGGTCACAATGGACACACTTAAATACCAAGTCTTTCCTTAGCCAGAACTTTTCCTAGACATGTATTTTCACACTACCACACTTATTTCCAATGTATCAGTGAATAGTGCCAAATTGTATAGTACCTCAGAGTACTATTCGCAATAATAATTTTTCAAAAAAAATTTTTCTGATGTGGAAGATCAGTTAAAACTGCAACCACGGAGCATACTTTTATTTTTCAAGAAAAATTAAAACCAATAACTCTGATACCACTTGTTGTAAAATTAACACTAGATTAGAGCATAATTGCAGCTAATAATTTGAGAAAAAATAATAATAAAGATTTATGGACACACAGATTTTACATGGAAAACTCTTAAACAAATTAGGGTAAAAACTATGGGCAAGGATAGAAGAATTTCACTATGAAAATAATAGAAATTGCAATCTCTCTATTTATAAAGGAGAAATAATTTTAATTCTCTTTTTATAATAGGAAATTAATCAGTCTAACTTTCTAAATATTTTCTCTCTAACTCTCTAATTTTATTCTCAAAATGGGATGGATTTAGGCCTTGACTTCATGGCTATTTATAGCCATCCAAGAAACAAAAAAATTCAAACCAATTAGTTGATAATTGGCTAGCCTCCATTTCCTATTTGGTGTCTTTATTATTCTTTCAAAGTTTCGGTGCCAACTTTTGACAAATGATTTTCAGTGGCAATTTTTCTTAACACTAAATACTTTCTCTTTTTTATATTCTTTTATTATTTTTTTCATTCTCACGATAATATATAAACTGTATTAAATTTTATAAATATATATTATTCACTCATTTAATTTTTGTGTTATCATGAAAATGAAGGAAAAATAAGAGAAGATAAAAAAAAAATATTTAACACTTTTCAAAATTTAAATTTCATTCTTTCTTCAATTATTATTCAAATCTCAATCTCTCCTCAATTATTATTCAAATTTCATTATCTCTCTTTAATTAATATTCAAATTTCAATAGCTCTCTTTGAAATTCACATTCTATCCCTTCAATTAACATTCAAGTTTTAACTCTATCTTTAATTAACTCTTCCATACTTAAAAACATATAATTTGAAATTCAAATTGAAAATTTGAATTGTTAATTAATTTAGATACCAAATTTTTAAAAAAATTAAAAAAATAACTACACGCTGAAAAAAATTAACAGCAAAAATGATTATCATAGAAGTAAATACTGAAAAAAGAAGTTAACCCTGAAAATTATTTTAGATCAATTAAATATTTTAGTTATATTGGATTTGATGATAATAGAGTAAAATATTTTAACTTTTGAAGGGGTCAATTTAAAAAAAAATAATACTCTTTCTTTATTTTTCATATACATATATATATATATATATATATATATATATATATATATATATATATATATATATATATATATATATATATATATATATATTTCCACTATATTTAGACATGAATAATGTAGTAAATTCAATGAAAATATAGATTAAAAATTTAAATTTAAAGTCAGAGCTAAATATATATTTAATGTACATAATTTAATATTTTCCAAAAGTAGCCAATTAAATTTATAAAAATCAAAACATAATTTTAGAAAGTATATGAATCTATCTGGAAGGATTTATAATCAAATTCAAATTTTAATTCCTTTTATTAATTTTGATTGTTTCTAAATACTTTTTTTTTTTTTACCAAAATTCATGAGTTTTGATATTTTTTGGATATGGATTGACTGTGGATTATTTTTTTTTTCCTTGTTTACTAAGTCATAGTTAATATTTTGAAAGGATACCATGAGGTTGATTTAGAACTAACAAAGATACATATAATTCATTATTTATGTATAAAAAATTATACATGCACGTATATAGATAGGTATGGATAATAGGTAGGACATAAACCAGTAAAGCTAACAAAGGGGGAACATGGGATGCGGATAACCCAAATTGATCCAAATTCCCAAACTAAAAATATCCAAAATTGAAAAAATCCGTTAATTATTTAATTTTCTCAAAAGTAAAATATCACAGAAAATTTTTTTAGCACGATTTTAAAAATTAGTAATTATTCATATTGAAAAAACTAAAACTAGAATTGATTATATATATATACTTTGAAATTAAATTAGCTGCAAAGTTATTATTTAAACTAATATTATATTATGCTCATAAATACTCTCTCCGTTTCTAATTAGTTATCATTTTAGAAAAAAAAATTTGTTTCAATATAATTATCACTCTAGAAAATTTACGCATCATTAATTAAGTTTTTTTTTTCTCCAATTTACCTTTTCTACAATTTACCCTATCACCAACCCCTCAATAAATATAGTAGCTGTCTTTTTATATTTGAAGTTGGAACATCTCACAATTAAGGGATTAAATTAAACTTATTCCTAATTGATAACCTCTTTAATCCAAAAGCTCAACTCTAAGGCATCAATTAATCAGAAACGGAGGGAGTATCTTATTTGCTCAACCACATTTATACGAGTTGATATGTCTTTTATGCCAAAATGAAGTAACTTACACTGACTTTTGACAAGGAAAGAGATATATTGGACAAGTGGTTGGGACAAGTTGCTTGACTATTGTGCTTCTTCTGTTAATGAAAAGTCATTGCCAACATCTTGGCAACTTGGTTGAACCCACTAAACTCCAAAATCCTGATTTATTGTAACTTACAATCATATGCCATAAAGTAACATCGCATGTCAAATAAATGTATGTATACACATAATGTTGGGTAACATCAACCCATTCCATTGATAATAATAATAAAAAAAATTCCTAATAACACTTTTACTTATTATATTTTGTATGTGAGGCCCTTAAAATTTTATTTGCCTTTAAAATTTTAATTTTTCACATTGAATTTTCAAATTTTTTACTTTTTTAGACTGAAGAATTTTCAATGATAAAAATAAAATTGATTGAAAATTTTTGTAACACTAGTTTAAAAATATTAAAAAATTTATATTAATTTTTTCATAAAATGATTAAAATTATACAAAAAGAAAGATACATTTTTGCAGCCTAAACTTTTCAAGTTTTATGTATTAAATAGTATAATTTGTTAAAATTAATGTAACATTTGAGTAATTCATACATTATTGTTATACAATTTATCATCAATTTTATTTTTATTACACAAAAAGCCCTCAATGTGGATAAAAATAAAAATTTGATGGCTCAATATAGACAAATAAAATTTTATAGGCTAAATAAACAAATAATATAAATTTTTAAGGGCCCTAAAATGCATTTTTTTCTTCCTAAGATCAATATATCATTGTTATTTAGGGTATAGCAAGGTGGGTACCATTATTGTAGCATTGATATCTCAAAAATGGAACAAGGTAACAAAGTTTTGGGTTAATTTTTCTAAGAGTTAACGGTAAAATAATATGCTAATCCTTTTTGTGAATATATGATTTTGTTATAAACTTTATTTGCACTAATTAAACTCAATGCTTCAAAGCTACTTCCAATTTTAAACTAAATCAACAAGAAAATTTTTTTTGGTCAATAATTAGAATATTAAAAAGGTTAAATTGACAATTAAATTTATATCAGAATTAGAAATATGCCTATGCTTTTTATGGATATATTATTATATTACAATTTTTTAAGTAATGTTTCAATATAAAGAAAACAGTTCAAGATTTTATTCAATATATCAATAATGCAAGTTTTTACACTTTATGCTTTATAATATCAATAAAAACACGCCTTGGTATTGCTTAGTTTGATTGCTGTCCGTTTCCGTATGAATTTTCTTACGCAACTTCGAATATGACAAACACTGTCACATTACACAGACTGAGTGTTAGCTTCACTAAATTATTAAACTATAAAATTTGCGAAGAACTTAATTATGGTTGATCATCATTAAAAAACGTATGCTATCTATGATCAAAGTAAATGATTGATTAAATCTTTATGGACTGGATTCCTAGGTCTACAGACGAACAAAGACCATCGGAGGGCCTAGACTTCGCGCTTAGCAAAAATCTTTCGATGCTTAAATTAACTTGGGAGTTTTAAGTGGCTATAAAGAAGAAAATAGACTTTCTTGTAGTATGCAAATCTTTGATTGAGAAAAAAGAGGTGAAAATGTGTAGAATAAACTACCTCAATATTATGATATACTTTTCCTTTTATACTCCAATGAGCTTATTGCCGTGTTGGTGAAGTGCCAGCCTCCAAAGAATAATGATCAACACAAAAAGAACCGTGATTAGGACTACACAAAGTCGTTGCTAGTCGCTAATTAATTAATTTTAGTCGCCAAATATGAAATAGTGACTAATTAGCGTAAGACATTGCCGTTGTTTTCCTAGTATCCAAATTGATTTTACCGATTAGATTGTTGCTAATTAGCAACTAATGCAGTGTAGTTGCTAATTAACGACCAATTTTATTCACTAATCTAGAAAAATGTAGTTATTAAATACTACGAAAACAGAGAATATTAGTCACAAATTGGGAGACTACCAATTAATATTTTGTTTAAACAATTAAAAATGAAATTTAATTAATTAACAACTACTTAGCTATTAATATAACGTAGTCACTATTGTTTTTTAATTTTTATTATTTCATTTATGAAAAAACAATAAAATGTCACTCAACAATGTACAATATCTTTTTTTTTATTATTATTTCACAGTGAAACAATGAAAATTAAATACAATATATATATATATATATATATATATATATATATATATATATATATATATATATATATATATATATATATATTGTACAAGGTCTAAATTTGATACACTGTCTGCAAGGAAAAAAATTCATGTACAGTGAAAAACACACTCAACAAATTCAAGGCATATCCAGAGGAGCATCGTACCTCTCTTGGAGGATCTGTCTATGGTGGAGGACGGGTCATAGGCCTGTCGAAAATCGATGAGATGAACTTGGATAACTGCCAAACAATATCTTAAATCTGCTCTAGGTTCTTTCAAAGGGATGACTACGTCTCATGATAAGCTGGCTACAACACCTCCTGTAGCACTTTCTATAGCTCATCCTTGATAACCTTGTGAAGGTGGTCGTTATTTCGTGAGGAGGACGAGGTTGTTTCTGTGGAGGGGGTGCTGTAGAAGCGGAGCAGTGTGCAATCCTGTAGCTCAAGTGCTGTCGCTTCTGTTGATTAGCAGCAATGCATAGTTAGATATCGTCATAATCTCCGGATGGAACATGTGACTCTTGCCCATTTGGTACCTCCAAAGCCTGTGTCTCCTATACAACATGAAAAATATTTTACTAAAATATTACAACTTAATTTGAAGGATACAATATTCCTATTTAATTAATCGAAAAATTTATAAAAAAATTGACAAAGTTTCCTCCATACTAGTGACAATCCAACCTCAAACTGAGGCATATTTGATACCTAGAAAAGAATACAACACTCCAAATAATCACCTCCAACTATCCAGATTACACTTCAATCAACATACATAAGTACAGTTTAGCTTTTTATAATAAAATTTATAATAACTACACTCTCTAAATATTTTAATATATTACCTTTAAAGATATGCTAATTTCCTCTCCGCATTGCTTTAGCCCAATAAATCTAAATAAATTATAACATCATCACAACTTCATATGATATCTATGAACATATGTAAAAAAAAAAAATATGACATACAACATATACAAAACAATAGAAATACATATGTAGACGGTTATGACAAGTTTGTCTTATTGTGGGGTTTAGGTGATAGCTTGGCTTTGAGCAATTTCACTAAGAAGAGATTTCAACCAAGTTAATTGAGATGTGGCAGCCCCTGTACTGCTCTATATTCTTCCTCTATATATGGATGATTCTGTGACCGTCCTTTGTTTTTTGAACTCTAAATTTGTGTTTGGTTGGCACATAGGGAGTGGATAGGACAACACTAAAATAACTAGTCTATCATTTGGTAAGGTTTTAGTATCACAAGAACTGGACAAAAACTAAATTTTGTTCAGTCTCACCACTAAATTTGAGTCCTCTACATATAAGGGGAGCAAACTTGTCCCTCCTTGAAAATTGGAATTTAGCATTCTATTTTCAAAACTATTCTTACATAAATACAAACTTATTTTTTTAGTTTTATTTTTTAACTTTTTTTTTAGTTTTATTTCCTTTTTAATATTTTTTATGAATTTTTTTTTATTATAGTTGTGTACAATGAATAATTTTTTTCTTCTAAATAACTTTTTGTAATGAGTAGCTACTAAATATAAAATGAAAATATTTTTTTAATAGGCTTGCAAAATTCATTTTTCTAAAATATCTTAAACCAAATAATAGAATAAATATGTATATTTCATTTTTATTTTTTATTTAATGAGTATTAATCAATTTTTTTATATTTTATTTCTAATTACTTATAATTATTTATATTTTATTTAAAAAATATTATGTTTGATAATAAATATTTGATATTTTTTATAATTTAATGTGTTTATTCATTAAATAATATAGATAAATATTTAATACATTAAAATATTTTATTTTTAGCATTTTTACATATTTATTAGACTATTTTTTATTAAAAATTTAAATATTTAATTCATAGAGCATTATTGTCATCTTTATAGCATGTTCAATCCTAATTTCAGTTATTCCAAATACTAAATATGATAAAATTTATTATATCTTGTCTTGTTTTATTATATTCTGTCTTATCCACTCTTTAATTGTTTTGTGCTGCCAACCAAATGCAATCTAAGAAACAAGATTCCTGCCAACACATATTGCATAACCAGTGGTGGACTTGCTTATAATCGAGGGTAAAATACCCCTCAATTCCCTTTGGCAGTTTCTCTATAATTGAGGATAATTTTATAATTTTAATTGTGAAGTGGAGAGATAATAATAAATAGATTATTCACTGCAAAAAGGAAATCTGTTAAGCATGTTGAGAGACCAATTTCATCAATTTCTCCCATCGAGTTATTTCTGTCAACGATAAATTTAGGAGCAATGAAAATATTGCCAATGAAAGATGAAATTTCTCTTATTTTGTTTACACCAAGCTATGCAAAATATTTAAGTTTATAACTTTAATATTTAAATTAATGTTATATTTAATTGATATCATTTATTTGAATTTAAATTTAAATTTAAATTATATTTAATAATTAATAGTATATTTTTATTAATTTTATTACAATACATATTATATATAATTTAAAATTTAAATGCTATGGGTTAATTTTTTTAATTGATTTAACCAAAACTGCATTTAGTCAAACTTATTACCGTGTTAATGAAATTTTTTGTTCTCTAGTAGAGTGAGGACAATAGGTAATTCCTATGGTACAGAAGTCACATTTGATTTCGTCCTTACTTTTCTAATAACCAAACACTCATAATCGAAATAATCCATTTAATTTTGATTCCTCCTATTTTTTGCAGAACCAAATTAAATCTCCCTAAGAAAGTGGCTTTCTACTATGCAATTATTTGGACCCCTCTGATCAGTTTGGGTTGCATTGAACTTGAATATCAATATGATACTTAGTAGGCTGAGCATGGTTCGGGAGAATATAAAAATTTGAAAATTTTTGGAATCGAACTGAATTTTAGAAATTTTCAAAATTAAATCTCTAAAACTGAACCTTGAAAGAAAAATCTCTATACTGAATCGGGATAGTTTGGAATAGAGATTTGGATTTAGTGGAACGATTCGGTGTGAAACAGAACAGAATAGAGATTTAGAGATTTCCTATTTTTAAATGATTAAAATATATAATTCTTGCAAGCTTAAACTTGAAATTAAATCAATACATATAATAAAAATAAAAATCAAACTGTATAATTGTCATCCCCCAAACCTGAAGGCACATGACCAGTATTAGGATACCGGTGATGCACGTAGCTACCAGTGCCCATAGTAAGTCTGACATTATACTAAATGACAAAATTATCATGGAATAGGGCTATGAGTCCACATGTTAAGCAGAACTAACTAAGCATCAATTTAAAATAATGCGACACTGGATATCTACTCAATCATATCAAAAATATCAATTAACATATTATTGGTTTATGCTTAACAAACAACTTTTCAACTTAAAATATACATAATAATACAACTGATAATTAACCATAATACAAATAATAGAGGTAACATTACGGAATTCTAAATAATAATAAAAGTATACAAGTATTACTTATATAATTCAATAATTAAATACATAACACTGCCGAAAGACAAAAAGGTAGGAAAACTCAATTAAATATCTTCACGAGCTCATTCCATAACCTGGGAAAAATAATTTGAATAGAAATGAACATTCGACTCAATGAATAATACTAGTTAATATACTAACCTGGTATCCTATAGACAAATTTTTAATATTCATGCTATGCACTATGTCACAGAGACAGACAAATCACACAATTAAATAAGGTTAAGATACAATCTATAGTATCATACTAATTCTTAATATGGGGAGCCGATCCCCCTCTTCTGACTCTGTTGATCTAGTAATTGGTCTCTTATATCTAATGGGCTTGGTCGACATTGATCTGTATCAAACAACCTTGACCCAACTGACAGCAGCCCTAGGGGTGAGCAAACTTGGCTGTCATACACTAGTCATAGCTCATCAATTATCATAACATCATCATAAATAGATCTACTTTCCTAAGTGATCCCAATCTCATCCGACAATCACAAACATTTTTCAATAACATTTATTAATGCATCAATCACAATAAGATGTTAATATGCATCTATGCAATAATAATGCATAATTATACATATATAAATACATACAATAAATGCAAATGCATGAAAGGAAAGGAAAGGAAAATATGTTAGGGAGTATCACTCACTAACTTGACGATGTGTCCAATTTAATTCCCTTTGAAGTATGACCATTGGAGATAGAAAGACACTAGAGACATTGATACCTTGCAAAATTTGATCGAACGAGTGTCGAAAATTACATCAAAATGGTGAGACGAAGTGCTAGATTTGCCCCACGCGACGCTGCCAGAGCACCGCTGGTTGGCCACATGTTGCGCTGCCAATGATTAATAAGGGTGAAACTACCTCCCTAGGTGCTCCTCAAAGCCAGCGTTTTGAATCTACCTAGCACTCTTTGCCACTCGTTACCCCTTAGCTAGAAGAAACCTTAAAAGCTTTAGCCTATAAATTCTCGATCTCCACTTTCGGCGACTTTTAGAGGGTGAGACAGGTACCAAATTAAAGCTTAGAACAAGAGGAGGAAAATGGCTAATGTCAGGATTGCTAGAAAATGAGCTCGGAAGCCTCAGTCACTAGAAATCTTCATCACGCGAGTACGCCTCTAAAGCTCGCTGGTTTTGATGGACGTTGATCCATAAGGTGGTGGTAGTGGTGTCGTGCATCGCCAGCCAAAGGTCTACTATTGGTAGCCATTGTTGCTCTCCCTCTCCCTCTCTCTCTGCTTCTCATTTCATTCTTCCTTCTGTCCTCCATTTTGGTCATCTGATTGGCTATCCTTTAGCCAATCAGATGCACCAGATCCTTCTTCTTCTTCTTTTATATATATATATATATATATATATATATATATATATATATATATATATAAAGACCATTTGGGTCATCTGATTGGCTATCCTTTAGCCAATCATATGCACCAGACCCTTCTTCTTCTTTTATATATATATATAAGCTTATGTGATAGAGATTAAGGAGTTGTGACTATAAGATCTTCCCAAGATCCTTTGCAAGGAATTGGAAGTCCAATGATGAGGGTAAGAACAAAGACAATGAAACAAACTTTGCAAGGGTTGATCATGGAAATGCAAGATGAAGAATCAACTTTAGAAGACCTCCATACTATCTAAAAGATGCCAAAATCTTTCCAAAGACTGATCACCTACTCTTGGATACAAAATGGACGTGAAGAATAAGAAAATGGTGAAGACTGAAGGTGTTGTGGTCGGGACACCTGTCATAGTTGTGACACCTATCACGGTCATGACGAACATAGAATGCAGACTGTCGTGTGAGCATACCATCAGTGCGAGCACAACAAAGGGGGGATGTGCTGCTTCATCGCGGGTGCGACGAGGCCCAATTTTGTTTCTTCCTAATTTTTACAAGTTGTATGTTTTAAATGTACTCTTTGCAATTATGGGCCCTGAACTTGATATATTAGTAGGTCCACATCAGATTTATTTTATTTGGCTTGATTTTAGGAATTAATTTCTTAATTAGGAATTCTATTTCTCTAATAAGGACTTCTTAATTAGAATTCTATTCTCCATAAGGATTCTTATTTCCTTATAAAAATAGATTTCCTAAATCTTAGAGTTTCAGCCTCCTTATAAATTAAAGGCTCCATTGTAATTGGGATAAGTTTTTATGAAAAATAATGATCTTCTTTGAATTTTCTTCAAATGAGAGATTCTTCTAAGTTCTTGTTTAGAACTTAAATCTGAGTTTATTAAAGTAACTTGGTGGCACTCATTTCCTTATAGCTTTGGTTTTCTTCAACAGGTGTGAATTGGGTCAAGCTTATTTCTTTATTCTTGTTTGTTCGATCCCTGGGTTTGAATCAATATAATCGGTTCCTAGCTCTCTATAGCTAGCGGGTCGCATCATTGGGTATTAGAGCTTTGGCTCTTCAAATTAAAAATATGTATCCTTTATTTTCTTGTTCCTGAAATTGTAAAAAAAAAAAAAAAAAAAAAAGAGAGATGAAAGAAGTTAAATATGAATTCTTCATGTTCTTATGCTCTTATTGATATGAATATCTTAATTAAAAAAAGTTGAATATGAATTCTTTGTGTTCTTATGCCCTTATTGATATGAATATATTTAAAAAAAAACTGCACTTTTAATTCTTTTATCACACCTTTGTTCTTTCTTTAAAATTTCAGACCTTAAATTCTTTTGTCACTGGTTATCTTAGGGAGAGCAGAGAAAAGCCATAAAAGAAGAGTGAAACATAAGTGGAGTGAACATTTCGTGAGTGAAACACGTGAGTTGAGTTGGTAAGGAACCAATCTATTTTTACACTAACCCTTTTCTTTGCTGGTAAAATCATAATGAGCAATAGTAGAAGTGAATATCAAGATCTTGAGATGAAGTTGTGGATGAGGGCTATGATGGATCAAATGAAGCCACTTAGTTCAAGGATAGATGATTTGTAAACTCCAAGCAAATCAAAGCCTTTGAGAAGTCGGGAGTATAAGGAAGATGATGAGGTTGAATTGGATGAAGGAGAATCTCATTTTAGGAAAGGAAAGAGGGTTATTGATAAAAGAGACAACAACTTAGGAAGCATTAAAATGAGGATTCCTGAGTTTTAAGGTAAAAACGATCTTGAGTTATATTTGGAATGGGAAAGGAAAGTTGAGCATGTATATGACTGCCATAACTACTATGAAGAGAAAAAGATGAGGTTGGCAGCCACAAAATTCACTGATTACGTAAGTATTTGATGGGATGATCTTCAACAAAAGAGGAGGAGGAATGGTGAGAGGCCAATTCGAAATTGGGAGGACATGAAGATAGTCATGAGGAAGCGATTTATCCCTAGTCATTACTATAGGGATGTGCAAAGGAAGCTTCAAAGTTTGGTCCAAGGCTCCAAGAGTGTGGAGGATTATCACAAAGAGATGGAGATTGCAATGATTAGAGCTAACATAGATGAGGACCGAGAGGCTACAATGGCAAGGTTCATTAGAGGATTATATAGAGAGATTGCCGACATAGTGGATTTACAGCACTATATGGATATGGAGGAGCTGCTACACAAGGCTATTAAGGTGGAAAGGCAACTCAAGTCTAGGAGTTTAAGAGCTACTTCATCTTCTAGCTAGTCATGGAAATCGAATTAGAAGGACAACAAAATTGTGTTCAAATCAAAGGAGGAACCCAAGTCCAAAGAGTCTAATGTTGTACCCAAAGGTAAAATTGATTCAAAAACTCCTACTAAGATTCATGACATTAAGTGTTTCAGGTGCCAAGGTTTCAGGCACATTGCTTCTTAATGCCCAAACAAGCGAGTCATGGTGGTAAAGGACAATGGAGAGATCAAAAGTGCAAGCTTTAGTGAGGATGAAATGCCTCCCTTAGAAGATTGCTCGGATGTGGAAATTGCAGGACCAATGAAAGGGAAATTGTTGGTAGCTAGAAGAGCTTTGAGCATTCAACCAAAGGAAGATGGTGATGAGGAACAAAGAGAGTAGATTTTTCATACAAGATGCTTGGTAAAAGACAAAATTTGCATAATGGTCATTGATAATGGGAGTTGCACTAACGTGGCTAGTACTTTGTTGGTGGATAAGTTACAATTGAAGCCTATGAAGGACCCAAGGCCATACAAGCTACAATGGTTGAGTGACTGTGGGGAAATCAAAGTAACCAAACAAGTATTAGTTTCCTTCTTCATTGGGAAGTATGAGGATGAAGTTGTATGTGATGTGGCCCCAATGCATGCTAGTCATATTCTTTTTGTCACGACCCATCTTTGAGCCATGGTTGTCTTAGGGCATAGGGAGACATAAGGTCACCTAAACCCATAAAACCCTCTCATAAGTTATTAATTGCCAATGAAAACCACGTTACCCTTATCCCAAGATCGAAACCAAAATAACCATTCCTTATCACTGATTACCATATTAATTGTCTCTATGATAAACATTTACCATTTTAAATCCATTTTCATGCTTATTGCTTTTGAACTCCATTTTCCAATATTTTAGTGACAACTCGCCCATATATTACTGAAGTGCTTGGACTAAAATAAAATAGTACCTACCGCACACATGCTAATAATATTCTAAATTATATCATTATTCCAGACCTTAAGAATCCATGGAGCTCTAGAGTGAAACTTCCAAAATACAACATATTATATACATCATAATGCCAAAATAGCAATTTATTTCCAAGTGAAGACATAGAACTTGGAATTTACCTTGTTGATCTACCAGCTGGTCCTGAAAAATAAACAATAACTATGGGATGAGACAAAACTCAATGAGTACAAAATAATATTATAAAGGTTAAGCAATGATGTATGTCAAATGGTGATTCCTTTTAACAATAAAGTAAAATGGATCAGAAATTTTTCTTATGGAATAATTTTCCCACATATATATGATAGGTATTATATCTTTAGCAGAAAATTTCCTTTCTTCAAAATAGTATGTTTCCCCCATAATAAATTGAGTGGCGGTATACGCCTTGCTCACTCCCACATGCCTAGTCACACGTACAACTGATTAGATCATATGTACTGGGGACCTTAAACCCTTTCTAGCTAAGATTCAGATAATCTTTACCCTATCCGCGGTTCATTACCATTGTACACAAGGTCTGGTACATTGCCTCACATCAAAGGGCTTTTCTGCTTATCATGGTATCATTATAACATTTTACCTTTCTATCCATGAAATGATTCAATGGATAATATATTAATAAACAATTAGGTTCCCATCATTGATCACATTATAAGATCAAAGCAATATAGGCTCATTTGGCCAAGTGCTATAAAGGAATATTTTATTCAGTTTGGCTTAATAATTAATAAGGCAGATAATGATTGCCAAAGAATTGCAAAGCATTTCAATTAGAAAATGATTTAACATTTATGCTTATATTTAAGGCACAAATTGTATTATATTATTAAGCACTCACCTCTTACTCCTTAGCTTCTATATCGATAGACTCAGCATAAATTATAGTGAGGTTCCTCGGTATCTCGAGTATTGTCCTTACATTTTAATTCTACAAATACACCCAAACAAGTGTACATCAAACTCTACTCCTTTAACTTTCTAACCTAACTCTAACTATTTCATATAAACATATCATTCATCAATGTCTCATATCATTTACCCCTTGTTTACACATGTCATAAACCAATTCAATATCTTTTAAATATCTCCCTTAACATAGTCAAGGAAACACATGTAATACTAACATCTAATTTCATTCTCAATGATCTTATTACAAGATCACGAATGAGGAAATTCATAAAAACGTTAAATGAAATAATCTAGCAATAAGTCACAAACACTAGAACAAACTATTCCAATATGGCCAGGAACATAACTGCCCATAGGTGAAATCCCAGCTGTGCCTCCACTCGTGGGAGGCTATTGGATGAATTTCTAAAATTTTCCTTATCACACGACTGGAATCCTAGCTTTGTGGTCACCCGTGGCTGTCCAACTTCCATTGATTTTCTCATGCTTCCTTTGTTATTTCTCACTTATCTAACCCCAATTTTTTTTAACTCTCATCCTCATATTCCATTAATCAATTAACATGCAAAACTAGTCCTTCCTTAAATCCCTCCACTAAAATCAAACCATAGAAATCAAAAGAAAATCATATACTTACTAGCAATCCATCACTCTTAGGCTAGGAACAAGGAAAGAATCACTTAAACATAAAATCTTACCTTGAAATGCTTTAAATTTGGTTCAATGTTGAAGAACAAGTTGAGAAGTTTTAGTCTTTTGTGAGAATGTGATTTTGGTGCTAGGTTATAAATGAAAAGAATTAACATATTTTCACTTTATATGTAATTGAAATCAATGGTGGTGATTTAATCTTACAAGATCAATGGTCACATTTTTGCCTAAAATGGATGGCTAAGATTGATCAAGATTAATGGTTAAGATTGCCCTTAGGTGTATGATGACTTAGCACTATAATGATGAGTTCAATAATCACCAAAATGCATATGGACATGGTGATGGGAAAGCGAATTAGCTTAGATATTAAAGTTGATAAAGGTCAACAAAGTTGGCTATCACCCAAAATGGTGACTAACCTAACTTAACCTCACCCTAACCCTTTGTTAGTTCATTCTAACCTTAGTTTAGTTAAGTTGCACCAATTTTTTTGGGCCTTAGTGGGCTGGCCATTCCATGGGCTTGGGCCTTGAGTCCAAAAGCCCATTAACAAGCCCACCCAAACATGTTTTTTGAACTCAAAAATTTTTCGAAACTTTTTCTCTTCCCTTTCACTTGGCATTTAAAATCCTACCTTCCCATATCATAATAAACTCAAACAAAGACATATTGCCTCAAATTACTTTAATAAAATATACATGAACATTCACACTTCACAAAAATACACAATCATACACTTAGCACCAAAAAGGGTTTCTTTCATCCCATCACTATATCATTGGTAATATATTCATAAAAATTCATATTCTATAGTATTATTATAACTCTAATGAGCTATGGAAACCTTGGGTATTACACTTTTGGGACGTCCATGGCAATTTGATAGGAAGCTCACTCATGATGGGTACAGTATACCTTTGCCTTTAATAACAAAATTTTTGTACTAACCCCTCTCTCTTCTATGCAAGCTTATGAGGATCAAGTGAGGATAACAAAAGAATGTAGATTGAGAGAAAGAGAGTGGAGTGAGATATAGGAAAAGAAAAATAGGGAGAGTGAACAAGAAAAGAAAAAAAATGAGTAAGAAAAAAGAAAAGGTGAAATTGAAAAAAAGAATAAGGAAAAGGGAGAGATCACAAGAAAATGAGTGCATTTGCTGGAAAAAGTGAGGTTAAAAATGTTCTAATGTCAAGGCCATAATTACTTGTACTTATGTACAAGGATGTGTATCTTTCAACTAATAAGCTTAACCCCTCTTTGCTAAGTGTTGTTTCTTTATCATAGGAATTTGATGATCTATTTCCCGAGGAGATTCCATATGGTTTACCTCCCTTGAGAGGTATTGAACATCAAATTGATTTCATGCTTGGAGCTTCAATTCCAAACCGTCCAGCTTATAGGGCCAATCCGGAAAAGACAAAAGAGATTCAAAGGCAAGTGGATGAAATGGTGGAGAAAGGATTCATAAAGGAAAGCCTTAGCCCATGTTCAGTTCCTATCATCTTAGTTCCAAAGAAAGATAGAACATAGCGCATGTGTGTGGATTGTTAAGCCATTAACAAAATCACTGTAAAGTATAGACATCCAATTCTTAGATTAGATGAGATGTTGGATGAATTGCATAGCTCTTGTTTATTTACTAAAATAGATATGAAGAATGGCTACTATCAAATTAGAATGAAAGAAGGTGATGAATGGAAAACTGTATTTAAAACTAAAGATGGATTGTATGAGTGGTTGGTAATGCCATTTGGTTTGACTAATGCACCTAGTACATTCGTGAGGTTAATGAATCATGTGTTCCGTGCTTTCATTGGAAAATTTGTGGTAGTGTACTTTAATGACATTTTAGTGTATAGCAAAAGTTTGGATGAGCATATAAATCATTTACATGTTGTCTTTTGCATGTTGAGGGAGCATAAGTTGTATGCTAATCTTAAGAAGTGCTCATTTTGCTTGGAATCTATAGTATTTCTTAGTTTTGTTATGAGTTTGTTGGAGTTCATGTTGATGAGGAAAAGGTGAAGGCAATTAAGGAATGGCCTACACCAAAGAATGCAAACGAGGTAAGAAGTTTCCATGGTTGGGCAAGTTTTTATCGAAGGTTTGTTCAAAATTTTAGTTCTATTGCTGTACCTTTGAATGAACTTGTTAAAAAGAATGTTGTGCTTAAGTGGGATGATGCACATGGAAAGAGCTTTCAATACTTTGAAAGATAAATTAACAAATGCACCATTGTTAAGCTTGCCAAATTTTGATAAAGCTTTTGAAATTGAATGTGATGTGTTTGGGATTGGGATTGGGGCTATTTTGATGTAAGATTCCAAACCTATTGCATATTTTAGCGAAAAGCTTAATGGGGCAGCTTTGAATTATCCTACTTAGGATAAAGAGTTGTTTGCATTAGTTAGGACTCTACATACATGGCAGTATTATCTTTGGCCTAGGGAATTCATCATTCATTTTGATAATGAAAGTTTAAAATTTTTGAAATCCCAAGGAAAGCTTAACAAAAGGTATGCTAAATGGTTAGAGTTTATAGAAACATTTTCTTATGTGATAAAGTATAAACATGGAAAGGAAAAAGTTGTTGCTAATGCTTTGTCTAGGAGGTATGCATTACTTTCGTCATTGCAAACTGAATGACTTGGTTTTGAGTTTCTTAAAGAGTTGTATGCAAATGATGCTGATTTTGGCCAAGTATGAAATGTATGTGATAAGTGCGCATTTAGAGAATATTATAGGCATGATGGGTTTTTGTTTAAAAGGGATAAATTATGTGTGCCCATTGTGAGGCCTAGTCCGAGCACCGGTCTGATCTACTAAATGGGATTGAAATGCTCATTTGGGTTTGAACTCACGGTGGAACCCTTAGGTTCAGATAGATTGATTTTGAAAAGAGTCGCCACCTTAATTTTATTTTATTTGGGAAAAGATTAAGGGAAAAAACCTAAATTGACTCCAATTAATATCCCAAAAGAAAAGATCATTAGTCTCGAAATCAAAGAGTATTCGAGGACTAGGTTTTCGGTTTATTGTAAGAAAATTAGTTTGGCAAATTTAATACACAATGACTTAAAATAAATTTTATGAATAGTTTACATAATGCATGAACAATCATATAATGCATGAATAAACAAATAAATAAACATTTATTCAAAGCGAAAAATAAAACAACAAAGTAAAGGAATTAACTTACAATTCAAAACCCAAATAGGGAATACTTTCTCTAACCCTTATGGGTTCTAGGGAAGTTACACATTCCCCAAAATAATTCCAAAGCAATAAATAAAGAAAAAGAGAAATAAAACCAACATCATAATAAATAAAACAAACTAAAAACAAATAGCACAAAGAAAAAGAACTAATTCATAAAAGAATATACAAGAGAAGGATTATTTCTTATTTAAATTGGATTTGATGCTTTAAAAAAGCAAGCCTACGTATCCTTTTGAATGGGAATCTAAATCCACGTAGTTCACCCTTATTGTAAAGAGGTTATTTTAGCCTAGCCATTTATCATGTTTTAGTTCATTAATTAAAAGGTGGGTTGATTGATTAAACAAGTAGAATTATTGATCACTAAGTTGTTAATTAGGTCAGGTTTTAATTAACAAGTCGATGCATCAATTCAAATTGTTTACCTAGTTGACTAAATTAGATTCTAATCAACATACTTCAAAATAATGAAAGAAAATGATAAAACATGCCAAGCAAAAAAATAATAAACGAAAAGAATAAACTAAGTAATCCTAAAGAAAAAATAACAAAATAGATAAACAAAACAATATAAAGCAAAAGAAACACTAAAACAAAACAAAACAAAACACAAAAATAATAAAATAATAATAAAAAAAGGAAATAAATATCTTACGAGAATGAGGCTTAGGGATGTAGGGCAGATGAAGCAGACGACTGGATTGCAATTCCACCTTTTCGGCTTGGTTGAATGACAACTTTCGAACGGCTACTTGGATGGTATATTCGGGATCTCCTCACACTGCTTAGAGGAGAGCTACCTCGAAATGACTACCCTAATAAACAAAATAAAATAAAATTTTAAACTAAAAAAAAGTTCATTCCTTTCGCACTAAACCTTAAAAAATGTTGATTGCTTTGAAATCAATTAGTTTGATTAAGCAATTCTGAGTGTGGAAAAGAGGTAAGGGGTATTGCTTTTATAGGGAAAGAGTTGGGAGCAGAAATGGCAAGCTTTAGATGTGGGATTTGCTTCCCAATGCATGAAACACCATAGGAAGCTTCAGGAACTGCATAAAAGGCATATGAGCATAGTGAAACCGCAAAGGGCCTGTGCGATTCTACACAGAGCCTATGTGGTTTCTCATAGCCTCTGTGCAGTTCTGCCCATGGTCTGTGTAGTCATTGACTGCCCTGTGAGGTCCCTATGGCCTATATACCCCTTTTTACTCCGTTCTGACCCATTTTAGATTCAATTTAAGTTCGATTTGATTCTATAGATTTGTAATTAAGTACTGGTTGTCTAGAGGTATAAATTTTAGGGTTAACACCCATATGTTCTATACAAGAGTTGCTTGTAAGGGAAACTTATAGGGGTGGTTTATGGGGCACTTTGGTGTTCAAAAGACTTTAGACATCTTGCATGAACATTTTTATTGGCTTAGTATGAAGCATGATGTGCAATCTATTTGTTATAAGTGCATTTCTTATAAACAAGAAAAGTCTAAGGTCAAGCCATATGGTTTACATACCCTTTTACCTGTACCTACTCATCCTTGGACTGATATTTCAATGGATTTTGTGCTAGGGTTGCCTAGATCTCAAAGTGGTATAGATAGCATATTTATTGTTATTGATAGGTTTAGTAAAATGGTTCACTTCATTGCTTGTGCTAGAACTAATGATGCCATACATATTGCTGATTTGTTCTTTAAAAAAGTAGTTCATTTGCATGGTTTGCCTAAAACAATTATGAGTGATAGGGATGTCAAGTTCCTAAGCCATTTTTGGCACACTTTATGAGAAAAATTAGGAACTAAATTACTATTTTTTACTGTTGCACATCCTCAAATGGATGGGCAAACTGAGGTAGTTAATAGAACACTCTTTACTTTGTTGCGTGCAATCATATAAAAGAACTTGAAACAATGGGAGAAATGCCTACCACACATTGAGTTTGCATATAATAGGAATGTTCATTCAACTACTTCCTTTTCACCTTTTGAGATTGTTTATGGGTTTAATCCTTTAACTCCTTTAGATATTTTGCCTTTACCTATTAATGAGTATACATATTTGAATGGTAAAAGAAAGGCTGAATTTGTGAAGGATCTTCATGCCAAGGTGCGAACCAACATTGAAAGGAAGAATAAACAATATGCAAGGCAAGTAAATAAGGGGCAGATCAAGATTCTATTTGAACCTAGAGATTGGGTGTGGGTTTACATGAGAAAGGAATGATTCCCCACACAAAGGAAGTCTAAGTTGCAACCTAAAGGAGATGGACCATTTCAAGTCTTGGAGCGAATCAATGACAATGCCTAGAAGCTCAATTTGCTAAGCAACTATGGTAATATTAGTGCTACATTTAATGTTGTTGATATGACTTTATTTGATGTAGGTGATTTGATGATGAATCCTTTCGAGGAGGGAAGGAATGATAAAGATCAAGGAGCTGTGACTACAAGATCTTCTCAAGATCCTTTGCAAGGAATTGGAAGTCCAATGATGAGGGCAAGAACAAAGAGAATGAAATAAGCTTTGCAAGGATTGATCATGAACATGCAATATGAAGAATCAACTTTAGAAGGCCTCCATACTATCCATAAGATGCAAAACCTTCCCAAAGACTAATCACCTACTCTTGGCTACAAAATAGAGGTGAAGAATAAGAAAATGGTGAAGACTGAAGGTGTCACGACCAGTCGCGATGAAACCAAGATGTAGACCGTCGTGCAAGCGTGCCATTAGTGCAAGTGCAATAGAGAGGGGATGTGCTGCTTCATCGCTGGTGCAATGAGGCGTAATTCTGTATCTTCCTAATTTTTGTGAGTTTTATGTTTTAAATGTACTCTTTGCAATTGTGGGCCCTGAACTTGATATATTAGTAAGTCCACATCAGATTTATTGTATTTGGTTTGATTTTAGAAGTTAATTTCTTAATTAGGAATTTTATTTCTCCAATAAGGACTCTTTAATTAGGATTCTATTCTCCATAAGGATTCTTATTTCCTTATAGAAATAGAATCCTAAATCTTATAGTTTCAGCCTCCTTATAAATTAAAGGCTCTATTATAATTAAGATCAATTTTTATGAAAAATAATAACCTTCTTTGACTTTTCTTGAAGTGAGAGATTCTGTTAAGTTCTTGTTTAGAACTTAAATATGAGTTTATCAAGGTAACTTGTAGCGCTCATTACCTTATAGCTTTGGTTCTCTTCAATAGGTGTGAATTGGGTCAAGCTTATTTCTTTGTTCTTATTTGTTCGATCCTTAGGTTTGAATAAATATAATTGGTTCCTAGCTTTCTATAGCTAGTGGGTTGCATCATTATGTTAATAATAATAATAATAATAATAATAATAATAATAATAATAATAATAATAATAATAATAATAATAATAATAATTTTAATTTATATAATGAAAGCTCAATTAATATAAACCATTTATAATAATAATGATTATAATGAAATTCCAAAACTTTCAATTAAAATTTATATAATTAACAATATAATTTAAATTAATTGAACATAATATTAACTTTTAAAAATTCATAAAAATGTATATTCAAATATCATAATATAAATTCTCAAAATAACCACATATTTAATATTTAAATAAAATTACGATTAATAATACATTTTCAAATCATAAAATATATAAAATTGAATAAAAACAAAAATTTCAATTAAACTTTAATAAAGAAAATCATAAAATAATACATTTTCTGTACAAAATAAGATTTTATAAAATAAATAAAAAATCAGGTTGTTACAATAGTGCATAATTAAAGAAATCTATATACAATCTATCAAGTTAAAATATAAATCAAACTACATAATGCATAATTAAATAAATTTAATTAAAACCCACCAAGCTAAAATAAAAATGGAATAGACAAGATAAAAATAAGAACATAAATATGAAAAATTTGAAAATAAAATTTTATAATTAATAAAAATTAAATTTGACTTATACATTATTGAATCCTTAAATATGTTGCTAATTCAATATGTATATGTATGTATGTATGTGTGTGTGTGTGTGTGTATAAGAATTTTTTCAATCGGTTATAGTTTTGGTTCTTTGACTCAGGATGGTTTTCGGCATGAATAACTATTAATCTTTAGAATAGTAAAAAAAAAAAAAATGAAAAGGTTCTGTTCAGAGAAAATTAAACAGTCAATAGATATTTTTCGATTCTGAATATTTTTGATATGGTTCGGGATCTCCAATTTCATATTCAGCCCTAGTATTTAGCAAAGCAAAGAGGAGGAAGCTATACCTTCTTTCATCATTAGATGAATAAATGCCTTGAGAAATTCAAGAGAATATGCAAAAACTACTTTATAGAAAATTACATTTCAGAACCTAACCCATAAAATGGTATTTAAAGGAATGGATTATCTTCCATATATATATAAAAGAATTTCTTCAATCGGTTCTAGTTTTGATTCTTTGGTTAGGGGCAGTTCTTGGTATGAATAATTACTAATCTTCAAAATTGTACTAAAAAAAAAATGGGAAGGTTTTGTTCAGAGAAAATCAAACGATTAATAGATATTTTTTGATTCTAAATATTTTCGATATGGCTGGATATCTCTGAGTTTCTTACTCAGCCCTAATACTTAGCAAAGCAAAGAGGAGGAAGCTATACCTTTTCTCATCATTTGATGAATATATGCCTTGAGAAATCCAAGAGAATATGTGTGAACCCTCAAATTTGCACCCTTATGATCCGGCTGCAGCTTGATACCTACTAAGAATAATACGTTACGCATACGGCGGTCCCGCTAGCCGGTTAGCGGCCAGGGGTCAAGGGGGCACTGCCCCATTGAAAAATAAATTTCCTGAATCTTTCACCTCTAGTCGATTGCTTTTCAGTCACGAACTCATAAAATCAAACTAGCCTCGAATTGGAACTGAAATAGACTAGAAACGGACAAAAAAGTAAGAAACAGGTTGAACCAGCTGATTAGCGTGCGCGTGGCATACCGCCTCTTCGGGCAGCACGCCAGATGTGCCGCCCATGCCGGCGGCATAGGGGGCACACCCCTTATGCCGCTCGGATGTCCGGCGAGCCACTGATGCCGCCCGTGCTGCTGGTGAGCTTTCGGTACCGCTGTCCGTACCGCCGGTGCCCTCCTCAACAACTCTATAAATAGAGCCTCCTTCCAACTCATTTGGGGGAAATTCCAATGCAAAAATCCTCCTATATTGCTCTACTTATTATGCTTAAGTTATGCTCGAAATTTGATACAAAAGCTATGGTTTCAATTTCTTTTTAATTTACATTTATTACGCTATTTTGCTAACCTTTTGCTATTGAGGTTCAACTTCAAGGTCCTAAATCCAAAGTGGAGCTTAGATTCGGAGTTAAACTCACCCCGTTCATCCGAAAATCAAGGAAAGCAAATGTATAATCTTCTTTCTATTTTCAAAATTCTAAACTCAGATCTAGAATTCTCTTTAGGTCTAAAATAGAAAAGATCTAAAATTTATTAATTTAAGAATTAGAATTAAATTAATAAACAAACCAACACTCTTTTCTAGAATCCCTCCTTTGCAAGAAGGAAGAACTGCGTGGGGTTTGATTCCTATTCAATAGGATACGCAGGCTGCCATTATGAAAAGGCATCAACTCCAAAATCTTTTTATTAACATTTTTTTTCCTTTTACTTTGATTTATTTGTATTAATCTTTTATTTCTGATTCTATGTTACTTTAGTTGAGGAATGTGTGCTTTCCCTAGTACCCATAAGGGCTAGAGGAAAGATCCTCTTTATTTTAATCGTTTTGGTTTTGTAATAATTAAGTAGGATTTATTCTTTTACTTATTTATTGCTATTTCATTTCATTTTATCATATATATCTATTTTATGCATCATTATATTCCTGTTCATACATACATGAAAATTCCTTTTTCAAGAGTTATTTTGCAAACTTTTGCCAAACTAAAGAAAATTATATTTTCTCAATTGTGTAATTACCAAAACCTGATCTCTGAACCCTCTTTGGTCACTCGTGGATTAGTGCTTTTCCATTGGGACAAAATCAAAATATTTTTGGAGTCAATCAATTTGGGTTTTCTTTAATTTTCCAAATTAAAATAAGTAAATAAAAATGACTACTCACTTTCACAACTTTTAAATTATAAAAATCAATTTTCTGAACTCACGGCGAGTTCCAATCGTGGAGTTTCTTTCGAAGAGCATTTCGATTTCTCGGTGGATCGGACCAGTGCTCGGGCAAGATCTCGCAATATGCAAAAACTACTTTATAGAAAATTACATTTCAGAACCTATAAAATGGTATTTAAAAGGAATGGATTATCTTCCATCTGAAAAAGATAAACTTTTTATCATTATTTCACATTATAAACCATTAATGGACGATGACTAGGATATGGCTTTTATCTTTTATATTACTTTTGGTGCTTCTCATTTGGGTTGTTTGTCTTGGTGCACTTGCACATCTTTTTTTATTAAAAAAAAAAAGAATAATTCATTTACGTTTTGCTGTAGAATTCTGAATCAGCATGACAAAGACGGGAAAGTGAATCCAACAACGTAAAGTAAAGACTTTTAGGCCATATTTGGTGGCCATAGCCAATGGCCTAATTGAATGAGAATTATATTATATATTGAATTATTTTATTTGATTGTGTAAATTTTTTTTAATGCAATATATTAAAAACAATATAATGAGCATTGCATTTTTTATTCTTTATGCTTAAAAACAATACAATGATCATTATTTTTCAAAATATATGTATTGCCCTTTATATTTCTCATTTGCTATTTTTAGAGATGGCAATGAAATGAAAAATCTCCGTTCTCCGGGAGAATTTGCCCTGTACTAGACGGAGATTTCCTAATTTCTTTATTCATAGGGATGTGGATGGGGACGATTCTTTCCCCATTAGTGGAGACGGGGCGAGGATGGGAGTGTACTTCCTACCCCACGGAGATCCCCATCCCCATCTCCATGGAGACCCACTAATATGATTACATAATTACCCCTAGTATAATTAGCAATAACTTACATAATTACCCCATAATATAATTAGTAATTATTGGAAGAAATTTATTTAAGTATTCTTATATTTATGTATGCTGAATTTTTAATATTTTACTAAAAAAATTGCAGAACATTTTTAATGTATTAAGAATATTTACATTTTAATTTTGTTTGGTTGATGTTTTGTGGGTTTGAATCTATTAATATTTTATAAATATATTTATTTTTTTTGTTATTATTTATGAATTATATAAATATATATAAATTTAGTAAGACAACATTTAAATGGGGATGGGGATTCTTATGGGAATGGAGATCCTATGGGATGGGGATGTGGATTAAATTGGCCCTGTATGTGAGGCAGGGATGGGGACGGGAATTTCTTGCAAAGGTAGGGATGGAGATGGGGAATGATTCTCCGCCCCTGTCCTGCTCCATTGCCATCCCTAGCTATTTTTTATCTTTTTTTTTTTTCAACATTTTTTTTTCTTTCTTTTTGTTGGAATAATTTTCTAAATGATATTTTTCCATTTTTATTAAAAAAAAAATTTGCATGGCCTGCTTTCTTTTTTTTTTTTGACAATTAATTTTTATGAATTGTTTTCTTATTTTTTACAACAATTTCCTATGAATTATTTTTTTGATTATTTAAAAAATCTAATGACATGTTTTCTATTTTTTTCACAGCAATTTTCTTAGTGGCCTAATTTTTTTTTTTACAAGAAAAAAATTTAGTTGCCAATTTTCTTTTTTACAATACAATTAATACTTTTAATTTTTACCATAACTAATAATTATTATTTCCTTTATCATACTAATTTTATAATTCATACTAATTTTATAATTAACTATATTAAATAAATATAATTTAAAATTTAATATCTTATTTTGATAATTATAAAATAATTAATTATTTTAATCATAACATTACATTATAATTACATTCACACTTCCAAACAAAGTAATGCAATATTAATTACATTAATTACATTTTTATTACATTACATTTTTCATTCTATTATATTATTATATTACGTTTTATCAAACATAACCTTATAGTTTTAGAGAATGGCTACTCCAATTAGTTAGTTTTTAGTGTTAAACAAGGTGGATTTGTTTGATTTATAACAACAAATCAAACAAAAGCACAAATTTACAAAATTTCTAATTTAAGGTCATGTGCCACAATTATTTTTGAATATTCTAAATTTATTTTTTTTTGAATATTAACAATTATATATGAATGTTGAATTAGAGATGTAAAAAGTTTATAATTTCTTGAAAGTATAACAAATTTTGAATGAATGAGAATTTAATATTTAGAAATTTTGTTTTTTATTAAAAATTTTATTTTATAATTAATTAAAATTTTAATTTTAATTAAAAAGTGATTTTCATGAAATTTTACATCAGAAATCAAAGCTTTTAATTGATATTTTATGCTAAATTATCAAATATCATTGATGTGAGATTATTAGTGTTTTTTTTTGAATGATATAATATTATTAATAAATATTAAAAATTAGAACATCCATAAATATATGAAAAATAGAGTTCCAACAGTTGAGTTATGACATAGAATTAATTGCTACTGCAAAGGTATAGATAATTATTGAGTTCTGGCATAGACTATTCCGTATATATATATTTTTTAGGAAAGATTATTTAGGGTATTTAACACTTGCGTTTCTAACCTAGCATAGAAACAAAAGTAATGAAGTATAGAAAATCAAACGACCGGATAATTATTTGGCAAAAAAAAAAACAATGACCGGATAATTTTTTATATTTTCCCATCTAGAGAACATATCAATTTCATCTCGTTGACCTTGGACTAGTTAAAAGTTTACCACTTTTGATTAAAATGGGTATCCAATTTTAAACCATTTTGCATATTAATATTCTCGCTAAAATGCATTTTTTTACATTCACTTTGTTTTTAAAGTAGTGGGATCCCAAAAAAGAAAAGATTGTTATTTAAATTTTTTATTTTAATTTTATATAAAATAACATCTTAAAAATATATTTAAGAATGTATGCTTTGGGTGTATGCTCACAATGGCAACTTCACTTGGAACTTTGAGTGTATGCTTCGATGTTTTTTTACCCAACGCATTATAGTAAGCAAGAGAATAAAGAGCCACTTCTCGGACATATTCTGAGACATAGATTACAAATTTGATTCAAAGCAAGAATATCTCTACTAAACCCAGCCTCTCATTTGAACTCAAATCTTAGAGATTGTGGGTTTGCAAGTTGAGTCTTACTTTGTATTGTAAAAGATGAAGAAAAGAGAACTGAAGGATTTTTTCTTGATGAAAGTGGATCGCAAACAAAATTACCAATCAAAATTAGCTTTCAATTGCAGAGAGTTTTTTTTATTTTTATTTTTTTGTGTTGTTATATGTTTGTGTTGTTCACTTCACACACATGGAAGTCCTTTTTTCTTGTTAATTTCCCATTCATGGGAAGTTATCTCCCCTTTGGCAGTTATCCAAAACACCTGTGGGTCGAGTTTCCCATTATGGATGGATCTGATATGAATATCTAACATTTACCACTCACATTTAATGGGAAGTATAACAAACTCGAGAGATAACATTCTCTATGCGATGGAACAATTCATACTTTGAAAATAGGTTGTGTAACTACCATACTTCGACTGCTCAGTGATATAAATATGTTAAGAACATATAGCATCTCGATTATACAAAAAATAACTTAGAGTAGATTAACGCATGCAGTATCTTAGACCATTTTATCACATTTATATTCTCTCACAATCTCATTGGTGATTATATTTTACATTCACAATTATATTTCAACTCATAAATAAGTTATAATTGGTCGACCAGTGAATACAAATTAATGTACAATTCTTATGATCTTCCTTTTCTTATGATTTTCTCAACCTTAACTTGACTCACTTTTCTAGAAATATCCTGTCAGACCGTATTATTTGTAGTCATTTGGTAACATTCTAAGATACCAAACATTAAATTAAGTCTCGAGTAACTGATAGAAGTCATGAGGGTACACTATGAGGTTCACTTCACTTCACGGTCTCACACAAGATTAAGTTGAGATCTTTACTTGTATTACCCTTGTTAGTCGATTCTTGCATACATGGTATGAATCACATACTACAATATTTTCTCATTTTCTATAGAGCGTTTATCTTTCTCAAAATTAATATTGTATAGATGATAGCTCAAACACACTCAACATCTAACTTAAGTTCACAAATTTGCTCTTTAATAAATTTACCTCGTTGGAATTCACGTTTAGTAATAAGGACATATATAGTGAAAATTAAATCACATACCATTGTTATAATAACCTTTAGTCATTATATAGATCGACATATTGAATTTTAAGTTTGACATATCTATTATCACTTAGATAACTTAAAATTTTTCTCATCTCTATATATCACTAAAATGATAGAGGCAATTACCCTTGTAAGAGGATCAATCTCTTATTTGATCGACACACTTTTAAAAAATAACTGAGAATGTACTAAAGAATGTTCATATGTATGTATGTCAATAAACTCCATTATCATTTAGACATTAATGAAATATTCGTAATCATTGGGAAATGTAAATACTTTAAGTACATTAATATTTATGCAATCCTTAAGATTTTATATACTCAATAAATACATCTTTGGAAATGGGCTTCATTAGTGGATCTGTAATCATATCTCACGTAGAAATGTACTTCATTTTTACTTGCTTATGTACTACCATATCTTTAACAAAATTGTACTTAGTATCTATATGCTTGGTTTTATAATGGAGCTTTGGATCTTTAGTATATGCAATAGTCGCTTCATTGTCACAATTGACTAACACTGGATAAGTGCAACTAGCGACCTCAGATGATCCAATAACCTTTTAAGCCATATAGTTCCTTGTACTACCAAAGTGAATGCCACGAATTTGACTTTCATGATGGATAAAGTTATACATGATTATTTCATACTACTTTAGGATATGGTGCCATTACTAAGTAAGAAATGAATCAGAGGTAGACTTTCTCTCATCTAATTCTCCTCCCCAGTTAACATCAGTATAACTTCTCAAATGCATATCACAGCCTTGATAGCACAATGAGTAATCAATGGTTCCTTTTAGATAACTCAAAATGCTTTTTACTGCTTTTCAGTGTGTTGGGTCTGGGTTGGATTGTTATGTACTTGTCATGCCAATGGCAAAACAAATGTTTGGTCTTGTACACATCATAGCGTAGATAAAATTACCAACTACACTAGTATAAGGAACTTTACGCATTTGTTCCTTTTCCTCTTGAGTCTTAGGACACAATCTTTGGCTTAAGCCTTCTGTGAACCATTAATTTCACACCATCATCATTTGATCGCAGCTTGACACATACTAAGATTAGTGCACTATGCAGAGCTAGTACGGCAGTCCAACTAGCTAGTTAGCGGGCAAGGGTCAAGGGGGCAGCGCCCTTAGCTCTGCGTTAGTGGCAGTGCGGATCATTATTAGATAGATGTGACGGTAGTATTTCTCTCTGGTGTAGATCCGCTTCTGATCTTGTCCTCTTATACTTGTCAAAATATCCAAAATGCCCCCCAATCTAATTTTTTTAGCATTTTTTAGCCCTACCCTTTATGTCTTTTCACATTTTTACTTCCCAAATCACCCTTACCTCATTTTTCTATAAATAGTCCTTCCATTTCCTCATTTCAAACACACCTTGAGTTAGAGTTGATAGTTATCCTCTAATTCCTCTCTTCTTCTCCCTCCAACTACTCTCTAATTAATTAATTAATCTTTTTAATTAATTAATTATTTTACCTTAACCAAGTTAATTAATCTTTTTTAATTAACTAAAACTCTTTTTTTAATTAATCACTCAATTAATTAATTAATCTTTTTAATTAAGTAATTAATCATCTTTTTCAAAATCAAATTAATCATTTTCCTTAATCCACCATTCCTCCAAATTAATTAATTAATCTTTTTAATTAATTAATCCATCAATCCTTTTCATCATATTAATTAATTAATTAATCATTTTAATTAATTAATTAATCTCCTAATCAATCCAATCACACGGTCTAGATAAAATGGAACTTGGTCCGGTAAAACCCTCTGCCTACCAAAAGCAAAGGTATCAGCCTTTTTCCTCATTCTTAATATACCCAAATCAAAATCAATATGATCAACTCCTAAACCCTCCACTTAATCCTAGAATGAACTACGTGGATTTTGATCCTCGTTCAATGGGGTATGTAAGGACATTTGGAATCTAAATCTAGACCTTAAATTCAAATCCCAATCAATCTTCTTTCCCCTTTTTTTAATTAATGTAATTTATGAATGTATCATTTTATTTTTTTTCATTGTACTCATACCATGCTCATGCATTAATCATGATATTATAATTGTCATATAATATTTGTCATTTATGAAATCAATTTTTCAAAAGTCAAATTAAACTTAAGAGCCAAATCATGATTATTTAACTAAAAACCTAGTCCCTGAGCTCAACCTAGTTTGAGGCTAGTGATTTTATCCTTGGGTAAATTAATTAACTAAAATTAATGAATTGGAGTCATAATTGGGTTTTTTCCTTAATTTTCCCATTTAAATATAAATTAGGGTGGTGACTCTCAAAATCATTTTCAAAATCAATCAAATCTGAACCCGAGAGTTCCATCGTGAGTTTAAACCTGAATGAGCAACCCGATTCCCTTTAGTGGATTGGGCTAGTGCTCGGGCAAGGCCTCACAGCTAGCGACTCTATTGGGGACTAGTTGTCACCTTTTTTTAAATAAAAGGAAAATAAGAGGATTACTATTTGGTTAAGGAAAATTTTTCTAAAATAATATCTATTTGGCTTATTAAGTATAATTTGACTTTCATGCATCACTTTGCATAATGAAGGCTCCTTGCCTAACCTTAACTTTAGGAAAACTCTTAGATGTTAAGTAGCATTGGCTCAACAACTCTCTTTGAGTATGTTGGGAGATAGCGAAAGTATTCCACCCCGCGATGAATCCTGATCATTTTAGTGGTGTAATGAGCAATTAGTACCATTAAACTCACACAAGACTCCTTGCCTCACTTGTGGTTAGGTATATCGATGCTCTAGTGGGACGAGGACCCTTAATCAAACCACCCTTCACCTTGGTGCATATAGTTGCCCTAGCATTGACCCTAGGTCATATGTACCATAATAATGGAGACATTTGTGCATATACCCATGAAACCTTTTTTGGCATGCATCGTAGCATTGCTATGTATACATAATATGAGAAACTCCATAAAAAACCAGTGGTCTGTTACCTCAAATGTCCCACACACTCACCTTGTTAACATGTAAACCCGGTGACCAATCATGTGGAGGGAATCCTTTTCTCGATAGACCTTTACATTCATGCTATTTTTTCCTTTATAATTCTGTATTCTTACTCATTTTTCTGTTTGTTTTTTATTTCAAAGTACCAATGGCCAATACCTCCAAGTCCTTTGACCGAGACGTAATGAGCACACTTTTCACTAATCTCCTTAAGAAACAAGAGGAAACTTCTCAAACTGTATTGACCACTGCCCATAAGACCCAAGCTGACACTTTTGCGCTCTCAATGCTTAGTCTACCACTTTTAGTGCTTTCAATTCCCAATGCCAATCCATCATCAATGAGGTCAAGGAATGTGAGGCCTCACTCGAGCACCCTGTTCGATATGCTAAAGGGAATCGAAAATGCCCATTTGGAAGAAACATCATGATTGGAACCACTATGAGTTAAGAAAATTTGTATTTTGTAAGTTGTAATTTGCAAAAGGAGTCACCACTTTAATTTTGTTTATTTTAGTTGGAAAAATTAAAGGAAAAACCCAATTATGATTGATTCAAATTATACCATTTATTCTAAGGAAAAGCACTAGTCCTCAAATGACCAAAGAGGGATAGGGGACTAAATTTTGATTAAAACAATACAAAAAAATTTAGTTTGGCTTAAATACGAAATAGCTTTTGTAAAAAAGAAGTTTTTATGTGTGCATGAGCAGATATAATATGATGTATGAAACAAATATTACTCATATAATGCATGACAAATATGAGATAATGATAATCACAAGATGCAAAAAGATAAGGAAGAAACTACTTAAAACTATTACAAGTCAAAATATCAAAATCAGGGGATCTTTCCTCTAGCCCTTATGAGTTTTAGGAAAAACACACATTCCCCAAATATAATCTAAATAACTAAAACACAAAAAAGAGTATTAAAATAATTATAATTAAAATTTTGACTTTTATTTAAGAAAAACAATTTCAATCCTAAGCTATGTGAAGAAGGTGATAAAGAGAAGAAGTTGTTAATTTTAGCAGAGTTGAATGCCTTAGAGACGGTAAGCCTGCATATCCCTTTGAATAGGAATCAAACCCCACATAGTTCTTCCTTCTTGCGAAGGAGTGGTTTTTAAGTCATTGCCTTTGTTATCATGTTTTGATTGATTTAAGGGCTTAGGGATTTGTTAATTAAGTTAGATTTTAATTAGCAAAAAATTAAATCTTTTTAGATTTAGATCTTAAAATTGAAATTGAAAAGGTAAAGGAAAGAACTTTTACCTTTGGCTTCTATCGGCAAGGAACGTCGAGAGCGAGCTTTGCATTGGATCTAAGTTCCACTTTGGCCTAGGAATATCACGAGCACTCCTTTTGGAAGAAGGACTCTTGAATAGTGTGAACTCTTCTTGGATAACACCTTTGCTTTATAACCATGAATTCCCTTTAAAAGAAAGGGGCTTGAATTGAACCTTTTCTTGATTAGAAAGCTTAAGAATAGAACTTAAGATGATTAGGAGGCTTGTGAATGGGGTTTTTGAGATGATTGGGAAACTCATGAATGAGGTTTTATGTGATGGAGCAGGTTTTGGAATGAGATTTTAGAGATTTGGAGGTTTAGGAAGAGGGTTTTGATGATTGGAAAGCTTGAAAATCGGGTTTAGAAAGCTTTAAGGAGAGTATAAAAGCATGTAATTGTGTCTCCCTAGCTGTTATGAGGTGCAAGGTATTTATAGGAGGAGTTTGGGGCTAAAAATTAATAGTTTTCTAGTAGTATTCTGAAATGGGCTCGGTGCGGTAATTGAGGGGTCAACTATGGTAACCGTAGAGCCCTTTGTAGTTACTGTAGGGTTGGTTGCGGTAGCTAATTGGCTACCGCAGGGGCCTCTGTGGTAACTGCAAAGGCAGCTGCGATAACCGTAGTCGGCTGCGAGTTACCATAGCGGGCCCGCGGGTTACCATAGTCCTTTTTTTGGCCTATTCTTCTCTGTTTTTGGTCTGATTTGAACCCACTTTGATTTCATGGGTTTGTAATCGAGTGCTTATCATATGATGGTGTAAGTTTCAAGAAATTTTTTTCAACAAGGCGCTGCCCGCACCCTATAAGGGGCGCTGCCCCCTTGACCCCTACCCGCTAATCGGCTAGCTGGACCGCCGTATGTGTAACGCACGAATTTTAGCAAGTGTCAAGCTGCGGTCAGATCCTAAGGGTTCAAATTTGAGGGTTCACAGCTACTCCCTCATCAGGATTGGCTTTGAGCAAAAGGCGATTCTGATGATAGTGAACCCTCGAATGAGGCATGGTAAGATGAACCAAATGGATGCCTAAGTCAGAGTCTAGACATGTTTGGATGAAAATGGTTGATTTTTAAAAAGTGGTGAAAAAAAAGGAACCATAGGGATGCCTAGATGATCTAAATATTTATGGGTGAAATGATCCTAAGGCTACCCTAGGATGGTCTGATCAAAGGGGATACCTATTTCAGATTTAAGGTATGAATCCTAAGGCTATCCTAGGATGGGTCCGATAAAAAGGGATACCTAATTCAGATTTAAGGTATGGATCCTAGGGCTATCCTAGGATGGGTCTCATCAAAAGGGATACCTATTCCAGATTTAAGGTATGAATCCTAGGGCTATCCTAGGATGGGTATGAATAAAAGGGATACCTAATTCAGATTTAAGGTTTGGATCCTAGGGCTATCCTAAGATGGGTCCGATAAAAAGGGATACCTGATTTAGATTTAAGGTATGAATCCTAGGGTTATCCTAGGATGAGTTTGATTAAAAAAGATACCTAATTTAGATTTAAGGTATGGGTCCTAGGGTTATCCTAGGATGAGTCAGATTAAAAGAGATACCTAATTCAGATTTTAGGTATAAATCCTACCTAATTCAGATTTAAGGTATGAATCCTAAGGCTATCCTAGGATGGTATGATTACAAGAGATACCTAATTCAAATTTAAGTTGTGGATCCTAAGGCTATCATAGGATGGTATGATTAAAAGAGATACCTAATTCAGATTTAAGGTATGGATCCTAAGGCTATCCTTAGATGGTATGATTAAAAGGGATACCTAATTCAGATTTAAGATATGGATCCTAAGGCTATCCTAGGATGGTATGATTAAAAGGGATACCTAATTCAAATTTAAGGTATGGATCTTAAAGCTATCCTAAGATGGTATGATTAAAAGGGATACCTAATTCAGATTTAAGGTATGTATCCAAAGGCTGTCCTAGGATGGTAGGTATGAATCATAAGGCTATTGATGAGCATAATTTAATATATATTAATAGCCCTTAAATTTATTTTTTGTTGTTCATTTATTAAATAAATATTTTTATTTAATGATATTTTTATGAAATAGCAAAAAAAATGGTGAAAGCTTGAAAATTGAGTAAAATTATATTTTTTTTACTTGCATGAATAATAATAATAATAAATTTTATAATAATAATAAATTTTGTGAAAGAAATAATTTTTCAATAAAATCAACTAAGCCATTTTCTTTTCTTTTGAAAAATGACACCATTTTCAAGTGTGCAATGGAGACTCACCAACCATCCTTATGCAATCCAACTAAGGAAAACAAAGGATTCAAAGATCAAAGTCATACATTTGATGCTAAAGAAAAAAATTTGCAAACATTCAAGTCATCACTAACCATCCTTACGTAATCCAACTAAGGAAAACCAAGAATTCAAAGATCAAAGTCATATATTTGATGCTAAAGAAGAAAAATCATTTGAAAATTGGTTTCTTCATCAACTTGCCATCTAGCCATTCATGCTTATAAATAGAAGGAAAATGGTTTAGCAAAAGAGGAGTTTTGTGAGGGAAAGAATTGAGAAAATAAGGAAGAAATTGAGATTTCAAGATTAAGAATCCAAATTGCTAAAATGGGTTATTTTGTTTAGTTTGTTGTTTTAATTACGTCTTTCTAAATTTTAATTTTACTAAGGTGGATAATGAAACCATGTTAGATTATTAATTTCTATTATGTATTGATTCTAAATTTTTTGCAATTTAATGTTTATGATTTTGGTTTCATTTGATAATATCCTTTCATCAATTCTATCATGTATTTTGATTATTAGGAAAATTATCTATACTTAGTTTTTTATTGAAAGAAAAGTAATTTTCTTTGATTATGTATTTTCCATTAAATTGTATACATATAATTCTTAGAAATTACACTTTTGAAGTGAAGGAAAATCTATTTGAGAATTTAATAAAATTGAGCTTAATGATAAAATCAATAGAAGATAGAAAGATTGATTGCTAAACTATTTTCTGAAAATTAGAATCAATACATTATAAAAATTATTAATTAAACATTGGTGAATTCTGAAACCTTGGTAGTATTTTATTTGAATTTTATTTTACAAATTCAATTACCTTTAATTGTATTATTTTGATGTTTCTACTTTACATCTCTTTATCATTATCTAAAAAAGAATTATTTGGAATTAGGTTAGAATTAAATTAATGTGGTTTAATTAAGTTTTTCTATAATTATTTTCATAACTCTCTCCATGGAAACGATCTCATTATCACTTATCAACAGAATCAGTGATTCGTGTGCTTGCGAGTATAAATAAAATTTCACAACAAGTTTTTAGCGCCGTTGCTAGGGAGACATTGAAAAGAAAGAAGAAAGCTAATTATATCAAGATTTGTTTAATTCTTCTACTAGTTAAATCTTACTTATTGTGAATTTTTTATTTATTTTATATTATTATTTCATTATTTTTTTTATTTTTATTCATAAAATAATATTAGTTTTTGTTGTAATAATTTTCTTGTTAGTTTTTGCATATTTGAAAAAAAAAAAATTCAGTTTCAATAGTACTGAGTTGAGTTGGAATAGTGCAAAAAATTTCAATTAGATTACTGTAGCAACTTGGTTACTATTCACTGTTTTGCATGGTTTCGTATTTTTCTTGCATAGTTAATTAGTTACTATAGATAATTAATTTATTTTTCTGAAAAAAAATTTATTTTAATTTTCAATATTATTATTATTATTATTATTTTTAGCTTTTAGTCATAAAGTTCCATGTTTATATATATTTATATTTTTCTTAATTATTTCTTTTTATTTCTAGGATCTTTATTGTTTAAAAACAAAAAAAAAATTAGAGTTAATTTTTTTTTTATGTTACGTTGAATTATTTGAATTTTTATTTTTATTTTTTTTAAGTTGGTTCGCATTTTCTATTTTATTTTTCTTTCTCTTTTGGTTTATAAGTGTGATTAAATGCACAATTTAATAAAGTCTGTCAAAAAGACCAATTATTTATCTACCTAAGAATACTGGGACTTAAGTGGTGCATTGTGACCCCCAATTTTTCATGGGAGCTTTATTAGTTGCACATTTTTCATTTTTATACACTTTGAAAGAGATATTTTATTTTATTTTATTTTTGTTGTATTCTCATTATTAATATTTTTAGTTTTATTTTTGTTTGTTTCATTTTATAGTTGGTATTGAAATAAGTTAATTTAATTTTATTAGTTTATGCTAGCTTGGGAACGTGATTCAAAGTGTCGTTTGGTTAAAAAAGAATTATCTTTAAGTGACATTAAAATTGAGTCACCAATAAAAATGTCTAGAGATAAAATAAATAATGAAAATATGGAAAATCTAAGAGATAATGATGTCCATGTTGAAAGAGAAAAAGCTCTTTTAGAATATTTTTCTCTCGTCACTGCCAATCCTCCCTCTTGCATAGTTTTACCTGAAACTAATACAACTCATTTTGAGCTTAAACCAGCCATAATTCAATTGTTACCATCTTTTTATGGTTTAGAGAGAGAAGATCCATACATGCACGTTAAAGAATTCTTAGATATTTGTTCCACATTTCGCTTCCAAAATCTTTCTGATGATTCAGTGAGGCTGAGGCTATTTCCATTTTCATTAAAAGATAAAGCAAAAACTTGGTTAAATTCCCTTCAAGCAAGAATAATTACTAGTTGGGATCAACTAGTTAATAAATTTTTGTCAAAATTCTTTCCCATGTCCAAAACTGATAGTTTTAGGAGAGAAATTTTTGAATTCTATCAAAAAGAGGGAGAAGAATTTTATGAGTGTTGGGAAAGGTTTAATGATTTGATCTTAAAGTGTCCCCATCATGGTTTTGAAATTTGGAGATTGGTAAAATATTTTTATGTTGGTTTAATTCCATAAATCGTCAAATGATTCAATCCATGCATGGTGGAAAATTCTTGCATCTGCAAAGTAGTCAAGCTTGGGATTCACTTGAAATATTAGCTGTAAATTCTCAGCAATGGAATTGTTTAGATCTGAGAGCGAAATCCACTCACGTAACCAAGAGAGGAGGCATTTATGAGATAAGAGAGAGAGATGAAAGTGATTTGAAAACTACTCTAGCTAGTTTGTCTAGGAAAGTTGAAGCCTTAATGTTAAGTCAATCCATGAATTCTCAAACAAACAGTAGGAGTGAGTTGTGTGCCTTATGTTCTAGTATATCTCATACTGCTCAATTTTTTCCTTCAATGAAAAATTACCATGAAGCATTCTCTAAATAAGCAAATGCATTTCATTCTTATGGAAAATAATCTGATAGCCCATATGCCCCCACATATAATCCAAATTGGTGAAATCATCCTAATTTTTCATGGAGACAGAACCAGCCTCCAATGAATCAAAGCCATCAATATAATATGTCCAATCAGCACATTGGTCATTCAAATCCACCATATCCTCAAAACGCTTCCCAATTCTTTGCTCCATTGCAGAAGAAACCTTCTTTTGAGGATACTTTACAATAGTTCATGCAATCAACCCAATAAATTTTGCAATCAAATTCTCAATCCATTAAAAAACTTGAAACACAATTGGGCCAACTTGTAACTACTGTAGCTGAAAGGGAAAAAGGAAAATTTCCCAATCAACCTATTCCAAATCCAAAAGGTCAATATGAGGTAGGTTCATCAAGTTCTAATGAAGAAGTTAAATCCATAACTACTCTTAGGTTTGGAAAATGCATAATCAAACCTGATTATACACCTGAACCTCAAAAAGAGAGTCAAAAGAGTCATCTTGAAATTTCATCATCTAAAGACTCAGTTGAAAAAGACAATCAATCATTGCCTTATGTTCCAAAAGCTCCTTACCCATAAAGACTTGTCTCAAAAGAGAAAGGTACCCAATATAGTGACATTATAGAAGTGTTTAAGCAAGTTAGCATTAACATCCCTCTTCTTGATGCTATTAAACAAGTATCTACTTATGCCAAATTTTTGAAAGATCTTTGTATGGTAAAAAGGAAAACAAATGTTCCTAAAAAGGCATTCTTGACTGAACATGTGAGTTCCATACTCCAACATAAAACTCCTATTAAGTACAAGGATCCTGGTTGTCCGATAGTTTCTTGTACCATTGGTAATCATGAAATCAATCGAGCTTTACTTGATTTAGGAGCAAGTGTGAATTTGTTGCTATATCCTATTTATCAGCAACTTGGGTTAGGAGAATTGAAAACCACAACTGTGATACTCCATTTAGTTGATAGGTCTATTAAAATTTCTAAAGGTTTCATAGAAGATGTTTTGGTCAAAGTTGATAAGTTTTACTTTCCAATGGATTTCATTGTTCTTGATACTTAGCCTATTGAAAACACAAAGGATCAAATTCCTATCATCTTAGGAAGACCATTTTTGGCCACATCCAATGCAATCATCAATTGTCGAAGTGGTGTTTTGAAATTATCATTTGGTAATATGACTGTTGAACTTAATGTGTTTAATGTTGCCCGTCAACCAGTTGACAATGATGATTTGTGTGAAGTTAACATGATTGAAAGTGTGATCAATGATTATTTTTTGGAAATGAATAAAAATGATCCATTTGAGAAATGTTTAACTCAATTTGGCATGGACTTAGATGTTAAAAATTCAATTAGTGAGGTGAATTCTTTATTAGAATCTATTCCACTAATGGATACAAACAAATGGAAAGCCAAAATTGAACCTCTATTTTCCACAAAATCTAAAGAGTCAATTCCTAAATCACAAAAGTTAGACTTAAAACCATTGCCTGAGTCATTGAAATATTCATTTTTAGGACCATCAAAAACTTTGCCCATTATCATAGCATTTGGTTTAGAGGTTGAACAAGAAAACAAGCTGATTGATATTTTGAAAGATCATAAAGAAGCAATAAGGTGGACAATTTCAGACATTAAGGGTATTAGTCCTTCAATTTGCATGCATAGAATTCATTTAAAAGACAATGTTAAACCTAGCCGTGAATTCCAAAGACGACTAAGTCCTAATATGAAAGAAGTTGTTAGAGCTGAGGTGATAAAACTTTTAGATGTAGGTGTCATTTACCCTATTTTTGATAGTTTATAGGTGAGTCTTATGTAGGTAGTTCTAAAGAAATCTGGCATAACAGTAGTGAAAAATGAAGAAAATGAACTAATTCCCACTCGAAGCCAAACTGGATGGCATGTTTGTATTGATTATAGGAAGTTGAATGCTGTCACAAGGAAAGATCATTTCCCACTTCCTTTCATTGATCAAATGCTTGAGAGATTATCTGGTCATGCATACTATTATTTTCTTGATGGTTACTCTGGATATAATCAAATCCCAATTGCACTTGAGGATCAAGAGAAAACTACTTTCACTCATCCTTTTGGAACCTTTGCCTATCGATGCATGCCCTTTGGATTATGCAATGTACCTACTACATTTCAACGATGCATGATAAGTATTTTTTCTGATATGGTTGAGCATTTTCGTGAGATATTCATGGATGATTTTTTTGTCTTTGGTTCTAGCTTTGATGAATGTTTGCATCACTTGACCTTGGTTTTGATTAGATGTAAAGAGAAAAATCTTGTGTTAAATTGGGAAAAATGCCATTTCATGATTAAAAAGGGAATTGTTCTAGGTCATGTAGTGTCACAACAAGGAATTGAGGTGGATAAAGCAAAGATAGACTTAATCTTTAGCCTTCCTCCACCTAGCACTGTAAAAGAAATTCGTTCCTTTTTAGGTCATGTTAGTTGCTACCTTAGATTCATCAAAGATTTTAGTAAAATCTCTCGGCCCTTGTGTAACTTACTTGCGAAAGATACACCTTTTATCTTTGATAATGAATGCCTTCAAGCCTTTGAAAAGCTTAAAATCTTGTTGACATCTGTACCCATAATTAGACCACCTAATCGGAGTATTCCATTTAAGATCATGTGTGATGCTTCTGATTGTGCCCTTGGTGCTGTTTTAGGCCAATGAGTAAATAAGCTACCTGTCGTGATCTATTATACAAGTAAAACTCTTCATGATGCACAATTTAATTATTCAACCATTGAGAAAGAGTTGCTTGCTGTAATATTTGCCTTGGACAAATTTAGATCTTATCTTGTTGGATCCAAAGTCTTTATCTATACTAATCATGCTGCATTGAAACTGATCATGCTGCATTGAAATGCCTTTTGTCAAAAAAAGATGCTAAGCCTCGCTTAATTTGATGGATTTTGTTAATACAAGAGTTTGACCTTGAAATTTGTGATAAAAAAGGTTTTGAAAATGTTGTGGCTGTTGATAAAGATTGTCCCATCAAAGAGACTTTTCCTGATGAACAACTTATGTCCATATCACAGTTACCTTGGTCTGCTGATATTGTAAATTATCTTGTTACTGGTCATATGCCAAGCCATTGGGGTAACCAAGATAAAACAAAATTTTTAGCTGAGGTAAAGAAATTTTTTTAGGATGATCCATATTTATTTAAATATTGTCTTGATCAAATGATTAGGAGATGCGTGCCTGAAAGTGAACAAAAAAATATTATCTCCTTTTGTCATAACCATGCTTGTGGAGGCCACTTTAGTGTAAAGAAAACTGCTGCAAAAATTTTGCAATGTGGATTTTATTGGCCTACATTGTTTAGAGACACTCATGTGTATTGTAAATCTTATGATCGATGCCAAAAATTAGGAAGTATTTCCCATAGAAATATCATGCCTTTAAATCCAATTCTTATGGTTGAATTATTTGATGTTCAGGGTATTGATTTTATGGGACCTTTTCCTAATTCCTTTGGTAATTTGTATATCATTGTTGCTGTTGATTATGTATCCAAATGGGTAGAAGTAAGTGCATGTAGAACAAATGATCATAGGGTTGTGGTGAAATTTTTGAAAGAACACATTTTTTCTAGATTTAGTACACCACGAGCAATCATTAATGATGGAGGAAAGCACTTTTGTAATAGAAATTTTGAGCATTTGATAAAGAAATATGATATTACTCATAAAGTAGCTACTCCTTTTCAGCCACAAATAAGTGGTCAAGTTGAAATTTTAAATAGGGAAATCAAATGCATTCTTGAGAAAATAGTTAACCCCACTAGAAAAGATTGGTCTTTGAAATTACATGATGCATTGTGGGCTTATCACACAACATTTAAAACCCCTATTGGAATGTCCCCTTTTAGACTTGTTTATGGAAAACCATGTCACTTACCAGTAGAATTGGAACATAGAGCATATTGGGCAATCAAACAATTAAATTTCTCTTTAGATAAAGCTGGTGCTTAATGAATGCTTCAATTGAATAAGTTAGAGGAAATTAGAACTGATGCTTATGATTGTGCAAAATATAAGGACAAAATGAAAATTTCCCATGATAAAAATATTTTGAGAAAATCTTTTACTCCTAGTCAAAAAGTCCTTTTATACAATTCTCGTTTACATATATTTCCTGGAAAGTTGCATTCTCGATAGTCAGGCCGATTTTTGGTTCGCACTACATTTCCATATAGAGTAGTTGAAATTGAAAATCCAAAAAATAGTGATTATTTAAAGTCAATGGACAAAAATTGAAACCATTGTTAGAGCCGGAACTAATAACAGTGGAAGAAGCACTTTTGAGTGATCCTATTTATTAGGATTAATTCAATTCATTTATGTCATTTTTTTTTCTCTCTTTCTCTTTGTGTAACTAATTTTTGTTTATATTTAACATTTGTTCTTTGTTTTATAAGTATAGAATACAAACTTTTCAGCTAGATATGGAAGCATCTCTTGCTACACTTAGAAACAGGTTTCCAACTCTTCCCCAAGATGTGCTCAGCAAAATTGACGAATGTAGACTGAAAACAATGAAGGCATTTAGACGTCTGAATCTTCCTAAAGATATTCACTAGATCATAGAAGCCAAAGTATGACTGGCAGGTGAATTAAATGAATCATTTGTTACATGTTTGCCAGGTAGAGGGAGAAGCTCTTACTCAAAGAAGAGAAGAGCAAAGAGAATGAGAGTTTACTACAAGTATGCAAGATAGAATTGCAACACATGCTATAGAAATATTGGATATGCATCCATAAATCAAGAAGATAAAATTCAATTCATAAAGGATGGACTAAGTAAGGAGTCTCTAGATAATATCTTACAGACTCTTAAGACGCATCCATGTGGATAAGTTCAATGTACTCTTTTAGATTTATGGAGCTTATTCAAAGAAGAGAAATAGCGTTACAGTCTAGGGAATCTGACATTAAAAGACCCTGTTTGCTAGTTAATAAGAAAATCAGATGGGAAGCGTATCCTCAACTCATAGAAGGCGTTTAAGCCGTTACTAGATGTAAAACCAGAGGAAGATGTGAGTCACAGTCACAACTACTGTTCATGATCAGGTGTATCACTAACTTTTTGACTTTTGTGCATTTTTCAATACTCTGCAGTTATTTTTTGAATTTTTAGCACCTAGATTTTCGTTTTCTATAGATTTTTCTATTTTAGTTAACTTTTTAGTCTTTTAATGTTTGCTTTTAGCTTTTTGATGTTTTCTTTTTGACATTCGTACACATAGCATTGATTATTTTTATTTGTTATTGTTATTTTTTATCTTTATTTTTTTTTTCTGTCAATAATTATTTTACCCTATTGAACTGTTCTTTTACTATGCTATTTTCTTTATATGCACATTCGTTATTTTCAATATGCACACAACCTCTTGAAGAAATCTGTGAACTAAAAAAAAGAAAAAAAATGGCAGAACCTTCAACACGCAAATTCAAAACTATTTGTGTCTTTTGTAGTCCAAATTCTGGGAAGAAAAGAGAGTACTTGATAGCAGCTAATGAACTTGGTAGGATTTTAGCTGAACAAAAAATTAATTTGGTATTTGAGGGAGGTAGTTTAGGGTTAAGGGGTTGTGTCGCAAGTTTTGCATATATTGGAGGTAGCAAAGTCCTAGGAGTAGTTCTAAAGGCTTTGGCTCAAAATAAACACATCACTAGTGGAACTATAGGTAATGAGTTACAAGTCATGAGCATATATGAACGAATGGCATATATGAATCTCAATGCTGATGCTTTTATCGCATTACCTGGTGGTTTAGAAACATTTGAAGATATCTTCACTATTGCATCTTAGACGCAATTAACAGTTCTTCAAAAGCCATTGGGATTACTTAATGTTGATGGTTTTTATGATGGTTTGCTATCTTTTCTCGATTATGTTGTGGAATAGGATTTTATGACACCGGTGAGTCGACGCATCCTAGTCTCTGCTTCAACTATTGATCAATTGATTGACCAACTATAAAAATTTATGTTCGAACCTGATCCATTGATGGCACAAGTAGTTTGGCACCCTAAGGCCAGTAGCAGCAAGAAGCGTGGACCAGACTTGAATCTTCAATTGTAACTTCCCTAACTCTTATAGTTTTTCTTATTGCATTTTTTTTTATGTTACACCTGATCAAGCGAAATCCTCTACTCCTTGTTTATTTATAGATATTGGGGACAATGTCTTAGCTAAGTTTGGGGGTGGAGAAACTGTCATTTAAAAAAAAAAAATTTGTGTTTTCTCAATTATTTCTAAAGTCCGATTTACTAAAATTTCAGATGGCAGAGTAAAGAATTACTTTTTTACTCTTGATACACATCTATATTTTTTGTGATTTTCTTTTCTTGTTTTCAAAAAAAAAAAAAAAAAAAAACCTTTGTTACTCTTAGTACGCATATGTATTTTTTGTGATTTTCTTTTCTTGTTTTAAAAAAAAAAAATTTCCAATTACTGTGATGAGAATTGAGCTTTAATGTCATGGCTTTGATTGGTCATGAGTATTGATTTGAATTTTGATGACATTCTTTGGTTAATTTATTTTCACAATGATTATACTCAACTCTTTTCTCACAATAGCCATGATTGTTTTGTAGCAAGACAAGTATGCTAGAATAGGTGTGTTCTTACACCTTTACCTTGATGATCATTTTAATTTTGATTTGAAAGAATTATATATTAGAACTTTCCCTTGAGGTCTTTCGAGGCGAAGGACTGATCGAGCATCACTTGTGAAATGATTAAGGCATTAGGATTTTTACCACAAAGCCAAATAAACCAGTTCCCCAATTGATGTTCAAAGAGAACATCCCTTTAGTGAGCCAATTTGAGCCTACATTGATTAACTATTTTTTTTGGTAACCACATCTCTCACCTATTCTAAACATGATTATATCTTTACCCTTATTCTAAAGATGAAATAGAGATAAAAAGACAAATATCATGATCAAGAAATATTTCTTAAAAGTTTGGGATAAAATAAATAAAAAAATCTTGATTCTGAAAAAAAAATAAAAAAAATGAAAAAAATATATAAAAAAAGAATAAAAAAATTAAAAAAAAAATATTGAGTTTGAAGATCAAGGTTTTGACATTATAAGTGGGGATTAGAATAAAGTAAAGGTCAAAATAATAATAGTTGGCTACATTTTATATGTTTCTATGGGTTTTGAGAAGTCTCTTACAAAATACTATGATATCTTTAACTCTATGAAGTCTTTAGAACTTGTGTAATCTCCTATCCCTTTCATTCTTTAGCCATATCATACCCCACAGCTCCATTATGACCAATAGTAAAGACCTTTTGATCTCATGTGATGCCTTCAAAGTAGTGGAGATTTGTACCAAAGGGAAAGCTTATGATACTTAATTCTTTATTAGAAATTGAATGATTATTATTGTAAGGTTATGAGAATTTTACTTGTTTGAAGCATGCAAATCACATTTATTATTAATATTGGCCATTTCACACACTCACTTGAGTATGATTATTGCAAGATGAATTAGCTTTTTAATGGATATGTATTCAATTTAATACTTGTTTGATTTCAAAGCTATGATATCTTATTGTTTTCTAAGATAAATAATTGGAAGTTTAGATTTTTACAGGTGTTTGCGAGAATCACCGCTAGAAGCCCTCACGAGACTACAACTCGTCCTCTATGGGCCACCTAGAGGTTTAAAGGCTCGTTGCATATGCTAAATACAATCGTGATTTGTTACGAAAGTAGACTAGTTTAGGTTTGGTTTTTGCTCGAGGACTAGCAAAATCTAGGTTTGGGGGTATTTGATGAGCATAATTTAATACATATTAATAGCCCTTAACTTTATTTTTGGTTGTTCATTTATTAAATAAATATTTTTATTTAATGATATTTTTATGAAATAGGAAATAAAATGGTGAAAGTTTGAAAATTGAGTAAAATTATAGTTTTTTTTTTACTTGCATGAATAATAATAATAATAAATTTTATAATAATAATAAATTTTGTGAAAGAAATAATTTTTCAATAAAACCAACTAAGCCATTTTCTTTTCTTTTGAAAAATGACAGCATTTTCAAGTGTGCAATGGAGACTAAAGAGCTCACCAACCATCCTTATGCAATCTAACTAAGGAAAACAAAGGATTCAAAGATCAAAGTGATACATTTGATACTAAAGAAGAAAATTTGCAAATATTCAAGTCATCACCAACCATCCTTATGTAATCCAACTAAGGAAAACCAAGAATTCAAAGATCAAAGTCATATATTTGATGCTAAAGAAGAAAAATAATTTGAAAATTGGTTTCTTCATCAACTTGCCATCTAGCCATTCATGCTTATAAATAGAAGGAAAATGGCTTAGCAAAAGAAGAGTTTTGTGAGGGAAAGAATTGAGAAAATAAGAAGTTGAGATTTCAAGATTAAGAATCCAAATTGCTAAAATGGGTTCTTTTGTTTATTTTGTTGTTTTAATTATGTCTTTCTAAGTTTTAATTTTACTAAGGTGGATGATGAAACCATGTTAGATTATTAATTTCTATTATGTATTGATTCTAAATATTTTGCAATTTAATGTTTATGATTTTGGTTTCATTTGATAATATCCTTTCATCAATTCTATCATGTATTTTTGATTGTTAGGAAAATTATCTATACTTGGGTTTTTTATTGAAAGAAAAGTAATTTTCTTTGATTATGTGTTTTCCATTAAATTGTATACATATAATGCTCAGAAATTACACTTTTGAAGTAAAGCAAAATCTATTTGAGAATTTAATAAAATTGAGCTTAGTGATAAAATCAATAGAAGATAGAAAGATTGATTTCTAAACTATCTTCTGAAAATTAGAATCAATATATTATAAAAATTATTAATTAAACATTAGTGAATTTTGAAACCTTGGTAATATTTTATCTGAATTTTATTTCACAAATTCAATTACCTTTAATTGTATTATTTTGACGTTTCTACTTTACATCTCTTTATCATTATCTAAAAAAATTTATTTGGAACTAGGTTAGAATTAAATTAATGTGGTTTAATTAAGTTTTTCTATAATTATTTTCATAGCTCTCTCCATGAGAACGATCTCGTTACCACTTATTTATAGAATCAGTGATTCGTACGCTTGCAAGTATAAATAAAATTTCACAACAGCTATCCTAGGATGAGTTTGATTAAAAGGGATACTTAATTCAGATTTAAGGTATAAATCCTAATGCTATCCTAGGATGAGTCCGATTAAAAGAGATACCTAATTCAGATTTAAGGTATGGACCCTAAGGCTATCCTAGGATGAGTCTGATTAAAAGATATACTTAATTTAGATTTAAGGTATGAATCCTAAGATTGTCCTTTCTGGTAGGAGCTATAAAAATGATATTCTTGTGTAGTAGGAATGATGATGACCTTGTCTGATAGGAAAGAGAGGATCCATTTTGATTCAGAAGTCTGACTTACAACTTATTCTATTATGAAATGCATTTGACTATGAATGATTGGATACCTTGAACCTGTGAAAGGTCAGTTTGGCAGGAGAGTGCTGAGCTTCTGGGAGAAAGATGCCCCCATCTTGGAAAGGTGAATATTTGGAAGGGAGGTGCCCCCACTTTAGGGTGATAAAGGAAAGCAGTTTAGTTTTTTTTTTGGCTGATCGGCTAGCTTAGAGGTGAAATGGACATGTTAGGTATGAGGCTAGTTGGTTAATGGCTATTATTAAAGTCACTTTGGGAGGTTAAACCAAGTGTGGTTAGAAGAGGGCGGGCAGGGTTTAGGTGTGTTCAGTTTGCAATAATGTTTGGCTTAAGGCTGAATTAGAAAGCTTGAGTAGGAGGGTCAAGTCCTTTGAGATGATAAGGTTTAGGTTAGGTCTAGTTTTGGGGAAGGTCAGGTCTGGCAATTGGCTTGGTCAGTTATGGCCTTCTAGTTTTTGTTTTAGGGGAGATTTATTTAGAATGAGTGTATTATCTTAGAAGGCTGAGTCAGGTTTAGCTAGGTGTTGAGGATAGATTTCTATGAGGGTGCTTTGGATGGCTGGCTTTGGCTCAAGTATGGTGCTACAGGTTTTGGTCACAGGGATACCATAGGCTCATGGATAAGGGTTTGCCCTTTGACATGGCTGCATCAAAATAGTTTGTAGGCTTTAAGAGGCTTTGATTCTTAGGGATTATATGTTTTTCCAATTTAATCTTTCAAAGATCATGAGATATTTGCCAAAGAGGCATGAGATGGGCATTGACTGGTTCGAGTCCTTCTTAATTAACTTGAGGATGATAGGCTTTGAGAGATACGCCTCAAGTTCTGGTTTGCCAAGGAAACTGAATTCAAAGATGATGAGTCTTGAGAGACTTGAGATTTTTGGTTCTGCCCATGATAAGATTTTGCCAAAAAAAGGGTGGTACGTGGCTTGAGCTTGAAATGATGGTATGATTTGAAAATGAGGCTTCGGATAGAAAAGTTCAGGAATGGTTTTAAGGTAGGCTGAAACTTCTGAAAAAATCATAGAGGTTGTATGGTTTTGCTTTTTGTAGCATAAATCATGGAAAAGAGCGAGTTTAGCTTTTCTGGTTGTTTGAGATTAGAGAGACTCTTGGAGTGACACTTAATTGATTTGACTTGATGACACACTGACTGTACTGGCTAAAACAAGGAGCCCTTAGGAATAGCTAAAGGGCTAGTGGAGGAAGACAACTTGGGGATCACTGAAGATATGTATTAACTTTTTGAACTAAGTGATGGGATGGATTGACAACAAATGATGACGTTCTGGGAAGACATAGCCCTATTGTAAGATAAGGGCATACAAGATATCATAACTTTAAAGAATGAGCCTTTGATGAGGAGGACCACTTTGGAGTCATGAGATCAAACAGATTGATAATTTAATAACTTTGGACATGAGGGAAGGTGACTTGGATGAGCTTTCTCTCTTTTTTTTTTTTTTTTTTTTTTTTTTAAACTCTAACTTCTGTCTAAGCTGCCCTTTCAGATTTTTCAACTTAGTGAGCTTAGATTAATGAAATTGGAGAGAAAGCATTCCACCATGATTCGCTATGTTGAGAGGCTCTAATCTTTGAATTCTGGGTTTGACAGAGTTCTTCTTTGAACTTGTCACCCCTTGTTGAGGTGCATCATTTGATTACCCAATTGTGCAATAGGTAATTACATTTACTTGCTCCTTGTGCTTTAACTATTTGATGAGAGGTCTTTTTTTTTTTTTTGTTAGGAGTTTGTGAAGCGTTTATTGATTCGAGAGAATAAGGACACCCCACATTTTGATTTATGCTAATTGTGGTGGATTTAATCTTTACCCCTTTTTTCTTTATTTTCTTTTCTTTTCTTTTTTTCTTTATTTTCTTTATTTTCCTTTTTTTTTTTTAAGCTCATCCATGTCAGACTTAATCAAGAAAGATAAGAAAGTTAATGCATAAATAATGAAAAGAAAACATAGATGCATTACTATAAAGGAAACTTTATTGTAAAATAATAAAAAAAAGGACTAATATGGTTGACAAAATAAAATAAAATGACAGACTCAGACTTAGGCTTAGACTTAGACTTTTAGGCTTAGGCTCAGACTCAAACTTAGATTTGGAATTCAACCTCATACAGGTTAGATTATCTAGGCTTGAACTCCTCCAATTTATGCTACTCATGGTTGAATTAAGGTCTTAGGTCTTGCTTTAAGGGGATGATGTCTCCTCTATTGATTAGATCTTGGATTTTATGTTTCAAAGCTTTACATGCATTAATTTGGTGCCCTGCTCCTTGATGGTATTCACAAGACTCATTAGGGTGGTAGCTCTTTGGCAAGGGATTAGGAGGGACTCTTGGTTCTAGAGGTTTTACCATTCTTGCCTTTAAAGCCTTCTTATAAATTGCTGCTAATGGAACTCCCAAATCTGTGAAAGCCCTTCAATGATATTTCAAGGGTCGCCTACTAGTCATGCCAGCTACCTCTATACTCTCTTGCTCAACATCAACAAGGGGAGTGTAGGTGTCCATATCCTTCCATGGCATTGGTGTTTGAGATTGAGGATGTAAAATTATGAGTCATGTCAATGGTAGGTGCAACATTGATGGACTTAGCTTGGTTCAACATTCCTCTCACTTCATTGATGATAAGTTGGCATTAGAAACTCAAGGCATTAGTGAAAGCAGAAGTAATATGGATTAGGGCATTATTAAAACTAGATTGTTGGCTAGCTAAAGACTGATTGAAATTAGCTTGTTGAGCATCTAGGATGAAGATGAGAATAGCTTGAAGGTTCTCTTCTTGCCTCTTGAGTAGGTTGGTTAGAGCTTCTATGTCAGTCAGGCTTGCCATTGGTACCTTTAAAACCAAGTCAAAGAATAAGGTAAATTCTTGGAAAATAAGCAATGAGATGGGCATGAACACTTCGAGGAAAAAGTCTCCCATTGATGTTGTAAGCTAACTACATTTGGGCTTTTAATGATTTCCTAATGTTGTACAGGTCAAGATCTCAAGCTGAAGGTATAGAGTTGAATCAAAGGTATTGGCCTTAAGATAGTGTATTGGGCCAAAGGTGTTAGGCTTAAGGTATTGTACTGGGGCCAAAGGCATTGAGTTTAAGGTAGTGTGTTGGGCCAAAGGTATTAGGTTCAGGATATTACGTTAATGATGTTGGGCTTATGAGTAATGGATGATGGTGTCTTATGGCTAGGTTGATAGGGAATGGAAAAAAGGAGGGTAGAAGTGTGTGATGTTAGCTAGGTAAGTATTTAGCTAGGGGAGCTTGGTCAGATTTTAGCTTTGGGTGGCTAGGTCAGATTTTAGCTTTGAGTGGCTAGGTCAGATTTTAGCTTTTGAGTAGCTAGGTTGGATTTTAGCTTTGAGTAGCTAGGTTGGATTTTAGTTTTTAAGGAACCAAAGTTTAGTTAGGAAGGCTAGGTTAGAGTTGAGCCTCAAGTAATTGCATTTGCAATTTATGGATGGTTTAGTATGGGCTTAAGGATGGAGGGACCATGGGTTTTGTGATTGGGATATGGATGTACCATGGATTTGGAGGTTGGGTGGACCATGGGTTTAGTGATAGTTGGACAATGGTGGACTAGACCATGGTCTTAGATAGAAGCATGGGTTTGGATAGTAACGTTAAAGGTGAAACCAAGTCAACATTTAGTTTGGGTAATGATTAAGGATAAGAGTGAAGCTATGTTAATGTTTAGCTTTAGTAAGGATTGTTGAGGGTAAAGCTAGATCAGTGTTTAGCTTGGGTAAGAATTGTGAAAGATGAAAGCTAGGTTAGTGTTTAGCTTGGGTAAGAATTGTGAAAGATGAAAGCTAGGTTAGTATTTAACTTGGGTAAGAATTGTGAAAGATGAAAGCTAAGTTAGTGTTTAGCTTAGGTAAGAATTGTGAAAGATGAAAACTAGATCAGTGTTTGGCTTAGATAAGAATTATGAAGGATGAAGCTAGAATAGAGCTAGGTCAGTGTTTAGCTTAGACAAGGATTGTGGATTTGGATGGGGGTACCATATATGGGCTTATTTTTACTATGAGTTTAACATGGGTTTGGGTAGGAGCGGACTATGTGTTTAGGTGAACCATGAGTTTTGGGTTTTGACCATGAGTTTAGGTGGACCATGGATTTTGGGCTTTGACCATGGTTTTAGGTGGAACATGGGTTTTGCGTTTTGACTATGGGTTTTTGGTGGACCATGGGTTTTGGGTTTTGATCGTGGGTTTTAGGTGTGAAGGTGTTTGGATAGGTTTTAGACTCTTCACAAGGTTCAATCTATGCATGCATGTATGAATGAATGATTGAAAAAGTTTTCATGAAATACCAAGTTTAGTATTATGGTTCATACAATCCTAAAGGAAGGTTCTATGAGTCATTACATGAAAGGGTAAGTGTGGTTTGAAAGGAATCCATCACACTAGAGATGCGATATACCTAATCACATGTGAGTCAAGGAGCCTCGCGTGGGTCCAATGATACATGCATACTCATTACACCTCTAAAAGGATTAAAGGATACATCATGGGCTAGATGATTTCACTATCGGCAAGCAGACCTAAGGAATGTTGCTCACTCGATGTTACTTTCTATCCTTTGTTTTCCTAAGAAACTAATGTTTTGGACAAGGAGCCCAATGTAGTGATGCATGAAAAAGCCATTTTATAATGAAAGCCAAACTTTTGCTTTACCAAGAGTAGTCCACTTTATTCTTTATTTGAAAAGGATTTTTGAAGTCCCCAGTGGAGTCGCTAGCTATAAGGCCTCGCCTGAACACCCTATCCGGTCCACTAAAAGGAATCAAAAATGCCCATTTGGGAGAAACATCATGATTGGAACTCACTATGAGTTCAAAAAATTTGTATTTTGTAAGTTGTAATTTATAAAAAGAGTTGCCACTTTAATTTTGTTTATTTTAGTTGGGAAAATTAAATGAAAAACCCAATTATGATTGACTCCAAATTATACCATTTATCCCAAGGAAAAGCACTAGTTCTCGAATGACCAAAGAGGGATCGGGGACTAGATTTTGGTTAAAACAATACAAAAAAATTTAGTTTGGCTTAAATATGAAATAGCTTTTGTAAAAAGAAGTTTTTATGTGTGCATGAGCAGATATAATATGATGTATGAAACAAATATTACTCATGTAATGCATGACAAATATGAGATAATGATAATCACAAGATGCAAAAAGATAAGGGAGAAACTACTTAAAACTATTACAAGTCAAAATGTCAAAATCAGGAGATCTTTCCTCTAGCCCTTATGAGTTCTAGGAAAAACACACATTCCCCAAATATAATCTAAATAACTAAAACATGAAAAAGAGTATTAAAACAATTATAATTAAAATTTTGACTTTTATTTAAGAAAAATAATTTCAATCCTAAGCTACGTGAAGAAGGTGATAGAGAGAAGAAGTTGTTAATTTTAGCGGAGTTGAATGCCTTAGAGATGGCAAGCTTGCGTATCCCTTTCAATGGGAATCAAACCCCACGCAGTTCTTCCTTCTTGTAAAGGAGGGGTTTTTAAGTCATTGCCTTTGTTATCATGTTTTGATTGATTTTAAAGGGCTTAAAGATTTTTTAATTAGGTCATATTTTAATTAGCAAAAAATTAGGTCTTTTCAGATTTAGATCTAAAAATTGAAATTGAAAAGGTAAAGAAAAGAACTTTTACCCTTGGCTTTCGTGAGTGAGGAATGTAGGGAGTAAGCTTTGCACCGGATTTAAGTTCCACCTTGGCCTAGGGATATCACGAGCACTCCTTTTGGAAGAAGGACTCTTGAATAGTGTGAACTCTTCTTGGATAATGCCTTTGCTTGATAACCACAAATTCCCTTTGAAAGAAAGGGGCTTGAATTGAACCTTTTCTTGATTAGAAAGCTTAAGAATAGAACTTGAGATGATTAGGAGGCTTGTGAATGGGGTTTTTGAGATGATTGGGAAACTTATGAATGAGGTTTTATGTGATGGAGGAGGTTTTGGAATGAGATTTTAGAGATTTGGAGGTTTAGGACGAGGGTTTGATGATTGGAAAGCTTGGAATAGGCTTTAGAAAACTTTTTAGAGAGTATAGAAGCATGTAATTGTGTCTCTCTAGCTGTTATAAGGTGCAAAGTATTTATAGGAGGAGTTTGGGGTTAAAAATTAACAGTTTTCGGGTACGATTTTGAAATGGACTTGATGCGATAACTGAGGGGTCGGTTACGGTAACTACAGAGCCCTTTGCAATTACCACAGGGCCAGCTACAATAGCCAATTAGCTACTACAAGGTCCTCTGCAGTAACCATAGAGGCGGCTGCGGTAAGTGCAACTAGCTGCAAGTTATCGCAGCAGGCCCGCGGGTTGCCGCAGTCTGTTTTTTAGTTCGTTCTTCTCCTTTTTGGTTCGATTTGGGCCCAGTTTGATTTCATGGGTTCATTATTAAGTGCTAATCATCTAAAGGTGTAAGTTTCAAGAAATGTTTTTCAACGGGGCATTGCCCCCTTGACCCTTGCCTGTTAACTGGCTAGCGGGACTGCCATATGCATAGCACACAAATCTTAGCAAGTGTCAAGCTGCGGTTGGATCCTAAGGATGCAAATTTAAGGGTTCACAAGGAAATGACCAATGCCACTATTAGTCCTCCTCTTGCTTATGTTGAGTTTGCATCTACCCAAGCTGGGACTAGCCGTGCCCTTACTTTTACTCCTTTCATTATTGATCTCACCGATAATGGGAAAGCACCTAAAACTCCAACCTCTTTTATCATGGACTTGAATGTAACCACGCCCTCTCCCACTACGAATCCTTTTCAAAGTGGAGATTTTTTAGCTTTCTTGAAGCTAAGAAATTGATGGAGAAAATCGAGGCCATGGAGAGAACACTTAAGAACATAAAAAAGCATGAAGACATATTAGATGTTGACTCCTTAGCTTTCTTCCCAAATGCACGGGTTCCACCAAAATGCTAGTCATAGACAAGTTTAATAGCACCATGTGTCCCAAAACTCATCTCAAGTTGTATGTGGGTGCCATGAGACCTTTCGGTATGGACGGCAAGCTCCTTGTTTAGTTATTCCAACAGTCTTTAACTGGAGCTGCTGTTAAGTGATTACTAGATCTCGACTAGAATCACAAGAGGACTTGGGATGACATATGTAATGCATTTGTCAAGAAATACCACTACAATATTGAGGTAGATATCACCTGTCAAGATTTGGAAACCACTAAACAAAGGCTAAGAGTCTCCTTCACCGTATTCCTTATAAGGTGGAGGACGAAAGCGGCTCAAATGGTGAACCATCCATCCAAAGTAAAGCAAATTGACATCATTGTTAAGAACCTCCCCCCCAGTGTTAGGCTCATCTACAAATGTAGTACCTCCCTATCTTTAAAGCTCTCATTGTCATTGCCACTAAGATCGAGGATTTGATCCAATTAGGACAAGTCAAGGATCAGTCCTCTGGTTCGAGATATCATAAGAACACTAACTGCACCACCAATACCACCCAAAGAGAGGTAAAGGTAAATGTTGTGTCCTGTCAATAGCCAATTAAGTTAGAAATAAGAAGGACTTTCTTTGAGCTAAGCATGCGCCTCAGCGTCATTTATAAGAAAATCTCAGAGGCTAATCTGGTTAAGCCCTTAGAACAACAACCTCCTCCAAACTTTTTGCCCAAAGGTTATAATGCTACTAAGCACTATGATTATCATCAAGGGTCAGGGTATAAAACTAATGCATGCAAGGCTCTAAAGCACAAAATTCAAGACCTCATTGATAGTGGAGACATTATTGCTCCCAAATCTAAAGTCTAGCACCACCATTAATCCTTTTCTAAACCACCAAGCTCACCCAACCATCTCAAGCTTCACCTGATAATTGGCACTTTGAGAAGAGTGCCAACACTGCTGTGCCCCTATCCAAGTCTTTCGAATCTATGTCTGAGTCGCATAAGCCTGAGTCTAAGTCTTAGTCTTTTGAGTCTATTTTCTATTAAAGTTTTCTTTGAATTTGAGTATGTCAGGCCTTGCCCTTATGAGTCTGTATTTTGCCTTTTAAGCTTATCCTTTAATGTACTCATGATGGGACTTTTATTAGTAATAAAAATTTTAAACTTTTTGATTTGCTTTAATTTTTTTTCTTATTTTTCTTTAAATAGGACATCTTAAAAAAACAACAACAACAAAAAAATACAAAAAATATGAAAAGGGCAAAAGGATTAATTAATTATGGCACGAAAAAAATTCAAAATCCCATACATTGCATTTGCATAGTAGTACAGTAGTGGAAAAGCTCATGAGTTGTTTTATACAAGAAAAACACATGATAGAGATGATATAAGAATCACAGTTTATAAGATCCTGACCTGCAAGAAGCCTGTTGAGGAGAAGCTATAGAGAATAAAGGTAGAATAAATCAAAATGTATCATGACCAACTGAATGCCATTGATGAAAAGAGAATCGATGATCTATACAAAATTCAGGGTCATCAATGGAGACTAGCCGAGCACTTCAACTGGAAGGTGAGAGACAAGGATTCGTAGAAAGGAAATCCAGTTTGGGGAGAAATCCAAGCCCTGATTTATGATCTAAGAGAAAGTTCAAACTGAATTGGGCTAGACAGTACATGCTCAAGAAGATCCTATTTGACAAAGGCACCATCTTCACGGACGTGGATGGAAATGAATTCTTCCATCCTAGCAACCTCGATCAACTAAAATGATACATCATCTGAAGATAATATCTGCATTTTATTTTTATTTTTCATGCATATATAATTAGAATTAAATGGACATGATTCTCTCTAAAAGAAATAATGGATAAAAAAGTGATATAAGGGATACATAGGTAGCCTAACTTAGGTGTGGTCCAAATCATAATACAAAATATTTTATTTGCATCGCATTTTCATTTTCTTTATGCCTAATACATCATTCACTTAATTCTTTTCCTAAACAAAAAGAAAAAAAAAAGAAAAAAGAGAAGAAGGAAAAAAAAAGAAGAAGAAAGAATGCTTACTAAGTTGAAAACCCAAAAGGGCGATTTAGGCAGAAAGTAGAACATAAAAGATGTCTCATTTAATGATGATCAAATTTTGCAAAATGCAAGCCCATCATCATGACAAAAGGATAGCCCTTTCAATATCCTCCATAGCTTATCCTATATTATGTAGTCCTGTCAACCTGCAAGTACTTTGAATAAAAAGCAAAAAAGGTCATGTTTGAAGTCATGGTCTAGCCAGTCTTTCTCTACTTGGTGCATATCTCTCATGTCCTCATCAAAATCAGAGTTTGCCATAATCTCCTCAAATAGGCACACCCCTCCTATAGGTCTCTATAGCACCCTCTGCCACAATAGTAAAATCACCAATAGAATTAGAACTATTCACCATAGTAGTATTGAAAACCCTTTTTTGAGTACCAATAGTCCTAAAACTACTTCCAAAAATCCTCCTCTAAAGTTAGGAAACTATAGTATCCCTTTTTGCCCTAATTATAGAAGTCCTTATTTGAACCACCATTGCAGTGTCATCCTATCTCACTATAGTCACAATGTCCTTTGTCATTGCCACTGCAGTTTGAGTTACTATTGTGATGTTGCACTTCTAGTAGATCCCTACGTCTCCTTTAAAGAATGAGTTACCCCCTTTGTTTATGCTGCAGCCCTTTTGCTACCAATGGCTCCTCATATAGTCTCTCATTGCTCAGCTGTGTCATCTTGTATTCCTCTTAGTAGGGCAGCCTAGTACTCTTTCTCAACTAGCCAAACCACCTTTGTCAACCACTTGTCATACCTCTCTGTGGTCCTAAGTGAAATCCCAAAATAAATAGCATGATAACTCCTCAGCTAGCCACCACTTGATAGCTCTAAGAATGGGAGCTATGAGCTGCACAGATTCTGAGAAAGGAAAACTGGGTGCATATCTTGAGTCTACCTCATCTGCCTCAAGATCCTCATCTCCTAGTGGAAGGTCATTCAAACCAAATCCAACAGGTAAACTACTCCACACCTATAGCCCCCAATCATAAGAGATCTAATCTCTTGCCATTAGAAGTGCTAAAAATGTGTCCTCTAGAGGCAAGTTTCAAATAACCATCTTATCCGATCTCTAACCAAGTCTCAATAAGACATGTGAGGACTAAAAAGCAGAGGCCACCACCTAAAAATGATCCATCAACCACACTTGTAAAATAGCCCAGAACCTAAAACTAAATACACACAAAGCACCCTTAACAGAAAGGGTAAGAACAGATAAATTTTTCTCACCTGGAGAATAACTAAGGAGACAATTCATCTCTTTAAACCTCGAACAAAGCAATCAAGAATCATTAGTGTCTCCACTAGCATAGCTTTAACCATAAAATGCCTTTGCGAAAAGACTCATGAAACAGGTATTCAACGCTTAGAAAACCACGACCCTCTTTCGGAGCCTCTGCCCCCTCATATCTCCTTAGTCACTGGGATTATGGAACTTATCAATCACATTGGTCAAATTCACATGACAATCACCAACTACCATATGGCTTGCGACATCCTTAAGCAAGTCCATTAACTCCTGAAAAGTACAGAAAATACTAAACTTTGAACTCTGATACCACTAAAGTTGCCTATGTGATGTAGCTAAGCCATAGCATTGAACTTCCTAAAGGTGAGATACAACTCCTTTTTAATGGCACTAAAATAGAAAACACGGGCCACCATAATCCAAAACCTAAATCAAGCCCTCAAAAAAATTTCAATCCCTTCAAACTCCTTGTAAATCCACTATGGCAATTATCCCACACCAACCAAGTTGAGTTTCTCAAACTTTATAGAGTTTCTCAATCCACAAATGCATGTCTTTGCGGACACAAAAGACACATGAAAAATTGCATTCATAAAGCAAACTCATGAATTCACCCTCATGCATCCATGCAATCATCTATTACAAGCATCATCACAAATCAAACATGGCATAGAAATTAGACAAAAGGTCTATGAATTTTGAAACATGCATACATGAACATGCATCATCTATACATGAACATACTTGCATATGTAATCATTTGTAATCATGCACCATTATACAATAGCCAAGCTAATATTGTCTCCTAAAGCTAACTAGTTCTTTCTCAAAGCTGACCAATACCTCCTAATGCTAACTAGTGTCTTTTTGAAGCTAAATGATACTTTTTTAGATCTAATCGATGAAGAGTGACTTCCAGAGTCCCTTTACTCCCAGAAAAGTTCTTTTAAGCCTTCCAAAAGGCTCAACCCCTTATATTCAAAAGCCCAAGTTTCGCAACCAAAATCCTGTCAGAATCTCTTAGCTAACTCGCCATAAACTGAGGCTCTTCCTTTACTGAAACCTTTTCAGAATCTGTCAAGTCGACTTGGCATAGGCTGAGGCTCTCCCTTTACCAAAATCTTGTCAGAATCTCTTGGGCCGACTAACCATAAGTTGAGGCTCTTCTTTTACTAAAATCTTTGCAAAATCTATCGAGCCAACTCGGCATAAGCCGACGCTCTCCTCTTATCAAAATCTTTTCAGAATTTCTTAAGCAGACATGCCATATGTTGAGGCTCTCCTTTTATCAAAATATTTTTAGAATCTATCGAGCCGACACGCCATAGGCCAAGGCTCTCCCTTTACCAAAATCTTGTTAGAATTTCTCAAGCCGACTCGCCATAGGTTGAGGCTCTCTTTTCACTAAATTATCTTGTCTAAAGTTCTCTTCCACCCATAAATGTCTAAAAACAGTCACCTAGACATCCATGTGGTTCTTTTTCTATCTCTTTTATCTAAATCCATCAATTTCACCTATAAATGTCTAGAAATGATCACCTAGACATCTATATGGTTCCACTTTCCACATCTTTTACACAAATCCATTCATTCACCATGTGAACCCTCAATTTTACACCCTCAAACCTTCTATATCAGACAGCTTTTTTTCAAAACTGACTGAAATCTATCTCAGACTGACTATTAAAATGTCCTAAAATTAATTTTGATCCTAACGACACTGACTGTTAATTTTTTCAAGCTATATAGCTCCCAGAAACTGACATGGATGTATCAAAAATTGATTCAAAAATCCTCAAAAAAGGGCCAAAAAAAACCTCAAAAAATGTGTTAGTGCCACGTGGCATGCCGCATGGTAGGCGTGCGACCCCGCCTCAGAGCTGTGCAGCACCACATGCCTCTTGTGCGGCATGTTGCAAATGTCTGATGCGGCACCACATAGGCTTGGTGCGATGCCGCACTAGGCTCTGTGAGCTTTTGATCCCTGTGGGCCCCACCTACGCAGAAAATGACCATTTTACCCCTTTCAGTCTAATTTTTAGCTATTTCTAGCTCTACCCCTCATGATCTTTTCACATTTTCATTACCTAAACTACCCTCACTCACTTTTTCTATAAATATGCCCCTTCACTTCTCATTCCAACATATCTCTTGAATTTGAGTAGATTGCTATCATCAAATTCCTCTCTTCTTCTCCCTCCAATCACTCTCTAATTAATTAATTAATCTATTTAATTAATTAATTACCTCACCCTAACCAAGTTAATTAATCTTTTTAATTAACTAAAACTTTTTTTAATTAAAATTAATTAATTAATTAATCTTTTTAATTAATTAATTAATCGCTTTTTTCCAAAATTAAATTAATCATTTTTCTTAATCCACCTTTCATCCAAGCTAATTAATTAATCCTTTTAATTAATTAATCACTTTTTCCAAAATCAAATTAATCCTTTTTCTTAATCCACTTTTCATCTAAATTAATTAATTGATCTTTTTAATTAATTAATCCTTCTATCCTTTTCATCATATTAATTAGTTAATTAATCATTTTAATTAATTAATTAATCTTTCAATCCATCCAATCACCCGGTCTAGATAAAAAGGAATTTTAGTCTGGTACAATCCTTCACTCACCAAAAGTAAGGTATCAGCCTTTTCCTCTCAAAACACCCAAACCAAAATTAATCTGATCAACTCCTAAACCCCTCTACTTAATCGTGGAACGAATTACATGGGTTTTGATCCTCATTCAATGGGGTACATAGGCACGTTTGGAATCTAAATCAAAACCTCAAATCCAAATCCCAATCAACCTCTTTTCCCCTTTTTTAATTAATGTATTTTATCAATGTCTCATTTTAATTTTCTCATTACACTCATATAATATTCACGCATATTACTTATAATTATCATTTTATAAATGTCATTCATGAAATCTAATTTTCAAGTCAAATTAAACTTAAGAGTCAAATTTAGATTATTTAAAACCAAAAATCTAGTCCCTGAACTCGACCTGATTTGAGACTAGTGATTTTATCCATAATCTCCTCAAATAGGCACACTCCTCCTATAGATCCGCATATGATCCTATCTCCTTGCCTGAGTCAAAATGTCCAAAATGCCCCCCAATATGATCTTTTTTTTAGCATTTTTTAGCCATACCCTTTACATCTTTTCACATTTTCACTTCCCAAATCACTCTTACCTCATTTTCCTATAAATAGTCCTTCCATTTCCTCATTTCAAACACACCTTGAGTTAGAGTTGATAGCTATCCTATAATTCCTTTCTTCTTCTCCCTCCAACCACTCTATAATTAATTAATTAATTAATTTTTTTAGTTAATTAATTATCTCACTCTAACTAGGTCAATTAATCTGTTTTAATTAACTAAAACTCTTTTTTTTTAATTAATCACTCAATTAATTAATTAATCTTTTTAATTAATTAATTCATCCATCCTTTTCATCATATTAATTAGTTAATTAATCATTTTAATTAATTAATTAATTAATCTCCCAATCAATCCAATCACCCAGTCCTGATAAAATGAAATTTCAGTATGGTAAAACCCTTTGCCTACCAAAACTGAAGGTATCAGTCTTTTTTCCCATTCTTAACACACTCAAACCAAAATCAATCTGATCAACTCTTAAACCCCTCCACTTAATTGTGGAATGAACTACGTTGGTTTTGATCCCCATTCAATAGGGTACATAGGGATGTTTGGAATCTAAATCCATACCTTAAATCCAAATCTTAATTAATCTCCTTTCCTTTTTTTTTTTTTTTTAATTAATGTAATTTATGAATGTTTCATTTTAATTTTTTTTATTGCACTCATACCATGCTCATGCATTAATCATGATATTATAATTGTCATATAATATTTGTCATTCATGAAATTAATTTTTCAAAAGTCAAATTAAACTTAAGAGCCAAATCGTGATTTTTTAACCAAAAACATAGTCCCCGAGCTCAACCTAGTTTGAGGCTAGTGATTTTATCCTTGGGTAAATTAATTAACTAAAATTAATGAATTGGAGTTACAATTGGGTTTTTTCTTAATTTTTCCATTTAAATATAAATTAGGGTGGCGACTCCCAAAATCATTTTTAAAATCAACCAAATCCAAATCTGAGAGTTCTATCGTGAGTCTAAACCAAAATGAGCATCCCAATTCCTTTTAGATGATCATGCTGGTGCTTAGGCGAGGCCTCACACCTTCGTCTTTGGAAATAGTAGTATTTATTCTTGCATTTTTAAATCACTTAAGTACATTTCTTCTATATGTCTCTTGTGAAAGAGATAACATTTTACTTGGATGATCTATTGAAATATTAACTCCAAAAATATATGCAACTTTAACCATATCCTTCATTTCAAAGTTATATAACAACTATGCTTTTATGTCATAAACATATTCCTTGTTAATTACTTCTATTAGTATATCATTGACATATAATGATAAAATCACAAATTTATGCTTAAACCTTTTGGTATACATACAATGAACCTTATCAATCATAATGAAATCATACAAAATGATCGCATTATGAAAGTGAGTATATCATTATCTAGAAGACTGCTTGAGGCCATAGATAGAACATCAAAAGTGTTCAAACTTGGTTTGTGGCCTTCTTTAATGAAACCTATTGGTTAATTCATATAGATCTCTTCATCCAATCCTCCATTGAGAAAAGTAGTCTTTACATCCATTTGATGTAATTCAAAGCCCATGCTTACAACTATAGTTAGAACTAAGTAAAACGAGGTAAGCTACACAAGTGAAAAATTTTCCTCATAACCATTTCTTTCCTATTGTGTATACCCTTTTGCAACTAGGTGAACTTTATACCTTTCAATGGTACCATCAACCTTTCACTTTATTTTGAGAAACCATTTGTTCCTAATGGCCTTTTGTCCTTTTGAGAGATTAATTAGTTCCCAAACCAAGTTAAACCTCATGCACTCCATTTCCTCTTTGATTACTTTATTCCATTTACACTTAATAGGGCAAAAGAGAGCCTCATTAATGTTTTTTGGCTCATCCTCCTCTTATAGAAGAATCATAAAAGTTTCACCACCTTTATTCTCAAATCAACTGTGAAGAATGCTTATATGATTGGTTTGATGCAATTAAAATTCATGAATTCTTAAATTGCTTCCACTTAGACTAGGATCACCTTCATTTGCATGAGATTATAAAATCAACATAGTTGAAACTAATTCATCATTTGTCAAAATTCTCCTACTCAAATGAGTTAATACTAATACTAATAATTTGAAAATAATTTTAGTAGAGATTAATTAAAGAAAATAGATTTTTGGTTTTCAAAATTAATAGAATTTTTAGCTTAAAACTGATAGAAATTGGGGATTTTTGTATCTAAAATTGTTTGTCAACTGACTGGGAGTGGGCTTGTATTTACAAGGGAAAATATGAGAGGAAGTTAGGAAATAATTAGAGGACTTGCCGGCACCAGCAAAGGTTGAAGGTGGTTGAGATTCATGTTCAAGAGGAAGGCTTGATGAGGTGTGAGGTTCAAGTAGTTGGTATTTAGGGTAAGGCTAGAGCAAGGTGTTTAAGGCATGTGGCTAAGGTGATGATGCTTATGTTAAAGGCTAGGGTGAAGTGTTTAAGATTAAAGGTCAGGGTGATGGTTTAAATTTTATAGGGGTGAAAGAGGTTAGGATAGAGATGTGAGAGTGTTTATGAGGGAGTTGTTTGAAGTGTTTAACCATTCTTTAGTTCAAGATTCAACCTAGAATTGAGATGAATGCATGTTTTTTGTACATAATGGATGCATGATATACATGAAGAAAATATATCACGAGGATGCAAAGGTACAAGGTTTTGATTATGGTACATATAACCTAAGATCAGGATTTGGGTTCATTACATAAGAGGGTAAGGGCTTGGATAGGGAATTTGTCACACTAGAGTTGGAAAGGGAACTCGTCACATTAGAGCAATGATAAACCTAACCACGTGTGAGTCAAAGCACCTCGCGTGGGTCCAATAGTACATATTGCTCATTACACCTTAGAAAGGATCAAAAGATTCATTGTAAGATGGATGATTTTGCTATCAACAAATGGACCCAATGAGGGTTACCCACTCGATGCTACTCACTATTCATTGTCTTCCTAAAACTAAGTTTGGGGGTAAAGACACCATGCATTGTCTTCCTAAAACTAAGTTTGGTGGCAAAGAGACTATGCCTATGATGCATAAAAGTCATTTTTGCATTAAAGGTGCCAAACTTTGATTTAAACCAATTGGTAGTCCTGTTAATTCCTTTCTTATAAAGAAGGTGGTCTCCAATGGAGTCGCCAACTGTGAGGCCTCGCCTAAGCATCGGTTCGATCAAAATGCTCATTCAGGTTTGAACTCATGATGGAATCCTCAAGTTCAGATTGGTTGATTTTGAAAATTGACTTAGAGTCGTCACCTTAATTTTATTTTTTATTTAGAAAAAGTTAAGGGAAAAACCCAATTAAATGACTCCAATTTTATCCCAATAGAAAAAATGCACTAGTCCTCGATTACCAAAGAGGATTTGAAGTCTAGAATTTTGGTTTTGATTTATGTAGGAAAAGATTAATTTGGCAAATTTAATACAAAATGTTTTAAAATAAATTTCATGAACAGTTTACATATTGCATGAACAGTTTAGGATAATGCAAGAGCAATAATATTCATGCAATGCATGAAAGTTATAAAGCAATAAACAAAATAAAATCTATTTAAGAATTATTACAAACCAAAATGGATTAAAAATAAATAAATGAGAAGATCTTTTTTTTAGCCCTTATAAGTATTAGGAAAAGCACACATTCCTCAACTAATTGCAAAAATTCACAAATCAAAAAGAGATTAGCACTAAAGAAACAACACAATTATACATTAAAAAAAATAGAAATAATCTCATTAAAGAAAGATGAAGGAAAAGGAAAAATTATTTTTAAAAATATTTTGGAGATGATGCCAAAAGGACTGGCAGGCCTGCGTATCCCTTTGAATAAGAATCAAATCCTATGCAGTTCTTCCTTCTTATGAAGGAGGGATTTTCGAAAAGGATAATTTGATTTGTTAATTTAGTTTGGATTTAAAATTAACAACTTTAATCTTTTTAGTTTTAGACATAAGGAAATATATAAGAGAGAGAATTCTAGATCTGATTTAAGAAATCCCAAAAAAAGAAATTATACCTTGGTTTTGTGCTTTTTTACAGGGCAAGTCTTGCACTAAATTTAAGCTCCACCTATGATTGAGATCTTACAAGATGAATCTTACATAGAAAGAGTTAAACAAAAAGATAATAATTGAAAATTGATAGAATTTTTGGTTTTGAATAATTTTTGGCTTAAAAATATAAAACTATTAGTCAAATGACTAGGAGTGGACTTGTAATTATAGGGAAAAATATGAGAGAAGGTTAAGAAATAATCGGAAGACATGTTGGCATTGACAGCCTTTTGGCTAGGGAGGCCGCACCATTATGGCACCATTATGCTACTCCATGTGGCAGCACTAAAGTGATGTTGCCTAGCCCTTATCCCATACCTAGATCTTGATTCGACTTGCCCGACCTATTTTAGCCCATTTCCAATGTGATTTGAGCCCAGTTTGATTTTACCGGTTCGTAATCGAGTGTAGGTCATCTAGAGATGCAAATTTGAGAAAACCTATTTTTTTAATGGGGCGTTGCCCCCTTGGCCTTTTCCCACTAACAGACTAGCAGGACTATTGTACTGGCTCTGTATAGCGCACTAACCTTAGCTAGTGTTAAGTTATGGCCGGATCATAAGAATGCAAAATTAAGGGTTCACACAAACTAGTGCATCATGGTAACAATATGTCTTCCAATTTCCTTAGCAATTTGAATCATGAAAGAAAGGTAGTTGAACATTTAAACTTGACTTTTGTTAAAAATTTGCATAAATGTTGCCGCATAATAAGAAAAAGAGCAAAACTTGTGTCTTATTGTTTCTTCAATTTTATTAGGTAATCTAAGCTTAAATTAATTAATGAGAAAATAAAAAGTATTAAAGAAATGAATTATGCTTACCAGCTAAATAATTCTAGTTAGGCTAAACAAAGTTATAGATAGGAACATAATCAAAATTAAAAATCTCGTTCTGAACTGTATCAACATCAAATATCAGAGTTCAATTCAACACTTATAATTTCATAAAATTATTCAATCAAACACATATAATTTCTTAAAATTGGTAAAACACAATGAGTTACCTACATATTGATAAAAAAAAAATAATTTAACAATATATATAAAATTAACTTATTTGAAACTCACTGAAGAGAAATCCTCCTCCAGTTTAGCTACTGCCTTTATATACTGCTCATTGATTGAGAACCTCCAATCCCATAATCACCATCTTTCAAAATACTCAAACCAAATTAATAGCTTTAATTTAATAAAAAAACTTTCAGGAATTGAGAAAGGGAAAACTTTCTCATAGAAATACAAAAAAAAAAAAAAAAATTGTGAGAAGTATAAATTATTTGATTAATTTACAAAATATGAAGGTAATAACATCATTCTTCATGATGAGTACCCAATACATAATTGAATATAATCAAAACATTAAAAATAAAAAATCCAAGAACATTTGCAAATTTGATATTAAATCAAAGCTGGAAAAAAAACAAAAATCGAAAAAGCAATGGGTTGATAAACCATTAGATTAGAGATTAAGATTTGGAGGGGGAATTAATTAAGATTAATTTAACTAATTACCTTAGCTCAATTTGCATGCTATCATTCTATTTATAAGATCAAAGCTGGAAAAAAAAAAACAAAAACTAAAAAAGCGATGGGTTGATAAAAAAAAATGTAGAAACTAAGTTCCTTAAAAAAAACTCAAATTATGGCCTAAACCAAAATAACATTTCTATTTAAATAGGATTATGATGGAGTAAGTGGATCTGCAATGGAACAAACCCAAGAAGCAAAACACATGTTGGGACCAGAAATGAAAAGAGAAAAAATATAACTCTTGAAACTTGTTAAAACCCTAAAATGAATCTAAATTGAAAAGTGCAAAATTGATAAGATCTGACCTTAGATTATATTCTAGCCATAGGTCGCCTTTCTTAATCAATCCGTATAGACTCTATAATTGTCCAGTAGTGTCTGGTTCTAAAGTAGTGCAAGAAGAGATGTGGAAGGAGAGGCAGGAAAAGCCAGGATTTGTATAATAGATTGCTAAAAATGGGCATGCAAAGTAGCACCGTTTATGTGTCGTATCTATAAGCCAAAAGGGCATAAAAATAAATCAGGTATATTTATTTTTCAACTCCTCAAAATGATGCTATTTTCTAATGGGTAAGGCAACAAATGCAAGGACAATGCTAGAGAAACAAGGAGCAGGGCATCTGATAGTAGTATGTACCTTAAGAGCCACATAATAGTTATGTAATAGTAGGTATTAATTTCCAATAGCACAATAAATATATTCATAATGTGAAAAGGGTTTCATATTATTGAATATAGTACTCAAGTATTTGTAAGATGATCTATTCTTAAGTGTTGAGAATATGAGAGACAGATCGCTCTTATACAAATATTTTAAATATGTTCATGGTCATAGGATTAATGACTGGACATCATTATTTCCAGAAGATCATCACCTCTATTTATTTTCTATAATCAATATGTGATACAGATGATTATAGAAGCAGTGAGTCTCGTACTACTTGACATATGATGTCGATACAAACATGTGGATATTCATAGAATGAATTCTCGAACTATGATGTTAGATGATAATAATATGGGGTTTTACTACTTGTCAATTATTTATCATCTAAGTCATTATAGTGTATATAATTCTTTGACTTGAGGGATACTATATCTCATACATAGGTAGTTAGAATTTATTACTACTTACATAAAAGTACTATTCATATATGGATATATGGTATGTGATAGTTCTAATTTGTTATGTATAGAAGTAAGTGATCATGGTATGTGATAGTTCTAATTTGTTATGTATAGAAGTAAGTGATCGCTAAGATAGAATTCATTACCTCCAATAAACAAGGTTAAGATCCTATGCTATCTGGTTATTCCTGATAACTAAAGTTTCTAGTTAGAACAGTGAGATTCACTAGAAAGAGTTTATAATAGGAATCTAATCTCATCAGGAATTAGAACTAAGAAAATGACATAGAATCGAGGCACATTGTGGTTTGACATAAACCATTACCCTAGCCAAGATTGGGATCTTTAATGAAGGGATTCTAGTGCATGATAATTTATGATCGATGGTCCATGTGATGTTTAAAGTTATCAACTATAAACATTCATTTATAATTAGGTAATCATGATATGGAATACTAGCTATCACTCATGACTTATGAGACTAAGTGTGAAGTGGGAATTTCATATTGGTAAAGAAAAATGTTCTCTCATTCCTATTGCTAATTAGACATGAACCTAGAAAGTCACACACCCCACAGTGATTACCTTTCATGCATAAAAAGTTTACCATAATAATTAATTAAAGTTTTTAATTAATTGATTAGTGGTAAAATGATTAATCATGTAATTAAATTTATAAGGACCCTAGCATATCCTGATGTTAAATCTGAAAAGGTTTCTATTCAATTAAATCTTAATTTGTATATGATGCAAATAACAAAGATTAAATTGAAAATAGATTAAATTGAAAATTGATTTGGATTAAATCAAAGACTTAATTTTAAGCTTAGTAAAAACCCTTAACACTTGAGATATGGCCTAAGCCCATATGTGATATGGAAAAGAGACAATTTAGGAGTTAGAGAAAATTCACTATTCATAAACTCATGTGATAGGTTTAGGGGTTAGAGAATTTTCTACTAAGGTTAAAATTGTAATTACATGTTTTGGCTAATGAAAATGTCCATTTTACCCCTAAAGGATAAAATGGTCATTTTACCATTTGAAGAAGCAAAGTCCACCTTTGCCCCTTCATCAAATGATGAGCTAAAAGGGTGTTATGGCCTTTATGAAGACTTAAGGGTTAAGTCTTGGAAATGATATAAAAGCTATGAGTTTTTATGTTAAGAAGAGAGTGAACATCATTAACATAAATTTGAAGCTTTTAGAGAGAAGTGAGAGAGAGAACGAAAAGATGAAGAAAGTGTTTCTTCAATTTTTCTTTTGATCTCTAATTCTTTTCTTTGTTCTTTGTGAAAGAACAATTGGTTGCAAATTAAAAATGAGTTTAGTTCAAACAAATCAAAGAGAAACCTTAACTTCCTAAAGGTTTTTGAGGGAAAATCTTGAATTAATTTGGGCAACCAAGAGAGAGATTCAAGAACACCAAAGGAAACTTAGAGGTGAGCTAAGTGTGAATGATTTAGAGGCTTCACATTTAGGAAGCTCTTTGATAAAGAAAGAAGGAACCTTCAAGAGGTAATATGATTACTCTTCCTTCTTCTTTCTATATATATGTGTTTTACACACAAATTAGTTGATTGCTTAAATGGATGTTTGGACCAAAATGGATGAAGCCAAATTTTAAATTGTTTGAAATTTCACCCCACCACCTTGCTTCCTCTGCTTTTGGCTCCACCATTCCTTCAGTATCCTGGTAATTTGCTTAACCAAAATAAATTTCACTTTACTGTGCAAAATCATTGTTTATGTGAACAGTGATATCCACCAAGCACTTTAATGTATTATGTATAGATTATAATCCTTCAACAGTCTTTCAAAAAAAAAAAAAAAAAAATTGAGAACCAACGAAAAGAAAAAATTTCAAAATTGAAGCAAAAGAAACACTCTCAGAGAATCCACTAAATTAGGAATCCACAAAATTAAAATAAAAAGTATAAATAAAGTTAATTAATTTAAAATTATAAATTTTAATTTAATTTAATTGATTATATTTCAATTAATCCAAAAATAATTGAAAATTTATATCTCGTATTGTAGTTTTTGTATTTATTAGTGACTTTTTCTTTTTATAAGCTAAACCCTAATTATTTTGATGTTTTTTCATATAAAGCACGCTTTGAAACAAGGACTATAGAAAATCTACCCATAATGTTAAGGTAATTGTAATATATATATATATATATATATATATATATATATATATATATATATATATATATATATATATATATATATATATATATATATATACTACAAAAAAAAAAAATACAATTTACCGATTGAATACAAAATTGTTGGTAATTACTGATGAAATTTTAGTCTGTTAATTATTTTTATATTATCAGCAAAATAACTTATATCATTGGAATTTTTTTTTAGGAGATAATTTACCGACTAAATTTTTAGTTGGTAAACTTTTATTTTTTTAAAAATAAAAAAATAGTCGGTAGTTTGTTGGTAAAGTTTAAATAAATATATTTCAAAAGTAAATATTTTATCAGTAATATGTCGGTAATTTTGTAAATTAATTTTTAAAAAATAAAATATTTTGTCAGTAATCTATCGGTAAAATTCTATTTTTTTTAAATATACATATTCTTCAAAAAATAAGAATAATAATTTAAAAAATTAAAATTTTTAGAATGAACATGAAAATTAAGAAATAAAAAGTTATAAAATAAATTAGGAAGCTTAAAGAATATAAAAAATGACTAAATTAAAAAAATAAATTAAAATTATATTTCAAAACTGCAAAAAGAATAAAATGAACCTAAAATTAAGAGGGAAAATAATAAAAGTAAAAAAGAAAAGGTAAGATAAATAATTTATTAAATTTTTTTTTTTGTTTACTAAATTTATATAAAAAATTTAATCAAAAATTAAATTTAAGATAGCAAATAATTATTTTTAAAAAAAATCACATTAACACTTTTTTAAATTTACCGACAAAATACTTTTATTGGTAAATTAAAAATCTTTTGTACTTGAATTAAAAAATTTTTTCCTTTTAATTTACCTACTAAAAGTTTTGTTAGTAAATTTACCAACGAAAATTTTAGTCGGTAATTTCAAAATTTTTTTTTGGTAAATTAAAAAAAATATTTTGTTCTCTAATTTACTGACTGAAACTTTTGTCAGTAAATTTACCGACGGAATACTTTTATCTGTAAATTAGAAAGTTTTTGTAATTGAATTAATGAAAATTTTGCTTTTTGATTTACTGACTAAAATTTTTATCGATAAATTTACCAACGAAAATTTTGGTCTGTAAATTGTCGCTAATTTTTTGCTCCATTTTTTTGTACATTATTTTGTGACAAAATTTGATAGTCGGTAATTTTTTGTTAGAAAATCGTCAGTAGTTTATTGGTAATTAAAAGAAAATTTTCATTTGTCATCGGTATTCTGCAGGTAAATTAGTAAATTTACTAACGAAATTATTTCCGTCAGTAAATTTTATCAGTAAATTGTGATTTTCTTATACTTATATATATATATATATATATATATATATATATATATATATATATATATATATATATATATATATATATATATATATATATAAACATAATTGAATTTACTAATATTTATATTTTAAATATTAGTATAAGTATTATATGATATGTAAATAATTTAAATGAATATTATGTGATATTATTTTTTCAATTATGATATCTATTAGATATAAGAACTTCTTTATAAACTACACTCTTAGTATAAGTTATTTCTTTTTTATTTTGCTTTTCACTTTTAACGAATACTTTTATATTAGAAGGTCAAACACCTTTTGATAATGCACGATATAATTATTCATAGACATTAGATATTGTTTGTCCTTATACTTTATTAATAGTCTGTGTAAAATAAAGATGTTCAAACATCTTTTGATAATGCAACATACAATTATTCATGATAAATACCTCTTATGAGTAAATGAAGACCCAAAACAAAATTATGTATTGTAAGGCCTCGCTTGATCACCGGCTCGATTTGTTAGGGGGAATTAGGATGCTAATTCGGGTTTAGACTCACGATCGAATCCTCAGGTTCGGATTGGTTGATTTTGAAAATGATTTTGAGAATCGTCACCCGGATTTATTTTTTAATGGGAAAATTAAGGAAAAACCCAATTGTGACTCCAATTCATTAATTTTAGTTAATTAATTTACCTAAGGATAAAATCACTACCCTAGAACCAGGTTGAGTTCGGGAACTAGGTTTTTGGTTAAATAATCATGATTTGCCTTAAGTTTAATTTGACTTTGAAATTGATTTCATGAATGACAAATATTATATGACAATTATAATATCATGATTAATGCATGAGCATGGCATGAGTGCAAGAAGAAAATTAAAATAAAACATCCACAAATTACATTAATTAAAAAGGGGAAAGGAGATCGATTGGAATTTAGATTTGAGATTTGGATTTAGATTCCAAACGTACTTACGTACCCCATTAAATGGAAATCAAAACACATGTAGTTCATTCTACGATTAAGTGGAGGGGATTTAGGGGTTGATTAGATTGATTGATTTGTTTTGAGTTTGAGAAGAAAAGGCTAATATCTTTGTTTTTGGAGTGCAGAGGGCTTTATCGAACTAAAGTTCCATTTTATAGGGACCGAGTGATTGGATTGATTATAAGATTAATTAGTTAATTAAAATGATTAATTAACTAATTAGTATGATAAAAAGGATAGATGAATTAATTAATTAAAATGATTAATTAATTAATTTGGATGAAGGGTGGATTAAGAAAAATGATTAATTAATTAATTAAAAAGATTAATTAACTTGGTTAGGGTGAGATAATTAATTAATTAAAAAGGTTAATTAATTAATTAGAGAGTGGTTTGAGGGAGAAAAAGAAGAAAAGTTGATAGATAACAATCGATATTAACTTTGGTGTGTTTGAAATGAGGAAATGGAAGGACTATTTATAGGAAAATAAGGTGAGGGTGATTTGAGAAGTGAAAATATGAAAAGACATAAAGGATAAGGCTAAAAAGTACTAAAAAAGAAATCAAAATAGGGGCTTTTTGGTCATTTTGACCAAGGCAAGGCAGACAGATTGACGCAGCTCTGCGTTAGCTCTGTTTAGATCAGCATCAAATATACGCGGTTGTTGCATCTGAGAGATGCGGTCGTCTTGCTTTGCTAGCTCAGATCTGCACCACCCCTGATGCAGAGCCGTAACAGGTCTCAGCTAGATTTTTCAGGCATTTTTTAGGTTAGTTTTTTTGTGTCTTTAGTTAATTTTTGAGACTTCTGGATCAATTTTTGGGAGTTATAGAATTTAGAAATCTTATTGGTCAGTGGCAATAGGCTCAAAATTAATTTTAGAGCAGCTAGGTAGTCATTTTAAGAGGAAATCTAGTCAGTTTTGAAAAAAATGCTATCTAATACAGAAAGTCTGGTCAAGGTAGGAAAATTGTCAATGTTTAAAAAAATAAGTATCCTTGTACTAATGTGACTAAAAGTCCATTTTTTGCTCTAGGGGCACTGTGCCATTGATCCCTATCTGGTAACTGGCTAGCGGGATCACCGTACTAGTTCTGCATAGTGCACTAATCTTAGTAGGTGTCAAGTTGCGACCAAATGATGAGGGTGTAAAATTAAGGGTTCACAATTACCCCTTCATCATAATTGTCTAGTTTGTCAGGTAATTCTGATGATAGTGAACCCAAGAGTTGGGATAGTATAAAGAACCAAAGTGATGTCTAGATCAGTGTTTGGACATGTTTGGGTGAAAGATATGGTTGATAAAGGAAGATGGTAAGAAGAACTATAGGAATTTTTAAGAAATCATTCCTAAAAGTTTATAGGTGGAAAAAATAGCTAATAAATGGAAGCAAAAAACCAGACCAAAGGGATATCTAGGCTAGTGACTAGATATTTTTGGGTGAATTGATAGATTTGGATAAAATATATGGAAAGTGGAACCATATAGATATCTGGGTGATCTTTTCTAGGTATTTATGGGTGAAATTAATGATTTTGATAAAAGAGATGGAAAAAGGAACCACATTGATGTCTAGGTGATTGTTTCTAGACATTTATGGGTGGAAGATGATTTTGGATAAGATAATTTAGTAAAAGGAGAGTCTCGACCTATGGCAGATTCTGATAAGATTTTGGTAGGAGGAGAGCCTCGACTTATGACGAGTCGACTTGATAGATTCTGAAAAGATATTGGTAAAGGAAGAGCCTCAACTTATGGCGAGTCGGCTCAAGAGATTCTAAAAAAGATTTGGAGGAGAGCCTCGGCCTTTGGTGAGTCAGCTCGATTGATTTTGAAAAGATTTTGGTAAAGAGAGAGCTTTAGCCTATGGTGAGTTGGCTTGACAGATTCTGAAAAGATTTCAATAAAAGAAAAGCCTCGGCCTATGGCAAGTCAGCTCAAGAGATTTTGATAAGATTTTAGTTGCGCCAAAGAAACTTGGGCTTCTGAATGTGAGGGTTTGGAACTTTTGGAAGGCTTAAAAGGAAGTTTACTGGGATTAAAGGGGCTTTAGAAGTCACACTTTGTTGATTAGATCTAGAAAGGTATCATTTAGCCTAAAAGAGACACTAGTAAGCTTTAGGAGGTGTCCGTCAGCTTTAAGGAAGTACTGGTCAGCTTTAGGAGATGTCGATTAGGCTATTGGCTCACCTTATGCATGATGGTGCATGATTGCAGATGATTATATAGATGCTAGTGCACAGATGATGCATGCATGTTTCAAAATTCATAAACCTTTTATTTGACTTCTATGCCATGCATGATTTGTGACGATGCCTATAATTAATGATTGCATGGATGCATAAGGGTGGATTTATGCATTTGCTTTGTGAATGTAATTTTTTCATATGACTTTTGTGTCTTGCAAAGACATGCATTTATGGAATGAAAAACTCGACAAAGTTGAGGAACTCAACTTGGTTGGTATGGAATAGTTGCCATGTTGGCATTATAAGGAGTTTGAGTGGATTAAGATTTTTCTAAGAGCTTGCTTTAAGTTTTAGAATTCGGTGGCTAGTCGTTTTTGTTTTGGTGCTGCTGAGGATGAGCTATGCCTATTCTAGAGGAGTTCAGTACTATGGCTTGGTTGCAATATGGAGGTAGCTCTAGTGGTGCCAGAGCTTAGAGTTTGGCATCACTTAGATTTTTCATGATTTTTTTTTTAGACTTGTCTTAGGATGTTGCAAGCTTGATGATGGTTGGTGATGGTCAAATGCATTTGATTGCTATGATTTTGAGATGTTTCATGATCCCATTGACTAGGGAGATATGAGGGGGCAGAGACTCAAGATGAGGGCCTTAGTTTTCTACTTGAGAGTCAAATACGAGTTTATTGATTAGGGTAATGCCAGAGTGGTAGATGAAGCAGGGGCGTTTTAGTTAGAGCTGTGCTGGCGGAGACACTGATGAGTCTTGATTGCTTTGTTTAGGATTTAGAGATGTGAACTATCTTTCTAGTTGTTCACCATGTGAGAAAAATTTATCTATTCTTACCTTTTCTATTGGGAGTGCTTTGTGGGTGTTTGGTTTAGGTTTTGGGTTATCTTAGAAGTGTAGCTGATGGATCATTTTTATTTAGTGGGCGTTGCTTTTCAGTATGTATATGCCTTATTGAGACTCCATCAGAGATCAGATAGGATGGTTGCTTGCTGCTTGTCCCTAGAGAACACATTTTTAGCACTGCTAATGGTAAGGGATTAGATCTCTCATGATTAAGAGTCATGGGTGTCGAGTGATTTGCCTATTGGCTTTGGTTTGAATGACCTTTCACTAGGGGATGAGGGTCTTAAGGCAGACTCATATGTGCCCTAATTTTTTTCTTAGAGTTTGTGCAAATTATAGCTCCCATTGCTAGAGCTATCAGGATGGCTAGCTAAAGAGTTATCATGTTATTTATTTTGGGATTTCATTTTAGACCACAAAAGAGGTATGATAGGTGATTGATAAAGGTGATTTGGCTATTTTGAGAAAGAGTACCAGGCTACATTGAAGGGAATAAAGAGTGACGCAGCTAAGAAAGGAGAGACTATATGAGGAGCCATTGGTAGTGAGAGGGATACAGCATAAACAAAGGGGGTGACTCGTTCTTTGAAGGAGACTTAGGGATCTACTAGAAGTGCGACATCATAGTAGTGACTCAAACTATTGTGGTGGTGATAAAGGACACTGTGACTGAAGTGAGATAGGATGACACTACAGTGATGGTTCAGGGTGCTGCAGTTTCTGAACTGTAGAGGAGGATTTTTGAAAATATTTCAAGATTACTGGTACTCAAGAGAGGGTTTTTGATACTATTGTAGTAAGCAATTTTGATTATGTTTGTACTTCTACTTTGTGGTAGAAGGAGCTATAGAGATCTAGAGGAGGGGTATGCCTATTTGAGGAGATTGTGACAGACTTTGATTCTGATGAGGATACAAGAGATGTGCATTGCAGGAGGTAGAAGAGGACTGGCTAGACAATGACTTCATACATGACCTTTTTGCTTGTTATCCAAAATAATTGCAGGTTGATAGAACTACACGAAATAGGATAAGCTATGAAGGACATTGAAAGGGCTGTCCCTTATGTCAAAATGATAGGTTTGTATTTTGCAAAATTTGATCACTATTAAATGAGACATCTTTTATTTTTGCTTTAATTTCTGCCTAAGTTGCCTTTTCGGGTTTTCAGCTTAGCGAGCATTCTTTCCTTCTTCTTTTTCTTTTTTTTTTTCATTTAGGCAAAAGAATTAAGTGAATGATGTATTAAAAATGAGAATGTGATGCAAACAAAATATTTTATATTATGATTTGGACTGCACCTAAGACAGGTTACCTACATATCCTTTACATCACTTTTCTGTCAGTCATTTTTTTAGGGAGAATTAGGTCTATGTAGTTTTGATTACATATGCATGAAAATGGAAATGAAATGCAAATAACATATTCAGATGATGTATTATTTTAGTTGATCTGAGTTGCCAGAATGGGAGAATTCACTTCCATCCACATTCGTGAAGATGGTGCCTCTGTCGGATAGAATCTTCTTTGAGCATATACTATCTAGCCTAATTTAGTTTGAACTTCTTCTTGGATTATGAATAAGGGCTTAGATTTTTCCCAAAATAAGATTTCCTTCCTTCAAATCCTTGTCTCTCACCTTCTAGTTGAAGTGCTCAGCTAGTCTCCATTGATGACCTGAATTTTGCATAGAGCATCAATTCTCTTTTCATTAGTGGCATTTAGTTGGTCATGATATATTTGATCTATTCTACCTTCATTCTTCGCAGCTTCTCCTTAACAGACTTTTTATAGGTCAGGATCTTGTAAACTGTGATGTTTGGAGCATTCCTATTATGTCTTCATCTTGTATAAAACAGCTTATGGGCTTTTTCACTATTGCCATACAAATGCAATTTATGTGATTTTTTATTCTTTTCCTTTGTGCCATAATTAATTGATTCTTTTGCCTTTTTCATATTTTTTTTTGTCTTTTTTCATTTTTTTGTTCTTTTTTTTTTTTAAGATGTCCTATTTAAAGATGAATCAGAAAAAAAAATTAATGCAAATTAGAAAGTTCAAACTTTTTATTACTTATAAAAGTTCCATCATGAGTACATTAAAGGATAACCCTAAAAGGAAAAATATAGACTCCAAAGGGCAAGACTTGATATACTCAAATTCAAAGAAAGACTTAACAAAAACATACTCAAAAGACTCTAACACAAACTCTGACTCAGGTCACTTAAACATAGACTCGAAGGACATGGATAAGAGCACAGCAGGGTGATATTCTTCTCAAAGTGCCAATTATTAAGTGGAGATTGAGATGGTTAGGTGAGCTTGGTGGTTCAGAAAAGGATAGGTGATGGTGCTAGACTTTGGGTCTGAGAGCAATGATGTCTTTGCTATTAATGATGTCTTGAATTTTGTGCTTCAGAGCCTTGCATGCATCAGTTTTATGCCTTGGCCCTTGATGATAATCATAGTTCTTATTAGCATTATTACCCCTTGGGCAAGGGGTTTAGAGAAGGTTGTGGGTCTAAGGGCTTAACCATATTAGCCTTTAAAGTTTTCTTATAAATGACGCTGAGGGGCATGTCTAATTTTGAAAAAGTCCTCCTTGTTTCTAACTTTATCGGCTGGTGATAGGATACAACATTTACTTCCCCCTCTCTTTAGGTGGTATTGTGGTGTAGTTAGTGCTCTTGTGATACTTTAAACTAGAGGACTGATCCTTAACTTGTCCCGATTGGATCAAAACCTCAATCTTGGTGACAGTGACAGTGAGAGCCTCAAAGTTAGGAAGGCACTGTGTTTATAGATGAGCCTGATTTTGGAGGAGGAGGTTCTTAATGATGATGTCAATTTGCTCTACTTCAGATAGACAGTTCACCATTTGAGCCGCTTTTCTCCTCCACCTTATAAGGAACAAGGTGAAGGATTCTCTTGGCCTTAGTTTGGTGGTTTCCAAATCTTGATGGGTGACATCCATCTCGATATTATAGTGGTATTGCATGAGAAATGCATTACATATGTCATCCCAAGTCTTCTTGTGATTCTGGTAGAGATGTAGTAACCATTTAATAATAGCTCCAGTCAATGACTTTTGGAATAATTGAGTAAGGAGCTCATCATCCACATCAAAATGTCTCATGGCATCCACATACATCTTAAGGTGAGTTTTGGGACACATAGTGCCATTAAACTTGACCATGACTGGCATTTTAAATTTTGGTGGAACCCATACATTTGGGAAGAGAGCTAAAGAGTCGACATCTATCATGTCTTCATGCTTTTTAACATTCTTGAGTGTTCTCTCCATGGCCTTAAGTTTCTCTATCAATTTCTTAGCTTTGGGAAAGTTAGAGAAATTTTCACTTTGAAAAGAATTCGTAGTGGGAGAAAGAGTGGTTATGTTAAAGTCCATGACAAGAGAGGTTAGAGTTTCAGGTGCTTTTCGATTATCAGTGAGATCAATAATGGGAGGAGTAAAAGTAGGGGCATGGCTAGTCTCGGCTTGGGTAAATGCAGGCTCAACACAAGTAGAAGGGGGAGTAATAGTGCATTGGTCATTTCTTTGACCTCATTCATGATAGATTGGCATTAGGAATTGAGAGCACTAGTGAAAGTGGTAGAATGGCCATTAAGAGCATTGGTGAAAGTGTCAACTTGGGTCTTAAAGGAGGCGGTGAATGATGTTTGGAAGGTTTCCTCTTATTTCTTAAGGAGGTTGGCAAAAAAGGTGCTCATAGCATCTTGGTCAAAAGAGCTAGATGTGTTGGCTATTGGTACCTTGGAATAGAAAATAGACAGAAAAATTGGGTAAGAATATAGAATTATTAAGGAAAAAATGGCATAAATGTAAAGGTGTGTCAGAAAAGGATTCCCTCCATATGGTTGGTCACCAGATTTACATGTTGACAGAGTGAGAGTGTGAGGTATTTATGGTAACAGACCACTAGTTTAAGGTTTTGAGGATTTACTTTGTTGAGTTTCTCATGTTATGTATGCATGGAAATGTCATGATGTATGCCAAAAAGGTTTCATGGGCATATGTACAGGTGTCTCCATTATTATGGTACATTGAACTTAGGGTCAATGCTAGGGCAACTACGTGCACAAGGATGAAGGGTGATTTGTTTAAGGGTTCCCATCCCACTAGAGTATTGATATACCTAACCATATGTGAGGTAAGGAGCCTCATATAGGTTCAATGGTACTAGTCACTCGTTACACCACTGAAATGATCAGAGATTCGTCGTGGGGTAGAATGCTTTCGCTATCTCCCACCGTACTCAAAGAGAGTTGTCGAGCCAATGCTACTCACGATCCAAAAGTTTTCATAAAGCTAAGATTGGGCAAGAAGGCTTTATTATGCAAAGTGATGCATGAAAGTCAAATTATACTTAATGAGCCAAATGGAGATTATTTTGGAAAAAATTTTCCTTTACCAAATAGTAATCCTCTTGTTTTCCTTTTATTTATTTAAAAAAAATGGCAAATAGTCTCTAGTGGAGTCGTTAGCTATGAAACCTCGCCCGAGCATCGACCCGATTCGTTAAGGGGAATCGGGATGCTCATTCAGATTTAGACTCACGATGGAACCTTCAGGTTTGGATTGGTTGATTTTGAAAATAATTTTAGGAGTCGCCATCCTAATTTATTTTTAAATAGAAAAATTAAGGAAAAACCCAATTGTGACTCCAATTCATTAATTTTCGTTAATTAATTTACCCAAAGATAAAATCACTAGTTTCAAACTAGGTTGAGTTTGGGGACTAAGTTTTTAGTTAAATAATCACGATTTGGCTCTTAAGTTTAATTTGACTTTGAAAAATTGATTTCATGAATAATAAATATTGTATGACAATTATAATATCATGATTAATGCATGAGCATGGCATAAGTACAAGAAGAAAATTAAAATAAAACATCCATAAATTACATTAATTAGAAAGGAGAAAGGAGATCGATTGGGATTTGGATTTGAGGTTTGTATTTAGATTCCAAATGTGCCTATGTACTCCATTGAATGGGATCAAAATCCATGTAGTTCATTCCACAATTAAGTGGAAGTGGGTTTAGGAGATGATCAGATTGATTGATTTGATTTGAGTTTGAGAAGAAAATACTGATACCTTTGTTTTTAGAGGCATTTACCGAACCAAAGTTCCATTTTTATCGAGACCAGGTGATTGGATTGATTGGGAGATTAATTAGTTAATTAAAATGATTAATTAACTAATTAGTATAATAAAAAGGATAGATGGATTATTAATTAAAAAGATTAATTAATTAATTTGAATGAAGGGTAGATTAAGAAAAATGATTAATTTGATTTTGAAAAGTGATTAATTAATTAATTAAAAATGTTAATTAATTAATTGAGTAACTAATTTTAATTAAAAAAAGAGAATTTTAGTTAATTAAAAAGATTAATTAACTTGGTTAGGGTGAGAAACTTAATTAATTAAAAAAATTAATTAATTAATTAGAGAGTGATTGGAGGGAAAAAAAGAAAAAAAGTTGATAGATAACAATCAATATCAACTTTGGTGTCTTTGAAATGAGGAAATAGATAGGAAAATGAGGTGAGGGTGATTTAGGAAGTAAAAATGTGAAAAGACGTAAAGGATATGGCTAAAAAAAAACTAAAAAAAAAAATCAGAATAAGAGCATTTTGGTCATTTTAACTTAAGCAAGGGGACAAATCTGACACGGCTCCACATCAGAGATACGTGGTTGCTGCGTTTGAGAGATTACTAAAATGTAAACTCAATATAAATATTAAATCAAAATAATACAATGTAAATTAATAAAATACATATAACCCGAGGCCTGTGTTTCAAAGTAGTTTTCTTAAAATAGATTTGTCCTTCATTGTGGTACTTGAGCTAGTTTTGACATCTATCTCCCATGATATAACAAGTACACAAGTGATTTTCAACACCACAAAATCACTTCTCCACGAACTAGAACAATGCTTAAGTTTATCTCCAAGAAGAAAGGACTCAAAAATAATGCTAACTTTCTTTTTTTGTGTTTAAACACAAACTCAAAATCTCTATTTATAGAGAAAGAAAAGGCAACAAATACACAAACAATTATGACAAAGTTATAAAAATATTTACAAAAAAATCCATAAAAAATCAATTTCCCATTCAATATTCAAAACATTTTCTAACAATTAATTACATAATAATTAATTAGAAACTATTTTTTCCAACACCTTTATATTAGGTATTGTTTGCCCTTATGGCTTATTAATAGTCATTACAAAATAAAGACACACAGGAAACTATTTTCTTTTAAAATGAAAGGGATATTTCATTTTCAGTCAATGACAATAGTATTATTGACAATAGGACATGTTTTTTTACATGCTGTCCTACTATTATTTTTGCATGTATAACATTTCTATTAAATTTTTGCACACCATCATTGTTCCATTGATCAATAGTATGGAATAATTAACTTTTTTAGTTCCAATTTGTGAGGTGACAAGCTATTTGATAACAATATATTTAGAAACTATTCTTTAGTACAATCCACATCTTCTTTTTATTATTATATTTAATATTATTATTCAATATTCTCTCTCGATCTCTTTATCTAGTTTAAATGAAACTTTTTCAAATTTGAGAAAATTGAAATCTAATTTGGTTCTTTCTAATTGCACAGCCATGCAATACATTGAATTATATGTGAAGAAGTATATTATTCCTATAATAAGTGGTGAAGCTCATGGGTATTATATTGTATTCGGATTTTATACTTATTTCTATCAGTATGAGCCTTAGTGCTAGCAAGTAATATAACAAATAAAAAATATAATTTTTTTTAATTTATGATGATTTGACTATTCAATCCAAAATAAATATAAAATAGAGACATCTTTTGATTTAAAATAAGTATCAAATTTGACTTAACTTTTGTATTTTCAAATTGTATTAAAAATTTACTTATTTATATATTTATATATTTTATATTAGATATTTTAGGCTCAATTAAGGGCATTAGTGAAATTGGCAAATTAGGCATTAAGAGCATTGGTGAAAAAGTTAGCATGAGTTCTAAGGGTGATGGTGAATATAGTTTGGAAGGTCTCCTCTTGCTTTTTAAGGAGGTTGGTGAAAAATATGTTCATGGCATCTTGGTTGAAAGGGCTAGGCATTAGTACCTTCAAAAGAAAGGGAAATAGGAAGGGTAAAAATTCACACTTGAAAAAGGTGTAGGGATGCAATGGTGTGTCGTGAAAAAGATTTCGTGTATTTATTTGGTCATCTGGCCTAGAAATTTGGTGAGTGGTTTTTAGGTGATGCACCACTGATTTTGATTTTCAAGGTATTTAGATTTTATTATTGAGTTTCTTATGTCATTATGCATGACAATGTGATGCATTTGGAAAAAGGTTTCATGAATTTATGCATAAAGTCTTGATTATTATGGTGTATGGGACTTATGGTCAAATGCTAAGACAATTACATACATAAGGGTGAAGAGTGGTTTGGTTAAGGGTTTCCATCCTACTAGAGCATTGATATACCTAATAACATATAAGTCAAAGAGTCTCACATAAGTCAAATAGTAAAGATTGCTCATTATACCACTAAAATGATCGGCGATTCATCATGGATGGAATGCTTTTGCTATCTCTAAATATACTCAAAGAGAGTTGTTGACCTAATGTTATTTACTATCCAAAAGTTCTCCTAAAAACTAAGGTTAGGCAAAGAGCCTTTGTTTTACAAAGTCATGTATGAAAATCAAATTAAACTTAAGTGAGCCAAAAGGAGATTATTTTGGAAAAAATCCCAATCAAATAATAACCCTCTTATTTTTCTTTCCTTTTATTAAAAAGGTGGCTACCAATCCCTAGTAGAGTCACCAAATATGAGATCTCGCCTGAGCAACCCTCACTCGCTATAGAATTGCCTTAAGAAAAGGTAAAGTGATTTTTAGGGAGGTTAAGGTTTGAAGTTCAACACCCATGATTAGAACTACCATCATTTGGAAAGTTGATTTCTGATTTTTGAAAAAGATCCAGGAGTTGCCATGTAATATATTTTAAAATGGAAAAATTAAGAAAAAAACCCATTTGTGACTCCAATTCATTAATTAATTTATCTAAGGATAAAATTATTAGTCTTCGAACCAGGTTGAGGTTGGAGACTAAGTTTTTTATTTTAAATAATATAAATTTGACTCCTAAGTTTAATTTGACTTGAAAATTTGGTTTTATAGATGACAATTAAAATACATGAAAATGACATAATTACGAATGCATGGAGAAAATTAAAAGGCAAATAAAATAAACATACATAAGTAAAAGAGACCTCTAACCCTTAAGGGTACTATGGAAATTAGCTTGTCTCTCATTTACTACAAAATAATTACATTTGATTGAATAATTAGGATGCCTTCTCTAGCCTTTATAGGTTTTAGAAAGATTACAAATTCCCTTAAAAGTATGAATAATTACATGAAAAATAAAAGGGGAAACGGAAAGGGATTAATTCAGATTTAGATTGGAGATTTGGATTTAGATTCTAAATGTGCCTACATACCCCATTAAATAGGGATCAAAACATACATAGTTTATTCTACGATCAAGTGGAGGTTTTTAAGGATTAATTGATTTACTTTGATTTGCTTTGGAGGTTGTGTGGGCAAAAGAGTGTATTACACCTTCTCTTTGGGCGTGAGTGATGGACGAAGGGTTTTACCATATCGAAGTTTCATTTTATTAATATTAGGAAGTGAGGATCCTACTCAAGAAGAGTGGACGAAGCGAGGATCCCACTTAAAAAGAGTGAATGAGAATGGGAGATTAGATTGATTGGTGGATTAATTAATTAATTAAAAGGATTAATTAAAATTTAATTGATTATATAGATTAATTTAATTGATTAACTAGGTGGATTAATTAAGTAATTAAGATGATTAACTAATTAATTTAATGATTCAGTGTAATTACTTAATTAAAATTAGATTTTAATTAATTGAATGACTACTCAAAGAGAGTAGTTAGAGAGAGAAAGAGAGAGAGAGAGAGAGAGAGAGAAAGAGCAATTAGATAGCCAATCTATAAATGTTCAAGGGGTGGGGAAAGAGGTGGAAATTGAGAAGTATTTATAAGTAAAGGGCAAGGGGTATTTTGGGCATTGAAAGAGTGAAAGGACCAAAAGAGTAATGCTAAAAGTGTTGAAATCAGGCTAACAGGGCAAAAATGAAAATTCAAAATGCAGGGGGAAGGATAGCTGCCAAAGGGACTTGCATGCCGCATAAGGCATTTGTAGTGCCTTAAGCCCATTTTGCAGTGACACAAATAAGCTTAGGGGTGACACTGATCGGCCACACTACACTATCATGGGCAATGGTGGTAGACTTTATGCTAGCTCACTTGCTACACTTTTTTAGTATTTGAGTTAGTTTTTGTGGTTTTAAAAACTTTTATGATCAATGTCAGTAGATCAAAAATTAATTATCGATTGATTAGGCAGTCAATTTTGAGAAAAATTTGGTCAGTTTTGGAAAAAAATACTATATGGTAAACAAAGCCCAATTAGGGTTGAGAAAGTGTCAGTCTGTGTTGAAAATATTTTAGTTGGGTTGGTGAGTTCAAAATTAATTTTGGAGGTGCTAAAATAAGGATTGACATAAAGTGAGTTTAGTTATGACTTTTTGAGCCAACTCATCAAGTCAAAAACTCCATACCTTCTAAGCCAAGTTGTGGATTGCCGTCCAAGGCAAGTTTGCCGTCGATTGAGGCAAGTCTCATCCATCTCAAAGCATGCAAGTGCAAGGAAAGCATCTTTTCCTTTTTCTTTTCATTTTTATTTTCTATTTTTTCCCTTCTTGGCATTCTCTTCTCCTATTTGGATTTATTGCCTAACTTTTAATCTTTTACCAACTCTCTAATTAATTAATTGTTAATAAATCTGAATTTTAATTGATTACCAATTTTAATTAATTCAACTTGGGAATCAATTAAAATTAATTAATGAATTCAACCTCTCTAATTCAATCAATTGAGATATGATAAAAGGCTAGACTAAATAAACTTCTTCATAAGAAGGAAGAACTGCGTGGGTTCTAATTTCCATTCAAAAGGATACGCAAGCATGGTTGGTCCAAACAGCGAATCCAATTATAGAAAACCAACTTCTCCTCCATCACCTTCTTTGCTCTAAGTTAATTAGTTTTTAGTTTATTACATTGATTTTATTAGGACTTAATTAGGGAATGTGTGACTTCCCTAAAACTCATAAGAGTTACAGGAGGTATCCCCTAATTTGGCTTTAGTTGTAAATTTAATTTAACTTTCTATTTTATTTTACTTTAAGTTTTGTTTTTTTATGGATGGATTTTCATGCATCATAAATAAATTGTATGTACATAAATTATGAAATTATTTTTTAGTCATAATATTGTTTAGCCAAACTATTTTTGTTAAAACAAATCGAAAATCTAATCTTGAATCCTCTTTAGTTTTCAAGGATAACGTACTTTTGTTCCTTATGATAAAATAAGAGTCAAATGGGTTTTCCTTAACTTTTCCTAAATAAAATAAAATTAAGGTGGTGATTCTAAATCAATTTTCAAAATCAATCAACTCTAAACTCGAGGGCTTCAACATGAGTTCTTTCCCATATAAGCATTTTGATTTCCTTTAATGGATAGGACCGCTGCTCAAGCAAGACCTCATAGCTGGCAACTCCACCAGAGACAAACTTTCTTTTTAATAAAAAGAAAAATAAAAGGACTAATAATTAGTTAAAAAAGTTTGGCCTTTAACATAGTTGTGACTTTCATGCATTTCATCCATCACTTGCATAGGCTCTTGCTTACTAACCTAATTCTAAAAAGATAATGGATAGTGAGTAACATCGATTGAGTAACTCTCATTGGGTTTATCTGCCTATAGTGAAATTATTTACCCTGCGATGGATCCTTTGATCCTTTCAAAAGTGTAATGAGCAATATTTACTATTAGATTCATGTGAGACTCATTGACTCATATATGGTTAGATATTTCATTGCTCTAGTGTGATGGATACATTAGCCAAAGCCTCTATTAACTTTTCATATAATGGACCTATAATTTAGACTTTAGGTTGTATTTACCATAATCAAAACCTTGCATATTTGCATATTCATGAAATTTTTTTCCATGAATATTCATGCAAAAAGACATGCAGTCATCTCAACTCCAGGTCATATTTTGAACCAAGGAAGGGTCAAACACTCACCTCTATCTAAACACTTTCATCTTAAACCCTAAGCACTCTTACCTCTATCCTAAACAATTTTCACCTCACAAACCTTAAAAATCTTAAACATCTCATCCTAGCCTTTAACCTAAACACCATCAACCTAACTTTTATCCTAACCATTATAACCTTAGCCTCAAACCTTAAACACATTACTCTAAACACTAAAAACCCAAACCTCATATATCAAGTCTTAAACCCATAAGCCTAAGCACCCTTCCCAAATAAACACCTCAACCACCTTCATCCTTAAACCTATGACCCTAAACACCATTAACCCTCATCCAACCTAAAACTCAAATGCCCTTATTCAAACCCTACTACCTAATTACAAATTCCTCAACCTACATCTAAGAACCTAAACACCTTAGGTCCCTAATGCCAAGAATAATGTCTAAAATCTACTACCTTTAAAGCCTAACACCTTTTCCCCCATTACCCTTAAAACCAACCCATCACCTTTAAGCCTAACATCTATGGCCCAATATATCCCAAACCATTAAAATCTAAAACACTATCCTAAACCCAATACCTTTGGCCTGACATATTACCTTAAGACCAAAAATGGTTGGCTCTCAACACAATAAGGAATCCTTTTCCCTTAGAATCTTCATCCTTATGCATTCATCACTTTTCTTATTCTATACCTATCACTTACTAAGTTTTCCTTTTGCTTCAAGATACCAATAGCCAACCTAATTGACATGGCTGCCTTGACCATGTTCATGATCAATCTCCTTAAAAAGTAAGAGGAGAATTTTCAAGCGATTCTAAATGCAATTAATCATTAAGGAAATTCGAGCTATGATTAACCAAGTTAACCTTAGCCAGATTAACCTAAAATTAGCCTCAAACGAGACCAACTATCACAACATTTTGGATGCCTCAATAGAATGGTGAAAAATATCAATTAAATTATTGGAATTGAAATGGAGTCACCACTGACTGATTTGTTTTAAAAGACTCAGTTGGAAACCTTTGAAAAACTGGTTTGTTAAATCAAAATTTGGGTTCAAGAGTCAAAAATACAATTAGAAGGTGTTAGGCACCCACCATATTAATTTTGAAAAATATTTAGGTTAGCCTTAAATATTATTTCTTTGTTATTTGCTCAATTTGTCTATTTCCTTTTAAAATTTAATTGATTATAAGTGAAATGAAACAAACATTCGAACATTTATTTTTTAAGTATTAATTAGAAATTAATTTTAAGGTCCAATGAAAGAGTAATTTAACTTAGGCTCAAAATTTTATATATATATATATATATATATATATATATATATATATATATATATATATATATAATAAAATATTAAATGAAATTAACACTAATATAACTTTATTTTATTATAATATAAATGTAAAAAAATTATAAATTATAAAAAATTTACAATTGAAAATGAAATTAAAGCAAAAAATAGAAAAATTAAAATTAAAATCTTCAAATCGGCTTGCAAGATCAAAATAGAAAAGAAAGCATTACTAATTCTAAAATGTATAAATAAAAGGAAAATATAAATCTTAACTTTTATCTATTTTTAAAAGTGGGCTCAGGTTTTCTTTTTCTTCAGAAATTTCTTAAGGAGCAACTTAACTTTAGCATACTAAAATTGAAAACTAAATAAATTGATGTGGAATCTAAAATTATTTATCAAAATGATTTTAAGCTTCAAAATTAGTTTTTAATCAATGATGTTAATTTTATACTCTGATCAAGTTAATTAAACTCTAAATCTATTATACCCTAGCTACAAGCAAATGCACCTATCGTTTGGATGAGTTGGCAATCCTAAAATTATAATTAAACATTTCTCAAGTGAGTTAATCCCTTTTCCCTAAGCAAATTAAATAGAATATCTTCTTATTCAATTAGTTATGTAAAGCATTAAGATCAAGGAATTAAAGCCAAAAGATTTTGTAAACCTATCTCTAATGTCCTAAGCAATCTCCAATATTTATCAGAGATCATATCAAATCAAGTGTATCTCTACTCCTTAATAAGAAATCAAATATCAAATCAGTGAGCTAGCAATTGTTAATTAAGCTTTATCACTATAAATCATGAATATAACTCAACTCAAGGATGATTTGATTAAAAACTCAATCATTCAATCCATACAATCAAAACTAAGGTTTGTCCCATCTAGACAAATAGAATTTAATTCATTGTAAATCTAAAGAACAATGAACAAGAAAGAAGGGAAAGAAATCTCAAACAATCCATAGATAAGTTCTTAAAAATCTTCCTTTCAATCTTGAATCACCTACTTCAAATGTACTTGGATCTTATTCTTCATCTTGATTCCAGCAGTGATCTATCCATTTCTTCTTAAAAAGTTATCCAAAAGAAAAAACCTCTCCAAGATCTCCTTCTCTTTCTCCTTGGAACGTCTTTTAAAGGTGTAATTTTCACTCAACACGGTTTGGAACATGCCTGTGTCCCAAGGCGTGTTGACATCCTTCTCCTATGAAACTCAAGTCTTTAACATGGGCTGCAACACACTTTGGTACATAGACAGGATGCTCATCACACCCTAGAACGTGGGTGTGTTCTAGGGCATGTAGGCCATTGTGTCTCCAATTCTTTGCCCACAATTCATCGAATTCGCTGCTTAGCTTTGCAATTTGAAAATAAATTAATCTGTGGCCTCCAAATTAGCTAAATCCCTCAAAATATTCTGATAAACCACTTAACAAATAAATTAAACCCAATTTAATGATAAAACACAATAAGAACAAGGGATAAAATCTAATCAAATATGCACTTATCAAATCCCCCCACACATGAGCATTTGCTTGTCCTCAGGCAAATTAAATCAAGTAGCAGTTTGAAATAAAATTTCCTCTCTCAACTTCAAAACACATCACCAAAGTAGACAACATCTCACCTATCAAGAAAGCTTGAAATCTTCAATCAAACACCAATTCTCAAACATGATACTTATATTAAGAGATCTTTATGACAAATCCCACATATTCTCAAGTCTAAACTACATAGTTAAAGATTTGTGCAAACTATTCCATAACAATAAAAGTTAAAGCAAAGTAGATTTATAAAGATTTTCTCCTAGGTACTTGATTACTTCCTTGTCTTCATTTTTTTTTTCTTTTGCTAATCATTGGACTAAGACGTTGTTTGAATTGTCATAGTAGTCTTTTGATGCGAGTGTAAATATTTATGATACCGACCCCCAGTTACTCAGCTAGAATCATAATTTCAAATGGCCACTAGCACTATTCATAATCTCAACTCCAGTATTTTAATGAATCAAGAATAGTGGAATATATTAGAATTTAAAGCTCCTTTTGCTTATTTAACTCAATTTACTTTATTTTCTGAGAGAAATAATCAAGCTCCTTAGGATATTAGGAATTTCTACTAAACCTTAAACAAAAGTCACAATGGAATAAAATAAGCACAAAAATTTAACTAAGGGTTCAAACTCCAGTATATCAAACCAACTCCCTAACACGACTACCACATCCAATTCTTAATAGATGATTAAGTTAATCAAGCAAACCATTAGCAAGTTATTGCCATTTAAATGAAAATTAATCCATTAAGAGATTTGATCTCACTTCACACTACTATCTCAATTCAATTTGCAAACCTATAAATTTGAACCAAATATACCCTTCCCCCACACTTAAGGAACATATTCTCCTCAATGTGTTAGAGGCAACGAAAATAGAAAGAAAAGAGAAAAGGGTACTGCCTTAAAAAATTTATGCATGAATTAATTCTTGATTTTGATGGTTAGCCTCTATTTCATAGAGAAATCAATTGGGATGAAACACTAATGGAGTTTGTGGGCCATGATCATTTTCCAAGGATGAAACACACCCAGGACCACGAGCATGTTTTCGGGCATGTAGCTTTCTAAAAATTTCAATTTTTTACAGAACACGGGCATGTCCCTAAGTGTGTTCCTGGGTGTGTTCGCTTCTGACTTCATCAAAATTGAAGCATTTTCATCCTTATTTCCTGCAAAAATACTTAACCAAAGATTGAATCACCCAAAAACAAAAACAAGAAAAATTAAAGAAAAACTAAGACAATAATGGGTTGCTTCATATTCATCACTTTTTGAATGTCCTATTAGCAGGATGGTCAGGAGTGATGTCTCATTCCAAAACTTAGAGATGAAGGATCTCCTTAGCACTTTCCACCTCTCCTCCAAAATAAAGTTTTAATCTTTGCCCATTCACCTTAAAACCACCCTTTTTAAGGTTAGTAAGTTCCACAGTTCTATAAGGAAAGACTTGTTTCACTATAAACGATCCTGACCATCTAGATTTTAGCTTACCAAGAAAAAGTCTAAGTCAAGACTTATATAATAAAACCTGATCACTAACATGAAACTCTTGATTTTGTTTGATGTAAGCATCATGCCATTGCCATGCTATAGCCTTCTTATGTTTTCTTAAGACCTTCAATAACCTTGCCTTTTGTCCCCTAAACAAGTTAGCATTCATTATCACAGGGAACTTAGACTTTTTCACTAAGAAAGCATACTCCAAATGAGAAGGGAGTTGTTTGAGCTCCAAACTTGATGGGTCAATAATGGATGGTTTCAATCTTTCACCCTTAGGCGTCTCAATGTGCTCAAATGCCTTACTCTTCTTTAATGGCTTGGTAGCCTCAAGATAGGCACATGCTCAATGGTCTTAAGTGTCTTAATATCTTGCTGTCTCTGCACAAGACACAACTCCAAATGATCCTTATAAACAATGTTAAAAATGAAATGTCAAGTCTCAAGATTAATTACATCATCACAAGCATCCACATCTTCAAGTACAAGTGGGTGTTTTATAACATTAGATATTTGCAAACCTATATGCTCATTCCCTACCCTAAGTATCACTTTACCATCATGCATATCAATAACGACACTAGCAGTAGCTAGAAATGGTCTACCTAGGATAAGTGACACATTAACATCCTCATCAATATCCAATATTACAAAATCCATAGGAAATATAAATTCACCAACCTTAACCAACACACCTTTAATGATACCTTTAGGGTAAGTGATAGACCTATTAGCTAATTGAACACTTATGCATATTGGTTTAGGTTCACCTAGACCTAATTTTTTGAATGCTAGCCCCCAAATCAGCTAATGTTTTATTAATCTCTAAACTACCTATAAGACAATGGATAGTAAAACTCCCTAGATCCTTGAGTTTTTTAGGTAGCTTCTTTTTAAATGATTGTTGAACAATCCCTGGATAGTTAAACCATCAACACCTGCTCAAGTTTCCTTTTGTTGGAGAGCAGCTCTTTAAGGAAGTTAGCATACTTCAGCATCTACAAAAGAGCTTCCACAAAAGGAATATTGATATGGAATTGTTTAAAGAGTTTAAGAAACTTACCAAATTGTTCATCCATTTTGTCCTTCTTCAACCTCATAGGGTATGGAATGTGTGGTTGGAACTCATTAACTATAGATGTAAGGTCGATTTTCTCTTTCTCATTGACCTCCTCATCCTTGGCATCATCATCCTCGACTGTCAGTTTCCCATTTTGCTTCTTAGGAGCCTTCAACTCCTTCCCACTTTTCACTATAATGGCCTTGAGTTGCTCTTTAGGGTTAGGTTCAATATTGCTGGGCATGCTAACTTGAGATCTCTTAGATAGTACTTTCACAATTTGCCCAGCCTAATTTTTCAAATTATGAATGGAAGTCTGTTGGTTCCTTAGAGCTATCTCTGTGGTTTGAAATCTAATCTCTGAAGCTGCAATAAATTTTCCCAACATCTTTTCCAAATTGCTTTTCTTCTCTTGCTAAGGTTGGGATTGGAATCTAGGTGGAGGTCTCATATTGGATTGGTTATTCCAAGAGAAATTTGGGTGATTCCTCCATCCAGGATTATAGGTGTTACTATATAGATTATCTTGCTGTCTTGGCACATTACCTATATAGTCCACTTTCTCAGGTTCGATGTCCTCCACCACACCATTCATAATACATAACCTAGGCAGGCTTAGCTGATAAGGCTAAGGTGTCGATTTTCCTATTCATAGCCTCAATTTATGCTGCTAAAGCTACAATAGGATCCACTTGATGAACGCCAGTAATTCTGGTTCTTCCTTGGTCTCGAATGGGTTGCCATTGGTAGTTAGTAATTGCCATATCCTCTATTAAATCCCTAGCTTGCTCTGATGTCTTGTTATTAATTGAACCCCCAGTAGCTGCATTAATTGCTTGTTTGCTTGCATAATTCAAACCATTGTAAAAAGTTTGAACTTGCAACCAAAGTGGTAAGCTATGGTGTGGACACTTTCGTAGTAAATCCTTAAATCTCTCCTAAGTGTCATACAAAGTCTTAGCGTCATTCTGTATAAATGAAGAAATGTCATTCCTTAACTTCACTGTCTTGGAAGGAGGGAAGTATTTTTTCAAAAATTTTTCTGCCAAACCCTCATAAGTAGTAAAAGTGCCAGCAGAAAATGATTTCAACCACTGCTTAGGTTGATCCTTCAGAGAAAATGAAAACAACCTCAACCTAATTGCATCCTCTAAAACTCCATTGATCTTAAATGTATCATAAATTTCTAGAAAATTTGCCAAATGTGCATTGGGATCTTCATAAAAAATGCATCAAATTGACATGACTACTGAACCATTTGAATAACATTTGGATTCATCTCAAAATTATTGGCAGCAATTGTCAGTCTCTTAATACTAGAATCGGCCCCAGTGACAGTAGGCTAGCATAATCTAACATTGTTCTTTGGTTTCCTATTGTTTCAAGTTCTTCTTGCTCCTCAATTTCCTTAATCACAATTTGTTCTCTTTTTGTTAGTCTCTTGTGCAGAGTTCTCTCTATTTAAGGATCTATTTCTACCAAGTCGAATGAACTAGCTTTGGTCATACAAGAATTAGATTACCTGAAATATAAAATACCAAGATAGTGTTTAGAGAAAAAAAATCAAAAAACTAGAGAATAGTCTCTATTATTTTTCTAATATTATATTAAAGTCCTCCCGGCAACGACACAAAAAACTTGATGTTAATTTTATACTCCCACTAGATTAAATAAACTCTAAGTCAATTATACCCTAGTTACAGGGAAGCACACTTATTGTTCAGGTAGTATAGCACAAAAAAAGTTGATCCCACAAAGAAACTATATAACTATTAACTAAACATTAACTATTATCTAGTAAATCAAATTCCAAGGAAAACTAAAATTAAATTAAATTGAAAATTAAACTATATTAATTAATTGCAAAAAATTGGTGAGATTAATGAGCTAGTTATTAAGATAAAAACTCCCCCTAGCTCCTCATGTATTTCAAGAATTACAGAATCAATCAAATCAAATAATGAATTGAGCTAACAATCCTAAAATTAGAATTAAACTTTTCTCAAGTGAATTAATCCCTTTTCCCTAAGCAAATTAAATAGAATCTCTTCTTATTCAATTGGTTAGGCAAAGCATTAAGATCAAGGAATTAAAGCCAAAGGATTTTGTAAACCGATCTCTAGTATTCCAAGCAATCCCCAATATTCATGAGTGATCATATCAAATCAAGGTTATCTTTACTCCTTAATAAGAAATCAAATGTCAAATCAATAAGCTAGCAATTGCTAATTAGACTTTATTAATATAAATCATGAATATAACTCAACTCAAGGAGGATTTGATTAAAAACCCAATCATTCAATCCATACAATTAAAACTAAGGTTTGTCCCATTTAGATAAATAGCGTTTAATTCATGGTAAATCTAAAGAACAATAAACAAGAAAGAAGGGAAAGAAATCTCAAATAATCCATAGATAAATTCTTAAAAGTTTTCTCTTTGATCTTGAATCACCCACTTCAAATCTACTTGGATCTTGTTCTTCATCTTGATTCCTGCTATGATCTATCCCTTTCTTCTTAAAAAGTTCTCCAGAAGGAAAACCCTCTCCAAGATCTCTTTCTCTTTTTCCTTGGAACATCTTTTAAAAGTGTAATTTTCACTCAACAAGGTCTAGAACACCCCCATGTTCTAGGGCTGTTGATGTCCTTCTCCTATGAAACTCAGATCTTTAACATGGGCTACAATACACCTTGGTACATAGGCAAGATGCTTAACATGCCCTGGAACATAGGCGTGTTCTAGGGCGTGTAGACTACTGTGTCTTTAATTCTTTGTCCACAATTTGCCAAATTCGCTCCTTAGCTTTGCAATTTCAAAAGAAATTAATCCGTGGCCTTCAAATTAGCTAAATCCCTCAAAATATTATAATAAACCACTTAACAAACAAATTCAATCCAATTTAATGATAAAACACAGTAAGAACTAGGGATAAAATCTAATCAAATATGTACTTATCAATTAACAAAATGATTTGAGATCTGAAATTAATTTTCAAAATATTACTTTAATTTGATTTTAGAAAAGTGATAGCTATTTTAAGCCAAACCAAATCAAGCTATTTAATCTTAAAATTAGCGCACCAATTATCATGCCATTTCCACTTAAGAATTTTGTTTTTGTGGATCTCATCATCACCCATTAAACAAAAAAAAGTATTTGTTTTTATAAAAAAAAATTGTAAATCATTCAAAAAAAAACTATTTTATTATTTTATATTATCAAATTGAGCCCAAGTCAAATTACTTTTCTTTTTCATCAATCAATTTCTTTAATAGTTAAGATTATATTTTTTGTAAAAATTAATTTTCATGCTTAATGGTCTCTCTTCTTTGTTTAATCACTATCAAAGGTGTCAATGGAAAGCCTCAAGAGTAATAGTGATAGAGAGACTAGCTCATCAAATCATCACTAGTCATTCATCGACCTCCACAGATTAAGACTATGTGTGCATTATATAGTGCAATGAAATATTTTTATTTTTAAATATTTTTATTTTTCTTTTTTTTTTTTTTTGTAAAATCATATATTTACAACATAAATAAAGCAAAAAATAAAAAAGAAATTAATTATTATTAGCCCAAATGAAGAAAATAAAAACCAAAAAAAATAAATAAGTAAAGATAAATTTCATCTCATTTCCAACCCTACCAAACAGAAAATCAAATTAGTAACAACAATGAAAGAAACAAAACTCTAAAATCACAAGCTTTGATTTCCAAAAATTTCAAACCTAAATTTTAGTCTTTCATAAAAGACCAACAACCAGAACTTTAAAAAAAAAAAAAAAAAGAGACATCAAGAATCGAATGAATCCAAGTAATTAACCAAATGAAACCATTTGAAATTTCAAAGAGATATAACTAGACCCATAACTCAATGAACTAAACCCACCTAGACAAGTAGAAACTTATAACACAATCATAGAAGAAACATTAAACCCACCAATAAAGATCAATTACAAGTTTAAGGGAACTAAACCAAACCATGATCAATAGATGCAACACTCAACAAATGATCATAATTCTATCAAAGTAAGAATATTAAAACATCTAATAAGGACTTTTCTCAGTGAAATTCCAAACCCAAAATCAATATAGCATTTAGACCCAAAATAATAGATGTAGCCAAACCAAAATCGTGCTCCTCTATGAATATTGATTAAACTAGACCCATCATCTTTCAGGTACCAACACCAATTTTAGAAATTTTAAAGAAAGTAAATAATTAAGCAAGAAACTGACCCAAAAGAAAACAAAGAGGTAATATCAACCCACAAATATAATGACTGAGAAATCTAGCAAAAAAGAACCAAATCCAGCTTCAAATAAATCCCAATCTATATGAGGGAAAGAGAGAGGCATTATGTATCTTGGTGAGGGTGAGGTTGAGGGCTCTATGTTTAGGCATGAGGATTGAGAGGAAGAGAGGCTATGAAAGAATTCAAGAGAGAGAGTAAGCCAAAGATTAGGGATTTTTTTTTTTTTATCAATATCTATTTGTTAGTTAGGGTGAGAATTAGTGATAGCTAGAGAGAGAGAGAGATGTGATCTAAAGGGAGAGATGATCGAGAGAGATTTGTTTGTTTTGGGGAGAGTGAGCTAAGGTGAGGCAATGTGGGTGTTGGGCTGGGCTTAAATTTGGATGGATGAAGTGATTGGTCCTTTATGGCTGGGCCTTTTATCATTTTTTTTTATTTTTTAATTATCCTTTTTATTATTTCTTTTTTTTATTATTTTTATTTTATTTTATTTTATTTTATTATTTTTGCTTCCTTCTTTCAAATACTAAAAAGATGATAATAATAAAAATAACTCTTTTAATATTTTAAAAGGTTAATTTTAGCATTTTAATTTTTAAAAAATATAATTTTACTTTCTAAAACTAACATTAAAGTAAAATTGATAAATATGTAAAATTAAAATCCTATTTTAAGATAAAAATTAGAGGAAAACTTTAAAATAATAAAAATTGGTTAAAATTAAAAATAATCAATAAATTTAATAAAAATTTAGAAATTTACTGGTCAAAATACAAAGTCTACACTAAGCCATATTTAAACCAAGGTGGAAAGTTTTCTATTATCTAGACATTAGAATGCTCATGCAGAAACTTGAAACTATGGAGAAAACCATCAAATTACTGAAGCATCACATTGACTTAATTATTGTGACCATGTTTCTTGATGTCATACTTCCTCCTAAATTCAAAATTCCTAAACCAGAGAGATCTGATAGAACCACTTGCCTAAGATCCATTTGAACATATATGTTGGGGCAATGAAATCTTTTGGACTTAACTATAAGCTCCTTATTCAACTATTCCTATAATCATTAATTAGTGTTGCCTGAGATCGTTTCTTTCACTAGACATGAGCCAAAAGAGAACATGAGTTAATAACTGTCATGCCTTTATCCATCAATATCATTACAACATCAAAGTGGATGTCACTAGGTGTGACTTGAAAACTACTAAATAGCTTCCAAATGAGTCCTTCTCCATGTTCTTACAAAGTGGAGGGCTAAAACTATTCAAATAGTAAATAGACCAGCTGAGCAAGAATAAGTGAACATCCTTATTAAGAATATGGACATCCTTATCAAGAATCTACTCCCAACATACTAAACCCACTTATTAACCCAATATTTACCCACCTTCAAAATTATAATTGCAATTGCATTGTAGATTAAAGAATGCATCGAAGTTAATCATTTCAACTTAAAATCCCTATGAACAACCTAAACAGTGATGAAGAATCTAAACCCAACTTGACCACACCTTACCTCATCCTAAAATGGAATGGCATGGCATGGAGGAGTTCAATTGCAACTAATTTAATCTATTTGAGGTTGAATTCCATGTCTAAGTTTGAGTTTGAGTCTAAGTCCAAATCTTAGAATCCAAGTTTAAATCTAAGTCTAAGTATTATTTTTTATGTATTTTTGTCTACTATGTCGATCCTTTTTTGTTATCTTATAATAAAATTTCCTTTATAATAAAATATCCAACTTTTCTTTTCATTATTCATACATTTATTTTCTTATCTTTCTAATTTTATTCAACATGGATGAGCTTAAAAAAAATAGAAAAATAGAGAGAGAAAAAGAAGAAGAAAGAAGAAGAAGAAAAAGGAGAGAAATGAACAAATAGTAAATAAAACTACCATAATTAGCATAGGTCAATAAAACCACCATTCTCACAAATTAACAAGGTCAAGTAATGGATTTCTTATGCTTTTCTTAAGAAATAGTTGAAGTACAAAAAGCAATTCAATATACATTGCACTTTGGATAATCAAATAGTGAACCTCAACAAAGGGCAACAAGTTCAATGTAGACCAAGCATCCCCAATAAGGTCCTTGTTAAACTAAGAATTTGATGAATTGACAAATGTTAAAGCCCCTTAACAGGAAAGAAAGCCATAACCCAAATCATGATGGAATGTTTGCTTCCACTCTATGCCAAATTTCATTAATTCAAGTTCATTAAGTTAAAAACCAAAAGGGTAGTTTAGGCAAAAGTTAAAGCTAAAAGAAAGAGAGAGAGAGAGAGAGAGAGAGAGAGAAATAAAAATATAAAAAAAAGACATAGAGAGAGAAAAAGAGAGATAGAAGAGTTCATCCTAGTTATCACTCCTTCAGTGTCATCTTCCTTCATGTCTAAATCTTAACTTAACTTAAGACCTTATCCTTTATTAAGGGTGGATCCTCCAAATTCATCAAAATTTCTTCCATTGATTCCTCTCATTTCATATCCTCTAAAGTCATCCTCCCTCATTAGGAGCTTGTTCTCTAAAATTACACTGTTCTTCCATCCTTATAACCCTATCATATATTGGGGCATATCTTTTTAGCTTGTCATCCTTTGTCCTCCATACCATCTTTTGTCAATCTATCTCATCTTTTGGCTCAAATAACTAAGGTATAATCTTTCATATTACATGTCGTCAGTTCATTGCATCCCAATCTCTCAAGTTGTCTCTTTCCATTAGCCTTTTAGCGATCCATAAGGGCTCTTCCTTTCAACATGTGTGTTATCTATATTGAGTCAAACTAATAAAGTTTCACTCTAAGAATCTCTTCAATCTCAAACAATAAGATAGTTTAACTTAATCTTCTCTATAAATCATGCTATAATAGCAAAATCATATAACCTACCCTATCCCTTTTAGAAGATCTGACCTACCTTTAATCTATTCCCAAATTTCATAAGCAAATCAATATTGTCTCTTCAAAGCCCAAATCTCCTTGGCAAATTAGTTCATCCCTCAAAGCATAAAGTACCTTAGAAAAGTAAAGGTCCATGTTTATTAAATTAGCTTTATGCAGCCCGAATGGTCAAATCATCTAAAAAGCTATGATGGCAAACCATGTGATCAAATCACCTATAAATCTATGTCAAAAGTTAGACTCTTAAAGTATAGGCCACACTAGGCCAATTATCTTCCTAAGAAATCTAAAATCACCCTTATAGATGCTTAAGCCAAATAAACTATCCTTAAAACCTAAAAGCTTATTGTAGCATAGCCCAAACTAAGAAGCCTTCACCATGAAGCCAAAACTAAGAATCCTTTACAAAGAAGCCTTCCTTCTAAAAGCCTAACCCAAAGAAGCCTTCACCATGAAAGTCAAATCTAAAAGCCTTTATCTTGAAGCCCATATTAAGAAGCCTTCATCTAAGAATCCTATTCCAAGCTCCAAGCTAGCAAAGGCAAAACTGTGGCTTCTAATATGAACTCCCTTAAGGCTAAAACCTAACCAAGCCTGATCTTCTCCTAGGATAAAAATTGATCAAGCCTTTCAACCAAATTATCTTTAAAACTTCCAAACTAACTTTCCAAAGCTGAATATGACTAAGCCTTTTGATTCTGTCTTCCTCTGTAGCTAAACTTAATCAAGTTGTCCAGTTCAATCTATTCCAAAGTTGAACTTGACTGATCCATCCAATTTAACCTCTTTTAAAGCCGAACCTAATCGAGCCTTCCAACATGACCTCCCCTATAGCCAAACCTAATTGAGCCTTCTGATTTGACATCCTTTAGCTGAACATGACCAAACCTTCTAATTTGCACTTCTCTAAAGCCAAAAATGACCTGGCCTTCCAAATAGCTACCTTTAAAGCCAAAATCTATCCTAGTCTCCTAAAAAGAACTCATCTTGACCAAGCATTCTAATGTGACATTTATACCTGACTTAAACCAAGTCCTAACAGCATATTACCATTTCCAAGCCAATTGGCCTAAAGCCAAATGAAGTTCGCCAGTCACTTTCTTTCCAACTCATCATTTTTCCAAAAAAGGGCATTTTCCTCCTAAGATATCAGTACTCCCCAACCAAGTGGACCATTGTACCCTTAATTTTGCACCTTCTAATATGTGTTTGAACCTTAAAAGTACTTAGACTCTGTAAACAAACCTTCAGAAGTCAAAAACTCTCAAAATGAAAAAATCAAAATATTTCTTTTTGATATTTGAACTCTTTCAAATCATCTGGGACTAAGTAACAAGTATAAGGAAATTGGAATCATATAAAATGGATGGCAAATGAGCAAGAATGAGCACAAACGGGCAAAAGCGGGGCCTATTGCTGCAGAGCTGTGCGGCACTGCCGCAAAGGCCTCTATAGCAACTCCCGTGAAAATTTGATTTTTTATAATCCCACATTGGAATTTTGTGTTTTCTATGCTTCAAACCTCCTCCTATATATAGAGGGCCTCCCCACACCTTAAGATACCAACTTCTAGAGCTTGAAAAGCATTACTTTAAGCAAAGATTTGTATTTGCTCCTTGCTTTACAAAGCGAGTTAAGGGCTTTCTCCTTAATTCCTACCCAACTAGTTTAAGGCTTTCCTCCACCTGCTTGTTTGAGGAAAATCTCTTACCCAAGGCTCCTGTCCACCGCCTAAGGCTTACCGCTGTCCAAGGCTATCCGCCGCCTACTGTCCAAAGCTAGCTGCCGCCCGCCATCTGAGTTAAGCTTCATTTCCCTTAATGTCATCACTTCTTTTAGTTAGTTAATTAAATTGATTCATTTAGATTGCTAGCTAATCAACTCAGTAATCAATTAAATTAATTAATTAATTCAACCCCTTTTTAATCAATCAATCAAAAAATGATAAAATGGCTAGGCTAAACTAACCCCTTCGCAAGAAGGGAGAACTGCATGGGTTATGATCCCTATTCAAAGAGATACGTATGCATGCTTGGTTTAGGGATCGAATCAAATTAAAATTAATCAACTATCCCCCTATCACCTTCTTCACTTAGTTTTGTGTTTGTTTCTTTGCTTTATTATTAGGATTAATTTGGGGAATGTGTGACTTTCCTAGAATCCATAAGGGCTAGAAGAGGTATCCCTTAAGTTTAGATTTCATTGTAATATTAACTCTCTTTTGTTTTGAATTCTAATTATGTATAAACTTTGTGGATTGAATGATCATGCATATTATAAACTGTTCATGCATTTTAGTTTGTTCATAAAATATATTTTAAGTCACTCTTATATTACTTAGCCAACCTTATTTTGTTCAAATAAACTAAAAACCTATTCCCTTAATACTCTTTGGTTTCAAGGCTAGTGATCCTTTTTCTTTTAGGTTATAATTAGAGTCAAAAATAAATTAAGGTGGCGACTCCTAAAAACAATTTTCAAATTTATCAAAGATAAGCCTAAGGGCTTCCTTGTGAATTCTTTCCTAAATGAGTATTTTGATTCCCTTTAGTGGATCGAACCAGTGCTCGGGCGAGGCCTCACAGTTGGCGACTCCACTGGGGACTAACTTTCTTTCAATAAAAGGAAAAAATAAGTGGACAACTAATTGGTTTAAAAAGAGTTTGGCCTTTTAATATGATTGTGACTTTGCATGGATCACTTGCATAGGCTCTTTGCCATCGAACCTAGTTCTAGGAGAACAATGGATAGTGAATAATATCGAGTGTGTAACCCTTTTTGGGTCTATTCATTGATAGTGAAATCATCCAACCTGCGATGAATCCTTTGATCCTTTCAAAGGTGTAATGAGTATGCACGTACTATTGGACCCACGCGAGGCTTTTTGACTCATAAGTGATTAAGTATATCGCTGCTCTAGTGTGACAGGTACTCAAATCTAGCCACCCTTACCTTTTCATGTAATGAACTCAGATCCTAGCCGTAGATTGTATGTACCATAATTAAAACCTTGCATCTTTGCATTTTCATGAAATGTTTTCTTCATGCATATCATGCATCCATATTGTATAATAAAATATGCATTCATCTTAAGTCTAGGTCGAACCTTGAACCAAAGAAGGGTCAAACATTCTTATCTCCATTCAAACATCTCCCCCTTAAACACCTCACTCTAACCTCCATCTAAACACCTTTGCCCCCCACAAACTTAAAACCATCACCTTGATCTTTAACCTTAAATACCTCACTCTAGCCTTACCCTTTTACCTTAGCCTCTAACCTAAACACCAATACCCTAACCCTAAACCTTACCCTTTTTACCTTAGCCTTTAACCTAAACACCATTACCCTAACCCTAAACCTGTGAACCCTCAAATTTGCAACCTTATGATCCGGCTGCAGATTGACACCTACTAAGTATAGTGCGCTACGCATACGGCAGTCCCGCTAGCCGGTTAGTGGGCAGGGATCAAGGGGGCAGCGCCCCGTTGAAAAATAAATTTCCTAAATCTTTCACCTCCAGTTGACTGCTTTTCAGTCACAAACCCACAAGATTAAACCGAGCTCAAATCAGAACTGAAACGGACCTAAAATGAATGAAAAAGCAGGAAACAGGTCAAACCAATCGGCCAACACACGAGAGGTGCATCGCTACCTTGGGCGGCATGCCTGACGTGCCGCTGTCTAGGCAGCACATCTACCGTGCCACCATCAGGGCGGCACACCTTCTGTGCTGCCGAAATTTATGTCAACAGCTAGGCAACACAAAATTCATCTCGCCTGGATGCCCAGCACGTCACCGGTGCCACCTGTGTCGGTGCCATCATCCGTACCTCCAGTACCCCCCTCACCAACTCCATAAATAAAGCCTCCTTCCAGCTCATTTGGGGGGAATGCCAAGGACAAAAATTCTCTCTGATACATTTCATCATGCTATTTTGTTAACCTTTTGCTGTTAAGGTTCAACTTCAAGATCCCAAATCCAAGGTGGAGCTTAGATCCGAAGTTAAGCTCATCCTATTCATCCAAAAATCAAGGAAAGCAAAGGTATAATCTTCTTTCTATTTTCAAAATTCTAAACTCAGATATAAAATTCTCTTTAGGTCTAAAACTGAAAAGATCTAAAATTTATTAATTTAAGAATCAGAATTAAGTTAATAAACAAATCAACACATTTTTAAAACCCCTCCTTTGCAAGAAGAAAGAACTGCATGGGGTTTGATTCCTATTCAATAGGATACGCAGGCTGCCATTCTGAAGGGCATTAACTCCAAAACCTTTTTATCAATATTCTTGTTTTTCTTTTATTTTGATTTATTTATATTATTATTTTTTTATTTATGATATTATATTAGTTTAGTTGGGGAATGTGTGCTTTTCCTAGTACCCATAAGAGTTAGAGAAAAGATCCTCTTTATTTTAATTATTTTGATATTGTAATAATTAAGTAGGATTTATCTTACTTATTTATTGTCATTCCATCTCATTATACATATATATATATATATATATATATATATATATATATATATATATATATATATATATATATATATATATATATATATATATATATATATATATATATATATATATATATATATATATATATATATATATATATATATATATATATATATATTTGTTTCATTCATCATTGTATTCCTATTCATGCATACACAAAAATTCCTTTTTTTAAGAGTTATTTTGCACTTTTTAGCCCAAACTAAAGAAAATATCTTCTTAATTGTGTAATTACCAAAACCTGATCCCCAAGCCCTCATTGGTCACTCGCGGATTGGTGCATTTTCCATTGGGATAAATCAAACATTTTTTTGAAGTCAATCAATTTGGGTTTTTCTTTAATTTTCTCAATTAAAATAAATAAATTAAAGTGGTGACTCACTTTCACAACTTTCAAATCACAAAAATTAATTTTCTAAGCTCACAATGAGTTCCAATCGTGGAGTTTCTCCCGAAGAGCATTTCAATTCCTCGGCGGATTGGACCAATGCTTGGGCGAGGCCTCACAGTTGGTGACTCCACTGGGGACATAAAAATCTTTTTCAAATAAAAGATAAAGTGGATTACTTTTGGTAAAAAAGCAAGTTTGGCTTTAAATGCAAAATATTTCTTTCATGCATCACTACATCGGACTCCTTGTCCAAAAAACCTTAGCTTCCTAGGAAAATAAAGGATAGAAAGTAACATCGAGTGGGCAACCTTTCTTAAGTCTGCTTGCCGATAGTGAAATCATCCAGCTCACGACATATCGTCTAATCCTTTTAGAGGTGTAACGAGTATGCACGTACCATTGGACCCACGCGAGGCTCCTTGTCTCACATGTGGTTAGGTATATTGCATCTCTAGTGTGATGGGTTCCCTTCAAACTACCCTAACCTTTTCACGTAATGACTCATAGAACCTTCCTTTAGGATTTTATGCACCATAATACTGAACTTGGTATATCATTATCATGAAACCTTTTCATTCATGCATACATACATGCATAGCTTGAACCTTATGAAGAGTCAAAAACCTATCCAAACACCTAACATCAAAAGCCCATGGTCCATCTAAACCCATGGTCAACATCTAAAACCTAAAGCCTATGGTCAACACTGAAAGCCCATGGTCCATCTAAACCCATGGTCAAAACCCAAAGCCCATGGTCTACCTAAACCCATAATCAAAAGTCAAAACCCATAGTCTACCAAAGCCCATGGTCCACCTAAACCCATGGTCAAAACCCAAAACCCATGGTCCATCTAAACCTATAGTCAATACCTAAAACCCAAAGCCCATGGTCCATCTAAACCCATGGTCAACACCTAAAGCTCATGACCCATTGTTCACCTAAACCCATGGTCAAAACCCAAAACTCATGGTTCACCCAAAACCCATAGTCTAGTCCTATCCAAACCTATGTCAAACTCATGGTAAAAATAAACCCATCTATGGTACCTTCATCCTTTTCCATAATTCTTATCTAAGCTAAACACTAACCTAGCCCAAGTTAAACACTGACATAGCTTTATCTTTCATAATTCTTATTGAAGCTAAATACTGATCTAGCTTTCATCTTTCATAGTCCTTACCCAAGCTAAATACTGTTATAGTATTATCCATAACCATCCTTACCAAAGCTAAATACTGACTTAGCATCACTCTTATCCTTAACCCAACTAAATGCTGACTAGGTTTTGACCCATCTAAGCTCATGATCTAGTCTAACCCATTATCCAACTATCACCAAGCCCATGGTCCACCCAACATCCAAATCCATGGTACATCCATACCCAATCGTAAAACCCATGGTCACGCTATCCTTAAGCCCATGGTAAACCATTTATAAATCACAAGTCCCAATCACTCGAAGCTAAATTCTGACCTAGCCACCCCAAGCTAAATTCTACCTAGCAACTTAAAGCTAAAATCTGACCTAGCCATCCAAAGCTAAAATCTGACCTAGCTCCTTTAGCTAAATACATACCTAGCTAATACCATACACCTCTACCTTCATCTTTACCCATACACCGTCAACCTAACCATAGGACACTATCATTCATTGTCATTAAACCTAAGATCCTTTGGTTTGTCACACCTCCCCATAACCCTATTTTCCAAAGCTTGATACTAACCCAATTCCTTTTCCTTTTCAAAGGTTGACAAAATATCTGTTGCCAGAGATGAAGTCACTGCTACCAGAGTTGATGAAATCTTTGACAAGCTTTTTGCTAAACTTTCTAAACACTAGGAAACTATGATGAAGAGGCAAGAAGCCCTTTTCCAATATATGCTCAAAGCCCAAAGGAGGCCCATCATGGAGGATGTCCGTACCATGCTGGAACAGGCCTTCCTGGCTCAAAACCCAACTGACCCAAAACCATTCAAAGCTGACCCAAAATTCGCCTTTTATTCTGTTTATGGATCCACTTCCAAAGTTGAATCCAAAGACAAAGAACCTGCAAACACCGACATCATTCCACCACTACCTATTTCATCACCTGAATTCCTCAGAAACAACTCACTCTTCAACCCATGATAGTTCAACCACTAAATTTCACCCCTACTGTAACAACCCACATCCACCCTAGGAATTTTCGTGATAAATTGCTTGAATTAGAATCTATAAGGTTAAGTGTGTGCTTGTGTGAATGTTTGTGATCTAAGTGATTGATGAGTATGTGGCATATTAAATTAATTTTAATATGCATAATATGTGTTGCTATTGTGAAATAAATGATTTACATGAAGTGCATTTGCATAAAAGAATTTATTTTAAATAAAATGAATTTTCATGCATAAAACAATTTTTAGCATAAAATAATTTTATGGGTATTTCTAAAATATTTTTAAATAAATATTTTTGAGGGAAATATTCCAGAATTTAAAAAGAAAATATTATTTTTATTTCTAAATACTTCAGCCAAAATTTTTAAAGAAAAGACCCAATACCCAAAAGCCCACTACACAAAAATGCTCCTAACTTATTTCATTAAGGGTAATAGTGGAAATTCCACTCCAACCCTAATATATATTCAAATTTTCGGCCAGCAAGGGTTTTTCAGCAGCCACTCCCTCATTCTTTCTGTATTCTGGCAGAAAAACCTCTCAAAATAATTCTCTCTATCGAAATATCGAAAACACCTTACCGTTTCGCGATTTCGTGACCGTAATCGTAAGTTTTTAATCTCTTTCGATTTCTAAACTGTTTTCTATGAAATAAATTATAGGAAAATTATTTTGAACTATTTGATTACTGATTTCTACATATTCAATTCTGTTTGAGTAAATTTTTGGGAGAGAAAATTTATATTCTACCGAAAACACGATTCTTTCCGCAAGATTTCTCCAAAGGTGAATTCTATAACTTAAAATCACAATTTTATTGCATAGACATCATCAGGGGGGGGTGGGGGGGGGGGGGGGGGGCACGCGTGATTTGTGTTTATTTGCATTCTAAATTGATTTTTGATTTGTTTTGATGAAAAATATTGCATGAAATAATATTTCTGTATATTTCTGTGATGACCAAAAAGTTTCAAAAAACAAAGGAATTCAAGATTTTCGTGTTAGGATTTGGAAATTAGAAAATTCTATTCTTTCATGAATACATGGCTGCCGATTTGTGTGAATTGATGTTCTAATATGATATTTGTTTTGTTTAGATGAAAAATAATGACTTGAATCATGTGTCTGTTTATCGCTGAAATAAACGAAATGCACGGAAAGCGCGGAAACTCATGATTTTTCACCTAAGCCTTTGAACTTGAAATTTTTTGTATAAACCTTACCTATGGCTGCCGATTTGTGAGATAATGTGTTTTAAACTAATATTTTCAATGATTGAATGGAAAATAATGGATTAAACAACCTGTTTGCATATTTCTGAAATGACAGAAAAATATCGAAAACAAGAAAACTCATGTTTTGTGCACTATAATGCAAAAGATTGAATTTTTATATATCAATGGCACCAATAGTGGCTGATTCTTATGGATTTGAGTTCTAAAATGATTTTTATTATGTTTACATGAAAAATCTTGGTATAAACCATGTTTTTACATATTTCTAAAATAGACGGAAAAACACAAAAAGAAGAAGAATTTGGTTTTCACCTTAAAGATGCATTCGGCCTACATGGACCATTGTGTCCAAATGTTTATAAATTTAATGTGACATGTTTTGATGATTGTTGACATGTATGTATGTATAGTAGATGATGAAAATTGCATGTTTATTGAAGGTATGATCCTAGATAAGCTTAAATGTGTTTTGGTATACTTAAGGTATCTTGATATCATATTGTGGTTAGAATGCAAATGTGATTGAGCAATTTGGAACTAGATGTCATGATGACTTGATGATGAATATATGGTTATGAGTTAATGAAGTGAAAGAGATCATAAGAGTTAAGCATGATGATTGGAGGATTAATTATTAAGCTGACATGTATGAAAGTGTAAAGTTAATTAAGATGATTGATACATGAATTGATATTGGGATAATGATAATGTGAGGACCTTCAAAAGGTATTGATATGATTGCAATGTGTTTTCATGTGATGCTATAAGGCCTAAGTATGCAAGACTTTTAAGTCGACGTGATATGTATAAGTGATGAGTACACCTATGAGTGAACTCTAATGTGTATGCTATATGTGAATGGGTAGTTATGGGATAGGAACATCATGAGTAAATAAATACTAAGTATTAAATCAAATATTATGTTAGAGTTTGAGGAGCCTTAGAAGTGCAAAGAGAACTACAAGTACTAGGAGCAAAGGAACCCCAAGGTGAGTAAACCCAATGCTTTTGATACAAGTGTGAATAAACGCAATGTTCTTGTTACAAATGTAAACAACATCATGTTGTGCTTTAAGAATGTGATATATTGATATGTGAACCTTTATGAGCTTTGAAACCCAAGTTCTTTTTATTTTAAATTTTATGATTTCTTTGTTAAGCTTGGGTTGCCAAAGGACATTTGGTCCAAAACTATTTTGCTTATCCGATGAGAACATTTTTTCGTGATAAACACCCTAACTTGTGTTCTTTCTGGAACTACACTTTCATTGTGTTATTATTGAAAGCCAAACTACTATTGTTATTGAAATACATGTTATTGTTGCCATATGTGATATTGTTAATTATGTTTACCAATAGCTCTAGCTATGGTACCTTTACCCTTTATGCAGAATCCTCGTGCCGATGTGGGTAATCATCAGAACCTGTGCACATGGTCTTAACTCGATAGATAGGGGTAGTGTATCCACCTCAGCTAAAAGGGGCGGTTCTAGCCATGGAGCCTTATCAGCTTCACGCTTTATAAGTGATGGGAGTTAGAATTTGGCAAAGGCCACCTCTCCTCGATGTGTTTAGAGTGGATTGAGCAGTGTCTCCACTCTATAAGTGTTACAAGTGTGATTTCTGCAAACTTGCTAAATTGAACCTTGCTTAAATTGCAACCTGATTCATGAGTTATAAACCATGAACTATGTGTATAAGCTATGTGTTTCCTTTTAAAGGAATATGTGATAATGTATGAGCCCTTTTTGTTTACTCATTGAGATCATCTATCTCACCCCTTTTCCTTGTGTGGTTCCAGGTGAGCAAATTTAAGGAGGCAAGGTGATGGCTCAAGCATCCTACTTCGCTTGGGGAATTCCTTGTCCGAGTTATCAATAATACTATGTTATGAAGTCTTGTCTTTAGATGCTCCGGGAATGTTAATTAATACTTATAGAGATTTATATTATTTTCCTTATGGAATTTATATGTAACGATTTACTTTAAGTCTTCCGCAAATTATGGTATTTATCTAAATGTTCTAAATGAGTTAATGAAAGAGGTTCGGTAAGATCCTAGGCATGATTGTTATATGTTAATGGGTTCTACGGGCATGGGTGACCTTATGTCTCCCCATGTTCTAAGATCGTCGTATCTCATAAGGTTGGGATGTGACACCTACTCTCACTTTCTGACCCGTGGATCCTTTCCAAAGGAAGGAAGTTAACCCTAAAATCAAAGCCTTCATGGAAAAAATGAAGCACATGGAAAAAATGCTGAAAAATCTAAAGAAGAAAGAGAACCTGGTTGATACAGGCTCCTTGAGCTTATTTCCCAATGTAAGAGTTCCACCAAAGTTCAAGATGCCGAATTTGGATAAATTTGATAGTATTACTTGCCCCAAGATCCATTTAAAGATGTATATAGGGGCAATACATCCCTTTGGTATCAATAATGAGCTCCTTGCTTAACTTTTCCAGCAAATTCTTACTGATCCTACCCTATGATGGTTTATTAACTTAGATGTTACCCAAAAACAGACTTGGGAGGACATTTGCAAGGCATTTGTTGAACAATACCACTACAATAGTGAAGAGGACATTACAAAAAGGGATTTAGAAACCACAAAGCAACTTCCAGATGAGTCCTTCTCCATGTTTCTTACTAGGTGGAGGGCTAAAGCTGCTCAAATGGTAAACAGGCCAACCGAGCAAGAACAAGTAGATATCATTGTCAAGAATCTACTTCCTGCCTATAGAGCCCACTTGCTAACTCAATACCTACCCACCTTTAGAGCTTTGGTTGCAAGTGCATCAAAAGTACGTCATTTTAAGCTGAATTCCACAGCACTAACCTAAATAGTGATGAGGAATCTAGTTCTAACTCAACCCCACCTCACCTCAGCCCTAGAAGGCATGTCATGGAGTAAGTTCAAATTTAGCTAATCTGACCTGTCTGAGATTGAATTCCAAGTCTAAACCTGAGTCCAAGTCTGAATCCAAATTTGAGTCGGAGTCTGTTGTCTTATTTTTCCTTATTCACGTATACCATAGCGGTTTCTTTTGTCATCTTGCAATAAAGTTTCCTTTGTAGTAATGCACATACATTTTCTTTTCATCTTTCTTGTTTAGTCCAGCATGGATGAGCCATAAAAAAAAAAAAAAAAAAAAAAAAAAAAAAAGAGAGAGGAAAAAATGAAAAAAAAAAGAGAAAAAGAAAAAGAGGACAAAAGAGAGAAATGAACAAATAGTCAAATCCACCATAATTAGCACATATTAGAATTTGAGGTGCCATCAATAATTATACCTAATCAAAGAAGGTCAAATAGTTGAAGCATAAAGAGCAAATCAAATGGAATTACCTACTGCACATTAGGTAATCAAACAATGCACCTCAATAGGGTCGACCTTTGCCAAATCTAGAATTCAAAGGCCAGAGCCCCTCAAAGCAGCAGCCCAAATTATGGTGGAATATTTTCTCCTAAACGCAAGCTCGCTAAGCTGAAAACACAAAAAGGGCAGCTTAGGCAAAAGTTAGAGCTGAGAAAGAGAGAGAGAGAGAGAGCTCATCCAAGTCATCTTCCCTCATGTCCAAAGTTGTCAAATCATCTTCAATCAATCTGTCATCTTTAATCAATCTGTCATCTTCAATCAATCTGTCATCTTTCCTAACCAGAGGTTTATTCTCTAAAGGATATACAATCTTTTATGCTCTTATCCTACAATGGGGGCATGTCTTCCCAAGAATGTCATCATCTGTCAATCTGTCCTGTCGCTTGGCTCAAAGAGCTAAGGCACAATCCCTCATACATATCTCCAGTCTATTTTCCACTAGCCATTTAGCTATTCCTAAGGGCTCTTTGTTTCAACTAGTGCAATTTGCAATTAAGTGTCACTCTAAGAGTCTCTTCAATCTCAAATAACAAGAAAGGCTTGACTTGTTCTTTTCTATGATTCATGCTACAAAAAGCAAAATCATACAACCTCCATGATTCTTTTTAGAAGTTTCGGCCTATCTTCAAACCATTCTTGAATTTTATGAAATCATATTGTTCCATCCCAAGCCACATTAGCAAATCATAACACATACCACCCATTCCTTGGCATCATCTCAAAATGAGTAGAAACAAAATTCCCAAGTCTATCAGAGGTCATCATCTTTAAATCTAGTTTCCTTAGCAAAACTAGAAGTTGAGGCATATCTCCTAAAAAGCCTTCATCAAAGAAGCTCAAACCCAAAAGCCTTCATCAAGAAGCCCAAATCCAAAAGCCTTCATTAAGAGCTCAAATCCAGAAGCCTTCATTAAGAAGCCCATATCTAAAAGCCTTCATCAAGAAGCCCATATCCATAAGCCTTCATCAAGAAGCCTAAAACCAAAAGCCTTCGCCATGAAGCCTAAAACTAAAAGCCTTCATCAAGAAGCTCAAATCTGGAAGTTTTAACCTACTTTCAAACTGAGAAGCCTTCATTAAGAGCTACATGACCAAAAGCCTTCACCTTGAAGCCCACTCCCAAAAGGCCTTCATTTATGAAGCCTATGGTCTCCTTTAAGGCAAAATCAGACTAAGCCTTTCAAATGGATTTCCTAACCAGACCTACCCTCCTTAGCTAAGATTTCCCTACAAGGACTAATCCTCAATCATAACTTTCAATGGGCAAACTGAGTCGAGCCACTCATGTTGACATTCTCACATCCCTCGTCTTTCAGAGACATAACCTTTTTTAAATCTAATAGCAAAGCCAAATAGATAGGTTTGATCCCAATCCTTCTAACACCAAAATCGAACAGATAGCTTTGATCCCTACTTTTTTAACATCAAAGCCAAATAGTAGCTTTGATTCTATTCCTCCTGACATCAAGGCCAAATAGATAGCTTTGATCCCTGCTTTTCTAACATCAAAGCTAAACAATAGCTTTGATCCTATTCCTCTTAACACCAAAGTCAAACAGATAGCTTTGACCTCAATCCTCCCAACCACTAAAGCCAAACAGATAGCTTTGATTCCAATCTTCCTAAACATCAAAGCTAAACAAATAACTTTGATCATAATCTCCCCAATAGTAGGGCCGAACATGTGGCCTTGCTAAACCAATTTGAATTCCCTAGGTGGACCAAATCTCTAAATCTTTCAAAGTCTGGGCAGAATAGATAGCCTTGATTAAAATTCACCAAATCATCTTTACCTCCAATAATTAGGCTAGACATATAACCTTAATTGAAGATCACCATGACCAGTCTCACATCCAACGCCAAGGTCAATAGCCATTGACAAAACCTCATTTATCCTATGGGCCCTCTCCCAAAAGGTTCATATCTTTATACCATGTTTGTCCTTCATAAGGTTCAGTTTGCACAAAGCATGAATGTCCTCATGCATGATAAGCACAAGCAGATATCACAAGCCCAGAATCTAACATGGTAAGAGAACATATAAGCCAAAAATTTGATGTTGCAAGAGCACAAGCCCAAAGTCTAACATGGCATCTCTTCCTAAGGTTCACTATCATCAGAATCGGCTTTTGCTTAAAGCCAATTCTGATGAGGGGGCAGTTGTGAACCCTCAAATTTGCACCCTTATAATCCAGCTACAGCTTGACACCTACTAAGTATAGTGCGCTACATATACGGCAGTCTCGCTAGCCGGTTAGCGGGCAGGGGTCAAGGGGGCAGTGCCCCATTGAAAAATAAATTTTCTGAATCTTTCACCTCCAGTCAACTACTTTTCAGTCACAAACTCATAGGATCAAACCGAGCTTAAATTGGAACTAAAACAGACCCAAAACGGACAAAAAAGCAGGAAATAGGTTGAACTAGCTGGCTAGCGCACGAGGCATGTCGCTGCCTTGGGCGGCACGCCTAATGTGCTATTATCTAGGCGGCACGTCTGCCATGCCATTGTCAGCACGGCACACCTTTCGTGCCACCTTGGCGGCACAAAATTTATGCCGGCAGCCAATCTGCACGGAATTCGTGCCACCTAAATGCCTGGCACGTCACCGATGCCGTCGTCTGTACCTTCGACACCCCCCTCACCAGCTCTATAAATAGAGCCTCCTTCCAGCTCATTTAGGGGGAATGCCAAGGACAAAAATTCTCTTTGATACATTTCATCACGCTATTTTGCTAACCTTTTGCTGTTAAGATTCAACTTCAAGATCCTAAATCCAAAGTGGAGCTTAGATCCGAAGTTAAGCTCATCCTATTCATCCAAAAATCAAGGAAAGCAAAGGTATAATTTTCTTTCTATTTTCAAAATTCTAAACTCAGATCTAGAATTCTCTTTAGGTCTAAAACTAAAAAGATCTAAAATTTATTAATTTAAGAATCATAATTAAGTTAATAAACAAATCAACACATTTTTATAACCCCTCCTTCACAAGAAGGAAGAACTGCATGGGGTTTGATTCCTATTCAATAGGATATGTAGGCTGCCATTCTGAAGGCATCAACTCCAAAACCTTTTTATCAATATTCTTGTTTTTCTTTTATTTTGATTTATTTATATTATTATTTTTTATTTATGATATTATATTAGTTTAGTTGGGGAATGTGTGCTTTTCCTAATACCCATAAGGGCTAGAAAAAAGATCCTCTTTATTTCAATTATTTTGATATTGTAATAATTAAGTAGGATTTATCTTGCTTATTTATTGTCATTCCATCTCATATATATATATATATATATATATATATATATATATATATGTTTCATTCATCATTGTATTCCTGTTCATGCATACACAAAAATTCCTTTTTTAAGAGTTATTTTGCACTTTTTAGCCCAAACTAAAGAAAATATATTTTCTTAATTGTGTAATTACCAAAACCTGATCCCCGAGCTCTCCTTGGTCACTCGCGGATTGGTGCATTTTCCATTGGGATAATGATAACTCTATATTTTTAGAGTTATTTTATTTGTTTAAACTTAAATTTTAGCTCAATTCTTGAGAATGCAATAATATTATTACTTATTTTTAGAAATAACTAGTTCTACAATTTATAAATAAATTATAACATATTTTAAGTATTTTTATTTTATTTTTCCAGATCAAAATGATGTCACAATGATGCAATAAAATAAATGATGCAGGTGGTGATATAATAAAAATAATGATGCAAGCAATGATTCAAGTTTTCAATCCATGAGAAATAAATTCAATGGTTGGTGGTTAAAATTCAATGGTTGGTGGCCAACCTAACTATTGTTGAATTTTTGATGTAAAAATTCAATGGTTGGTAGCCAACCTAACCATCAATGTTGAATTTTTGATGTAAGAATTTTAATGGAACTTGAATTCTTCCACCAAACATGCCTATAAATACCACGCTTGGCAAAGGAAAAGAGCATCATAGAAAATCCATAAAAAAAAAATATGTAGAGAGATTTTCATATGCTTTCTTAGAGTAGATTTGTTTTATTTTTATTTTCATCAAGAGGAGGAATTTTTGGAAGCTTGAGTTCATCAAAGATTGTATCCCAAAACAAGTTCTCTCTAAACTCTATTCTTGAATTTAATTATAAGTTATTATTATGTTTATTATTTTTATTGTTAATTTAATTGTTTCTTCTCTTTTAATTATGAATAGCTAATTTTATTTTCTAGGATTTAGATGTAATCTTTTGATTTGCATATGATTATTTATATTTAATTGATTGGATTTGATTGTTGGAATTAATCTTTTATCTTAGAACTTAATGTTTGTAATTAACTAGCCATTAATTGCATGATTTAAGATATTGTGTGAAGTAGCGAGAGTGGAAACACAATATTATTTCATTAGGATAATTGACTTAGGGAATGTATTGCTTAGAGATAAGAATACTCCTTTGTGATTTTTAAAAGGATTTCCATAAAACTTAATGGGTTTGTGTTAATTGCTTATGATAACGAGAGTAGACGTAAAGTTAATATGAACACACATGTTGTATCTTGAGAGAGAACATCATATAATTTAGGGAAATCTAATCATTAATTCCAGCAAAAAATAATCCATCTAAAGATTATAAAGAAATCATATGTAATCAATTGATGAATTCTAAATCCTAGACTTTTAATCTTATTTTCATATTTATCATCATTTATTTACTTGAATTTCACTTTAGCTTAAAGCATAAAATCTCATAATTGAATTTCTAAATAATAGAGTAATCTTAAAATTGGTACTTGACAAACCCTTCCTCGTGGGAACAATACTCACTCATCACTTTATTACTTGTAAACGATCTGTGCACTTGCAGAAATTGCGCAACAATTTTTTGGCGCCGTTGCCGAAGAAGGCGACTTTTGACAATATTAATAGGTTGATATACTATATTACTTTAGATTTTTTTTTAAAATTTTGCAGATTTTTTTAACTTTTATATATAAAAAAACCCAAAGTACAATAAAAAAAACAAAAAAAAAAGGATGGCTTTCCACAACTAGTAATGGTGTGATGGAAGAATAATGCTAAATAGAGTAGCAAGCATGTATGGTGAGGGTAGTTTTAGTAAGTTAAATGCTAAAATTGATGCATTGGTTAACTTAATTGATAAAGTTAATGCTAATACTTTATTTAATTCATGTTTGAGTTGTGATCTATGTGGAGGTAATCATTTGAATTCTTAGTGCCAATATGCAGAGTAGGTACAATTTTTCCCAAATTATAACAAGTATGAGAATTATCCATATTCCAATATAAACAACTCAGGATGGAGTGACTATTCGAGCTTTTCATGGGAAAACCAATACGATCAAGGTAACAATTCATGGTATCCTTATCAATATGATTTTCAAGATCATGCACCATTTAAAGAGCACAAACCATCTTATGAAATAGCATTAGAAAGATTCATAAATGCTACTCATGAATGATGTAAAAGATTGGAAGATAGGATGGATCAATTGGCTAGCCATAATACAAATGATGGTGTACAACTGGAACAGTTTGCTAGTCCATTAGATACTCAAGGCCATGGTAACCTAACATGCCAAATTGAAGAACATTCTAGAGATCAACGTTTGGCAATTTCTTTGAGTGATGATGAGGAAGAGATGATTGATCAAGGAGATACTTCAAGCAAGCAAGAAAAAAAGGAAGAAGTTGAGCTCATTTTGCCCAAGAAATTTTCTTCTCTTATGGATAATATCTGTGGAGTAGTTGAAATTAATGGGGAAATTAAAGAGGTATTTGAAAAAGAGAACCCAAAGGAAACTCTTTCAGTTTGTTTGGTGAAAACAACACTAAATATGCCAGACCATAAAGAATATCAATTTGATGACTTGAAAGAAAAGAAGAAACATTCACCACCATCAACTGAGCACTCACCAACTCTTGATTCAACACCACTACCTTCTTATCTCAATTTCTTGAGAAAATTCAGAGCAAGAAAAAGAGCTCATTTGAAAGCTTTTGGAAATTATGAGCCTAATTGTAAAATATCAAATAATTCCTGTCTTAACCTTTTTCCATGCAGGTTCAAATCAAGTTGGCTTGACTCATTAAAATTGGTAAAAGTCTATCTTTCCGTGATTATTGGGATGATATACTTTGTGTATTATCCTCCATGATGAAGATCTAGCTATAGTCAAGCTAAAGACTATAAATTAAGTGCTTTTGGGAGGCAACCCTAATTTCTAACTTTTTTACTTCTTTTTAATTTCTTTTGTTCTTTTGTTTGTTTCGTTCTATTTTAATTTTGCTTTAGTGTTGTTTGTGAGTTATTAAATAGCTTATTAGAAGGAAACCCAAGTTTTCTCTTTATTAAGTTTCTTTTATTTTTGTTTAGTTGTTTCATTTTAAATTTTCTCTTTCATTTTCTCAACTAAAGATATGGAAACATCTCTTGCTTCACTAAAAAATAGGTTTCCAACTCTTCCCCAAGATGTACTCAGGAAAATTGATGAATGCAGACTGGAAAGAATGAAGGCATTTAGGCGTCTGAATCTTCCTGAGGATATTCGCTTGATCATATAAGCCAAAGTACGATTGGCAGGTGAGGTTGATGACTCATTTATTAAATGTTTGCCAGGTACGGGGAGAAGTTCTTACTCAAAAAAGAGAAGAGTTAAGAGAATGGGAGTCTGCTACAAGTGTGCAAGATGGAATTGCAACACACGTTGTAGAAATATTGGATTTGCATCTATAAATCAAGAAGACAAAATTAAATTCATAAAGGATGGACTGAGTAAGGAGTCTATGGATAATAACATATAGACTCTTGAGACGCATCCTTGTGGACAAGTTCAACGCATTCTTTTAGATTTATGGGAACTATTCAAAGAAGAGAAGCAGAGTTATAGTCTAGGGAATCTAACGATAAAAGACTTTGTTTGCCAGTTAATAAGAAAACTGGATGGGAAGCCTATCCTCGACTCATAGAAGGCGTTTAAGCCGTTACTGGACGTAAAACTAGAGGAAGATGTGAGCCAAAATCACAACTACTGTTTTTAATCAGGTGTATCACTAACTTTTTTTATTTTTTTCAATGCATTATTTTTTTATATATATTTTGCAATACTTTTTGACTTTTTAGCACCTAGATTTTATTTTCCTGTAGATTTTTTTTTACTATCGATAACTTTTTAGTCTTTCAATGTCTACTTTTAACTTTTCAATATTTTCTTTTTGACTTTTGTACACATGCTGTAGATTTTTCTATTTTCGTTAGCTTTTTAGTCTTTTAATGTCTGCTTCTTTTTAGTCTTTCAAATATTTCTTTTGACATTTGTACACACAACATTGATTATTTTTATTTTTATTATCATTTTTGTTTTTATACTTTTTCTGTTAATAATTATTTTATCCTATTGAACTGTTCTTTTACTCTTCTAGCTTCTTTATATGCACATTCATTATTGTCAATATGCACACAATCCTTTTGAGAGATCTGTGAGAGAAAATGGTAGAATCCTCAACACGCAAATTTAAAACTATTTGTGTCATTTGTAATCCAAACTCTGGCAAGAAAAGAGAGTACTTGATAGCAATTAATGAACTTGGTAGGATTTTAGCTGAACGAAAAATTGATTTGGTGTTTGAGGGAGGTAGTTTAGGGTTAAGGGGTTGTGTCGCAAGTTCTGCATATATTAGAGGTAGTAAAGTCTTAGGAATAGTTCTAAAAGCTTTGGCTCAAAATAAACATATCACTGGTGGAACTATAGGTAATGAGTTACAAGTCAATAGCATGTACGAACGAATGATATACATGAATCTCAATGCTAATGCTTTTATCGCATTACCTGGTGGTTTAGAAACATTTGAAGATATTTTCACCATTGCATCTTGGACACAATTAACTATTCTTCATAAGCCATTGGGATTACTTAATGTTGATGGTTTTTATAATGGTTTGTTATCTTTTCTAGATCATGCTATGGAACAGGGTTTTATGACACCGGCGAGTCGACGCATCTTAGTCTCTGCTTCAACTATTGATCAATTGATTGATCAACTACAAAACTTTAAATCTAAACCTGATCCATTGATGGCGCAGGTAATTTGGCACCCCAAGGCCAGTAGCAGTAAAAAGTGAGGACTAGATCTGAATCTCCAGTTATAACTTCCCTAACTCTTGTAGTTTTTTTTATCGCATTTTTTTTGTTTTATGTGTGTGTTTTTTGTTACACCTGATCAAGCGAAGTTTTAGGTTCGATTCACTAAATGTAAGATGGTTGAGTAAAGAGTTACTTTTGTACTCTTGATACGCATCTTAAATTTCTATGATTTTCCTTTACAAAAAAAAAAAAAAAAAAAAAAAAAAAAAAAAAAAACTAACTAGCTAGCTAACTAACTAACTAACTGAATAGTTGTTTATACAAGATGGCAGAGTAAAGAGTACTTTTTGTGCTCTTGATACGCATCTGTATTTTTTTTTCTTTTCTTTCTTTTTCTAGCTTCCAAAATAAAAAATTAAAAAAAATAAATACAAAAAAAAATTGATGTTTTCTTTTTGTGTGATTAATTTCTCATACTTGCTTTTAGTGTTGTTTCAAGATGTTTTACAGGAAGCAAGGAAGTGAAATATATATCCTTCTTATAATTTGGAATCCACTTTTCTACAAGAGGGAGTATTTTCTTTCTTTTGGTTTGTTTCTTTGACATTAAGGACAATGTCCATTGCAAGTTTGGGGGAGGTTTAGTTTGTTTTTTATTTTCAGTCATTTCTTTTGTGTTTTGATGAAATAATTTAAAATTTTTACTCTTTTATTGATAAAATATGCTTATGTTAAATAATTTGATGAAAGGATTGATTTTAATTGGTATTTGTGGACAATTTATTAAAGTATTTCAGGTTGAGCAACTATTTTGGGTAAGAAATTAACTTTTATTAAGATTATGTTTTGCTTTACTTTGCATTATATTGATTGCATTGAATTTGTGTATGCTTACTTAGAGATGGCTTCTACATATTTTTTATCTTCATTTGCCTCACCTATCTTAGAACATGTTTTTGCAAACTTTTGAGACGAAATTTTGAATTCATTTTGAAATAAAGATATGATTTAGGCATTGTTTGTTTAGCCTGTTACTTATATCCACCCTTATTTTAATTTTTTCCCTACTTTACCCCTTTGTGCCTTGTTAATTTTAGCTTTCTTTCTTTGTTAATTAACCTTAATTATTATCCTTCACCCTATTTGTGAGATAATTTTGTCAAGTTTACATTCTAATAAAGAAAAGAGAATTATTAAAGTTTTAAAAGAAAATAAAGATCTCTAATAACTGAGAGTATTATTCATTGTAAAAGATCACCTTCTGCTTAAAATAAGTTTGGGGGAAAGCAAGAAAATTGAATAAAATAAAAGTTTGTATTCTTGCTTATCTTTAGAATAATATTGTTGGTAAAAAAAAAAAGAAAAGAAAAAAAATAAAAATAAAAAAATAGAAGAAGAAGAAGCGGGCTTAAAAGAAGAAAACATTGAAGAAAAATGATGCTTAAGATGAAAGGGATCCTTCATTAACATAATCCCTTTATTTGAGCTATTGATTTTCTTTTGTAAACTTGGTATAATGATCTTACTTTTGTTCATTTAGCCTTTTCTTTGTTCAACCAAAAGACCTTATGTTAGCCCCATTACAAGCCTAGTTAAGACCTATTGATCTCTCTTGATTTGTGAATTCCATTAGTGGAGATTGTTTGCATTAACATGCTTATGAGATTTGCACATCTATTTTATATCTTTTGATAGAGGCATTTAAAGATATCAGTGTGTATATGCCTATCTGAAGTGCAATAATTTCTTTGTGGTTGATTTAATGCATGGTTATTCAATGCATGATTAAGATGAGGATTATTTTGAATCTGAGATAGAAGCTTGACTTGTAATACTATTGATATATTGTTTGTGAATATTAATTTCTTGAAACCTTTGAAAAATTATTCAAACTAAGCATGAGAATATTAAATTTCCTTTTTGAAATAAATATTTGAAAGTTTAGAGTTTTATAGGTGTTTGTGGGTATCACCATTGAAAGCCCTCACGAGACTATAACTCGTCCTCTATGGGACACCTAGGGGTTTAAAGGCTTGTTGCATACGCTAAATACAATCGTAATTTCCTATGAAAGTGGACTAGTTTAGATTTTGAATTTTCTTTTGCTTGAGGACAAGCAAAAACTTGAGTTTGGGGGTGTGATAACTCTATATTTTTAGAGTTATTTTATTTGTTTAAACTTAAATTTTAGCTCAGTTCTCGAGAATGCAATAATATTATTACTTATTTTTAGAAATAACTAGTTCTATAATTTATAAATAAATTATAACATATTTTAAGTATTTTTATTTTATTTTTCCAAATCAAAATGATGTCACAATGATGCAATAAAATAAATGATGCAAGTGGTGATATCATAAAAATAATGATGCAAGCAATGATTCAAGTTTTCAATCCATGAGAAATAAATTCAATGGTTGGTGGTTAAAATTCAATAGTTGGTGGCCAACCTAACTATTGTTGAATTTTTGATGTAAAAATTCAATGGTTGGTAGCCAACCTAACCATCAATGTTAAATTTTTGATGTAAGAATTTTAATGGAACTTGAATTCTTCCACCAAACATGCCTATAAATACCATGCTTGGCAAAGGAAAAGAGCATCAAAGAAAATCCATAAAAAAAAAATATGTAGAGAGATTTTCATATGCTTTCTTAGAGTAGATTTGTTTTATTTTTATTTTCATAAAGAGGAGAAATTTTTGGAAGCTTGAGTTCATCAAAGATTGTATCCCAAAACAAGTTCTCTCTAAACTCTATTCTTAAATTTAATTATAAGTTATTATTATGTTTATTATTTTTATTGTTAATTTAATTGTTTCTTCTCTTTTAATTATGAATAGCTAATTTTATTTTCTAGGATTTAGATGTAATCTTTTGATTTGTATATGATTATTTATATTTAATTGATTGGATTTGATTGTTGGAATTAATCTTTTATCTTAGAACTTAATGTTTGTAATTAACTAGCCATTAATTGCATGATTTAAGATATTGTGTGAAGTAGCGAGAGTGGAAACACAATATTATTTCATTAGGATAATTGACTTAGGGAATGTATTGCTTAGAGATAAGAATACTCCTTTGTGATTTTTAAAAGGATTTCCATAAAACTTAATTGGTTTGTGTTAATTGCTTATGATCACGAGAGTAGACGTAAGGTTAATATGAACACACATGTTGTATCTTGAGAGAGAACATCATATAATTTAGGGAAATCTAATCATTAATTCCAGCAAAAATAATCCATCTAAAGATTATAAAGAAATCATATGTAATCAATTGATGAATTCTAAATCCTAGACTTTTAATCTTATTTTCATATTTATCATCATTTATTTACTTGAATTTCACTTTAGCTTAAAGCATAAAATCTCATAATTGAATTTCTAAATAATAGAATAATCTTAAAATTGGTACTTGACAAACCCTTCCTCGTGGGAACGATACTCGCTCATCACTTTATTACTTATAAATGATTTGTGCACTTGTAGAAATCGTGCAACAGATAAATCAAACAATTTTTTGGAGTCAATCAATTTGGGTTTTTCTTTAATTTTTCCAATTAAAATAAATAAATTAAAGTGGCGATTCAGTTTCACAACTTTTAAATCACAAAAATCAATTTTCTAAACTCATAGCGAGTTCCAATCATTGAGTTTCTCCCAAAGAGCATTTCGATTCCTCGGCAGATCAAATTGGTGCTTAGGCGAGGCCTCACAAAACCTTACCCCTTTTGCCTTAGCCTTTAACCTAAACACCAACACCCTAACCCTAAACCTTACCCCTTTACCTTAGCCTTTAACCTAAACACTAATACCCTAACCCTAAACTTTACCTCTTTGCCTTAGCCTTTAACCTAAACACCAAGACGCTAACCCTAAAGCTTACCCTTTTACCTTAGCCTTTAACCTAAACACCAATACCCTATCCCTAAAACCTTACCCTGTTACCTTAGCCTTTAACATAAATACCAATACCTTAGCCCTAAACCTAAAACTTCATTTCCTTAGCCTTGACCTCAAACACCTCTAACCTTAAACACTGTTACCTTAACTTTACCCAAAATGTCTTCACCCTAAATTGTAACATAAAATATCTCTACCCTCCTCTTACCCATACCTTGCCAACCTAGCCACAAGACGCTATCACCCAACATCCTTGGCCCATTACCTTTAAAACCAATCCATTACCCTCAGATTGATAGATGCCTATGGCTTATACCCCAAATCATCAAGATACTACCCTAAGCCTAATACCTTTGGCCTAACACACTACCCTAAGCTCAATAGACCCAACACAATATCCTTAAGCCCAACACCTGTGACCCATCACCTTTCAAAACCAATCTGTTACCCTTAAGCCCAATAACTTTGGCCTAACACACAACCTTAAACCCAATACCTTTGGTTTAGTCTACTACGTAAAGCTCAAAACATTTGCCCCATCATGCCTTAAGCCTAAAAAAAAAAAAAAATTGGTTGGCCCATTACACAATAGGAAGCCTTTTCCCTTAGGATCTGCATGCCTATACCTTCATCACCTCTTTCTGTTCCATACCCATCACTTACCTTGTTGCTTGGTTTGAAGGTACTAATTGCCCACCTGTTTGATATGGCTTCCTTGACCACACTTGTGACCAAAGTCCTTAAGAAGCAAGAAGAGCATTTCCAAGCTATCCTAACTGCTCAACAAGCCCAATTCAAGGAACAAAGGCAATTCACCCTTAGCCATCCTAACCCAAACCTTATCTTGAACTCGACCAATCTTAGCCTAAATTTAAGCCAAACCAACTCATATCTAAACCAAGGTGAGGAAGTTTTCTCTTATCCAGATGCTAGATTGTTTATGGAGAAACTTAAAGCCATGGAAAGAACCATCAAATCCTTAAAACACTGCAATGATCTGATTGGTGTGGACAGTTTAACCTTATTCCCTAATGCTAAGCTTCCTCCTAAATTCAAAATGCCTGAACTGGAGAGATTTGATGGAACCACTTGCCCCAAGACCCATCTGAAGATATATATGGGGGCATGAAACCTTTAGGAGTTAGCGATAACCTCCTTGCTCAACTGTTCCAATAATCACTAACCAGTGTTACTAGGAGTGGTTCTTTTCACTAAACAAGAGCAAGAAAAGGACAAACAAAGGATGATATCTGTTATGCCTTTGTCGAACAATATCACAGTGAAATGGATGTCACTAGGCATGACTTGGAAACCATCAAGCAGCTTCTAGAGGAGTCTTTCTCTATGTTCCTTACAAGGTAGAGGGCTAAAGCTGCTCAAATGGTAAATAGACCAACAGAGCAAGAACAAGTAGACATCCTTGTCAAGAATCTACTTCCAGCCTACCGAGCCCACTTATTAACCTAATACCTACCCACTTTTAAGGCTTTGATTGCAACTGCATCAAAGGTTAAAGATTGCATCCAAAGTGCATCATTTCAACCTGAATTCCTCACCATCGACCTGAATAATGATGAAGAACCCGAACCTAATTCAACTCCACCTTACTTTAGCCCTAAGTGGTATGATATGAAATAGTTCAAGTTCAGCTAATTTGACATGTCTGAGGTTGAATTCTAAATATGAGTCTAAATCTCCAGGTTGAGTCTAAGTCTGAGCCCAAAGTTTGAATCTAAATTTGAGTCTAGGTCTGTCAACTTATTTTCCTTTTTGTATTTCTCGTCGATCATGTTAGTACATTTTTATCATCTTGTAATAAAATTTTCCATTGCAATAAAACATTCACATTTATTTGTGCACTTGTTTTTTCTTATTTTAAACATGGATGTGCTTTGAGAAAAAAAAAGAGAGAGAGAGAAAAAATAAAATAATATTAAAAAAAAAAGAGAGAGAGAAATGAATATCAATTAAATCTACCACAATTGAGGTGCCATCAATAATTGCTTTGCCAGCTCCTAACTAAAGAAGGTCAAGAAATAGACTTCTCATCAAATAATTGAAGCACAAAATCAAATGATACACCTTAACAAGGGGCAATAAGTTCTTCAAATCCAAAGTTCAAATGTTAAAGCCCTTTAAAGTGAAGAAAAGCAACAAATCATGGTGGAATGTTTTCTCCCAAATTTCATTAATCCAAGCTCGCTAAGTTGAAAACCCAAAAAGGGCAGCTTAGGCAAAAGTTAGAGCTTAAAAAAAAAAAAAGAGAAACGAGAAAGAAAGCTCATCTTAGTCATCTTCCTTTATATCATTTAAACTTTGTCAAATTATGTTCAATCAATCTATCTCGTCTCATATCTTCAAAGTTATCCTTCCTCACTATAGGCTCATACTCTAAAGTGACATTGTCTTCTATGCCCTTTTCTCACAGTGGGGGCATGTGTTTCTAGGTCGTCATCATCTTTTGTTAATCCGTCTCGTTGCTTAGCTCAAAAAGCTTAGGCACAATCTCTCACATTACTAGTCTGTCATGTTCCTATCTTATTAGGAGTATGATCCCCAAGTTGTCTCTTTTCATTAGTCCTTTAGCCATTCCTTAAGACACTTCCTTTCATCTAGCTTGTCCTCTACATTCAAGCCCATAAAGTGTCACTCCAAATGTCTCTTCAATCTCAAAACAACAAGGTTAGCTTGGCTTGTTCTTTTGAATGAATCATGCTATAGATAGCAAAATCATACAACCTCCCTGATCCTTTCCAAAATTTCCAACTTGCCTTTGAACCATTCCCCAACTTCAAAATGTACCATTCCATCTTTTCAAGCTCAAGCCTCACACCACCATTTCCTTGGCAAAATCTCACCATCTTTTAAGGGCCAAACCCATAGGCAAAACCAAAGATCCTAAGTCTTTCAAGACTCATCATCCTTAAAGCTAGCTTTCTCTAACATGACCAAAATCAAATCATGTCTTGCAAAGCTTAAGAAGGGCTCAAACCACTCAAGTCATTCCATGTCTCATTAGCAAAATTTCATCATCTTTGAAAAGACCAAGCCTCTTTAGCAAATTATAACTGAGTCAAAGCCTGCCAACCATCTGATAGGCATTAAAAATATGATATAACCATGACAAAAGGGCAAACTCTCATCCATGAGCCTACAACCAAAACCCTTACCACCATACCTAAGCCAAAGCTGACCATCCAAAGCACCTTTATGGAAAAAAGCCCAAGCTGACAAAGCCTTCTGACTAAAAGCCTTCAAGCCCTCAAGCCTTCACCATGAAACCCAAGCCCAAAAGCCTTCACCATGAAAACCAGTCCATAAAAGCCTTAACTATGAAGCCCAAGCCTAGCTTTCACCATGAAGCCCAAACCAAGAAGTATAAGCCTAGCTTTCACCATTCACAAAAGACCATAATCTCCTTCAAAGCCAAATTTGACCAAACCTTCCCTAACTAATTTCCTACCCTGACCTGTCCTCTAAACCAGACCTAATCGAGCCAAAGGTAGAACTTGACCGAGCCTTCCAAATGAGCTTTCTAAAGGTTATAACCTAACTGTGCTGAAATACCAGCCTTCCACATGAACTTCTCTGAGGATAAGCCTTATAAGTTGACCTTCCCCAAACCTTCCAATCTAATCATCTCCAAAAAACTTAACCTTCCTGATCCAGCTCTCTAATTCTGCCTCAAACCAAAGTTAGACCTATCTAAACTGAACAACTCTATCTTTTCCAAGACCACACCTTGCTTCTTCCTAGGCCAAACTGATAACCATTAACCAACCAATCTCATACTTGACATGCCCATCCTCACTTCTAAGCTAGCCAATCAACCAAAAACCAAATGACCAAACCATTTTCCTTTATCATTCTAAAGTGCGGGCACATCCTTTCCAAATATTCATTTTTTTTTTGAAATGGGGGCATCTTTCTCCCAAAGATCAACACTTTCATATCAAGTAGACCCTTCACAGGTTCAAGGTATCATATTATTGCATAATTATCTAGCATTTTTTGCATTGAACAGGATCATGAATCAAGGCAAATTGTCAAAACTCTCGAAGAAAGACAGGATCATCATCATTATTCCTACCATATAGGATCACCACTTCGTCAATTCCTACCAGACAGTATCATTGCCTTCAATCCTACCATATAGGATCGTTATCATCATTCCTACAAGACAAGAACTGTTGTTTTCTTCCTAACACTCCTAAATATACTGGGGGCATCCTCCTACCACTTCCAAATATACCGAGGGCATTCTCATTAGAACTTCTTGCCGCTCCTAAATATATAGGGGGCATCCTCATTAGAACTTCTTGCCACTCCCAAATATACCAGAGGCATCCTTATTAGAACTTCTTGCCACTCCCAAATACAGGGGGCATCCTCTTGCCCCTCCCAAATATACCAAGAGCATCGTCTTACTACTCTTAAATATACTGGGGGCATCCTCTTTAGAACTTTCTAATGCTCCTAAATATATTAAGGGCATCCTCTTGCCGCTCCCAAATATACCGGGGGCATCCTCCTGTCGCTCCCAAATATACTGAAGGCATCTTTTTCAAAACTTCCTACCGCTCCTAAATATATCGGGGGCATCCTCATCAAAACTTCCTGGCGTTCCCAAATATATCGGGGGCATCCTCTTGCCACTCTAAAATATATCAGGGGCATCCTTATTAGAACTTTTTGCCACTCCCAAATAAACCAGAGGCATCCTCTTCAAAACTTTCTAATGCTCCCAAATATACCGGGGGCATCCTCCTGCAACTCCCAAATGTACTAAGGGCATCCTCTTCAAAACTTCTTGCTGCTCCCAAATATATCAGGGGCATCCTTTTGAGAACTTCTTGCCACTCCCAAATATATCGATGGCATCCTTATACTGCTCCTAAATATACTAGGGGCATCCTCTTTAGAACTTCCTACTACTCCCAAATATACCAGGGGCATCCTTTTGCCACTCCTAAATATACTGGAGGCATCCTCTTCAGAACTTCTTGCCGCTCCCAAATATACCGGAGGCATCCTTTTTATCCTATTCACACTCATCATAACTTTCTACTGCTCCCAAATATACTAGGGGCATCCTTTTCATTCTAAAGTTCACACTTATCAGAACTTCTTGCTGCTCCCAAATATACCAGGGGCATCATCTTCATTCTAAAGTTCACACTCATCAGAACTGCCTACCAGATAGAGCAATCCTGATGAGGGGGCAACTGTGAACCCTTAATTTTGTACCTTCTAGTATGTGTTTGAACCTTTGAAGCACTTAAGCTTGGTAAACAAACCTTCAGAAGTCAAAAACTCTCAAAATGAAAAATTCAAAATATTTCTTTTTGACATTTGCACTCTTTCAAATCATTTGAAACTGAGTAATGAGTATAACACAACTAGAATCATATAAAATCGACGAGAAACGAGCGAAAATGGGCAAAACGGGCGAAAGCGAGGCCCGTTGCTGCAGAGCCCTTTGTAGAACTGCGGGCTATGTGGCACTACCGTAAAGAGCTTTATGGCAACACAAAGGCCTCTACGGCAACTCCAGCAAAAATTCTAATTTTTGCAATCCACATTGGAATTTTGTGTTTTTTATACTTCAAACCTCCTCCTATATATAGAGGGTCTTCCCACACTTCAAGGCACCAACTTCTAGAGCTGGAAAAGCATTACTTCAAGCAAAATGCTTTGCATTTGCTCTTTGCTTCGTAAAGCAAGTTAGGGGGTTTCTCCTTGATTCCTGCTCAACTAGTTTAAGGCTTTTCTCTGCCCGCTTGTTTGAGGCAAGTCTCTTGCCCAAGGCTCGTGTCTGCCACCCAAGGCTAGCCACCATTCGCCGTCCAAGGCTAGTCGCCGCCTGCCATCCAAAGCTAGTCGTCGCCCACCATCTGAGGTAAGCTTCTTTTCCCTTAATTTCATTGCTTTTGTTAGTTAGTTAATTGAATTGATTCATCTAGGTTGCTAGCTAATCAACTTGGTAATTAATTAAATTAATTAATTAATTCAACCCCTTTTTAATCAATCAATTAAAACATGATAAAGTGGCTAGGCTAAACTAACCCCTTCGCAAAAAGGGAGAACTGCGTGGGTTCTAATTTCTATTCAAAGGGATATGTAGGCATGCTTGGTCCAGGCATCGAATCAAATTAAAATTAATCAACTATCCCCCTATCACCTTCTTCACTTACTTTTGTGTTTGTTTCTTTGCTTTATTATTAGGATTAATTTGGGGAATGTGTGACTTCCCTAGAACCCATAAGGGCTAGAAGAGGTATCTTCTAAGTTTGGATTTTATTGTAATATTAACTCTCTTTTATTTTGAATTCTAATTGTGTATAAACTTTATGGATTAAATGATCATGCATATTATAAACTGTTCATGCATTTTAGTTTGTTCATGAAATATATTTTAAGTCACTCTTACATTACTTGGCCAAACTTATTTTGTTTAAATAAACTGAAAACCTAGTCCCCGAATCCTCTTTGGTTTCGAGGCTAGTGATCCTTTTTCTTTTGGGTTATAATTGGAGTCAACTGGGTTTTTCCCTTATATTTTCCCAAATAAAAATAAATTAAGGTGGTGACTCCTAAAAACAATTTTCAAATATATCAAAAATAAGCCTGAGGGCTTCCTCATGAGTTCTTTCCCAAATGAGCATTTCGATTTCCTTTAGCGGATCGAACCGATGCTCGGGCAAGGCCTTAGAATCATTTATAGCTTCAAGGCATCTAATTCATTAAAATCTTTACATAGTCAGATGCATTTCATAATAAACAGGTTGCTGATCAGAAGGCCTGAATCAAGACGGATCATCATCCAAATTCTTAACAGATCGTTAATCCAAACTCCTAACAATCGGTCATCCCAAAGCAAAATTTGAATCAATAATCCAAATTTCCAAACCAAGACTAGGGAATCAGAGTTTTCAAATCAAGACTAGGACTAATCAATAATCAAAATTGCCCAATCAAGATTGGGGCCATCAATATTACAACATCAACCAAAGTCCCCTAAAACTTACCAAGATAAATCATTCAAAAGTCTCTTTCTTAAGCTGATTCACCTTAGTCGAGGCCCTCCTTTTATCCAAATCACTTAAAAGTTTTTCTTTAAATCTCTTAAGCCGATTGGCTAAAGGTCAAGGCTCTCTTTTTACCAAATTCATCTCTTCTATCATAACTGTTTAGGGTCTCCCAAAGATATCAAGAGCATCTCTTTCTATCTTTTTTACCGATTCTTACCAAAAAAGACCATCTCTTTTGCTAATTCCTACCAAAAAGATGATCTCTTTTATTCATTCCTACTAGAAAGGACTATCTCTTTTATAAATCCTATCAAAAAGGACAGGTCAACCAATCTTACAATCTTTTTGCCTACTAAAAAATCCAACCAATCCACTATGAATGTCAAAACATTGACTAGACATCTTTATGGTTCCTTTTATTGTCTCTTTATCCAATCATACCAAGTCACCCATATATATCTAGTAACAGTTACCTATGCATCCATATGGTTCATTTTTTTTTTCACCCATTTTATCCAAATCCATCATTTTCAATTATAAATATCTAGAAAACAGTGAAAACATTCTTATGGTTTATTCTTTCAGCCCTTTTATTTGTATCCATCATCTCTACCTATAAATATCTAAAAACTCAAATAGACCTAAATCTGGTTCCCTTTTCTATCCTCTATCATCTTGAAATAAACCACACCACCACTAAAAAATGTCTAAACAATGATATCCCTTTAGTTCCTATTTTCCACCTCGTTTACCTAAAATTCATCTAGGTTCTTCACCTAGACATGTATAATCTAGATCCCTCTATTTCATTCTTTTGCCTTTTTTTTTTTTTATCTAAGTCAACTAAATCCTTTACCCAAATATGTTTAATCTAGAGATCCTTTTGGTTATTTTCTTTGCCTCTTTATCCAAATCCATCAATTTTCACCCATATATGGCTAGAAATGATCACCTAGGCATCTTTACTATTCCATTTTTTGCTTTCATTTATCAATCAATTTTGATCTATATATGTCTAACAATAGTCACCTAGACATCTTTGTGATGGGTTCTCCCACCTCTTTTTTGTTTAAGTCAAACACATCCTCTATCTATAAATATTTAGAAATGGTCACCTAAACATCATTGTAGTTCCTTTTGTCATCTTCCTTATATTCAATCATTTTTGTCACGTAAACATATCCAAATCTTGATTTAGACATCCATTTAATTCTTTTTGCCATCTTCCTTCACCATTTCTCTCTTTCAAATATGTCTGCCCTAACCTAGACATCACCTTGGTTCCTTATTTCATCCCTCTTCACTAGGTTCACTATCATCAAAATATCCTTTTGGTTAAGCCAATTCTAATGAGAGTGCAACTATGACCTCAAGATTCTAAAAAAAAAAAAAAAAGTTAGATTGTCATGCAGCTGCTGCAGGCATAGCATGCGGAATCGCAGGGCTCCCTACGATAGCAACCCCTTAAAATTGAATTCCCATATTGAATTTTCTGCCATTCAATCCCTAGACCCTGCCACTTAGCTTGGACACACTATACTTACTTGATCAATCTCAATCTCAAGACAAGCAATCTTTTTATTTTGTTCCATAAAGGAATGAGCTCCTTAATCCAAAGTTTTACTTTATTTTATTTTTATTTTGCTTTTTTATCATTTTTTGGTTTGTAAAAAGAGTTAGATTGCAACTTTTTGAGCTAATCTGTCAAGTTAAAAGTTTCACGCCATCCGAGTTAAGCCAACACCATCTGAGGTAAGCTGTTGTCCATCGAGACAAGTCTCCTCCATCTCAAAGCCGCGCAAGGGCAAGGTAAACATCATTCCCTTTTTCCTTCATTTTTATTATTTATTTTTTCCTTCCTTAGGATTCTCTTCTCCCTTTGGACTCTTTGCCTAATTCTTGCTCTTCTACTCCCTAACTCTCTAATTAATTAAATTTTACTTAAGTTAATTAGTTGATAAATTTGAATTTTGATTAATTTAACTTGGTAATCAATTAAAATTACTTAATCAATTCAACCCCTCTGATTTAATCAATTGAAACATGGTAAAAGGCTAGACTAAAAAAACCCCTTTGCAATAAGGGAGAACTGTGTGGATTCTGATTTTCATTCAAAGATGTAGGAATGTTTGGTCCAAGCAGCAAATCCAATTAAAGTAAACCAACTTCTCCCTATCACCTTTTTTGCTTTAATTTAATTTCTTTCAATTTATTATACTAATTTTATTAGGACTTAATTTGGGAAATGTGACTTCCATAGAACCCATAAGGGCTAAAAGAGGTGTTCCTTAATTTGAATTTAGTTGTAAACTTAATTTAACTTTCTATTTTATTTTCATTTAAGTTTGTTTATTAATATATGGATTGTCATGCATCATAATTAATTGTATGTAAATCATGAAATTATTTTTAAGTCTTAATTTTATTAAATGTGAAATTATTATTAAAATAAATTGAAAACCTAGACCTTGAATTCTATTTGGTTTCAAGGCAAGTGTACTTTTTTCTTAAGATAAAATTAGAGTCAAATGGATTTTTTTTCTTAACTTTTTTCAAATAAAGTAAAATTAAGGTGAAGTCTTTATATCAATTTTTAAAATCAATCAACTCTAAATCTGAGAGTTTCATCGTGAGTTCTTTCCCATATGAGCATTTCGATTCCCTTTAGTGAATCAGACTAGTACTCAAAATATATATATATATATATATATACACATCCCAATTTTAGAGACATGATGGTCCTAGAACATGGAGAGACATAAGGTCACCCATGCCTGTAGAACCCATTTATACTTATACAAATCATGCCTAGGATTGTATCGAACCCCATGCACTAACTTAAATATCCAATAATATATATATATATATATATATATATATATATATATATATATATATATATATATATATATATGTCACATCCCAATTTTAGAGACATGATGGTCCTAGAACATGGAGAGACATAAGGTCACCCATACCTGTAGAACCCATTTATACTTATACAAATCATGCCTAGGATTGTACCGAACCCCATGCACTAACTTAAATATCCAATAATATAGGAAACTTCAATATACAGAAGAATAGTTTAACAAAATACTTTGAAAACATCTTATAAAGGAAATAACATTTAAAGTCTAAAAAAAAATAAAGCATCAATGATTAATATCCCAAAATAAACTCCCACAACGTCTACTAGTAACTCTTCATAGCAAAGTATAATTAAAGACTTGGACAAGGAATCCCCCAAATGAAGTAGAAAGCTTGAGGCATCACCTTGCCTCCTCAAATTTGCTCTCCTAGAACCACATAAGAGAAAGGGGTGAGATAGATGATCTCAATGAGTAAACAATATAGCATTTACGATATCATATATCCCATTTTTCAAAGAAAGCCCATTGCATATAACACATAGTTTATGATTTACAAATCATGGTTTCATAGTTTCACTTTAGCAAGATTTTTATTGTAACAAGTTTGCAAAAATCACACTTATAACACTTATTACCCAATAAGAGCAAATAACTATGCTAGCTCATTCACTCAAAAGAGAGGTGGCCTCATACCAAATTCAACTCCTAACCCAATAACTTATAAAGTCATGAAACTGATCAGGCTCCACAGCTAGAACTGCCCCTTCTAACTGAGGTGGATACACTACCCCTATCCATCATATTAAGACTATGTGCATAGGTTTCAATGATTACCAATATCGGCATGAGGATTTTTGCATAAAGGATTAGAGGTACCATAGCTAGAGCTAATGGTATTCACATATAACAATAGCACTTAAGGTAATAATAACATATACCTGTGAGGCCTCGCCCGAGCACCGGTTCGATCCGCCAAGGGATCGAAAATGCTCTTCGGGAGAAACTCCACGATTGGAACTCACTGTGAGTTCAGAAAATTGATTTTTATATTTTGAAGGTTGAGAAGTGAGTCGCCATTTTAATTTACTTATTTTAATTGGGAAAATTAAAGAAAACCCCAAATTGATTGACTCCAAAATTTGATTTTTATCCTAATGGAAAAGTGCACCATTCCACGAGTGACCAAGGAGGGCTCGGGGATCAGGTTTTGGTAATTACACAATTTAAGAAAATGTTATTTTCTTTTGCTTGGCTTGAAATGCAAAATAACTCTTGAAAAATGAATTTTTGTATATGCATGAACAAGAATATAATGAATGAACAGATATATAATATGATGGAATGACAATAATAAATAGGCAACATAAATCCTACTTAATTATTACAATACCAAAATAAATGAAATAAAGGGGATCTTTCCTCTAGCCCTTATGGGTACTAGGAAAAGAACACATTCCCCAAAATAAACCAAAAATAAAATCACAAGTAAAAGATTAATATGAATAAATCAAAATAAAAAGGAAAACAATATTGATAAAAAGATTTTTGGAGTTGATGCCCTTCAGATTGGCAGCCTGCGTATCCTATTGAATAGGAATCAAACCCCACGCAGTTCTCCCTTCTTACGAAGGAGGGGTTTTAAAAAATGTGTTGGTTTGCTTATTAACTTAATTCTGATCCTTAAATTAATAAGTTTTTTAGATCTTTTCAGTTTTAGACCTAAAGAAAATTCTAGATCTGAATTTAGAATTTTAAAATGGGAAAGGGATTATACCTTTGCTTTTCTTGGTTTTCGAACGAATGGAATTAGTTTGGCTCCGAATCTCAACTCCACCTTGAATTCAAAGGAAGCTTGGAATATGGATCTAGAAGCAGCAGCTGTGTGAGTATAAGAACAAAAAATATGCCTGAATTGCTTTAAAATGCTCTGAAAATGCTTTAGAATCTGTTAAGAATTGTTGGGATTCGTATTAAACTGTGCCAAATGAGGCTGAGGAGGCTCCTATTTATAGAGCTGACAGAGGAGGTGCCAGCGGTACGGACGGCGGCATCGGCGCGGCACCAGCAGTAGGCAAGGCACGGCTGACACGCCGGCTGTCTGGGCGGCATTCCAGACGTGCTGCCATTCCGGCGGCATGATTTCCATACCGCACCGGCGGCATGGTAATTTACCGGCGGCACGGCATGAGTGCCGCCTCCTGGGCAGCATGATTTCCATGCCGCACCGGGGGCATGGTAGTCTCACGGCGGCATGTCATGCGCGCCGCCTCCTGGGCGGCACAAAAATCGTGCCTCCTTGCGCCACTCGCGCAGCTCGATCTGTTTCTATCCGTTTCAGCTCCGATTCGAGCTTTGCTTGATTCTGTGGATTCATAATTGAAAGACGATCCATTGGAGGTGCATTTTTGAGGGTTCACAGTTGCCCCCCTTATCTGATTTGGCCGGGCAGAGGCCGAATCTGATAAGTGTGAACCGGAGGCTTAGGATGCCATTCCGAACATTCTGAACGTCCCTTTCAGTATTGGGATTTATGGAAGATCTTCATGTCTGATCTTTGGCTGTTCTGATTCAGTTTGGACTGTTTTCCAATTTTCAAGCTATTTTTGAATTTTTAGTTTTTCTGCAATTTCTGGAGATTCTAGACTCCAATCGAGACTCCATCTGTTTTGGGAGATGGATAAAAATCCTACGGATTCACTGCTTCAGACGGCACTGAATTCTGACTTGAAATGAGCTTGTTATGGCAAAACCACGTGAATTGGACCTGCGAATCAAAAAAAGTGAAAAAGATGTTATGATGGGGGGGCCCACCTTTTCCTCTATATAAAGCTTTAACTTCTTCACTCTTTTCTCATAACTTCATTTGTCTCTCTCTCTCTCTTCTTTTCTCTCTCTCTCTCTCTAGCTTCTTTTTCTCTCAAATTTTACTCTCTCTCTTTTACTCTCTCCTGATGGACATCTTCAACGAGCCAACAGCGGGTGCTGAAAATTCAGAGATATTGCTAAAAGAGCCGAAGCAGCACATCAACTTTACTAGAACTATTCAGGTATGCTTTCCTTTTCCTGCACAGTTAAAAATAAAAATTCTGATAATATATATAATAATAATAATAATAATAATAATAATAATTATTATTATTATTATTATTATTATATATGTATATATATATATATATATATATATATATATATATATATATATATATATATTATTTTTTTTATTTTTTTATTATTTTTTATTTTTTTTTACAAAAAATTACAGAGGACAAATTTAAGGCCCCGGGGTGGCCGTAGTTTCATGGAGCTGGTTCGCATTTACTTGACTAGTCAGGAGGCTGTTCGTCTGCGTCTTGAACCCTCTGGACTGCTCGGGTGGCTGGAGCTGGATGTCAAACAGCTAGCTAATGCCACTATGCTCAAAGCATTAGTGGAGCGTTGGTGGGATACTACAAACACATTCCACTTTGGCTGTGGTGAGATGACAGTCACTCCCTTTGAGTGGAGCATGCTTACTGGTATGCGTTTCATATCTCATCCCCTCGAGTTTTATTCTTCATGGATCGAGCGCTCTTCTGTAGAGATGGCCGCTCTTATTGGGGCTGATCCCCCTCGTGGGAGCCTAAGTGTCCCACACTCTTGGCTTCACCGGACTTTGATGACTATGGGTCAGGCTCCTAGTCAGTATAATGTCGATCAGGGTGCTAGAATTTGTGCTCTGATTATCTTGAGCTGCACTTTTCTGCACAACTACAAGGACTGCATAAATCTGAATATCCTGCGATCCTTGGAGAATCTGGACGAGATTGGTGAGTTTGACTGGGGAGGTGCTGGCCTTTGTGCCATGTATCATGAGCTGTGCAGCATCTCCCATGGCACGCTTTGCGGTCATGGTGGTACCTTCATTGTTCGTGAGGTTAGTATTACTTCATGGTATTTTTGTTGGTTGACATCTGTTTAAGTGATTGACAAAATTCTGTTTCCTGCAGTACTGGATTTATGAGCATTTTTCGACGTTGGCTCCATCACTGAAAGAGCCCAATGCTATTGATCCTCCTTACGGACGCATTTGGAGGATGTCCAATAGACCTGACTTCATGATGAAAACATTTGATCAGTGCCGACAGTTCTTTACTACTGTGACCGCAGACCAAGTATTTTTTCCGTTGATCTTAATATGTATCTTACTGTTTCATCTCCTATTACTGCATATTGCAATCTGTTTGCAGGTGAGATGGTCTCCATTTATCATATTTCTAGAGTGGATCCCTGATCGGATTAGGCCTAGCATAGCCTTGGCCTCTTGTCGACTCTTACTCCGCTGTGAGTCTCTGAGGATGTTCTATTTGGGGGAAAGGGTAAGGGCACAGGTTACAGGAGACAGAGTTGTGCCACTGCCACCTCCGATAGATATGAGATTTGGGCTGGCTATCTTGGGAGAGGATGAGTGGGTTAATGGAGCTTCCTATCTGGATTTTTTGTTGCCAGACGCAGATTATGATGACTTCTGTGAGACATACTTGATGCGTGGGACACCTTCCTTGGATAGAATGCGAGAGCCGTCTCATAGGAGGTCGAGTTCAGCATCTTCCCGAGGTCCTCCCTCCAGAGTTGGGAGTTTTTCACTGGCCGGCGGTACTATTTCAGTTGGCAGCATGGGTCCTAGGGTCGGACCCTCAAGCGTTATGGCCGGCCACTCAGGCTTTGTAGCTGATCCTGCTGGGGTTGGCCCTTCAAGGGCTAGCGACTCTGCCCCAGCTCCAGCTCCAGATATTTCAGTGGGAGGACCAATAGATTCAGCTTCCTTGCCTACTGGTCTTGTCTGCTTGCCAGCTTATCTGGATTATTTTTCTGGTGACGACCAATTACGTCATTATCATCTTCCTAATGCACGTCCAGCCTTCTTTCCTACTATCCCTGAGATTGTGACAGAGGTAGTGACTTTTGCTCAGCTAGAACTCTTTATCCTTTTTGACAGTTTTGCCTTGTACTAATTTCTGACATATCTTTCTTCCTCAGGTTCATATGAGTTTTGTTCGTCATCACTATGACCTCTTGGGCCGATATGCATTTGCTTTGACCTCCTTTCTGCATGAGAGAGATTTGATGGAGGATAGTCACGAACAGGACGTGCCCAGGCGAGGACGCCGCAGACCCAGGCGTGGTTGCTAGAGACCTGTTTTATCATTTTTTTTTTGTGCTTTTTCATGTATACATGGATGATGGATGTATGCATGATATTTTGGATGTATGCTTATGTGACATTTTGGACATGTTATGATTTTATGTATGTTTTGAATGATATGGATGCAGATGTTTGGCTAAAATAAGAATTTCGTTGCGCTGCACCTTACGCTTTTCTCTCGTTTTCTACTTGATTTTGAGAAAAATAAACGATTTTAAACCCAAAATCATGTAAAAAACTCATTTTGAGGGAAGGAGGCAGAAGGAGGCAAGGAGAAGGAGGCAAAATAGCTTGGGCGGCACAGTAGGTGTGCCGTCGGTACGGGCGGCACGGCTACCGTGCCGCCGCCTCAGGCGGCACTTCTGTCGTGCCGCTGCCGTAGCGGCATGGCTGGCTTGCCGCCTTACCTGGCGGCACGGCTGGCATGCCGCCGTACCTGGAGGCATGCTTACTGTGCTGCCAGTAGCCATTAACTGCAGGTCAGATCTGCCTATTTAAATAGCTTTTGGCCAATGTTAGTCCGTACTTCTCGATTTATGTGCCTCAAAAAGTTACTTTCAATCATTTTTTGCTCTCCATTAAAAAATTTTATTTTTTATTTCTCACAATGGAGTCTTATTTCAGTCATGCGATGTTCTTATGGTGCAAGAACCTCACAAAAGTAGAGAGAATTAATTTAGGAAAGTATGGGGTAAGCGCTATGCCCACCCTAGAGGAATAAAGGTGGATTAGGAATTTTTGCGCGCCTGTTTGCGCTTTTGGGATCCAACTGCCCATGTCTTCAGGTTTGGGGCATCTATGGAAGAGATGTGTCCTACATTTGAGGAATTTTCTGTACTGCTTGGATCTGATCCAGAGGCTATGCTGGCTACTCCTATAGAGAAGGTAGGGTATTTCAACTCTTTCAAAGGACTTCTTAATTTGAGCACTGAGGCTGCTAGTCCCATGATGGTGGATGACTGGGTAGATCTGAATGCTGTGATAGCAGAGTTTCATGATCCCAAAGATTTTGAGGATGATAGGTGGTTCCATTTGAGGATGCGGGCTTTATCCTTCTGTTTGACTGCCGGATACATTTTTGTAAGCCCTACTAGTTGGGGTGATGCCAGAGTTACTGAGTTGATTCTGCAAATGGAAGAGGGGAGATCCATTGCAGTTATAGTGCTGGCTGAGACCATCATGAGTTTAGACAGGTCTTGTACTTCTGATGGGCTGTGGTCAATTAGCCCTATTATCCTTCAGGTTAGTTGAATTCTGACTTTTGTATTTCAAATCAACTACTTTTCGTGTTTATACTTATCTCTTCTGCACTTTCAGATTTAGCTGAGAGATCATCTCTGGATAGTTGGACCTCCCACGAAGAAGGACTATTCTGCTTCATGGTATAGAACTCGGACCATTGTGATAAGGCGGGATTCTGAGAAAAAATGGATAAAATGGTTGATGGAGCTGGACTCTGACGACCCGCTGTGGAGGTGTGAATGGTATAAAATCAGAAGATTCATGACCATGAGTTTTGGCTACAAAATGGTCTATTTGCTGGGATTGAGGATGGTGACTTTTTACCAGGCTACTAGGGTTATGCGCCAAATGGGACACAGTTAGGGCATGCCCCCAGATGGTGCTTTGTTTGAGTCTGTTCTAATTACCGAGACTGTTGCCCGGGCTGTAAGAAATGGATGGGTAAGAGGTTTTCATGCTGTTCGCCCTGCTGACCAAGGCGGTAAATCCACACAGTATATTGATTGGTGGATAGCCAACTCTTGGAAATCAGAGAAGGCTAAAAGAGCTGCTATTCTTGAGGAGATAGAAGAAGAAACATGATTATTGTTTTAGTTTGGGACAAATTTTTTGACCATGTCTATATTTCTTTTAAATGTTCCAAAGCTTAAATGAGATAAAATAAGACATCATTATTTCATCATTTTTTTCTTCTTTGTTGCTCTAATTTTTGCCTAAGCCGCCCTTTCGGGTTTTCAACTTAGCGAGCTTTTCGTTTCATTTTTCTCAATGACACAATTAAAAGCCGAATGATCGTGAAAAATGAAAAATGTTATTAATGAATTGGACCAAACCCGCACGGGCTGCCTACGTATCTCCTTACAATGACTTATTTTATTTCTCTTTTTTTTTCTTTTTATGGAGAATCAGGTCCACATAGTTCTGACTTTAAGGAAAATGAATGTTGATCATGATTTGCAAATGCTATGCATGAGTTACAAGGATGATTTATGCAAAGTATCTCTTGAGTTGATCCAGGTTGCACGGGCTAGCAAATTCTATGCCATCCAAGTCTGTCAGGATTGCCGCTCCTCCGGATAAGATCTTTTTGATCAGAAATGGACCACTCCAGTTAGGTCTGAATTTTCCTCTTGGATCATGAACAGGTGCCCTTATTTCTTTCAAAACAAGGTGACCTTCTTGCAATCCTCTGTCTCTGACTCTCTTATCAAAATGCCGAGCCAGTTTCTATTGATAACCTTGCATCTGGTATAAGGCATCCATTCTCTTTTCATCGATGGCTAGAAGTTGGTTATGATAACCTTTTGCCCATTCCACTTCGTCCAACTGGCTCTCCCTCAAAATGCGAGCTGACCTGATTTCTACCTCGATTGGTAGGACGGCCTCCATCCCATACACCAAAGAGTAAGGTGTGGCACCGGTTGGAGTACGCACTGTTGTTCTATATGCCCATAAGGCATATGGCAAATGCAGATGCCAATCTTTATGGTTGTCTGCCATCTTTTGTAGTATACTCTTCAGAGTTTTATTTGCGGCTTCAACTGCGCCATTTGTCTGAGGTCTGTATGGAGAAGACTTATGGTGTTGAATTTTCTCCTTCTTTAATAACAGAGCAACCTCCTTTTGAAAGTGAGACCCATTATCAATAATGACCTCAAAAGGGACTTCGTACCTATAAAAGATGTTGGTACGGATAAATTGGGCTACTCGTTTGGAATCCAAAACCTAGTAAGGTGCAACCTCAACCTATTTAGAGAAATAGTCAATGGCCACCAAAATGAACTTGTGCTTGCCGGAAGATTTCGGGATTATTTTGTCGATGACGTCAAGGCCCCAAGTTGTAAATGGCCAAGGTGTGGTGATAGGAGATAGAGGTACAGGAGGCTTCTTCTGAAGTTTTGCATAGATCTGGCACTTATGGCACCTCTGAACATACCTCGCGCAATCCTGATTCATGGTAAGCCAGAAATAACCCTGATTCATGATCTTGCGAGCTAAAGTAATTCCATTCATGTGTGGACCTTCATTGCCCCCATGCATCTGTTCCATGATCTGTTGGGCTTCTGATTCAGTGACACATCTCAGATGGATGTTATCCCATGTCCGCTTGTAGAGTACTTCCCCGTTTGGAATGAAACTCTTAGACAACTGTCTTAAAGTCCCCTTTTCTGTCTTAGAGGCTCCTTCAGGATAGAGTCCATTCTTGACGTAGTTGAAAATATCCCAAAACCATGGCTTGCTATCAGCTGCTTGTACATTCAAACAATGAGCTACACAACCTGACTCGTGCTTAACTTCAATGATAACTGGTCTGATTATGAAGCCGTCGCTTATATCAAGCATTAAAGCGAGTGTTGCCAAGGCATCAGCAAATCTGTTCTTTGTCCTTGGTAGATAATGGAAAGACAGTTCATGAAAACTAGCTGCTAGTTCATTTAAACGCTTATGGTAAGGAACCAAGCGCTCTTCTCTGATCTTCCATTTTCCTAAGGCTTGGGAGACTATCAGATTTGAATCCCCATAAATCTCGAGACATTTGATCCTGAGCCTTATTGCTGCTTCAAGACCGCAGATGCATGCCTCATACTCTGCTTCATTATTTGTTACTTCAAAATTCAACTTGATTGCAATGGGTAAGTTTTCCCCATTTGGTGTGATGAATACAATACCGGCACCATATCCTTTATTGTTGGATGCCCCATCAAAGTAAAGCTTCCAAACCTCATTGTCAATTGTCAGGATGTCTTCATCGGGGAATTCAGGTTCAACCCAATGATCATCCACTAGAGCTGCAGCTAACTGATCAGCCACTATGCTACCTTTGACTGCTTTTCGTTGCACATATTTCAGATCATATGCAGCTAACATAGCCATCCACCTTGCCATCTTACTATCAAGAACCGGCTTCTCCATAAGGAATTTCAAAGGGCTCTTGTCAGCAAGAACATAAGTTGTAAAGGAGCAAAGGTAGTGTTGCAGCTTGTGGTAGACCCATACCAAAGCAAGGCACAGCTTTTCTATAAAACTGTACTTGAGCTCATGAGACAGCATCCTCTTGCTCAGGTAATAGATTGCATTCTCCTTGCTGGAGTCTGGAGCATTTTGGGCAAGCATTGCCCCCATTGCTTCATCGGTTACTGATAAATAAAACAACAAGGGCTTTCCAAACCTTGGCGGCTGTAGCACTGGTGGGTTTAGTAAATACTATTTGATCTGGTCAAAGGCTCTTTGGCAGTCATCATTCCACTACTTGGAGGCTCCTTTTCTGAGTAGTTTGAAGATAGGACCACATACATCAGCCAATTGATTGATGAATCGACTAATGTATTGCAGTCGTCCAAGAAAACCTCTGATCTCCTTTTTTGTTTTTAGAGGTGGCATTTCTAGAATTGCCTTTGACTTAGCAGGGTCCAGTTCTATGCCCCTCTTGCTGACCATGTGACCCAAGAAGACTCTAGATGAGGCTCCAAAGACACATTTGGCAGGATTGAGTTTGAGATTGTATTGGCGAAGTCTAAGGAAGAATCGCCTTAATGCTTCTGAATGGCTTTCAACAGTGGTGCCTTTGATTACCATGTCATCCACTTAAACCTCAATTTCTTTATGCATCATGTCATGGAAAATTGTAGTTGCCATCCTTTGATAGGTTGCTCCAGCATTTTTAAGCCCAAATGGCATGACCCGGTAGCAATAGGTACCCCATTCGGTAATGAAAGCTATCTTTTCTTTGTCAGGAGGATGAACCATGATTTGATTATACCCCACAGCTAGATCGGTTAAGGAAACCAATTCAGAACCTGCCATACGGTCTACCAACAAATCAATGTGAGGTAAGGGAAAATCATCCTTAGGACAGGCTTTATTCAGATCCCTGTAATCCACACACATTCTGACTTTGCCATCTTTCTTGGGAACTGGCACAATGTGGGCCAGCCAGGATGGATAATTGATGGGCTCGATGAAATTGTGATCCAGTAGCTTGGCAATTTCTTCTTTGATTGGAATAGACCATTCTGTCTTACGTCTTCTCAACTTTTGTTTGATGGGCCTAGCATCTGGATAAACTGGGATTTTATGGATACGATGCTTGGATCCAACCCTGTCATGTCTTTTGGTTGCCATGCAAAATAGTCTTGAAAGTCTCTGATCATCCTTTCAATATGATCCCTGTCTATGCATGCAGATGCAATGTATATAATTTTTTGCATGTCATGAGTGCCAGCATTGACAGGCTCTTTAATTGTGTCATCTTTTATTTCATTTATTTCATTTTTATTTGATGTCTTATTTAAGTCAGATTTAAAAGTTGGAACATCAAAGAAAAATGGAGACACAGAGTCGTAAAAGAAAAATTTTTGACTTTTATTGATTTCAAATGGGGATATGTCCCAGTTTACATCAAAAGAAAAAGTGAGACCCTTAAGGTCAAATACATCATCAACAGAAGAAATAGACTCAGATTCAGAAGATGAATCTATCTCAGATGGGGACTCTGACTCAGGTATGGATTCTGGTTCAGACTCTGGATCAGATGGATAGAAGGGGCTCTCCTCAAAGGACCAATTTTTCAGCTCGGTCTTGGTGGGCTGGATTAAGGTGGAAAGGTCAGTTTTCTCCTCCTCAATAGTGAGCATGGATACTTCATCAAAGAGACTAGCCTCCATGTTCTCTTCCCAATCTCGACTGAGCATGTAGATCGGTTCATAATCTTCTATTTTAAGCCTGACATCAGAGAAAATTTCAAATCCGGGAATCAGTTTTCTGATAATAGGGCAAACCCAAGGCTCAGGAAAGTTACAGTAAGGAACTGTGTCACCTTCCTATATAAAATAGCTATTTAGGGTTTTGAAGTAAGGCTGCATGGGCCAGTCATAAACCTCACCTCTTTTAAGGGCAGCTATTCTATCTTTGGCCCGATTCTCCATCTCTTCCACATCCTCATCAGTGGGCTTGTACCCTAGCCCAAATGGTGGTGTTGCCACAGGATAATCTAGGAAGGACTTCAAGCCCTGTTGGCTTCTTCCCAAACCTAAACCAGGAAAGTAATTCATTTTGCGGAGCATGTTAGCAACAGCAATATTCCCAAAGGGGTCAAAATCAAAGGGAACGAATTCTTTACCCAATTCACCCTCAATGTATTGTATGAAGGAGAAACCTGAAAGTGGATAGGAGGATAGCTCAGGCTGAATTTCAAGAATAGGAACAGAGCTTGGAATGTCCGGTCTTCCATGCATGTCCCCTTTTACAGTCACGATCCCATTTTTGAAAGGGAACTTGACCTTCTGGTGTAGGGAAGAAGGGATAGCCTTTGCTTGGTGGATCCAAGGCCTCCCCAATAATAAGTTGAAGCAAGAAGGTACATCGATCACTTGGAATGGTATGGTGAAAGATGTTGGCCCAATGGTTACATCAATTATGGCTACTCCAAGGACCTCCCTCTTGGTGTTATCATACGCCCTTACAATCTGATCTAAAGGGGTAAAATCAGTAACCTCTAATCCTAAGCAGCTTGCCACTTTCAGAGGACACATGTTAAGAGCTGAACCATTATCAATGAGAACCATAGGCACAGTCTTTCCTCGTGTAACCACTGTGATATATAAGGCATTGTTGTGGTTAGGATCTCCTTTTGGAATGTTAGTTTCTCCAAAAGTAATAGATACCCCTTTTGCAGCAGAGGTAATAGAAGCCACAAGATTTTCCGATGTGATGTCAATTGGAGTTTGGCATTGATTCAACGCCTTGCAAAGAGCTTGGCAGTGAGGATATGAAGATTGGATCAAACTCCAAATTGAAATGTTGGCTTCTGTCTTCTTGAGTTGTTTAAGAATGGGGTCTTCGTCTGGTTCAAGAATCCCTTTTAATTTATCGGTTGGTACAGAAACAGGTTGGGTAGGTTGTGTGTTTGGTTGGTTTTGGATGACTCTGCCACTTCTAGTGATGGCATCGATTTCCTCACCTAAGTTAGAGAGGTCTAGGACACAGCAATAGCTGGGATTTGGCTCTATCAAGGAGATAGGGTCAACTCCCTCATGATCATTTATGGCATTTACTGTATGGTTATGCAAGGGGTTGGTGTTGATGTTTGGTCGGGCTTTTGGGGGAATCAGGTCATTGGAGTCAATGAGGTCCTGAATTCTGTGTCTAAGGGCCTTGCACGCATCTGTTTTATGCCCAGGTCCCTGATGGTAATCACACCTCTCATGTGGGTTGTAGTTTTTGGGAAGTGGATTGGGGACTGGTTTTGGCTCCAGAAGTTTTACCATATTTCCCTCAAGTAGCTTTTTCAGGATGATACTCATGGGTACACCCCCTAGATCAGAAAACTGCCTCCTTTTAATGTGGATAGGCTTCTTGATTGTCATAGTATTAACTTCCCCCCCTTTCTGATTTGTTGAGGAAGTAACATTACCCTGATGAGCGGGCTTCTTGTATCTTGACCCTGATGGAGTGTCTTCTCTGATATGACCACTCTGTATTAAATCTTTGATTTTTGAAGTAGTGGCAATTAGGGCTTTGAAGGAAGGCAGGTACTGAGTCTGTAGCCTTTCTTGGTAAACTGGCAAAAGGTTCTTGACAATGATGTCAATTTGCTCATTTTCAGGTGGTCGGTTTACCATTTGAGAAGCCTTCTTCCTCCACCTCGTAAGGAACGAGGAAAAGGATTCCTTAGCATTCTGCTTGGTGGTCTCGAGGTCTCTTCTGGTTACATCGACCTCGATGTTGTAATGATACTGTGAAACAAAAATATTGCAGATGTCTTCCCAAGTCCGCTTCTTAGTGACATCTAAATCCACAAACCACTTCACAGCTGGTCCGGTCAGTGATTGTTGGAATAATTGGGCTAGAAGTTGATTATCCACACCCAGTGGCTGTATAGCTCCCACATAGACTTTGAGGTGGGTCTTGGGGCAGGTAGTCCCATCAAATTTATTAAATTCAGGCATCCTGAATCTGGGAGGAACCCTTGCATCAGGGAACAAGCTTAAGGATTCTGTATCAATCAAATCCTCCTTCTTCTTCATCCCTAACAACATCTTTTCCATGCACTCCATCTTGTCCATGCAGGCTTTTATCTCAGGGTCAACCTCCTTCCTTTGGAAAGGATCCGTGGATTGGGAGGTGGAGGTAGAAGTAATGTTTGGTAGTTATTCTTGAGGAACTCGGGTGATGGGATTGGTAGTGGTGGGATGGCATCAGTGTTTGCCATTTCTTTGTCTTTGGATTCGACTCTGGAAGTAGATCCATAGACAGGGTAATAGGTGGGTTTCGGGTCAATTTTGAATGATTTTGGCTCAGTGGGGTTTTAGGCCAGAGAAGTCTGTTCCAGTATGGTTCGGATATCCTCCATGATTGCCCTCCTTTGGGCCCTCAGCATGTCTTGAAAAAGGGCTTCCTACCTTTTCATGATGATTTCTTGATGGTCAGAAAGTTTGGAAAACAGTTCATCAAATATCTCATCAGCCCTGGTAGTAGTGGTTTCTTCTCCGGCAACAAATATTTTTTCAACCTTTAGGATAAAGAAAATAAAGCTGGGTCAGTTTCTAGCCTTGGCATGGAATGATCATCATGGAATATATTTGGGACCATGGGTTGACATGGGTTTTTGGGACTAGCAGTGTTTTGAGTGGAATTAAGACTCTCCAACTTTGTAAGGTTTCATGCATGCATGTATGTATGAATGGAAAAAAGATTTCATGATAATGACATACCAAGTTTCAGTATTATGGTACATACAACCCTAAAGGAATGGTTCTATAAGTCATTACATGAAAGGATTAGGGTGGTGTTAAAGGGAACCCATCACACTAGAGATGCGATATACCTAACCACATGTGAGACAAGGAGCCTCGCGTGGGTCGAATGGTACGTGCATACTCGTTACACCTCTAAAAGGATTAGAGGATACGCCGTGGGCTGGATGATTTCACTATCGGCAAGCAGACCTAAGGAAGGTTGCCCACTCGATGTTACTTTCTATCCTTTGTTTTCCTAGGAATTTAGGGTTTTGTGGACAAGGAGTCCGATGTAATGATGCATGAAAGAGTTATTTTGATTTTAAAGCCAAACTTTGGTATTATACCAAAAGTAATCCGCTTTATCTTTTATTTGAAAAAGATTTTATAATCCCCAGTGGAGTCGCCAACTGTGAGGCCTCGCCCGAGCACCGGTCCTATCCGCCGAGGGATCGAAAATGCTCTTCGGGAGAAACTCCACGATTGGAACTCGCTGTGAGTTCAGAAAATTGATTTTTGTATTTTGAAGGTTGAGAAGTGAGTCACCACTTTAATTTACTTATTTTAATTCGAAAAATTAAAGAAAACCCCAAATTGATTGACTCCAAAATTTGATTTTTATCCCAATGGAAAAGTGCACCAATCCACGAGTGACCAAGGAGGGCACGGGGATCAGGTTTTGGTAATTACACAATTTAACTAAATGTTATTTTCTTTTGCTTGGCTTGAAATGCAAAATAACTCTTGAAAAATGAATTTTTGTGTATGCATGAACAAGAATATAATGAATGAACAGATATATAATATGATGGAATGACAATAATAAATAGGCAAAATAAATCCTACTTAATTATTACAATACCAAAATAAATGAAATAAAGGGGATCTTTCCTCTAGCCCTTATGGGTACTAGGAAAAGCACACATTCCCCAAAATAAACCAAAAATAAAATCACAAGTAAAAGATTAATATGAATAAATCAAAATAAAAAGGAAAATAATATTGATAAAAAGATTTTTGGAGTTGATGCCCTTCAGATTGGCAGCCTGCGTATCCTATTGAATAGGAATCAAACCCCACGCAATTCTCCCTTCTTGCGAAGGAGGGGTTTTAAAAAATGTGTTGGTTTGCTTATTAACTTAATTCTGATCCTTAAATTAATAAGTTTTTTAGATCTTTTCAGTTTTAGACCTAAAGAAAATTCTAGATATGAATTTAGAATTTTAAAATGGGAAAGGGATTATACCTTTGCTTTTCTTGGTTTTAGAGCGAATGGAATTAGTTTGGCTCCGGATCTCAACTCCACCTTGAATTCAAAGGAAGTTTGGAATCTGGATCTAGAAGCAGCAGCTGTGTGAGTATAAGAATAAAAAATATGCCTGAATTGCTTTAAAATGCTTTGAAAATGCTTTAGAATCTATTAGGAATTATTGGGATTCGTATTAAACTGTGCCAAATGAGGCTGAGGAGGCTCCTATTTATAGAGCTGACAGAGGAGGTGCCGGCGGTACGGACGGCGGCATCGACGCGGCACCGGCGGCAGGCACGGCACGGCTGACACGCCGGCCGTCTGGGCGGCATTCCAGACGTGCCGCCATTCCGGCGGCATGATTTCCATGCCGCACCGGCGGCATGGTAATTTACCGGCGGCACGGCATGAGTGCCGCCTCCTGGGCGGCACGATTTCCATGCCGCACCGGCGACATGGTAGTCTCATGACGTGCCGCCTCCCTGCGCCACTCACGTGGCTCGATCTATTTCTGTCCGTTTCGGGCCCGTTTCAGCTCCGATTCGAGCTCTGCTTGATTCTGTGGATTCATAATTGAAAGACGGTCCACTGGAGGTGCATTTTTGAGGGTTCACAGTACCACAATAACAATAGCAGTTTAACTTTTTGAATAAAAGATCTAATAATAGTGTAGTTCTAGAGAGAAAATAGGTAAGATACAATCTCAAAGGGTTTTTCATATCATTGAATAAACATTATTGATTTTTGGACCAATTGTCCTTTGGTAACCCAAACTTAACAAAGAAATCACATAATCAAATTTAAAATGAAGTGAACTTGAGTTTCAAGAATCTCAAAGTTTCCCATTAACTTAATCATGATAGCTTGCACTTGTAACAATAGCATAATCTTTACTCACCTTATGGTTCCTTTGCTCCTAGTACTCGTAGCCCTTGAACCTCTAGAACTCCTCAAGCTCTAACATAATCTTTCATTCAATACTTAGTATATATTTAATCATCATGCTATCCTACCCCATAACTACCCCATGCACATATAACATTCATATATACTTAGAGTTGCACATAGATGCGCACTCATCACTTGCACATAACATGTTAACTTTAAAAGTCTTGCCCATTTAGCCTTCCTAGGCTCATATGAAAACTCATTATAAATCATATCAATACTTTTCTCAAGTTAAGCACAATGTCATGATCTTAATATCAATTCACTTTAACAATCATCTTAGTACATTTAACACTTCCTTACATGTCAACTTATCAATAGCCTTTCAAGTGTCATGCCTATCTCTTATGCCCAATTCATTTAATTAATCTTCTCATCAATTCAAGATCATAAATTCATTGTTGACTTATTAGAAAATCTATTTTCATATTACCCAATCATATTCACATTGCAGTCATAATATAAGGCTAAGATACCTTAAGTAACCAAATTGTCTCTAGCCTTGTCTAGAGCCATTCATTCATATATGCCAATAATCATTAAAATACATTACATAAAAATTATAGACATTGGGATAAGAATTTCAATGTAGGTTGAATGCCTCATAAAAGAGAAAACCTTAATTTTTCTTACTTTTCGTACTTTCCGTTTATTACAGTAATATGTAGAAACATGGCTTGAACCAAGATTTTTCATGTAATCAAGACAAAAATCATTGTGGAAAATGAACATGTAGGAATCGGCACATATATAGATCCATATGCATAAAAATTTCTAACTTTAAGTTTTAGGATGAAAAATCATGAGTTTTTATGTTTCCAGTACTTTTCGGTCATTACAGTAATATATAAACATGTGATTTAAACAATTATTTTTCTTTCAATCATAACAATTATTAGTTTAGTATTCATATTCATACAATTTGACAGCCATAGGTATTTTCTCATGCATGAAAATTCTAAGTTTAGGATTTAGAATGAAAATCATGAGTTTTCTCGCTTTCTGTGCCTTTCGTTCATTATAGTAATATGTAAACATATGATTTAAATCATTATTTCTCATCCAAACATAACAATTATCAATTTAAAATCCCAAAACACACCAATCAGCAACCATTCAATTATAAAATCATAATATTTTCCAACTTTCAGGTTTTAGGACGAAACCTTGAATTTCCTTATTTTTTGAAACTTTTCGGTAATTACAGTAATATGCAGAAATATGATTTAATTTGATGTTTTTCATCTAAGCACATTAAAAATCCATTTAGAATACAAATATGTAGAAATCATCTCCCTTGTGGTGTTTATGCATGAAATGTTTCAATTTTGAGTTGTAGAATTCACTTTTGGAGAAATCGCATAAACAAGTTAGTGTTTTTGGTTACAAAAATTGGTTTCTTTCTCAAGAATTTACCTAGGCTGAATTTAATCAATAAAAATTAGTAAATATTCAGTTTAAAATAATTTTTCCATAATTAGTTTCATAAAAATCAAATAGCAAATTGAAAGAAAAGGAAAAACTTATGAAAAGATCGCAAAATCGCAAAGTTTGAAGGTATTTTGTGAAATTCAGTAAAGAGAATAATTTTAAGAGAAATTTTCTATCAAAATAATGAAATAACAGAATGGTGGCTGCTAGAATGAATGACTGGTCGAAATTCATATAATATATCTAGGGTTTTGAGCAATTTCCAATATTACTCTTAATGAGCTAGGTTAGGAGTATTTTGGTATAGTGGACTTTTAAGTATTTGGGCTTTTTTAATTAATTTTGGGGCTGATTATAGGTAATTAAAATAAAAATATTTTTCTTATTATTTTCTTTAAAATTTCTCCCAAAACATTTATTTAAAAATTAGTTTTAAAATACTCATAAAATTATTTTATGCTTAAAAATCGTCTTTTTGCATGAAAATTCATTTTATATAAAATAATTTATTTTATGCTAATGAACTTCATATAAACTATTTATTTCACAATAATAACCCATATTATGCATATTAAAAATAATTTAACATGCCATATACTTATCAATCGCATAGAACATAAATTTTTATAAAAACACATACTTAGTCTTAATAGTTTTATGTCAAGTAAATTGTCACGAAAATTCCTAGGGTGGTTGTGGGTGTATATATATATATATATATATATATATAAACTTTTCTTCGTAGTGATTTTTTTTAATAAATAATGGTAGTGATTGGTAAACCAAGGGGTATAAAATTTTCTGTGTATTTAGGTATATTTTAATATATTTTTCACAAATTAATTTTTCTTTTTGTTAGATGATTTTTTGCTTCAGTGATCTTGAAATTTTTTTAATACACACGACAATTGAGAAGTGTATAATGAGCTAACATGTTTTTTTTATTATTATTATTAATAATATTATTTCGCTAATTGTTTTCTTTTTGGTAATTGTTATTCAAATTCTTTATTCCCTTAATTTTCATTGGATTAATGGTTTAAAAAAATACTAAACTCTAATTATTTTTTCAATGTCATCAATAAAAATATTTTTTCTATCGGAAAATATTTAAACTTCAAAATCTTTACACTCAATAATCACTAATCAACATACAAATATGAAACGCTTACGTGGATTATCATTGTCACGACCCACCTTTTGAGCCGCGACGGTCCTAGGGCATGGGTAGCCATAAGGGCACCAAAACCCGTAGAACCCATTCCACTCATAATCAATTGACATTCATTACATTGAACCATATCCCAAGACCGTAGCCTAATCATATTTCCTTAATACCCATTACTTGCTATCATTTCCACTTATAATATCATTTACACATATAACTTGTAAAACCTTTAAAGTTTCCTTTCATGTCATTAACTCAACGTTCAATAGTTCATATATAATCACAATAACAGTTATGATACGAATCATATTATACAAACATCCTTTAACATATTAATGCTAACCCATTAATAACCATTCATGTTACATATGGACCTTATAACTTTCAATAACCATGGAGCTCTACTTACAACACCGAAACTTATCAAAACAGTTTCCAAGCGAAGGATGGGCTTGGGACTTTTACTTTGCTAACTCATTGACTGTACCTGAAAAGTTTAAACCACTAAAATATGAGACAGAGCTCAGTGAGTACATAATAAAACTGTATAAAATAAGCAAGTGATAGGTGGTTTAGTGATAATTTCTTATAGCAATGAAGTGAAACGAATCAAGAATCATTCTTATGGAATAGTTTTCCATATACAGTAATTATTGCATTTTTAGCAGAATATTTCCTTTATGGAAACGGTGTGTTTCCCACATTATCATTATCACTTGAGTGGCGGCTTACGCCTTGCTCACTCCCATTTCAGTCACACGTACAACTGATCGGGTCGCACGTACTGGGGGCCATAAACCCTTCCCAGCTAGGGTTCGGATACTCTTTACCCTATCCGCAGGTTCATTACCACTGTGCACAATGTCTGATGTATTGCCCCACATCAGAGGGGTATTCTGCTTGCCACGATATCATTAAAACATTTTTTTTTTCCTTTCCATCCATGAAATACTTCAATGGATAGTATATCAATAAATAATCAAAATTTCCATCATTGATCATGTTGGGAAAAGAAGCAATAAGGCTCATTTGGTCAAGTGCCATAAGGGATATTTAATTCAATAATTGGTAAAGCATATCATGCATGCCAAAGAATTGCAATGCATTTTAATTAGAAAAGTGATCCAACATTTAGACTTATATTTAAAGCACAAGAAATATAATATTACAATGGATAATATATAATATCAATTGGGTTCTCATTATTGATCATACTATAAGATCAAATAATATAGACTCATTTGGCCAAGTGCCATAAAGAAATGTTTGGTTCACTTTGGCTCAATAATCAAGGAAGTATTATATCAACGGTTCAATATTCAATAAGCAGATTAAGCTTATCAAGAAATCAAGATTTTGGAATATCAACGAGCTATTCAACTTTTCAAGGGATAGAAACAATTCAACCATTAAGGTTGGAACAATAAAGGTTCAAGTATATGAAACAAGGAATATTATATTATTAAGTACTCACCGTGGACTCCTTTGCTCCTATGTACATTTGACTCTGATACGATTAGTGCTTCTCGCACTTTACCCAATATCCTTGTCCTTGTTATTAGACTCTACACATGCATTTCAATCATATATTAATCACTTCATCATTTATCACATTACTTAATTTAGCATAAGTCATTAACATTTCTATCTTATTCACAACTTAGCATTCTAAAATTAAGATATTCTAAACTTATACTTACTACTAAACTTAACATTTCTCTAATTATTTTCCAATAACTCACTTAAAAGAATGATTCTCCTTTCTTTCAATTTTTACATTTCAATCTTCATACTATTCAAGTAAAATCGATTAAGCAATTTCCATAAGTTCAAATTATCCACAATATCACAATCAAATTGTCCAACCCGGACCTTCAATACACTAATCCCATCCGCCCACTTCATTCCTTATTATCAACTAATAACCACTAATTTAATCTAATCAATACAATATCCACATCTCACTTCATTCTTCCAAATAATTCAATTCAATCAAATCAATTCAAATCTCACTATTTCACTTCAATCTTTCCATTTAATCACCAATAATACTCCATAATCATATAAATAACAATTAATTCAATTCAATTATCTCATTTAATCACTTAATTCCATTAAACTATCTACCTAAATTCTTACAAATAAAATCATAATTCACTATCTATACATAATTGGAAATCAAGATTTATACCATATGGCTCGGTTTAATGAGCTGGAGCTTTTGTCCGAATTTGTCGATTTCAGAGGTCGCCGGAATCCGGTCGCCGGAAAATTCCAACGACGACCAAATCACGATCCGAGGATATCATCAGTTAGCTTGTGATGAGAGGAGTCCAAATATCACTTTCGTTTACCATAATCCGCTGGAAAACATGTAGAAACGTCATCGGTAACCGTTGATGTCGCCGGATTCCGGTCAACAAAAAGATTATCTAAAATTAGCAAACAATATACCAAATCGAAGCTGGAATCACAAGGGATTCAACCATACCAATTTCGTTAAAAACGGAGATCGAAAAGTCGTCGGAAAATGGCCTAGAAGTTTCGGCCGGCGAAACTTTGGAGGGAGCGTGCGCCGCCGTCCGGTGGCTTCAGGCGACGGGCCTCTACCGGTCGACGGGGCGGCGGGCGTCCTTCCTCCTGGTGCGGCGCGTGTCGGTCGGCGGGGGCCGGAGGGCGGCGTTCCGGCGTGCAGTCCCTTGTGCGCCTCTCTCTCTCTCTCTCTCTCTCTCTCTCTCTCTGTCCGTTCCCTCTGCTTCTATTTCTTCTTCTCTGCTTCTATTTCTACTGCCCACTTTTGGGCTGCCGACTTTACCTTTTTTTTTTTTTTTTTTTTTTTTTTTTAAATATACTAACTTTAATTATAATAACAATAATAATAATAATATTTATCATATAAATTCTAAAACAGTAATTTTAACCAAAATATTAATTTTATTAATTTCATCATATTATCCATTAACTTTAATATAAAAATTATAATATATAACTTCAAATATTAATTACAAAATTTTCTATATTTTATAATAAAATTTCAATTTCTTTAATTTAAAATTTTATCAATTTAGTAAATAATAACTCGATAATCCATTTAATAAAATATTCTCTTAAAAATATTAACATAATAATATAATAAACCAATACCCTTTCAAATATCAATTTTAAATTTGAAATAATTTTCTACTATTTTAAATACTCATATAACAATATTTATAAATCATATGTCAAATATCAATATAAGTTTAGCTTATTAATATCAATATAATAATAATAAAAATATCAATATTAATATCACTATTCAAATGGAAGTTTATAACTTTAGATAATTTTGAATATCAATATAAATATAACAATAAAGGAAAATATTTTCATATAAAATTATTATTTTAAAACGTTTATATTTAAATCATTTGAATATTGAAAATATTCATTTTCAATTTGGCAACGTATTCTGATGTTAAATGGGTATCTTCACTCGTATACTGTGCATATGTCCTATATCGGGTTGGGATATTATAATCATGTAAGCTAGACCTTTTGGCATAGCATGATAATTAGATCCCACATCACAAAATTATGTCATGTCACCATGCCACATGGGTAAATAGTTCAGAAAATCAGTAAATTTTTTTATTTTTTCAATGTGATCTCTAAAGAATTTTTTTTTTTGGTCTGAAAATACTTAAACTTTTGAATTATTTGCACTTTAGTAGTCATTGACTGAAATTTCAACTTGAAAGGTTGATGCATGCTAGCACATCATATTACATGGGCCCAACTTTTTTTTTTAAATTATGTTAAAAAATTAAAAAATATATATTTTGTTAATATCCATATTACCCTTATCTCATTTTCAATTTCTTTCCTAAATTCTAAATCTAAATCTTGCAGCAAAATCCTATTGGAAACAAAATCTTTTAAAAGAACATAATAAAAAGATACAAACCATTGTCTATCGCAAACAATACCTCCACCAAAATGTAATCATCATCAACCAAGACTCAAAGTCATCATCATATGCTCGCTTGTCGGTCTGAGGCCAAACTGCTGTTATCAATAAAGAACTCACTATTGATCATATCATATTAGTACCTACGAAGGAATGTACTATCATCTTTAATTGTGGTTAGTTTGAGCTCCATCGTTGCAAATTATTACGGCCAGTAATGACTCACTGTTTGTTCAAGACTAAACCTGAACATAGTTTAGCCTTTAGTGCCCTCCAGCCTCATTCGCTAGTGAGGATTGGCGACTAAGCAGTGGCCATCATGATTGAAGAACTGTGCCAGCCCGCTTCTCTCCATCTTGTACCATATTGATGCTTTATCACAAGTCTCCTCTAGTCATTGCACCACGTCAATCTCTCCGGCTGAGATTTTAGTTAGTAATCATCAAGTGCAACAGTCCACATCAGCCTTTCATATTTAGCTGTCTTGTTAATTTAAAAGGTATAGTTTATGTAACAGTCCACATCAGCCTTTCATATTTAGATTCTGGTTAGTGACCGCCAAGTGCAAAAATTTTGAAAGTTTAGATTTTTTTGGCAAAAATAATTTCTTTAGTAATCTGAAAAAAAAAAAAAAAAAAAAACTAAAATTTAATGATTTTTTGAGCCATTTACCCATTTTGGTTGCCATGATTATATATATATATATATATATATATATATATATATATATATATATATATATATATATATATATATATATATATATAATTATAATTATAATTTTTTTTTTGTTTATATTACAATTATGAAATAAAATCGTAACTGATTTGAAATGTGCTAACTGAGTTAAAGTTAGGGTCATATTATCTGAAAAAAGAAGTGTAAAAATCAAATTTTTATTTGAAGTTTTTACTAAGGATATCTTTTTTTTTTTTTTTTCCATAAAGACTACATTTAGTCATATATTTCCTTTGAAAGGTTTTTTTTTTTTTTTTTTCCTTATTGAGGTAAAAGTTGTATTCAATTTTGAATTGCTCTGTATTTAATAATTATAATTAATTGGTTCTTAAATATGTTCGCTAAATTTTTTTTTCTCACATTTGTCATTTTGTAGAAAATGGAATATAGAAATCTCAATAATATATATATATATATATATATATATATATATATATATATATATATATATATATATATACCCACACGTTTAACTATTTGATAATTTCATCAGAATAATAACTTAAAAATTATAGATATTTTATTATTATTATTATTATTTAATTATAAAGTCTCATGCTTATTTAAGCAGATAAATTTAGGATTTCATATAAAAATTAATGTTGAATTCAAATTTTAATAAACTATTTCATTATTTAATTTATTCATCAAGTATTAAAATTAAATATATATTAAATTATTATTTATTTAAATAAATACATGGCATGTGTAACGCGCTGCTTAAAACAAGCGGATTTAAAAGGAGAGAAACATATATCATCTATGAAATTTAATTGAGGATTGGACAAAAGGAAAAAAAAAAAAAGAAAATTAAACTAACACTCCATTTTTTTTTTTTTATTTCAATCTTGATATCTTAATACAATCGAAACTAATTTTATCTATTTACTTTACTGTTTCGATTTTTTTAATATTGATGATATAGTATTAATTTATTTATTAATAAAACTTTAAAAATTTATATATTAACTGATAAAATAATAACCTAGAACTCAAAAAAAAATTGATTTCAAAATTTTTTTGATTGATTAAACTAATTATTAATCTAAAAATGTAATTAATTTTCTGTCTTAGTATTTTTATACATTATCTTTTATCTAATGCAGAAACAAAAAGCTGCTTACTATGTGCGGTTAATCTACTATTTTAATCAATCATTGATCAGCTTGTTGGGTTTTCAGTCCATGGGCCAGGGAGGCTTTATCAATCACATACTTCAGTAAATTATATACAACAAAGTTGGACCTTGTACAATGCATGTAACTTTTAGCCTATCTGCCTCATTAGCTTATGAACACCGCCTCTTTTCCACTCCTAAACCATGTGGGACAATCCCACTACCAACAACTTCTGTTAATTTTTCTGGGCTGTCATTAACCCAATGCGTGGGGTCTTTTTTCATCATTGGGCTTGGGCTTCTTTCTGACTCTATATGGTTTGATATTCCGATAACAAAAATTTTTCACTGAATGAAAGTAGAAGGGAAATTTTCAAAAATAACCATAGCACATTCAAAAGCCAAGCTAGAGACAAAAAGATGTTTCTAATGAGGAGAGATTGTCTTGCTCCTATCGCCTTATTAGGGTTAAAAAAAAAAAAGAAAAAGAAAAAGGATCTCCCATTGGTCGCCTTGGTTTTTTCTTTTTTCTTGAGATTTCACACTACTTTTTGGTAAGGTAGGCTTGGACTCTATTTTTGTCTCTTGCGAGGCTGCTGGCAGTTTATAGGAGATATCTATGGTATTTAGGGGACTAAAGCTTCTCTCTCTCTATTCGTGATATTTGTCCAAGCATCCCTCACTTGTCTCAAAAAAAAAAAAAAAAAAAGGCAAAAAAAAATTTCAAAAATACCATATAAACTTCAAAAAATAATATTTTTATGGTGGTACATGTTGAGTATAATTTTTTGAGCAAGTGGTATATATTTCATATATTTGTTCAATTTGTTCACAAAAAGAACATGTTCAAAAAATAATGTCTATTTTGTATATATATGGTATACATTATAGATATGTTTACTATATTTTTTGGGCAAATAGTATATATTTGGCATATTTTTTCAGTTTGTTAACAAAAATAAAAATCTAGAAAATAGTATATGTTTGGTATCTATTTTGTATATATATGCTATAAGTTACAAATATGTTTAGTATATATCTCATTTATGTTTAATATTTCGTATACATCTGCTGTATATTTTTATGCAATTGGTTACTTGTACAAAATACATTTAAGAAGATAATTGAATAAACATTCTCCATCATAGGTTTTTTTGTGCAATTTAGCAAGCGTAAATGAAAAAATTAATGATCTAGAAAAAAGATATTGCAATAATATAAGGTTTCGTATTTTTTCATTAAGCCATTGAAGATTCCTTTATAATTTTATAATTTTAATTACGAAATTAATTATATTTAAACTAAATTTTATCAAAATTTAATAAAATATTAAATAATTTCCAATTAATGCAAATACAATTTCAAAATCATTAATTAATTAGTGTGTTTATTCAACATTAGATGCAGTATTAGACAAGCCTAGCTACTTCAATTTATATTGGGTCTTAGTGTCGTGTCGTGTTGTTCTTTTCTTTGTTTTTTTTTTTTTTTAATTTTTTTTTTCCTCTAGAGTAGAAATACAATTATAACAAATAAAAGTCTCAAATATCCATAGCCAATGTAAGAAAAGGGACTAGCAAGAATGTCAAGCTGTTATCTTACTAACCTGTGATATTACATGACAATATAATCACAAAAAACATTATCAAAATCTTCTGTTCTTTTATGATAGTTCTAAGCCCCATTTGCTAATGTTCTCTTTGATGCACTAATGTACCATGCATTGTTTCCATGAATAAAAGCATCACCGTACTTATACTTCTATTGACCATTAAAATGTTCTTCGGTTTGCTCCATTGCTATGTTCATATATCCATTTCAACAACGTAAAATACCTTAATAATCAACACCAGAATTCAGTTTTACAACAACTAGTCGTCCACGAACTGATTTAAGGAAGTCTGCAAGGGTTTTTGTTGTTGTCGATCCCTTCTCTCTGATTCCACTCATCTGCACTTTATCTACAACGAAGATAAGCTTTGTCCAAGGTTCAGCAACTACAATAAATGAAAGTGTATTACCTTTCCAATTGTCTGGCTTCGATTTTGAACATAAGCATAAAGCCCAAAGGGGAAAATGATTGAGCTAGTTGTTCTTTATTTATTTATTTATTTTTTAATTTTGATCTTCAAGGTTAGTGTGGGGCATTAGACAAATTGATTGGACTCCATCTTTATCCATTACCAAAACTTCACTAGGATAAATCTCTCTCTCGTATGTGGCCTCAATCAAATCAAGAGCACAAGTCTTAGAAGCAAATGCAACAATGTGAACTTTCAATTTTACACCATCATCATCTAATTGCACCTGTCCTTAAAATAAAATTTTTTAACTTTCAATTATATCACTATTAGATATCTAAATTTCATAAACCCTAAACCAACCAAAAAAAAAAAAAAAGTGGAGTTGCACAAGCCTAGTGCGGATCTGCGCCATGCTAGCGTGATTAGGTTCTGTGCATATTCATACTCGTGGTTTCCCTTTTTGTGTCAAAATGTCTATTTTGTCCCTTTCAACCCAATTTTAAATCTTTTTTTTCAGCCTTATCCCTTTGACCTTTTCAGTTTTTCAATTTTTAAACTACACTTACCAACTTTTTTTATAAATACCCCTTCATTTCTCATTTCTCCTCACCCCTTGAATTAGAATTAATAGTTATCCTCTAATTCATCTTTTCTTCTCCCTCCAACTACTATCTAACTAATTAATTAATCTTTTTAATTAATTAATTATCTCACCCTAACCAAGTTACGTTAATTAATCCTTTTAATTAACTAAAATCTTTTTAATCACTCAAAAATTTAATTAATTAATTAATCTTTTTAATTAATTAATAAATTATTTTTCTTTTTTTATCAAATTAAATCAAAATCTTTTTTTATCCACCCACTATTTTAATTAATTAATTAATCATTTTAATTAATTAATCCATTCACTACTCATTTTTTAAATCCTTAATCAATCAAACCGTCTAGTCCTAATAAAACGGAATTTCAGTTTGGCAAAACACTTTTTTCATCTTATCCACCCAAATCCAAGATATTTTTCATCAACTCATTTCCCAAATTAATAATCGATTTAATCAAGCTATAAACCCTCCACTTAATTATGGAATGAACTAAGTAGATTTTGATCCCTATTTAATGAGGTACGTAAGCATGTTTGAAATTTAAATCCAAACCTCAAGTCTAATCCCAAACTTAATTCAATTTTCCCTTTGCTTTCAATTATAATCAATTATTTATTTATTTTTGGAATTAAGGAGTAATTATGTGGTTCCCCTATAATTCATAAGGACTAGAGGGAATACTCTACTTAATTTGTGAATTATTTACATTATTTGCTCTTTAATTTTCCCATGCATCCATATTATGCCATATTCATTCATTTTATTTATAATCATCATCTTATAAATGTCATCCATGAAATTAATTTTCAAAGTCAAATTAAACTTAAAAGCCAAATTATGATTATTTAAAACCAAAACTCTAGTCCTCGAACTCAACTTGGTTCGAGGCTAATGATTTTATCCATAGGTAAATTAATTGAAAATTAATGAATTGGAATCAATTGAGTTTTTTTCCTTAATTTTCCCATTTAAAAATAAATTAGGGTGGCTAATCCTAAAATCATTTTTAAAACCAACCAATCCGAACCTAAGAGTTCCATCGTGAGTCTAAATCCAAATGAACATCCCGATTCCTTTAAGCGGATCAGGGTGGTGCTCGGGCAAGGCCTTACAAATAGTACCATTACTCTTCCTTCTAAAACCAAAGGCCTAAACCAAAAAAGATCTTTACAGGTTGATTCAAGCTTTTGCAGTAGCCATTAGGGAGAGAGAATAAAATTGTTATTGCCATTCATCCATCAGCAAGTGACATGTGCCCCACTAGTAGGTAGCCTGGCAATCAGCAACTCCTCCACCAAGAGCTTGTTGCCAGAAGTTGACATAGCGCCATCTGATGAATCTGCATGCTGAAAACTTTTATTTATGATTTTGGCCAACTTTGACCTTTATTTTTAGCGATTCTAGTACGATTAGACTCCTCTCCTCCTAAGCTTTTTTTTGGTACCTCATTTGTCTCATTTTGGCTAACTTAAATTTAATTCATGCCCTTCATTAAGAAATATAGTATAAAAGAAAACAAAATAAATAAAAATTGTATAAAAGAAATAAAAATTTAGTAAAATGATATTTTTTTTATAAAAACAATATATTATATAATTTCCTCAAAGTAAAAATGCTTCCATATACCTAATCAATAAGCAAGTATAATTACAAAATTTTTATCATATCTAAATTTTCCTTCTTTTTTTATATTGATTTCTTTTTGTCTCGATAGGTCCTATTTCTATTATAATCATATTTTTGTAATTCCAACCTCATCTAATGCAAATCTTGAAAAGTCTTGAGAGGAATTTGCGAGAGATGATTATACAATGAAGGTAAAGTGCCCTTAACTATGAGGCAGACTTGCCTCCTTTTAGAAGGTCTTTCAGATACCTTATCAACTTTTTCTCTCCATCTTAAAAGGAAATCAGAGAATGATTCACCTTATTTTAGCAAGTATCTTCTAAATCACGAAGAGTGATTCCCAACAGTGTGTTGTAAGAATATTTTGCCAAAAACTGTTTATGCAAGTAGTCCCATTCCAACCTCAAGGTCTTATCCAGTCTATAATACCATGTGTTAGTTTCACTAATCAAGAAAGCACAAATAAATGAGTAGTATGTGCTTGAGTTAATCCAACATTAGTCATAGGAATGATAAACTTACTCAAGTAGATTCTTAGATCTTCAATCTCATCAAACTTTTGAAAATCTGGCTTCTTAAATCTTAGAGGTAAATCATACTCTCCTATGAAAGCCAAATCGTTAAAGCTAATTTTATCTTCAATTCCTTTGCCCTTTAGCAAATTTTCAATTATCCCCATCTAATTATCCATGACTTGTATTTGGAAGCCTCCTTTTCCTTTTTTTTTTTTTTTTTTGTTTAATATCTAGGTATTCTTCTTTATCATTAAAACTATCTTCTCCTTCTCCCTCATCATCGTATCCTATCTCAAATACCTTCCTGCATTTGTCCCACATTCTTCTTTGAGGACCTAATTGCCTTTTGAGTTTATATAATCTCTTGGATTTCATGAAAAAATTAGGCAATTATTGCTTCATTTCAATAAGAGCATCATCAACAGTTTCTTTAATTGTTTTTTCAGCCATAGTTCTCTCAGATGCTAGGTCTTCTTCCCTTTTTTGATGCATTTGAATAACTAAAAAAGCCCTAACCACTAAACCTTCTAGTGATGGAATCGAGTTCAGAAAGTAAGAGGATTAGTACTCCAAGTAGTGGTTTAAATGGATGCTTGTGGTGCTTTTCTTGATGGTGCTTATTATGGGGTACTCTTCATTACTAATCTTTTTTGGGATTTTTCCTAAATGACCTCTCTTTGGACCTTGATTCATGGAGCTATGACTGCATAACTAATTATATGAGATGTATGATTTCTCTAATATGTATGGGTGGATGAAAAATGACATGAAATGCAAAATCTAATGCATAAAAACTTGTGTTACAAACATGGTATTCTTGACTTGATGTTATTCTCACCTTTAACTTCTTAAGTGATTTACCTTAACCATGTATGTTCATTTGCTTAGTGTGAGGCCTCGCCTAAGCACCAGTCTGATCTGCTAAAGGAAATCGAAATGCTCATTTGGGAAAGAACTCACAAGGAAGCTCTCAGGCTTATCTTTGATATATTTGAAAATCATTTCTTAGAGTTGCCACCTTAATTTATTTTATTTGGGAAAATATAAGAAAAAAACCCATATGACTCCAATTATTACCCAAAGGAAAAGATCACTAGCCTCGAAACCAAAGAGGATTCGGGCACTAGGTTTTCAGTTTGTTTTAATAAGATAAGTTTGGCCATTTAATATAAGAGTAACTTAAAATATATTTCATGAACAATTAAAAATACATGAGCAGTTTGTAATATGCATGATCATTCAATCCATAAAGTTTATACACAATTAGAGCTCGAAATAAAAAAGAGTTAACATTATAATGAAATCCCAAACTTAGGGGATACCTTCTCCAGCCCTAATGGGTTCTAAAGAAGTCACACATTCCCTAATCTAAGCCTAATAACAAAGTAAAGAAAATAAAATAGGAGTAAGTGAATAAGGTGATAAAGAAGGAGAGTTGGTTAATTTTAATTAGATTTGATGCTTGAACTAAACATGCCTACATATCCCTTTGAATGGGAATCAAAACCCACATAGTTCTCCATTCTTGCAAAGGGGTTAGTTGAGCTTGACAACTTTATCATGTTTTGATTGATTGATTAAAAGAGAGTTGAGTTAATTAATTAACTTAATTGACTATCGAGTTGATTAACTAGCAACCTAGATGAATCAATGTAATTAAATAACTAAAAGAGGCAAGGAAACTTAAACAAAAGAAAATTAAAGGAAAAGACGCTTACCTCAAATGGTGGGTCGCAGCTGACCTCGAATGGTGAGTGACTTGCCTCTGATGATATGGTGGCTTGCCTCGAATGGTGGGCAATGACTAGCCTTGGATGGCAGACATGAGTCTTAGATGGTGGGCGGCGAACACGAGCCTTGGGCAATAAACAGGCAAGCAGAAAGCTTTTAAGTAGTCAAGTAGGAATCAAGGAGAAACCTCCCAACAAAAGCCTTGGGCAATAGACTTACCTCGAATAGGTAGGTGAAAAGCCATTAACTAGTTGAGTAGGAATCAAGGAGAATCCCCCCCCAACTTGCTTTGCGAAGTAAGGAGCAAATGCAAACTAGTTTACTTGAAGTTAATGCTTTTCAAGATCTAGAAGTTGGTGCCTTAAAGTGTGGAGAGGTCCTCTATATATAGAGGGAAGATTGGAGGAGGAAAACACTGAAGTTTTGATGTGGGATTGTAAAAATAGGAGATTTCGTTAGAGCTGCCGCACAGATCTCTGTGGCACTACCACCTTTGCAGCTGCCGCACAGGTCTATATGGCACCACAGAAGGCTTTGCAGCAGCCACATAGCCTTGTGCGGCAACCTACTCTATTTCTCCAATTCTGCCCTTTTTCGCCCATTTCTTGTCTGTTTTTCATGATTCAAGTTGTGTTATATTTGTTACTCAGTCCTAAATGATTTAAAAAGGTTCAAATGTGAGAAAGAAATATTTTATTTTTTCTGATTTTCCTATTTTGAGAGTTTTCGACTTCTAGAAGTTTGTTTATCGAGCCTAAGTGCTTCTAAGGTTCAAACGCATACTGGAGGGTGCAAAATTAAGGGTTCACACTTAGCCTTTTTCATATTCTCTTTTCTTTTCTTCTTTTTTTTTTTCTTTTTCACAATCATAACAAAAAATAGGATAAAAACTAAAAATAACTCATTTTATTTCATATTAAAAGAAAGTTTACATATTAATAATACTTTAAGCAAATGACATGAGCTAGCTATAGCAAATATAGGTCTTCACATCTTTTTCTCGCAAAAGCCATAATAAAGCTCTCTTTTAACCTTGCAAATAAAGTAATAAGGACAAATTTGATCAATTGTAATAGCACTATTAATGTTGGCACCAAAGGCAATGCTTTAATTTAAGCTTGTTTTTTTTTTCCTATTTGTTCTAATCAAAGAAGTCTTCAAAAGGTAGGACTGTTGGAGTTAAGTACACTTCAACATCTTCATCAAAGACCAATTTTTTTTTCTTTTGGTTCTTCATTCTTCCATGTTTTGCTAGCCTAATTAGAATAATACGGAGTAGCTTGTCCCTGTGACGCCTCGCCTGAGCATCGATCTGATCCACTAAAAGTGAATCGAAATGCTCATTGGGAGAAATATCATGATTGGAACTTGCTGTGAGTTAGACAATTGTATTTTGTAAGTTGTAATTTGCAAAAGGCACTTTAATTTTGTTTATTTTAGTTCAAAAAATTAAAGGAAAAACCCAATTTGGTTGACTCTAAAATTATAAAATTTATCCTAAGGAAAAGCACCAGTCCTTGAATGACTAAAGAGGGCTCGGGGACTAGGTTTTGCTTAAAATAATATAAAAAAATTAGTTTGGTTTAAATACAAAATAGCTTTCATAAAAAGAAGTTTTTTTTATGTATGCATGAACAAATATAATATGATGTATGAAACAAATATTACTCACAAAATGCACGACAAATATGAGATAATGACAATTATAAAATGCAAAAAATAAAGGAAAACTACTTAAAATTATTACAAGTTAAAATAGCAAAATTAGGGGAACTTTCCTCTAGCCCTTATAGGTTCTAGGAAAAGCACACATTCTCTAAATATAATCTAAACAATTAAAGTAAGAAATAAAGAAATAAAATAATTATAATAAAAAGAACTAAAATTTTGACTTTTATTTAAGAAAAAACAATTTCAATCCTAAACTATGTGAAGAAGGTGATAGAGAGAAGAAATTATTAATTTTAGTGGAGTTGAATGCCTTAGAGATGGCAATCCTGCGTATCTCTTTGAATGGGAATCAAACCCCACGTAATTCTTCCTTCTTAAGAAGGAAGGGTTTTTAAGTCATTGCCTTTATTACCATGTTTTGATTGATTTTAAGAGCTTAGGGATTTGTTAATTAAGTCAGATTTTAATTAACAAAAATTAGATCTTTTCAGATTTATATCCTAAAATTAGACTTGAAAATGAAAAGGAAAGAACTTTTACCTTAGGCTTTGGGCAATGAGGAATGTAGGGAGTGAGCTTGGCACTAGATCTAAGTTCCACCTTAACTTTGGGATAACACAAGCACTCCTTTTGGAAGAAGGACTCTTGAATAGCGCAAACTCTTCTTGGAGGGACTTGGATCGCACCTTTGCTTGAGTATCACGAATTCCCTTTGAAAGAAATAACTTGAATTGCACCTTTTCTTGATAGGAAGCTTAAAGATAGGGTTTGAGGTGATTAGGAGGCTTATAAATAGGGTTTGAGATGATTAGGAAGCTTAATGAATAAGGTTTGAGGTGATGGGAAAAGGTTTTGGAATGGGGTTTTAGAGATTAGGTGGTTTAGAAAGAGGGTTTTGATGATTGGGAGGCTTAGGAATAGGGTTTAGAAAGCTTTAGGGGGAGTATAGAAGTATGTAATTATGTGTGTAAGTTGTTAAAAGGTGTAAGGTATTTATAGGAGAAGTTTGGGGCCTCAAAATTATGAATTTTTAGTGTCAAAACTAGGAGAAACACACTGTAGTAATTTATTATGGGCTGCAGTAATCACATAGCCTTTGTGGTAGCCAAATTGGCTGCTGTAGGGACACCTGAGGCAATCGCAAAAAGGGCTGCGATTGCTGTAGCTAGTTGCAAATTACCACAAATGGCTCGTGGGTTGCCGCACTCCTTTTCTTGGCCTATTCTCATCCGTTCTTAATATGATTTGAGTCTTGTTTGATTCTATGGATTTGTAATTGAGTACTGGTCATCTAAAAGTGCAATTTTAAGGAAATTTATTATATTGGCTTTGCATAGCTCACTAATCTTAGTAGGTGTTAAGCTACGGCTGAATCCCAAGGGTACAAATTTGAGGGTTCACAGCTACCCCCTCATCAGAATTGGCTTTGAGCAAAAGACAGTTATGATGATAGTGAACCTAAGAAGAGGTACCATATTAGACTCTAGGCTTGTGCTCATACCACATCAGATCTTTGGCTCATGTATTCTTATGCCATGTCAGACCCTGGGCTTGTGCCATGTCAAACTCTAGGCTTATGCCATGTTAGACTCTGGGTTTGTGCCATGTCAAACCTTGGGCTTGTGTGTTCTTGTGTCACACCAGATTCTAGGTTTATGCCATATCAGATTCTAGGCTTATGGTATATGCTTATGTTTATCATGCATGAAGGTATTGATGCTTTATGCAAATTGAACCTTGGGATGTTTAAACATGGTATAAGAATATGAACCTTTTGGGAGGGCTCCCTATGATAAATGAGAATTTGTCAATGGCTATCGGTTTGACCTTGACATTGGCTATGAGAAAGGTCTTGATGAATTTTCAATTAAGGCTATCTGTTTGGCCTAAAGTTTTAAAGGTAAAGATGGTTTTGGCTATTTGTCTGGCTTAGACTTTAAGATTTGGAGATTTGGTCCACCTAGGAGGGAAAGATTTAGGAATTCAAAGTGGTTTAGCAAAGCCACCTGTTTGGCCCTACTTTTGGGGAGATCATGATCAAAGTTATCCATTTGGCTTTTACATTTAGGAGGATTTAGACCAAAACTATCTATTTGGCTTTGATGTTTGGGAGGATTAGGATCAAAGCTATCTGCTCAGCATTGAAGGATTGGGACCAAAGTTATCTATTTGGCTTTATTGTTGGGAAAATTAAGATCAAAGCTATCTATTAGGCCTTAGTGCTTTGGGAGGATTGGGATTAAAGCTATCTATTTGGCATTGATGTTTGGGAAAATTAGGATCAAAGTTATTTGTTCGGCTTTGGTGTTGGAAAAATTAAGATCAAAGCTATCTGTTTGGCCTTAGTGCTTTAGGAGGATTGGGATCAAAGCTCTCTATTTGGCATTGATGTTTGGGAAAATTAGGATCAAACTATTTGTTTGGCTTTGGTGTTGTGGGATTTAGAGAAGGTTATGTCTCTGAAAGACGAGGGGTGTGGGAATGTCAGCATGAGTGGCTCGACTCGGTTTGCCCATAAGAAGTTACAGTTGAGGTCTAGCCCTTGTAGGGGAAGGTATGGGCTAAGGATTGGTCATTAGGAGGGTAGGTTAGGTAGGTCCTTAGAAGAATAGGTTGGTCTTGAGATGTTATATGAGGTTGTGTTTGGTTCCATATCAAGTCACGGACTGTCACTTGAAAATTCAGGTTGCAAGATTTGAGCAAAGATGGTCAACCCAATACAGTGTATGGGACAGTGGATTCATTAGTTGAGCTAAATTGATAAAGAGACCTTGAGCTTAAAGAAGTCTACAAGTATTCCAAAGGAGGCAGTTTAATCAAGAAACTTGGGCTTTGATGATAGGCCTTGGTTCTGCTAATGAGCCCAAGCCTTAATAATTTGCCAATGAATTTGATAATAATATACCTAGGATGTATAATCTTTGGAAAAATAGGATGGTTGATCACTTGAAGAGATAGTAGGCCTTGATCAAAGAGTTAGGGGGTAAAGATGTACTGAAGGAGATAGGTAGGATGCTACCTTGTGAGTTGATTCGGCAAGTTGGACATATAGACTGGGAGGTGAGACTAGACTCTAACTGATGTGATAATGGCAGAATGAGACACAAGAGGCTAAAACTTTAAGTGAAAGTGGTGAAAACACTTAACAAGGTGCAAATGTAGAGAAATATGACTCTATAAAAGATAAGACTAATAGAATGACTATCTAATGGACCGGATAGGACTAACATACTCAATAGTGCATCCAATTTTGAATGAAACAAAACTCCATCTTGAATTGTTGCTTTGAGTTGATTCCATCCTTTGGCTAAGCTGCTTTAATGGGTTTTGATTACTTGCTCTAAGCTACCCTTCTGAGTTTTTCTTTTTTTTTTTTTATTTGATTTTTTCTCTCTTTTTTTTTTAAATTTTCCTTTTTCTTTTTTTTTTTTTGAATTTTGCTTTTTTTTTTTTTTTTTTTGGTTGGTAAGGCTATTTGTTTTGTCTTGCTTAGAAAAGTCTGATTCTATTTAGATCATGGGTTAGATTTCTAGTTTTCCTTCCCTTTTCAGTTAGGAAAGCTATTTGTTCTACTTTGCTTATAAAGATGATTAAGGATTACCTCCAACTTGTACCAAGGATGGGGGCTTTGGTGTTTTGAAAAACACTTAAAAAGGGGTGTCAGCTTAGAGAGACTGTGATATGGATGTCCGCTTAGGGAATCTGAATGTTTTCGAAGGAATTGCAATTTTGGTGAAGGCTACCTCTAATGATCATTTGTTATGGCCTTATACGAATTCTTGACCCTTTGCATGTGATTCCTTATTAGAATAAAAATTCATTATTTCATTCAAATTGGATGAAAAGAAATGCATAAAGAAAGGAACTTTATTAAATAATGTCGCCTTTCTTTATTACAATAAGAATGACATCAACATACTCAATAGGATGACTTTAACAAATAGACTTGAAGAAGATGATTTTGACAAACAGACTTGAAAAAAAGATGACACTGACAAATAGACTTGAAAAAAGATGACTCTGACTTAAACGATGACTTGGACTTTAATGACATAGACTCTGACTAGTATCCTTCTTGCCTTATTGACTCACTAGGTGGTTTGAAAGGTTGATGGGTGAAAGAGGTATTTATTGCCAATAAGGTTTTAGACTGATTCTAGACAAGTCAGATTTAGCTAGAGTTAAACTCTTCAATGTTAGGTTCATGTTCTTCTTCAATGGCAGCAATTTTTGATTTGATTTGGAGGTGATCTTCAACCTTGGATGCAATTGCAATCAATGCTTTGAAAGTGGGTAGGTATTGTGTTAATAAGAGATCTCGGTAGTTCAAAAGCAAATTCTTGACACGGATATCCACTTGTTATTACTCAGTTGGCCTGTTTACCATTAGAGCAGCTTTGGCCCTCCACCTTGTAAGGAACGCAGAGAAGGTCTCATTCGAAAGCTGCTTAGTGTTCTCTAAATCTCTTCTTGTAATGTCCACTTCAATATTGTAATGGTATTGTTTGACAAGTGCATTATAAATGTCCTCCTAGGTCTGTTTTTAGGTGTCATCCAAGTTAATAAGCCATCTTAGGGTGGGATCAGTAAGGGTTTACTGAAAGAGTTGAGCAAGGAGCTCATTGTTTATACCAAAAGGATGCATTGCCCCTACGTACATCTTTAAGTGGACCTTGGGGCGAGTAGTTCCATCAAATATGTCCAAATTTGGCATCTTAAACTTTAGTGGTAACTAGGCATTGGGAAAGAGGCTTAATGAACTTGTATCAACCATGCCTTCCTTCTTTTTCAAAATTTTTATCATCTTTTCCATGGCTTCTAGTTTGGTTAGGAAAACACTAAACCTAGGATTATATATGGCTTCCCTCCCTTGGGAAGGATTCATAGGAATGGAGGTGATTTATGGTTGTTTAACAATGCTAGATGGGAGAGAGTGTTTGTTTGAAGAATATTAGGTGAGGGAGGTGGTGGAGATATTGGCTTGGTGGAGGAAATAGAAGTATAGGCTTGAACTGATGTCAAATTTTGGTCTAGTTTGAGTGAATTTTAGAGAGTGGGATTTGGGGTTTGATTTATGCTAGCTCGATTTAGCATGTCTTAGACATTATTTAATATGGCCTCCCTTTGGGCATGCAATTGGGTATGAATTTGGGCAATTTGTCTCTTGAACATCTCTTCTTATCGTTCCAATAGTTTGGCCAAAATCTTATCCATGACATCTTTGTCGAATCTAGTAGACATCTTGCAACCTTATGAAAGGGAAAAGGAGCTAGGTTAGTATCAAGCTTTGGAAAAAATGGTGGGGTATGACAAACCAAGGACCTTTAGGTTTAATGGCAATGGATCACAGTGTCTTATGGTTAGGTTAATGGTGTATGGGTAAAGATGAGGGTGGAGGTGTATGATATTAGCTAGGTCGGTATTTAGTTAGGGAAGCTAGGTCATATTTTAGCTTTGAAAACTAGATTGACATTTGGCTTTGAATGGCCAGGTTGGATTTTAGCTTTGAGTAGCTAGGTCAGATTTTAGCTTTAAGTAGTTAGGTCGGATTTTAGATTTGAGTAGCTGGGTCAGAATTTTAGCTTTAAGTTGCTATATCAAATTTTAGATTTGGGTGACTAAGTCAGATTTTAGCTTTGAGTGGCTAGGTTATAATTTAGTTTTGAGTTTCAGGTCAGATTTTAGCTTTGGGTGATTAGGTCAGTTTTTAGTTTTGAGTGACTAGGTCATAATTTAGCTTTGAGTGACTAGATTAGAATTTAGCCTTGAAGGCTAGGTTAGAGTTTAGTCTTAAAGGCTAGGTCATAATTTAGCCTTCAATAATTGGGATTTGTGATTTATAAATGGTTTACCATGGGCTTGAGGATAGAGTGATCATGGGTTTTAAGATTGGATGTACTATGGATTTGGATGTTAGGTGGACTATGGGTTTGGTGATAGTTGGATAATGGGTTTGATTAGGCTAGACCATGGACTTAGATGGGCTATGGGTTTGGATAGTACTATAAAAGATGAAACCAAGTCAACATCTAGTTTGGGTAAGGAGCTAGGTCAGTGTTTAGCTTTGGCAATGATTGTTGAGGATAAACCTAGATCAGTGTTTAGCATAGGTAAGAATTGTGAAAGATTAAAGCTAAATCAGTATTTAGCTTGGATTAGAATTGTGAAGGAAAAAGCTAGGTCAGTGTTTAGCTTGGGTGAGGAAGATGACAGCTAGGTCAGTGTTTAGTTTGGATAAGGATGAGGGTACTATAGATGGGTTTATTTTTACCATGAGTTTGACATGAGTTTTGATAGGACTGATTCATGGGTTTAGGTGGACCATGAGTTTTGGGTTTTGACCATGGGTTTAGGTGGACCATGATTTTTGGGTTTTGACCATGGGTTTAGGTAGACCACGGGCTTTGGGTGTTGACCATAGGTTTAGGTGAACCATGAGTTTTGGGTTTTGACCATGGGTTTAAATAGACGATTGTTTTTGGGTTTTGACCATGGGTTTAGGTGTACCATAATTTTTGGGTTTTGACCATGGGTTTAGGTGGACTATGGGTTTAAGTGAACCATGGGTTTTGGGTTTTGACCATGGCTTTAGGTGGACCATGGGTCTTAGGTGTTGACCATGGATTTAGGTGAAACATGAGTTTTAGGTATGAAGATGTTTGGATAGGTTTTAGACTTTTCACAAGGTTCAAGCTATGCCTGCATGTATGAATGAATGATTGAAAAAGGTTTCATGAAATACCAAGTTCAATATTATGGTTCATACAATTCTAAAGGAAGATTCTATAAGTCATTTATTGAAAGGGTAAGGGTGGTTTGAAAGGGACCCATAACACTAGAGATGTGATATACCTAACTATATGTGAGTTAAGGAGCCTCGTGTGGGTCCAACGGTACGTGCATACTTGTTAAACCTCTAAAAGGATTAGAGGATATGTCGTGGGCTAGATGATTTCACTATCGGCAAGCAGACCTAAGGAGGTTGCCCACTCAATGTTACTTTCTATCCTTTGTTTTCCTAAGAAAGTAGGATTTTGAATAAGGAGCCCAATGTAGTGATGCATGAAAAGCTATTTTGTACTAAAAAGCCAAACTTTTTAGTTTACCAAGAGTAGCCCACTCATATTTTATTTTGAAAAAAGGATTTTGGAGTCCCCAGTGGAGTCGCCAACTATGATGCCTCTCCCGAGCACTGGTCTGATATGCTAAAACAGAATCGAAATGCTCATTGGGAGAAACATCATGATTAGAACTTGTTATGAGTTCAGACAATTGTATTTTATAAGTTGTAATTTGCAAAAGGAGTCACCACTTTAATTTTATTTATTTTAGTTGGGAAAATTAAAGGAAAAATCCAATTTGATTGACTTCAAAATTATACCATTTATTCTAAGGAAAAACACTAGTTCTCGAATGACCAAAGAGGGCTCGGGGACTAGGTTTTGGTTAAAACAATACAAAAAAAATTAGTTTGACTTAAATACAAAATAACTTTCATAAAAAGAAGTTTTTTATGTATGCATGAACAGATATAATATGATGCATGAAACAAATATTACTCATGAAATGCATGACAAATATGAGATAATGACAATTAGAAAATGCCAAAAATAAAGAAAAACTACTTAAAATTATTACAAGTCAAAATATCAAAATCAGGGGATCTTTCCTCTAGCCCTTATGGGTTTTAGGAAAAGTACATATTCCCCAAATATAATCTAAATAACTAAAGTAGGAAAAAAAGAAATAAAAAAATTATAATAAAAAGAACTAAAATTTTGACTTTTATTTAAGAAAAAATAATTTCAATCCTAAACTATGTGAAAAAGGTGATGAAGAGAGAAAGATGTTAATTTTAGCGGAGTTGAATGTCTCAGAGATGGTAAGCCTGCATATCCTTTTGAATAGGAATCAAACACCATGCAATTTTTCCTTCTTGAAAGGAGGGTTTTTAAGTTATTGCCTTTGTTATCATGTTTTAATTAACAAAAATTAGATCTTTTCAAATTTAGATCCAAAAATTAGACTTAAAAATGAAAAGGAAAGAATTTTTACCTTAGGCTTTAGGCAGCGAAGAATGTAGGGAGTGAGCTTAGCACTGGACCTAAGTTCCACCTTAACTTAGGGATAACACGAGCACTCCTTTTGGAAGAAGTACTCTTGAATAGCGCAAACTCTTCTTGGAGGAACTTGGATCCTACCTTTACTTGAGTATCATGAATTCCCTTTGAAAGAAATAACTTGAATTGCACCTTTTCTTGATAGGAAGCTTAGAAATAGGGTTTGAGGTGATTAGGAGGCTTATGAATAGGGTTTGAGGTGATTAGGAAGCTTAATGAATAAGGTTTGAGGTGATGGAAAAGGTTTTGGAATGGGGTTTTAGAGATTAGGTGGTTCAGAAAGAAGGTTTTGATGATTGGGAGGCTTAGGAATAGGATTTAAAGAGCTTTAGGGGGAGTATAGAAGTATGTAATTGTGTGTGTAAGTTGTTAGGAGGTATAAAGTATTTATAGGGGAAATTTGGGGGCTTAAAACTATGAATTTTCAATGTGGAAACCAAGAAAAACACGTTGTGGTAATGTATTCTGGGTTATAGTAACCATAGAGCCTCTGCAGTAGCCAATTGGATGCCGTAGGGACACCTGAGGCAACCATAGAGAGGGCTACGGTTGCCACAGCCAGCTGCAAATTACCGCAGCTAGCCCGCGGGCTGCCGCACCCTTTTTCTTGGCTCGTTCTCATCCATTCTTGATATGATTTGAAGCCCATTTGATTCTATGGGTTCGTAATTGAGTACTAGTCATTTAAAAGTGTAATTTTGAGGAAATTTATTATACTAGCTTTAGTAGCTCACTAATCTTAGTAGGTGTTAAGCTACAGCCGAATCCAAAGGGTGCAAATTTGAGGGTTCACAGTTCCTCATATTGATTAAACCAAGGATCATTTTCAAATTCAAAATTCATTCAATGTTCATTGGCAATGGGATTAGGAATGCCATTTTTTCAATCAAAGGAGTCAATTCATCATAAAAGGTCGATGTCTTCAAAGTTTTCATCAGGATCATTCATTCTCCATCATTTATAGCAAGGTGCTTCTTCAAGTTCGAGCTCATCATCTTCTCCAAGACTTTTTGGTGGAATAGGAAAAAATTCATTTGGTAAATTCACGTTTGCAACACAAGTTCTTTCCTAAATGGTTGCAATCATAAAGGTTAATGATGGATGACTAATCTAGTCATGATGCATAACTTAGTTAGTCACAAACACATGTGCATTTAATAGTCATCCTTCCAACCTCATTTCTCCCACACTCATAGTTGAGTCTCTTTTCCTAACTGTTTGATCTTGATCATTTCTATCAATGAGGAAGGAAAGGTCCTTATATAAATCTCATAATCTGATATAAAAGCAAGTATATATATAACTCGAACGCTATAGATCATAATTTGTTTTGGGCTTAAAAACCCCTGATTTCACTAAAAGGAATCATGATACATACCATTCAAGGGAAGATAAAACATTTTAAGATATATACATCCTAGGTAAAGTTATTAAAAGTCATTATAGTGCTTAGTTGGGTTTCAAAGGCTATAGGTCTTACTGATGACATCTTAAACAAATCTCCTAATGGGAACCATTGGTAAAAATAGTTATGTAATGGCATTTGATATACCTTTGACAAAATGTTTAACTTAAAGGTACTTGTCAGTAAGTGACCTCCTACTCATTCATGCCTTGTATATCATTTTGCTAATATATATAAAGATAACTTAATTAGGTAAAAGAGATAAATGCAAATATACAATGCAAAAATATAAAAGGAAAACATAGCTATCTTAAACTAGAATTAACTTCATAATCAACCATCTCTTTATTTGCATCCCTAGTGAAGTTGCCGTCGTAGGTATCTTATTAGGCTTCACATCCAATTTTTAGTGTGACATCAACACTTTCATGGCTTGGCCCATCATAGGTAAGGTAAGGGTAAGGAGTTGCCACTCTGACACATTTCAAGACATTTGAGTATGTTTGATTCAAGGATAGGAGATCCGTAGTAAGTCCAACCTCCTACAGATGAATGCAAACCTAATAGATATGGATTCAAGAGGTCGTTCTTACTTTGAGTTAATCTTTTGGTGTTACTATGTAATTGGCTTTATGTTGGTGTTACTATGTAATTGGCTTTATGTTTTACTTATCAAAAAATAATTTTTACATAATTATAATATCGAAATATGAATCAATCTCAATCAATTACCAATATAGCATCGTATAATTATATTCAATGTGAATAAAATAGGGTCTATCATTGTGATAGCATAAAAATCATAAATAAATCATAAAGCGATGGAGAAACGATATTAAAACCTAAAATCATAAAGAAAATGTGAGAAAAGAGAAGAAAAATACTTTAAAGCAAAGACAACCACTTCTTGAAGGGTTGAAACTTGATCTGAAAGTCCACAAGGCTAGGAAAAATCTGTTCAAATTAAAACAGAAAAAAAAATACACAAAACATGAGAGTCCTGGCCATTTAGGGCCCAAGGGCTAACTTGTGGGCCGTTTGTGCCCAAAAGGTTCCTCCACTAGCTGTTGGTTACTAAACAACAAGTTCTAATTTTTTGCACTTTTGCTATTTGATCTAAAAAATTATACCAAAATACCTCTATTTCTGGACATTTTTTCTTAGATCAAACATAAACACATTGAACAATTAAATGAAATAACAAACAAGTGAATCAAATGCAAAATTAAGAAAACGGATCAAAACTCCAACATATGCCAAAATCAAACTTTCTTGATCTTAAGCTTTAAAAAGATGCAAATTGACATAATAATTTATTTGAAAATCATATAATTGCTATTAAAACATGCTTTAAGTCATAAAAGCATCTTTTTAATTAAGAATCTAATCCTAAAACATTAGTCATCCATTAAAAAACCATTTTAAGAGGAAATATGCCATTTTAAGAGAGAAAGACTGTTTTAAGAAAGAAATGTTATTTTTACGCTATGAACTCAAACAAAATCATATGAACATAAATAAGACATGATTCTAAATGTGAATTAACAATAAAAATATAAAATCATTCTTTAAAATAAGAAAAATCATATCAACTCAATTTAGACTAATCATGGCAAGTCACATGTCAATGATTAAAGAACATGAGAAAAGATGAATATGATTAAAAATATATAGTAAATATGAAATTGATCTGAATTGGATCCCTCAGGTTATAGACCTATGATTTGTCGAATTCTAAAGAGAGAGTTGCTTCTAATAAAACTTAACTCACTTAACCTAAATAATATAGAACATAACGATTAGTCTCTTAGTTATGAAACTAAGAGCCATTAAACTTTCACAAAGTTGTTTTACAATTTCAAATTAATTTTACTCTTTAGTTAACCTTCCTTCACTCAATGTTCTCAAAATTGCAATTTCTTTTCTTTCTCCATTAGTATCCTCAATCTTCCAAAATCTAAAGTCCCTTCTTTTTACTTTTATCTATTTATGGCTTTTCAAACTAAAAGGATAGATGGAGACCTTAAACTTATAGTTTCTTATTCAAGGTTTATTGAAAGAAAATCTTTTAAATTATTTTTTTATTTGGAAGACCTCCACTGTACCAGTAGTAGAGCTTCTAGCAGAACCAAAATTACTCCTTGCAGTCACCCTAGAAATGCTATTTAAGTCCTAGCAACTCTAACTACTCCCTCTAACTCTCCTTTATTTCATAGTAGCTTAAGAATCAGTCCTTGCTATTGTAGCAGTAGCTTTCCTCTGAACCGTAGAATGAGACCTCACCCGAATGTCCCTCCCTCACTTGGGGGAAATTTTGCCTTAAGGAAAGGTCGAGCAATTTTTAAAGAGGTTATAGAACGAACTTTGGTGCTCACAATTGGAATAACTATTGTTTAGAAAATTGATTTGTCATTTGAAAAATGGTTTTGGGAGTTGCCAACCTAATTTATTTTTAAATGAAAAAATTAAGGAAAAACCCAATTTGTGACTCCAATTCATTAATTTTGTAATTAATTTACCCAAGGATAAAAATCACTAGTCTTTGAACCAAGTTGAGCTCGGGGACTAGATTTTTGGTTAAATAATCTAAATTTGGCTCTTAAGTTTAATTTGACTTGGAAAACTAATTTATGGATGACAAATATTATATAACAATTATAATATCATGAATAATGCATGAGCATAGTATGAGTGCAAAGAGAAAATTAAAATAAAATGTCCATAAATTAAACTGATTACATAAATTAATTAAAAAGGGGAAAGGAGATTGATTGGGATTTGGATTTGAGGTTTGGATTTAGATTTCAAACGTACCTACGTACTCTATTGAATAGAGATTAAAACCCACGTAGTTCATTCCATGTTTAAATGGAGAAGTTTAGGGGTTGATTGGATTGATTGATTTGATTTGAGTTTGAGAAAAAAGTTAATACCTTTGTTTTTGGAGGGCAGAGGGTTTTACCAGACTAAAATTTCATTTTATCAGGACTGGGTGATTGAATTTGATTGGGAGATTAATTAATTAATTAAAATAATTAATTAACTAATTAATGTGATGAAATGGATGGATGGATTAATAAATTAAAAAGATTAATTAATTAATTAATTAATTGAGTGATTATTTTTAATTTTAAAAAAAGAGTTTTGTTTAATTAAAAAGATTAATTAATTAATTAAAGAGTGGTTGGAGGGAGAAGAAGAAAGAAATTAGAGGATAGCTATCAACTCTAACTCAAAAGGTGAGAAAAAATAGTAGAAATTAGGGGTATTTATAGAAAAATGGGGGTAAGGGTAATTTGGGAATTGAAAATATGAAAAGACGTAAAGGGTAGGGCTGGAAAAATGCTGAAAAATCATATTAGGGGCATTTTGAGAATTACAGAAAAGGTGATGGGGACCACACCCGCGAAGGGATCAGCGGCGCCATTGGGCTTATAGGCACCGTCCGAGTCAATTTTTGAGAGTTTCATAATTCAAAAATTTTATTGATCGGTATTGATAAGCTTGAAATTAATTTTAAGATAGCTAAACAATCATCTGAGAGAAAAATTAGGTCAGTTTTGGGAAAATACTGTATTGTATAGAAGGCCTAGTCAGGGTAGGAAAAGTGTTAGGGACCACTATTGTCATGACTCAAACTCGAGGGCATGTAACCAACACTAGGATACAAGTGATGTACATGGCTACTAATGCTCGTAGGAAGCCAATCAGCATGCTAAACAACAATACTATCATAAAATAAGGCTATAGGCCCACATGTTAGCCATATGCAATTAAACATCAATTTAATTCAATGCCATATTGGGCTATCATTTGAAAATATCAAAGACTATGCAATTGGTTTCTGCTTAACAAACATTTCATCAACTCAAGAGTATAATACAACTAATAATTAACCAGAATATAGGTAATAGAGATAACATTGCCGAGTTCTAGAATAATAATGCAAATATACAAATATCATTTACATAACTCAACACTTAAATACAAAACACTGCCAAAAGATAAAGGCAGCATAACTGAATTTAAAATTTCTTCATGAGCTCATTCCACAACCTGAAAAATAATTTGAATAGGAATGAGCGTTTGACTCAATGAGCTATATAGATTTTAATACCACTCAACGGTTATAAATGCTAATACACTATGCCAAATGGATAGACAAATCATGAAATCATACAAGGATGGAATACAGTCCACAATACCACACTAATCTTCAATATAGAGAGTCGATTCCTCTATCATAGCTCTCTTAGTCCAATACATTCTCTTGATCCATTATAAGGGTCACAGCCATCCTAGCAGTGCTGACCTGAATGGCAACAATGCATAAGCGATTAGCAAGCTGACAAACATCATACACCAGTCATATGCTCATCTATCTCATCATCATATCATCATCATCACAATCATACCCTAAGTGGCACTGTATCTTTCCAATCTCATCCGACATCCACAAACGATATGCAACATCAACATTAATGAACAATCAATTCATATGCTAAGATACTAAATATTATTCATAATGCATAATTATATATACATATAGTATAAACACAATCAATGCATGTATGCAAGTATAACTTTAAATAAATAAAAGAATAGAATATTATATTAAGCTATATAACTCACAGATTTGACAAAATCTAATTAGCTCTCCTCATCGAGTGCGACATCTAGTGACTAGAAGGATGCCTGAATATCAACTCTAAATAACAGATGAGATTATTAGAAAAGAACAACTTGCTTCTAAAGAGGTAACTAAATGACTATTAAGATTTTTGCAGGAATTTCCACAGAACTTTCCCTAAACTAGGACTTTACCCAAATGTAATAGAGAAAATAAACACTTCTACAGATATCTCAATTTACGATATTCCATCATAACTTTGAATTCCCCCTCCTAGGGCTCTAACTCATACAATAATATAATCAAAACCAATTCTCAATATATAAAAAAAATTAAATTCATTTCTAATCAAAATTTATAAATTACCAATTTACTAATTAAATCTAATAAACATAACTTAAATCAATCTATAACTCAATAACAATTGAAATTCAAGAGTTTTGAATTTACCCATATAAAATATGATCAAACAAACATAAAAAATAGCACTGAAATGGCGAGACGGAGCTGCTGGATCTATGTTCAGGCGTCATCCCATGCATTATCGCTAAAGCATTGCTGGTCGGCCACACACCTCCACTGCAGGTGGCAAACTAGGGGGATCTTTATGGCATCTTGATTGTCTTGATGTTTGGAGCTTAAAAAATAGCACCACTCATCATCACTCACTATAGTTTCACCGAAAATAGCTGAGGTAGCCTAGGTATCGTCGGATTCCTGTGAAATAGAAACGGTAACCAAAAATTGCAAATGATATATCAAATTGAAGCTCATGAGAAGAGGATTCTATTAGTACCTAAATCACCATGATTGAAGGTCAGAGCCGGCTAGAATCAGGAAGCTGGATGGATGGCAAGATGTTACAGCTTCGCGTGTGGTAGCATTCGGTAGCGATCGGTGATGAGCCTGTGGTGGCAGGCTCTCCGGTGGCTACTCTTCCTCCTGAGCCATTGTGTGTCACTGTTTGGTGGGTAAAAGCCAATGATCTGCTAGCAAAAGCCTTCTGCCACACACACATACACACACACACACACTCTCTCTCTCCCCCCTTCCCCCCTCTCTCTCTCTCTTCCTGTCTGGATTTAGGGGGGGGGGGGAAGGGGGAGGGGGGAATTAGGTGGCAACAGCGTATTGGTTCCTTTTCAATTAGCTATGCCAGTAGATTATATAACAACAACAACAACAATGACAACAACAACAACAACAACAACAACAACAACAACAACAACAATAATAATAATAATAATAATCTTGTTTTAGTTTAATTTAAACTTGAATTTCTATTTGATATTTAGAATTTAATTAACTATTATATCCCCAAAAATATTTATTTAGAATTTAGAAAAATTTAACATTTATTACAATAATAATTATATTAATATCATTTATCTCAATAGAATAAAAATATGAGATTTTATTTAACAAATACTTTTTCTCAAAATAACCACCATAATATTTTCATAATTAAATATATAAATACTTTCTTCAATTATATTTACATATCCAACATTTAAATAAAATTACGATTAATAATACATTTTTCAATTCATATAAATATATAAAATTAAACAAAAGAAAATTTCAACTATGCTTTAGTAAAGAAAATAATTAAATAATATATTTTTATACAAAAAAAGATTTTATAAAATAAATGAAAATTCAAATTGTTACAACCATACTAGTTTTATATAGTGCACTAATCTTAATAGGTGTCAAGCTGCGGCCAGATGATGAGAGTGTAAAATTAAGGGTTCACACATAGTACAACAGTCCTCTGTGCATTAGTTGTAGTGACCCTCCTCTGCACTATAACTATGGTGTCACCCTGCCATCTTACTATGGTTATAATCTCCTCTATCACCACCACTACAGTTTGAGTCACTATTGCAGTGTGTGGTGCTGGTCCTTTAATAGCTCCTTCCATCTCCCTTAAAGGTCGAGTTACCCCTTCTATTTGAACTATAGTCCTCCTACCACTAGTGGCATCTCTAGTAGTCTTTCCTCAGCACTGTCGCCCTCCACCTCTCTAGTACGGTAGTCTAGTGCTTCCTTTTTACTGGCCAAATGACCTTAACAAACCAATCCTAATATTACTAAGTAGATTAAAGCCAACCTTTAATCTCACCACATGATAGCTCCTTAACCATCCTCCTATGATAACGCTGGCAATAGGAGCAAGCACTCATGAGTCTGACCCATCTGATGCAATATCCTCATGCCCTAATAAAACATCATCTAAGCTAATCCCAACAAGTATACCACTTGATATCCATGCTCATTATCATAAATGATTTAATCCTATACCATGAATAGTGTCAGAGAATGTCCTCTAGGGCAAGCTTTAGTAATCATCATACCCATTCCCATATATGGGTAGTTATGTAGGGACTTTGAGCTAGGGGAGTAACTATCCTCAAATGATCCATCAGCCAAACCTATAAAATAACTAGAAAACTCAAAATTAGGCATTCTTAAAGAGTCTTTAATAGAGAGGGTAAGAATGGACAAACTTTCCTCACTTGAAAAATAACTAGGGACAGAGTCCACCTCTCTAAACTACAGTTCCAATTAGGAAGCAGCTCTACCAACACAGCTCTAACCATGTCTATAGAGACATTTTCCTCACCTCTCTAAATTAGCTCATCAATGTCTCTGCTAACATAGCTCTAACCAGGAAGCGACTCTATTCCATCTGTAATAATAAGCTTGCTGCTCTAATATCTCCCTAAACAATAGACGTGGAAAATAGATATTTGGCTATCAAACAAAAAACTAAGGCCCTCATCCTAAGCCACTGCCTCCTCACATCTTCTTGGTCACTGATATCATAAAACTCCTCATTGACAGTAATCAGATTCACCGGTCTCTCTAATACTATTAGGGTAGCCATGTCCTCTGAAAAATCTAAAAACTCCTGGAAAATTTAGTAGTGCCCAACCCTGAACTTCAGCACTACCAAAGCTGCCTTTAGGTCACTACTAAGTAAGGCACTAAACTCCTTGAAGGTGGGGCACAACTCCTCCATACCCACACCCTTAGGAAGACCCAATCCACCTGAACTCCTCTCACTGCCACCATAGCCACAATCCCACATCTACCCAGGTTTATTTTCTCAACCTAGTTAAGTTCCTTTGTCCACATGTGTATATAATGCTAAAATACAGCTCCATGGGTATGAGAAAAAGATGACAAAGTAGAAAGAAGTGAAAAAATAGATCAAAAGAAGGAAAATTCAGTAAAGGGATAGGGCTTTGGCATTAAAACCAAGAAAAATATTGTTTGTCTTAGCCCCATAATGTGAAAATGAGAAAAGTAGCAAAGTGCTGCCAAAAAATGGCTCTACCATAAAGGCTAGCTATAGCACTGCAGGCCATTTGTGCTAAGTGGCGTTGCAGTGCCGCAAGGTACCTATTGCAGCATTGCCCCTTTCAAATTGTCTTCTAGCTTTTTTCTCCTCTACTAACTCTTGTAACCTAATCTCTAAAAAAGAATGCTTTTTGAGCTTCCCAAGGTTAAAGCTTATTAGAAACCATAAGATCAAAGTAGCAAATTAGCAAAATCAAGCATAAGGTGTGCATTCAAACATAGAGTCACATCTATACATCCACTATTATCCTTTACAAACATGCATCCATAATATAAACATACACAATAGAATAAAAAGCATTAAAAGAGTTGTGTAAGTAAAATCATGCATATGTTATCCATAGGCATCACATAAAATTGCATACATCAAATACATAATGATAAATAATATTGCAAGGTCATTCAAAGAGTACTGATTCCCACCAAATGAGTAAATAATATAGTCATCTAGGAAAGAAGATAAAAAACAAAGAAGGTTAGCATCAGTCTCGCCATCACCAAATTAATGGCACCCTTTTCTCCTCCACCTTCGAGGAGCATCCTTATCTCCAGCACCATGTGTCTCTGCCATAGCTAGGCTTGTTAGCATCTCACAAAGGCTAGCCTCCATCCTATGAGAAACCATGTATGTTCGATGGATGAAATGCCTGGGTACCTAAATACAATAAAATATTAGATGTCATACATCTTTTCCAAAGGCACAAATAAACACAGATGCAACACCTATATGAGGATCATTTTTGAATGTATATAAAGTGAATAAAATCATACCTTGACATCATTAGGGATATCTCACATGTCTAGGTGAATGACATTAAGTAGTTGCCACATCCTCGTAGTACCATCTGTACCATAATAAGAAATCTGCTCAAAGATGAAAAATTTTATCTCCAAGTTCACTGTCCAAATACCATGGCTCAGACTAAATCCCTAACCAACATCAGGAGTGGACCTTTTGAAAGCATTAGCCCTAGGAATTTTAGAAGCCATTGAGAGAATAGGCTCCCTTGAAAAAGCAGAGGCAATGGAAGAGTGCACCTGTATAGTAAGCTTATGCATCAAAATGGCAGCACAGAAATCACAGTAGCTTTGGTTAGGGTATAAATAAAGGCATCCCTTATTGCCATTAAAAAGCCTAGAGAAGCTCAGATTGCTAGCTTATACCTCATATATACTAGTGGGGGGTTGGGACATGCCAGGATTAATAGTCTAAAAATGGACCTTCTCGCTCAAATAAAATAGATAATGATAATGAGAATGTTGCAAGAGTTGTTTATTAGAAATATGCTTTGCAAAATTCTCACCATCAGTGGCACGGAGCAATCTCTTCTTAAAAGGTCTTAAAATCTACCATAGACAATCACTAAGTAAGTCAATTTAGGCAAAAGAAAAGAGGAATATGACAAGAGAGATACCTCTGACGTCGTCAAGTGGTCAAAGAAGGCCCAGATCATTAAAATGCCATGATTCTCAATGTTAGGGCCCCAGTTTGACTCAACCCATCTCTTTTTAGCAGGAAAATCCTGAAGTCTTTGCTTGGTTAGCCTAGGAGCAAGGAAAGGAAAGTACTTACAGGCCTAAACCTATAATATAGAGTTAATTAGAATTCCTAAAAGGTAAGAGCTCACAAAATAACACAAAAGGTACAGTCAAAACACATAATAGATACCTTCCATATAGGGACTATCCCACTGATGGATAAAACATTCCTTTGGCATAGGTCCACCATGTCACATGGTATTGAGAATTACTCCACCCCAATCATAGTGGCCTTATGCATCTATGTCAACCAGGCTAACCAGAATATTTAGATCCATTATATCTCTTATAATATGGGAGAAAGTGCAATCTGTAATGTCTAACAAATGTAACCGAGCTATAATCTCATCACGAATGACATTGCCCACTGCCACCGCCCATTTTAGCTTTGTTGGTCATCAGAGTGCGTTTAATGTGGATGTTATCCTATGGAGGATCAATGCTAAGTAGAGGCTAGGTGTCTGTAGAAGTAACCTCTACCTCTAATCATTATACATGTTAAGGGGTTGGATCCCAAATCAGGTCCCCCAGATCATGAATAAATCAAGTGGAATGCAAGTCATTTCTCCATGAGTGAAGTGGAAGGCATTCATGGTGTCCCACCATCTCTTTGCCAGGGCCTTAATTAGACTCATATTGGCCTGGTCAGATGCCAATATGCCTAGAAAATCTATGAAGCTAGTGGGCTCCAATAGTGCTTAGACGGCTCTCCCTAAAGGGGTGCATCTAATTACCTCCCTTAATTTACATCTGCCTACCTTATTTCTAATTATCTTGGTCTGTAACAAATTAATGGACAAGTGCACAAATATAAATTATAGTGGAACGTATGAATAGCCAAGCTTTCTAAAAAAAAGAATTCACTAATGGGCAAATGGGAACTGACTGCTAAATGCCTATCGTATGAGATGTGCTCTTAAGGATCTTGTAAGAGTAAGGAGGGATAAGGGTTATCCCTTGGCATCTCGTATGAACATCCTTGCTTGCCATCTCTAGAAGATGTAGTGGTACAATGTGAGGAGGATGCTCCATGTCGAGAAGTGGAAGCCATCATTGCTAAATGCTAAACCTAAAAGGCAGCACAAATAATAGGCAAGTAAGAATCGCATTAAATTAAATTAAAAAAGAATCGCATTAAATTAAATCAAAAAGAGAAGAGAAAAAATTAAAAAATTGCAATTCAAAAAAAAAAAAAAAAAAGGGAGAAGCTCATGTTTTGGTGAGCTTTGAGAGGTGAAATTAAGAGAGTGATATGGGGCAGTGAAAATGAGCTGAGGCAGTTGGGTATTTATAATGTCTACTTGTACAATGATTGCATAGTAAAAAGTGTCATATAATTATCCAACTGCACAAAAATGCATTTTCTAGCCCATTTTAACTAGAAATTCAAATCTAAAAGTTCCTATATGTTTGTATGATTTTTCTCCATCCATAGAAACCCCGTTTCTCTACCTTCTGACAAAAGATGCATTCCTTACACTAGAAAATTAATGAACCTAAAAATTCACTAGTCTCCCAAACATTGCTCTAGAAAAACTAGAAAATTAATGAACTTAAAAATTCACTAGTCTCCCAAACATTGCTAAATTAGACTCCAAAGATTACAAGAGTTGAAGGAATGCATTCTAAATCATTTTCTGCTTTCAAACACATCAAATTCCCTGGTTCATACTCATCTCTAATGAGGAGGTAGCTTGAACCCTCATTTCAACACTTCCAAAATTAATTCTAAACTCACCAAAATATTTCTAATACTGACTAACACATTTTGAACCTGAACGAACTTTTTGTACCAGATAACATTTTTCCAAAACTGAACTGATTGGCTTCTTCTCGAAACTAACTGTCAAATCGACCAATAATTAATTTCAGACCCATCGACACTGATCAATAATTTTTTTGAACTCTGAAACCCTCAAAAACCTTAAAAGTTGAAAAAGCCTACACACCAACTGTCCTCTGCTGGGACCATCTGCAGTGTTGCAAGTTGCATTGGCGGTCAGGCGTCGCTACACAAGGCCCTATGACATTGTGCTTCTAGCCCAATTTTTGGCCTTTTTTAGCCCCTACCTTTTTGGTCCTTTTATTTTTCAACTTTTCTAAATGCCCTTGCTTTGTCATAGTTTTATCTTATTTTTGGTTCTTTTAATTGTTCATTTATAGTTTATTTTATGATGCTTTTAACGTGTTTGTTAAGTTATTTTCAGTTGCATTAATAATTGAAGAAATGGAAGAGACATGGGCTAAATCAAAAAATTTGGCAAAACGTTGCACATTGGACAGCTTGCCACAGCGTGGAAGCAAGCCAGCAACCCCAACGCCATGCAGTAGACTCCCGATGCCTATAGCAGCCTGTTACCTACAGCTTAAGTAGTCTCGATGCCATATAGCAAGGCCAAGGGCCACTTAGCTGAGCGCTGCTTACTACTTACTTGCCCTAGTGCCATGCTGCCTTCCCCAGTGCCTCATAGTAGCACCTCCCCAATGCCAGCAGCTGGCCCGTAGCTAAGCTCCCCAATGCCACGCTGCCTTCCCTAGCACTCCGCAGCAGCATGCTTCTTGCAGCCCACTAGTCCCCAGTGTCCACAGTAGCCTCTAACGTGATGCAGTTAAGTATTGTATGCTAGCCCACCAGTGCCCAGCGCCTAGCTACAGATTTCCAGCACCTGTTGTATCAACTCTTAGTAGATATTGAAGGATATCCGAGATTTTGAGGGATTTTTAACCCTAGATTATTTTAGGAAAGTAGAAACAAAAGAATAATTTTTTTTTATTTTAAATAGGGTAGTCTGGAGGAAGAGGAGGAGGGGGAATTTTGGACACTGTCTTCTTTTCCAATTTTTTATTTTCTCAATTTTATTTTAGTTTTCAGATTTCAACACTTAGATTAGAATTTTGTTCTTAGGAATTCTTTTGTGAAGATTCAATAGATTGAATAAGATAAAATGGATTGTTCAATGTAGTTTAATTCTTATTTCTTTATTATAATTCTTTTTGGGATTATTAAATTGATAAAATTGATTCAATGGATTCTTTTGATTACAATAAAATCATTATGAATTCTTTATTTCCCATAAACTAATTTCATCATTGTCTAGGGTTTGTATAATGTGTTCATGATATGGAATTGAATATAATCCCATTTGATTATTCCTAATTGAATTGATTGTTTCTTATTGAACAATTGCTTAACTACCAATTTTTTGACTTTGGTTTTGAATAAAGGAACGAGAGTTGAAGTTCAATTCTAGAATTCATTCCTTTAGGATCTTGCAACAAATTAGAAATATAAGTTTTAAGATTATGCTTTAGTTTTTGATATATGATTTGATAGAATGATTTCTATGAATGCGATTGCTAATAGATTGATTTTTATTCTTTAAGTAGTTAGAAACTAAGGTTTTAAGCATAATCAAATGGGTATATTCATGAACATATAAGATTGATAAACTAAATACAAACCCTAGGCATCATTCATTCATTACATTTAAACCTATTGCATTTTAATCCACATTTTCTTTTAATTTCTTGTTTTGCAACTATTTCTTTTCAAATCATTCAACTTTTTTTCATTTAATTTGCTTTAAATCGAGGCAAATATTTTCATTTGTAATTCCATGAGAGATACGACCTTGGGTGCTTTCGATATACTACAATTGCCTTGTATACTTGCGGGTCTCTTTTGGATAGTATATTTTGAGGCAAATAAGTTTTTGGCACCATTGCCAGGGAATTGCAAGGTGAATATATTTGTTTTTAGTTTTTATTTACATTTGTTTGTCTAGATTTTATGCAAGGGTGAACATTTCTAGAAGAAGGGCTTGTCCCTTTTGTTGATAACGTGCATAGGTTAGGTAGGAAGAAGAAGACTAGAGCCAAATGAGGAAGTTAATCTAATAGATCCCGAAAATCCAAGGGTAGAAAACCAAGAAGAACAACCATACATCATGGCACAAGAAAGGAGACACACGAAGAATTATGCTAGGCCAATCATAGGTACTGCAACATCTTGCATTAGACTTGATGAGGCTACTAGAAATTATGAGTTGAAGAATATCCACTATAGCATGCTCCCATCCTTTTATAGAGTGCCAAATGAAGACCCCTCAATTTCATCAGGGATTTCTACTCCACTATACAGACCTTTCCTCTATAAGGTCTAACTAAAGATCAGTTGTAGATGAGATGCTTTCCTTACAGCTTGAAGGACAGAGCTAAATCTTAGCTGATGACACTTACTCCTTATTCATTGACTACTTGGGAGGAGGTGTACAATAAATTCATGGGGAAGTTCTACTCTCACTAAAAGATAGCTAATTTGAGACTGAAGATTGCAACCTTCACACAAATGGAAGAAGAGACTTTTTATAAGGCATGGGAAAGGTTCAAGATGTTGTAAATTCAATGCCCACACCATCACTATCCATTGCAATTGCTTAACCAATTCTTTTATGTTAGGCTCATATTCCAAAGCCAAAGCATAGTTGACAATGCAGCCGTAAGGGCAATGGGAGAGATCACTGCTGAGAAAACTTATGACCTTTTTGAGAAGCTTAGCACTAACTCTCAACAAAAAAGTGTGAGAGAGAGAAGAGTTGGAATTGAAAAAGAAGCTCCGGGGAAAGAAGTAGCTATGCTAATAGCTGAGCTCACTAGACAAGTCAAGCTCTTAACCATGAATGGGAACACACCAATTCAACAATAAGAGGTATATGGTGTTTGTGGTATTTTTGGTCATGGTGTTAATGTTTATCCTTCAAGTTTTGATTCTTTTGCAGGTGATTATGAGTAAGCACAAGCCTTGGATGGTTTCCAACCTAGGGCGAGAAATGACCCCTTTTCCAACACCTATAACTAAGGTTAGAGAAACCATCCAAACTTTTCCTAGAGAAACAACAACCAATAGCAGTAATAGCCTCAGTTTCAAATGATGCAAAGAGGCCAACTGTTCTAAGGAGAATCATCAAACCAATAACAACAAAGGAAGCCATCTTTAGAAGATAGCTTGAACGCTTTCATTTAGGCTAGCACTCAAATTCAAGAGGCTAATGACTGAAGATTTGATTCTTTAGAAGTAGCATTGAGAAATGTGGAGACTCAAGTTTGTCAAATTGCAAAATAGGTGCAATCAAATGAAAAAGGGAAATTTCCTAGCCAACCAAAGCAAGCTAAGTCTATTTTTGTTCTTTGGAGTGGTAAGCCAATAAATGATAATATTAGTGAAGTTTCTAACTATGTAGTGGAGGAGGAAAAAGAGATTAAGACACTCTCTCTATTTAAGTTACACAAAACGAACGATCCTTATCGACCTCATATTCCTCTTCCAAGCTGTTTAAAAAATGGTAAGCAAGACAAGTAATTTGATAAGCTTTTCATAATGCTATCCAAGGTAAGTATCAATTTGCCCTTACTTGATGTGATTAAGAATATGCCTGCATATGGAAAAGTTTTTAAGGAGCTGAATTCTGAGAAGACAAGGCTAGAGATGGAGGAGAAAGTAGTAGTGTCTGAGGTGATTAATGCTATACTCTAGCAAAAATTACCTTTGAAAGCTAATGATCCTAGTAGTTTTGTCATTAACTTTAGTATGGACAGTGGTGAAAAGGCTAAAGGCATGATAGATTTAGGTGCTAGTATTAATTTGATGCCATATGTCTTATTTAAGCAATTAAATATAAGAGAGCTAAAACCCACCAAAATGAGCTTGCAATTAGCTAATAAGTCATTAAGATCTCCTAGGAGAATTATAAAAGATGTCTCAGTGCAAGTAGGAGGGTTGATAGTGCTTGTTGATTTTGTGGTATTGGATACGGAAGATGAGTTGTCTAATAGGTTAGAATTGCATATCTTATTGGGCAGACCTTTTATGGCAACTACTAATGCTTTGATTGATGTTAAAAATGGGAAATTAACTATGACTGTTTTGCACCAAATTGTTGAATTTTCCATTTTTAATAGCTTATTTTTTCCTACCACATCACTTATTAAGGAATGCTCTTTTATTGAATACTTTAATACTGCTATCAAATATGTTTTCTTGCAGGGATCCTATGATACAAAAATGTTGTAAGTGTCTAAGTTGGTTGAGCTCCAGGAAAAAGTATATGGGAGCTCTCAAATGTTCAAGGAACAGGCTAAACCTCTTCGTTATAAAAGCCATGTCCAAAAGTCCCTTGAACCAAGTATGAAAGAACTACATTATAACTCATGGTGGCGTCATAATCCAGGTAAATCTAAACCCTACTGGAGTGGTCCTTTTATTGTGAATGTGGTACATCCCTCTGGAGCAGTAGATTTGTTTAACTTTCGTAGAGATAAAATTTTTAGAGTCAATAGTCAGAGAGTTAAACCACATTTTGAAGGAGAGGAGAAATTTAAGGAATTTAACATTCCTTAATGTCTTCTAAAATGTCTAGCTAAGACGACGTTAAAGAAGCGTTCAATGGGAGGCATCCCATCATTGTCTTTAAAATTCTATTTTTAAAATTCTGATTTTGTGTTTTACCTAGTCCTATCTATGAAAGTTGTTTTGTCTTTTGAGTTAATGTTATGGCATAATTGGTGGATTAAATGTATTTCATTGCAAAGTATGATAGACTTTATCTTACCATGGTGAGAATATTTAAGCCTAAACACTTTTTCTTTATTGCAATATTGTGTGTACCATGTTGATTGTGCATCTCTAGAGCTTATTTAGGTATACTTTATGAGACCACATATTAATTTCAATTTAGGCATTAAAATGATTAAGGCATTATGTTTCACCCTTTAGCTTAAATGGCCAACCTTGAATGTTTGTTTCCTTTAGTGAGCCATTTTGACCCTTGACCTTTTCTTTAAAAACACATAATTTAACTTATTCTTTCACTGTAATTTTCATCTGTTTTGTCCCTCATTGAGGTTTTTGAGAATTTGAAAATCATTTTCTAGAAGGTTGAGTGTGTTGATATTGCCTGAGGTCAAGCAAAGTTTTCAAGTATGGGATGGGAGAACATATTACCTTGGGGAACATGTTCTTGTGTATATCATGATAATGTAGACTTCATTTTGCAAAAAAAAAAAAAAATTAATGAAGTCTATTATTCTTTGAACATGTGAATTGCATTGCAAGTGTGGTTATATAGAATATGAAAAGAATTTGAATGATTTGAAAAGAAATAATTGCAAAACAGGAAATTAAAAGAAAATGTGGATTAAAATGCAATAGGTTTAAATGTAATGAATGAAGGATGCCTAGGGCCTGTATTTAGTTTATCAATCCTATATGTTCATGAATATACCCATTTGATTATGCTTAAAACCTTAGTTTCTAACTACTCAAAGAATAAGAATCAATCTATTAGTAATCGCATTCATAGAAATCATTCTATCAAATCATATATTAAAAACTAAAGCATAATCTTAAAACTCATATTTCTAATTCGTTTCAAGATCCTAAAGGAATGAATTCTAGAATTGAACTTCAACTCTCATTCCTTTGTTCAAAACCTAAGTTAAACAATTAGTAGCTAAGTAATTGTTCAATAACAATCAATCAATTCAATTAGGAATAATAAAAAAAAATCAAATGGGATTATATTCAATTCCATATCATGAACACATCAAATGTTAATTTTTATTATGATAAAACAACTACCCGAGACTTAGATATGGAATTGAATATAATCTTATTTGATTATTTTTATTATTCCTAATTGAATTGATTGATTGTTAGTGAACAATTGCTTAGCTACCAATTGTTTGACTTAGGTTTTGAACAAAGAAATGAGAGTTGAAGTTCAATTCCAGAATTCATTCCTTTAGGATCTTGAAACAAATTAGAAATATAAGTTTAAGATTATGCTTTTATTTTTGATATATGGTTTGATAGAATGATTTCTATGAATACGATTGCTAATAGGTTGATTTTTATTCTTTGAGTAGTTAGAAACTAAGGTTTTAAGCATAATCTGGGTATATTCATGAACATATAGGATTGATAAACTAAATACAAACCCTAGGCATCCTTCACTTAGTACATTTAAATCTATTGCATTTTAATCCACATTTTCTTTTAATTTCCTATTTTGCAATTATTTCTTTTCAAATCATTCAAATTCTTTTCGTATTCTATATAACCACACTTGTAATGCAATTCATATGTTCAAAGAATAATAGACTTCATTAAAAACTTTCATCTTTTTTTTCTTTTCCTTTTTTTTTTTTTTTGCAAAATAAAGTCTACATTATCATGATATACACAAGAACATGTTCCCCAAGACAATATGTTCTCCTACCCCACACTTAAGAACTTTGCTTGACCTCAAGCAATATCAACACACTCAATCTTCAAGAAAATGATTTTCAAATGCTCAAAAACCTCAATGAGGGACATAACAGATGAAAATTACAGTGAAAGGATAATTTAAGTTATGTATTTTCAAAGAAAAAGTCAAGGCTCAAAATAGCTCACTAAAGGAAATAAACATTCAAGGTTGGCCATTTAAGCTAAAGGGTGAAATCATATGCCTTAATCATTTTAACGCCTGAATTGAAATTAATATATGGTCTCAAAAAGTATACCTAAGCAAGCTCTAAAGATGCACAATCAAATGGTATACACAATATTGCAACAAAGAAAAAGTGTTTAGGCTCAAATATTCTCACGATGGTAAGGTAAAGTCTATCATGCTTTGTAATGAAATAGAAGCAAACAAAAACATTTTAGGATCACAACAAGTGCAAAACATTTGAAACATTCAAACTTGAGATTGCTAGCAAAATTTTCCTCAAATCACAAGACAATACATTTAATCCACCAATTATGCCATAACATCAACTCAAAAGATAAAAAAACTTCCATAGATAGGACAAGGTAAAACACAAAATTAGAATTTTAAAAATAGAATTTTAAAGACAATGATGGGCTACCTCCCATTGAGCGCTTCTTTAACATTGTCTTAACTGGACATTTTGGAAGACATTAAGAAATCTTGAATTCCTTAAATTTTTCCACTCCCTCAAAATTTGGTTTAACTCTCTGACCATTGACTTTAAAAATTTTATCTCTACGAAAGTTAAACAAATCTACTTCTTTAGAGGGATGTACCACATTTACAATGAAAGGACCACTCTAGTAGGCTTTAGATTTACCTGGATCGTGATGCCACCACGAGTTATAGAATAGTACTTTCATACTTGGTTCAAGGGACTTTTGGACATGGCTTTTATCGTGAAGAGGTTTGGCCCGTTCCTTGAAAATTTGAGAGCTCTCATACACTTCTTCCTGGAGCTCAACCAACTTAGACATCAATAGCATTTTTTTATCATAAGATCCTTGCAAGAAAACATCTTTGACAGTAGTATTAAAGTATTCAATAGAAGAGCATTCCTCAATAAGTGATGTGATAGGAACAGATAAGCTATTAAAAATGGAAAATTCAATAATTTGGCCCAAAATAGTCGTAGTCAATTTCCCATTTTTAATATCAATCAAAGCATTAGTAGTTACTATAAAAGGTCTGCCCAATAAGATATACAATTCTAACCTATTAGACAAGTCATCTCCCATATCCAATACCACAAAATCAATAGGCACTATCAACCCTCCTATTTGCACTAACACATCTTTTATAATTCCTCTAGGAAATCTCTATGACTTATCAGTTAATTGCAAGCTCATTTTGGTGGGTTTCAACTCTCCTATATTTAATTGCTTAAATAAGGCATATGGCATCAAATTAATACTAGCACCTAAATGTAACATGCCTTTAGCCTTTTCACCATTGCCCATACTAAAGTCAATGACAAAACTACTGGGATCCTTAGCTTTTGGAGGTAATTTTTACTATAGTATAGCATTAATCACCTCAGAAAGTACTACTTTCTCTTCCATCTCTAGCCTCATTTTCTTAGAATTTAGCTCCTTAAAAAAATTTTCATATGCAAGCATATTCTTAATCACATTAAGCAATGGCAAATTGATACTTACCTTGGATAACATTATGAAAAGCTCATCAAATTGCTTGTCTTGCTTACTATTTTTTAAACGGCTTGGAAATGGAATAGGAGGTCGATAAGGATCGTCTGCTTTGTGTAACTTAAATGGAGAGGGTGTCTCCATCTCTTTTTCCTCCTCCACTGCATAGTTAGAAACTTCACCAACATTATCATTTATTGGCTTACCACTCTAAAGAATCGAGATAGACTTAGCTTGTTCCGGTTGGTTAGGAAGTTTTCCTTTCTGATTTGATTACACCTGTTTTGCAATCTGACCAATTTGAGTCTCCACATTTCTCAATGTTGCTTCTAAAGAGTCAAATCTTTAGTCATTAGCCTCCTGAATTCAAGTGCTAGCCTGAATGAAAGCTTTCAAGTTATCTTCTAAAGATGGCTTCCTTTGCTATTGTTGGTTTGATGATTCTCTTCGGAACAGTTAGCCTCTTTGGATCATTTAAAACTAAGGCTGCTGCTGCTGTTGGTTGTTGTTTCTCCAGGAAAAGTTTGGATAGTTTTTCCAACCTTGGTTGTAGGTGTTAGAAAAGGGGTCATTTCTCGCCCTAGGTTAGAAACCATCCAAGGCTTATGCTTGCTGATAATCACCTATAAAAGAATCAAAACTCGAAGGGCAAACATTAGCACCATGACCAAAAATACTACAAACACCATATACCTCTTATTATTGAACTGGTGTGTTCCCCTTCATGGTTAAGAGCTTGATGTGTCTAGTGAGCTTAGCTATTTGCATAACTACATCTTTCCCTGAAGCTCCTTCTTCAACTCCAACTCTTCTCCTGAGCCTATAAGTACCCCCATTATAAGAAAAGGGTTGATTACTAATGAAAATTACTGACGGAATCAAACTCATTGCAAAATACTAAAGGGTCAGTGACATAAATTAAGTAAAGAATTAAAAAGACAGGCACTAACACATCCCTGACATTTTACTGATGGAATATACTGAAAAAACACGTGTGTCAGTAAATTATGGAGGGAAACAATGGTTGGAGTATTTGCCGATAACTTACCAAATGAACAGCAAAGCCAAACAAATGGTCCGTCAATAGACCATCAGTGAGTGGCAAAGTTCCATCTAAAAAGTTCAAGATACTCACCAATGGTTTACTAATGGTTTGAGGCTTGCCACATAGCAATAAACTGTCATTAAACTATCAGAAAGCCAAAAGTGTGGCGGAAAGTTTTGAGCGCTCCTTAAAATATGTACCGACAGTTTAGTGATGGACCTACTGTAGGACCATTGGTAAACTGTTGAAGACTTTGAACGAGGTAGATGAAAAGTTTAACAAGCTTACCTACATAATATCGACGATTTCATTAATCCACGTGGCATTGGATCCGTCGATATGCTAAAAATATATACTAGACAATAATTCTCTTTTCTTTCTTTCTTTCGTTCTTCTTCTTCTTCCCCTCTCTCTCCTTCGCTGTTGTTGTTGCTCTGCCACTCTACCCATTGCCGTGCTACTATCATTCGCCGTCGTCCACTATCTAGTAGGTGGGTCTCCATTTATTTTTTTTTTTTTTGCATTTTGGTTTTTATTTATTGTTTTATATATAAATTATTATATATTTGTTTTGTTAATTATTCTGAATTTGTTTATGTTATTTTGTGTTTATGTGAATGTGTTTATTATGGTTTTGAATTTTTTTAATTATGTTGTGTATATAATTGGTTTATTATGTTTATATAATTTGTTATTTTAAGATTTTTTATGATTTTGGTTATTTTAGTAATTTTTGTATTAAATTATGGTTATATAATTTGTTATTTTTTAGGACTTTTTTTATTATGGTATAATTTATTGGTAGAGAATAATTGTTTTTGATTTTGTAATTATGTGTTTTATCTATAATAAAAATTATAATTGTTTTTGATTTTGTAATTATGTGTTTTATTTGTAATAAAAATTATGTATTTAATTTTTGTATGAAATTATTGTTTTATAATTTGTTATTTTTTAGGATTTTTAAGGATTTTTTGTTATTTTTAGTAATTTTTGTATAAAATTATGTTTATATGATTTGTTATTTTTTAGGATTTTTTGTGATTATGATATAATTTGCTGGTAGAGAATAATTGTTTTCTAATTTTGAAAATTATGTGTCAATTTATTTTTAATAAAATTATGTATTTAATTTTTGTATTAATTATGGTTTTATAATTTGTTATTTTTTAGATTTTTTATGATTTTTAGTTATTTTTAGTAATTTTTGTATTAAATTATGGTTATGTAATTTGTTATTTTTTAGAATTTTTTGTGATTATGGTATAATCATTGGTAGAAAATAATTGTTTTTTACTCTTGGAAATTATGTGTTAATTTATTTTTAATAAATTATGTATTTAATTTTTGTATTAATTATGGTTTTATAATTTTTTTTCAGGATTTTTTTTTATGATTTTGGGTTTCTTTAGTACTTTATTAATTAGCTTTATTGCAAATTTTTTAGTTAGTTTGGTGTATTGGGTTGTATTTATCATACATTTGTATATTAATCTACACTTCAAGAGGTAGGTACATTAAATTAGTTTAAAATTTATAATTATTATAATTTGCGAATATAATCTAAGAAAATTAATTTTTTTTAAATTTGTGTTTTTATTATAAATTTGTAAATGTGAATTAGTAATTTTTTTTGTATGAAAAATTTTAATTTGCTATGATTATTTGTAATTATAATTATTGCATATTAAGTTGTATCTTTTTATTAAATATATTTGTAATTTGTATTATTTTAGTGAATTATTTTAGTGAATGCGATATCCTTGAAAATAAAAAATATATATTCATAAAAATATATTAATGGCATAAAAATATGCAATAGTTTTATTAAATATTTTTAGATTTTGGAAGAAATTAAATTAGGAATAAAAAATAGACTTTAAAATAAAAAGATAAAGAAATTCATAAAATATAAATACACCATAAAAATTAAAATATAAAATTCATTTCATTAAAAACTAAAAATATAAAACATTCGAAGTGCAATAAAATATACTTTAAAATTCTAAATTAAAAAGAAATATAAAATTGAAATATGTTCTTAATTTGAAATCTAAAATGCTTCTCATAAAATACCCAAAAAAAAATGAAAAATATTCAATTTAGAGTAAAAATAGACTTCAAAATGAAAAGTATAAAAAAAAAAGTCAAGAATTCATAATTATGACATAAAAATTGAAATCTAAAATGAATTTCATATATATATATATATATATATATATATATATATATATATATATATATATATATATATATATATAAAGACATTATATGTGAAATAAAATATACTATAAAATGAACAATTAGAAAGAACCATAAAATTGAAATTTCATTAATTTTGAAATCCAAAATGAATCTCATAAAAAACCAAAAAAATAGGAAAAGTATTATATTAGGAATAAAAATAGACTTCAAAATAAAATTATAAAAAAATCAAAAGAATATAATTATGCCATAAAAATAATAACTTAAAGATTCTAATATAGAAAATAACAGTGAAAATAAAAATATAAAATTATTAATTAATATAATATGAAAAATTAAAATAATAATATCAAAAATATGATATTAAAAAATATACGTATAAGTAAACATATCAAGATGAATAAAATTAGAAAAATTTTAATTTAGTGAAATGTATATTTTGGATATTATATTTTAGTATATCATTTTTTTAAAGTTATTATGTTGTGAGTTCATAATAAATATATTTATTATGAGATTTGAATTTTTGCTAATAAAGAATAATTGATTTTAATTATATTTTTGGATTATGACAATGAAAATTCTAAATAATACAGTTAAGTGAAAATGACTAAAATACTTAGGCTTAACCGTGAATACCAGTTTGGTGTCTTTCTTATTGGATGATGAGAGGATACTAAATTATTCAAAGTGAACAGTTTAGAAACTGTATTGTTTACATAACTTGTTGTATACATTCAATTTCATACTAATGTTTGAAATTTTAGTATAATATGCTTACTTGTTCCATTAATGCATATTGAAAATTGTCCTAATTGTTGGCAATTTTCAATTTGGTATACTAGGAGAACTATAGGGAGATGCTATCGAAATTTCTATAGGTGTATGAATATAAAATGTTGCAGTTGTGGTTATATATCAATAGGTTTCTAAATCGGTTATGTTCTTACCTTGTAGGGAGGGAGATTTAAAGAGATAGAATTAGATATTGAGACCTTAATTAAAATTAAAACCAACCAATTAATATAAAGATTAGTTTTTTTTTTTTGTGTTCTTGAAATGGAATAATGTGTTCTTATAGTTTTCAGGGATTAACCATGAGGTCAAATAAACTAGATGTATTCTAGACTTAAGGATGGGTTTTTGAATTCGAATTTCTTAGAGGGTTTAAACCAAATTATTCAATTCACGACATCGCAATCCCAATTGATGAATGGAAGCAAGATTAAATGTCCATGTAATGATAAGAAATGTCAGAATAAAGATTTCTGTGAACCAAATACCATCATGCTAAATATTGCAAAATAGGATTTTCTACTAGGGTATAACAAATGATATCTACATGGTGAAGTTAGTAGGTTTAGAACTTCAAGTGCAGATGAACATAGGCTGAAGATGCGGAAGTTATTCCTCTAAGTGAATATCATACTACGTTAACGGATGCTCTTGGGCTAGGTTTTTATTGGGATGGAATGGAGAAAGCATCAAATCTAACACTTAAAAACTACATGATATATTAGATGTAGCTAATAAAGAATTGTGGCCTAGCTATAAGAAACAGTCAAAGTTATATGCCGTGGTACAGCTTCTAAATATTAAATCAAAACACCATTTATTTGAGCGGTGTTATGATGAAATATTGCAATGGTATAACAAGTCATTGCTAGAGGATAATATGATGGTAGGTAATTTTTATAGCACCAAAAAGTTGATGCAGGGCTTGGGACTTCCAATGGAGAAAATTCAATGTTGCAAGAATAATTGCATGCTTTACCAAGGAGAAGATAGTGATCTAATTATATGTAACTTCTATGATTGTCCTAAATATAGGCCCAGGCATCAGGTGCCAGTACATCAAAAAAAGATATTCCATTTAAGATAATGTTTTACTTTCCTCTAACTTTGAGGCTACAGAGATTGTATGCTTATAAAGCATCTACAAAGCATATGAGATGGCATGCCGAGCATTAAGAGGAAAAAGGTGTGATGTAAAACTATTTAGATCCTGAAGCATGGAAGCATTTCAATTGGCTTTGAGGGCAGATTGAAATTTACATTTATGATGTGGGAGCCCTTTTAGATGAATAAGCTGCCTGCTTGCTGATTTTTTATGATATTAGGTTGTTTATTCTGCCAAACATGGGGGGATACCATTGACCTGAATATTTTACGATCACTTGAGGATTTATCCATTTTCGAAAACTTGGACCGGAGAGGTGTAACTTTATGTGTAATGTACTAAGAGATGCCTAACCTGTCTCGAGGTGTGTTCACTGCTCTAGTTGGAATCCATATCATTTTAGGAGGTATGCTCTCCTCCTTCTATTTCTATCTTACATTCACCATTTATGTGTGTTATGTAGTATTGGGCCTATGAGCATTTTCCTTTTCTTGCTCCTAATTTAAGGGGTCATACAATAGATCATATCCCAAGCAGCTACCTTTGGCAAACATAGCATCGTCGCCATCAAGAAAGATATAGCTTTTGCCAGATTTGAGATTTATTCTCCCACTTAGAACCATCATAAGTATGTACATATGTTTAACATGTTGACCTTATCACAACCTCTGACATTCTATCTTTCTCCCTCTTCTCTTTTTTCACAGGTCTGGTGGTTACCTTTCACAAACAAACTTCGACTCATCACTCCATACCACGAGTTTGGTGTGGTTTTGTCTTCTCACCACCGCTTTCTATGTTTCCACACTAATTTCATGTTTTACCTTAGCAAGAGAGTTTGCAGCCAAATTACAGGGGAGAGGATTGTCCCAGCTGACCCCTTTGCCTAGATGTGATATGGATCATACATCCTTAACTAGGATTTATTAGCAGTAGGCCTTCTAATTGAGTCTTTCTCAGATCTTGAGAATGACTATGGGAGCTTCTGCATACATCATTTGCTACCTAGTGTCCCATTTTTACCAAGACAGACACATTATGGCTATAGATCTTTTGCCACTGAGTCAATTCATACTTATGCTGCTAGGAGGAGCAATGATCTGGTTCTACGGCAGGTGCTTCTTCTAACAGGGTTAGACTGAGTGAGCAAGTGACCTTTCCGACATACGTATGGGCAAGGAGGACCTAAATTACATTTCTCCATATCAAGGCTTTGCTCAATATAAGATTCCACATGACCTCCCCGTTGATCTTATACCATTCTGGATCATGTAGGCAAGTTATGTACTTTTGCCCCTTCTATGCTTGCTTTTATCACTTTATGCATTTTCTTACTCATCTTTTCCTTATGTAGATCCCTGGGCTTGCCATACCTATGAGACGGTTCATCATTTAAGAATGGCATTTTCTGTATCTCTTACTTTGGGTGGTCATGATGATGGAGATGATGCAGATCGGAGGATGAGACACAGGCAGGGCCGATGTTAACTTACCTCCTGTCATGTAAATGTTATATTGACTTTTTATATGATCATGTATGCATGTCGACATGACATTTGATTTAGGTACCATTTTGTATGCATGATGTATGGATGTTATGACTTGATTATGCAAGGGTTTGACTTATGTATGTTATGAATGTACTTATTTTATGAATGAATGCATAATAGGGCTCCCCCATCTCTCTCTTTTTCTTCTTCTTTTTTTTTCACATCAAATTTTCTCAAATACCATGCCATGATCCACAAAAAGGGTCGCGATAGCTTGTGGTGATTGGAGGTAAAGGTGCGACAGCCGGCTATTCTATATGATGCTGTATAGCCTTTTACGGCTATCGCATTGAGTCTTGCTGCACCATAGAGGCTTATGTGACACTACCGCACAATTCTTTGCAGTAATCCTAATGAAATTTCTCCACTTTTCACTATATATACCCCTCTTATGGCTTAGAAATCATCACAACTGTGATTTTAGCTTTTAAAACACTTCTCCTACTTTCTTCCTTTTGCTTTTCTCTCATCTTTCTCTGATTTTTCTTTTCCCTTTACCTCATAGAGCCTTATTTTAGTCATTTAATTCATTTATGAACCAAAAATCTTTAGCAAGTGGAGCGCATTAATTTAGAGTCTTTAAGGATTAGTGTCATGCCAACCTTGAGAGAGGTTCAATTGGATTAGGACTTTTTAAGAGCTTGTCTAAAATTCTAGGATCCTGAGGTGTATGCTTTCAAATTTGGGGCTAGCATGGATGACATATGCCTTACTTTTGAAGAGTTTAGTGTGCTACTAGGATCTAATCCTGAAACTCACTTGGCTACCCCTACACTGAGAGTGGAATACTTCAATTCTTTTCAAAGACTCTTGAGATTGGACACTGCAACTGCTAGCTTTATGGTCATGGATGATTGGGTGGATCTAATTGCTGTAATTATTGAGTTCTATGATCCTTAGGGTTTTAAAGACAAAGAATGGCAGGAATGCCAGATTAAGCTTTGGCTTTTGGTCTGATAGCTAGGTATCTCTTCATGGTCCCAACTTTTTGTAAAGATGTTAGGGAAACAAAACTAATTTTTTAGATGACTAAAGGTCATTCTATTACTAAGATCATCTTAGCATAAACCATTCTTAGCTTGGATCGAGCTTATAGGAGTGATGGGCCTTGGTCTGTGAGTCCAATTATTCTGCAAGTATGCTTTTCTTCTTCCTCTTTCTTTCCCTTTTTCTTTCCCTTCTTAATCAGTTATGCTTTTATGCAGATATGGCTAAGGGATCATCTAAGAGTAGTTTCTCCTTCTATCAAACAAGACTACTTTGCCTCATGGTATCGGTCCTGCACAATAGTAAAGAAGTTCAATTCTGAAAGAGAGTGGACTAAGTAGCTATTTGAGCTTGACCCCTAAAAGTTGTTGTGGCTTTGTCCTTGGTATAAGATCAAAAAGTTTATGACTATAAGTTACGACTACATAATGGTTTATTTGCTAGGTTTAAACATAGTAACATTCTATTAAGGAATAACGGTGTTGCACCAGAAAGGCCATGCACAAAGGGTGCCCCGAAATAGAGTTGTCTTTGAATCTATTTTAATTACCCCTACTGTGGTTAGGGCGGTTACTAATGGATGGGCCCATGGTTTTCATATTTTTTTTCCATCTCATTACTTTGACAAGTCAGAGGCTTACACTTTGTGGTGGATTGCTACATGGCCATCTGAGAAGATAAGGAGGGTGACTTTACTTAAGGAGAAAGAAAATGACACTTCTACAGGGGGGACTACTGATAGTTAAGAGACCTATTATTAGGACATTTATGCAGAATTTTTTTTGACTTTTTCTTATTTTAGTAAGCAAGACTCTTAGATTCGTCCTAAATCCAATTTTGAATAAAACAATATTATTATTATTATTATTATTATTATTATTATTATTATTATTATTATTATTATTATTATTATTATTATTATTATTTGCATTAATGATTTAGACCACACCTGATAAGTGCTACCTATGTATCTCCTTACATAACTTATTTCTCCTACATGTTTTTTTTTCTTCAATCGTTTTGGAGAATTAGGTCCACATAGTTCTGGTTACAATGCATCATTATGCAAAGTAGCACTTCAATTGATCCAAGTTGCAAAGGCTGGAGAATTCAATTCCATCCAAATCTATGATAATGGCACCTCCACCTGACAAGATGAGTTTAAGCACATAAGGTCCAGTCTAGTTTAGTCTGAATTTGCCTTTAGGGTCATGCACTAGAGCTCGAACTTCCTTTAAGACCAAGTTTCCTTCTTGTAGCTCTTATCCCTAACTTTCTTGTTAAAATGCCGAGATAATTTATGTTGATAACGCTGCAATTGATACAGTGCATCCTTTCTCTTTTTCTGAGATAGCATTCAACTAGTCACAATAACCTTTAATCCATTCTACCTCTTCTAATTGACTTTCTCTCATAATCTTGGCCAATTTCGTTTCCATCTGAATTGGTAATACAGCTTCCATTCCATACACTAATGAGTAAAGAGTTATGCCAGTTGGTGTATGGATGGAAGTCCTATATCCCCACAGAGCAAACGGTAATTATTAATGTCAGTGCTTATGATTATTAGTCATTTTTTGCAGGAGGGATTTGATGGTCTTATTTGCTACTTTAACCACCCCATTAGTTTGTGGTCGATAAATAAATGATCTATGATGGTAGATCTTTTCCTTTTGCAAGAGTTGAACTACTTCCTTCTAAAAATGAGACCTATTATCTGTGATAATCTCAAAAGGTAGTCCAAACCTATAAAGTATCGGTCCTGTTCGGTAGGAATGATCATCCTGTTTGGTAGGATCTATGCAAAGAGGGACGCAGAACAGCTCCAGGCTAGCACAACTCCACATGGCAACTTTTTTTTAGAGATTAATGTTGGTTTATATTGAAAAATTGGATATCCAGGTAGCAATTATTTGAAGGCTAAAATTTTCTTTCGAGGGCAACACTAACAACTAGTGGGATCACTGTATTAACTATATATCACTCACTAAATTTAGCAAGTATTAGGCTATGGCTGGATGATGAGGGTGCAAAATTAAAGATTCACACTAATTACCAAACATAAATAAAATTAAAAAAACATAAATTACATAAAATTTATAAAAAATTATGTAAATTCATCAATATTCACAAACATATAAATCTATCAAACATTCAACACATAATCAAATTTAAAAACCAAAATAATTCAAATATTAAATTAATATTATAAACAATAGATTAGAAAAAAAAATAAATACCTATAATGTTAGACAGAGAAGACCGACGACTTCGATGACCCTGGCGATGGTGATGTGGATGGGAAAAAAATTTCAACAAATAATATAACTACAAATTCATACAAACATACACAAAAATTCAATATTTAACACAAATAACCCCACATTCTTAAAATTAAAAAAAAAAAAAAAAAAAAAAAAAAACTAATGTGAGGCATGGCCTAAGCACTGGTCCAATCCACTAAAAGGAATCGAAATGCTCATTTAGGAAAGAACTCATAGGGAAGCCCTCGGACTTATCTTTGATAGATTTGAAAATTATTTCTTAGAGTCACCACCTTAATTTATTTTTATTTGAGAAAATATAAGGAAAAAACCCATTTGACTGTAATTATTACCCAAAATAAAAAACATCACTAACCTCGAAACTAAAGAGGATTCGGGGACTAAGTTTTTTGGTCAATTAATATAAGAGTGAAAATTATTTCTTAGAGTCACCACCTTAATTTATTTTTATTTGAGAAAATATAAGAAAAAAACCCATTTGACTCTAATTATTACCCAAAGGAAAAAAGATCACTAGCCTCGAAACCAAAGAGGATCCAGGGACTAAGTTTCCATTTTACATTAATAAAATAAGTTTGGCCAATTAATATAAGAGTGACATAAAACATATTTCATGAACAATCTAAGATGCATGAACAATTTATAATATGCATGATCATTCAACTCATCCATTCAACAATAAAGTAAATACACAAGTAAAGTTCTAAAGAAAGTTAATCACTAGCCTCGAAACCAAAGAGGATCCAGGGACTAAGTTTCCGTTTTACATTAATAAAATAAGTTTGGCCAATTAATATAAGAGTGACATAAAACATATTTCATGAACAATCTAAGATGCATGAACAATTTATAATATGCATGATCATTCAACTCATCCATTCAACAATAAAGTAAATACACAAGTAAAGTTCTAAAGAAAGTTAACATTACAATTAAAATCCCAAACTTAGGGGATACCTCCTCTAGACCTTATGGGTTCTAGAAAAGTCACACATTCCCCAAACTAAGCCTAATAACTAAGTAAAAGAAATCAAATAAAAACAAGTGAAGAAGGTGATAGAGGAGGGAGAGCTAGTTAGTTTTACTTGGATTCTATGCTTGAACTAAGCATACCTGTGTATCCCTTTAAATGGGAATTCAAACCCATATTGTTCTCCATTTTTACAAAGGGGTTAGTTTAGCCTAGCCATGTTATCATATTTTGATTGATTGATTAAAAGAGGGCTGAGTTGATTGATTTAAGCAATTGATTACCAAGTGGAATTAATTAAGTCAAGTTCTAATTAACTACCTCAGCAAATCAAGAATTAGGCAAGGAGCCTTAGAACACAAATTCCAAGGAGGGAAATAATAAATAAAATAAAGAAAAGGGAAAGAAATTTACCTCATATGACAAGTGATGACTAGCCTTAGACAGTGCAGTGGCTTGCCTTGGATGGCGAGCGGCAGCTAGCATCAGATGATAGACATGAGCTTTGGACAATAGACTTACCTATAATAGGCAAGCAGAAAGCCTTTAGCTTGTTGAGTAGGAATTAAGGAAAAACCCCCCAACTCGCTTTTCGAAGCAAAGAGCAAATGCAAAGTGAAAGAAAAATAAAGCTTTAGAACTAGTGTGGTTTGCTTGATGCAGTGGCTTTCGAGCTCCCAAAGTTGGTCATTTGAAGTGTGGAGTCTCCTCTATATATAGGAAGAAGAATGGAAGAGAAAAACACTAAAGTTTTGATGTGGGATCACGCAACACATTGAAATTTGCAAGAGTTGTCGCACAGGGATTTGCGGTGCCACAAAGGTCTCTAAATAATGCCGCAGAGCTCTCTGAGGAACCATAGAGGGCTCTACCCATTTTCTCCCATTTTCACCTATTCCTGCTCATTTCTCATCTATTTTCTATGATTCTAGTTGTGTTGTATTTGTTACTCAGTCTCGAATGATTTAAGGGGGTTCAAATGTCAAAAAGACATCTTTTGATTTTGCCAAATTTCCTATTTTGAGAGTTCCAGGCTTTTGGTGGTTTGTTTGATAAGTGTAAGTGCTTCTAAGGTTCAAACACACACTAGAGGGTGAAGAATTAAGGGTTCACAGCTGCCCCCTCATCAAAATTGTCTTTATCTGATAGGCGATTCAAATGACAGTGAACCTAAGGATGAGAGATGGTAAAAGGAATTAAATTAATGTCTAGATCAGAGTTTAGTTAGGTGATAGGTGTGGTTGAATTTTAAGAAAAATTCCCCAGGTATATTTGGGAGATCTGGCAGCTAGTAACATTTGGTAGTTATCTTTTCTATTAGGCGCTAAAAGTGATATTTCTATCTGATAAGAATGATGATCCTTTTTGGTAGGAAAGAAAGCAATCCTGTCTAGTAGGAATCGACAAGTGGTGATCCTGTCTAGTAGAAATTGAAAAAGTGGTGATCCTATCTGCTAGGAATGAAAGCAACCTATCTGGTAGGATAAAAAAGATGACCATCCTGTCTATAGGAATGGTAAAGATAATTGTCATATCTAGTAGGAATAGTAAAAGTAATGGTTCTTTCTAGCAAGAATAAAAAGTAATGATCCTATCTAGTAGGATAAAAAAGATAGTTGTCCTATTTGGTAGGAATAGTAAAAGTAATGGTCCTTTCTGGTAGGAATAAAAAGTGATGATCTTATCTGATAGGATAAAAAAGATGACTATTCTATCAGGTAAAAATAGAAAAGATAACTATCATATATGGTAGTGTGAACCCTCAAATTTATGCCTTCAGACAATCGCACTCAATTACGAACCTATAGAATCAAATCTGACTTAAATTGAATTTAAAATGGGTTAGAACGGAGTAAAAAGGGGGTGTGTGGGCTGTAGGGACCATACAGGGTAGTCCGTGATCGTATAGAGACTATATAGTTCCACACAGAGCCTATGCAAAATTGCATAGCTCCTGTGCAGTACCACAAAGGTCCTGTGTGGTTATCGTGTGCTGACCTGCCTTTTGTGTGGTTTTCAAGACTTTCTGTGTGGTTTTATGCATTGGGAAGTGAATCCCACATCTGAAACTTGCCATTTCTGCTCCCAATCCTTTCCCTATAAAAGCACTACCTTCTTACCTCATTTCCACACTTAGAATTGCTTAATCAAACTAATTGATTTCAAAGCAATCAACATTTTTTAAGGTTTGGTCAGAAAGGAACAAACTTTTAGTTTAAAGTTTTATTTTATTTTGTTAAGGTGGTCGTTTTGAGGTTGGTCTCCTCAAATCAGTCCAAAGAGGTCCCAATAATGTCGTCTGAATCCCTATTTTAAGGTTGTCACTCTGCTGAGCCAAAAAGGTAGAATTACGATCCGGTCGTCTACTTCATCCACCCTACATCCAAAAGTCTCATCTTCATAAGGTAATTATTTTCTTGTTTTCTTATTTTGTTTTGTTTTAGTATTTCTTTTGCTTTATATTGCTCTGTTTGTTTTATTTTGTTATTTTTTCCTTGGGATTGCTTAGCTTATTCTTTTCATTTATTGTCTCTTTGCTTGGCATGTTTTGTCATTTTCCTTTGTTATTTTAAGGCATATTGATTAGAATTTGATTTAGTCAACTAAGTAAACAATTTGAATTATTGCATCAACTTGTTAATTAAAACCTGACCTAATTAACAACTCAACAATCAATCAATCTACTTGTTTAATCAATTAACCCACATTTCAATCAATGAACTGAAACATGATAAAATGGTTAGGCTAAACTAATCCCTTCGCAAGAAGGGCGAACTATGTAGATTTTGATTCCCATTCAAAGTGATACGTAGGCTTTCTTGTTTTAGCATCAAATCCAATTTAAATAAGCTTTCTTGTTTTAGCATCAAATCCAATTTAAATAAAATATAACCTTTCTCTTGTATATTCTTTTATGAATTATTTCTTTTCTTTGCGATATTTGTTTTTAGTTTGTTTTCTTTATTATATTGATTTTGTCTTTCTTTTGTATTATTTTTCTTTAGTAATTGCTTTATAATTACTTTAGGGAATGTGTGACTTCCCTAGAACCCATAAGGGCTAGAGGAAGTATCCCCTAGTTTGGTTTTGAATTATAAAGTTAATTTCTTTACTTTATTGCTTTATCGCTTTGGATGAATATTTATTTATTTGTTTATTCATGCATTATATAATTGTTCATGCATTTTGTATATCATTCATGAAATTCATTTTAAGTCATTTTGTATTAAATTTGCCAAACAAATCATTTTTCTAAATAAACCAAAAACTTAGTCCCCAAATCCTCTTTGGTTTTTAAGGCTAGTGATCTTTTCTTTTGGGATATTAATTAGAGTCAATTTGGGTTTTTCCCCCAAATAAAATAAAATTAAGGTGGCCACTCTTTTTAAAAATCAACCAATCTGGACCCAAGGGTTCCATTGTGAGTTCAAACCCAAATAAGCATTTCGATCCCACTTAGCGAATCAGACCGGTGCTCGGGCGAGGCCTCACAGCTGGCGACTCTACTGGGGACGTCCTTCTTTTTTTATAAAGAAATAAGAGGACTACCAATTGGTTTAAAATTAAAGTTTGGCACTTTTAATACATAAATGACTTTCATGCATCATTTGCATTGGCTCATTGCCTTTCAACCTAGATTTCTTAGGAAAACAATGGATAGAAAGTAACATCGAGTGGGTAACCCTCCTTGGGTCTATTCTTCGATAGTGAAATCATCCACCCCATGACAAATCCTTTGATCCTTTCAAAGGTGTAATAAGCATGCACGTACTATTAGACCCACGCGAGGCTCCTTGACTTACATGTGGTTAAGTATACACTACTCTAGTGTGATGGGTACCCTGTACAAGCCACCCCTACCCTTTCATGTAATGGATTTAGAACTTAAACCCTAGGTTGTATGTACCCTAAATCAAGCCTACTTGCATATCCATGAAATAGCTTTTCATTCATGCATTCATGCATACATGCATAAACTTAAGAACCTTGAACAAAATGCAAAAGCCCATCATCCTAAATAAAATACTGCTAGCCCAAAACCCATAATCCATCATCATCCAAAAGTCTATGATCGCCTTGAATCTTGATCTTTCCCTATCATTAAGACAAACACTTATCCTTTTTGTTTGACCTTTGTAAGGTATCTAAGATGGCTGAAGAAACTAGCAACCTTCCCATTAGCACTAACCTAACTATGACTCATCAAGATGAAAAGACCTCTCAAATGGAAGCATTTATGACTAGCCTTCTATTGAGATAAGAGAAGCAAACTGCAATTATGGAGAGAAATTTTTAGGCTACTCTAGAAGCCTAAAAAGCCCAATTTCAATAGCAAAAATGGTCTATCCTTGAAGAGGTATAGAGTATGATTGGCCAAGTCTCCATTAATCCAGCTGTGACCTCACCTACCTTAAACCCAAGTCATACAACCTATGGCCTAACACAAATCCCCACAAATACTACCTCCTCCTCCAAAACAACTATTGACCTGACTAATAGAGGAAAAGTAGTAGCTGATGCACCATCCATTCAATTGCCAAATATCACCACCCTACCCATGCAAAATCCCAATATCCCATCACAGCCCCTATAGGTTGCTACTTATTCTGCTACTTCCTCCCCCATGGATCCTTTTCAAGGGAAGGAACTTTTCTCACACCCTGAGCTAAAGCCCTTTATAGAGAAATTTGAAGTCTTGGAGAAGACCATTAAGAATATGAAGAGGCATGATGACTTGGTTGATGTTAGTGACTTGACCCTTTTTCCCAATGCTGGATTTCCACCCAAGTTTAAAATGCCAAACCTTGACAGATTCGATGAGATCACTTGCCCATAAACTCACCTGAAAATGTATGTGGGGGCGATGAAGCCATTTGGAGTGGATGATGAACTTTTGGCTCAGTTATTTCAATAATCCCTTATTGGAACTCTAGTGAAGTGGTTACTTGACCTTAACTCAAATCAGAAAAGAACTTAGGATGACATATGCAATGCATTTGTCAAGCAGTACCATTATAATGTTAAGGTGGATATAAGAAGAAGGAATCTAGAGACAACTAAATAGCTTTCCAAGGAGTCCTTCTCCATGTTTCTTACGAGGTAGAGGACTAAGGCTGCTCAGATGGTAAACTACCCCACCGAGCAAGAATAGATTGACATTATTGTAAAAAACCTTCTCCTAGTTTGCCAGAACCATCTCCTGACCCAATATCTACTAGACTTCAAAGCCCTCATTTCCACTACTTCCAAAATAGAGGAGTTAATCCAGAGCAGCCCCCAGCTACAAGAAAAACATGCCTTACTAATCCAATGTTACCTCCTCAGCAGGTCAAAAAAAGGGGGGGGGGGTTGGGAAGGTATCAACCATTTCTCACCATCAACAAACCATTTCATACCACCAGCCATTAAGACCGGAAAGGAAGGCCTTTACTGATCTTGGGGTACCATTGGTTATAGTCTACAAGAAAGCACTGAAAGTGAAAATGATAAAGCCTCTGGAGCCTAGAGCACCCCTAAATCCATTACCCAAATTCTATAACCCCAATGAATACTGTGAGTATCATCAAGGAGCTGGGCATAAGACTGATGCTTGTAAAGCCCCGAAACACAAAATCTAAGACTTAATTGATAGTGGTGACATCATGCCATGAAAAACTAAGCCTAACATCACCACCAATCCACTTCCAAACCATAAAGTCAACTTCATCACCGCTTTTGACCCTAAAGTTGATCCTATCTCTCTTATTCGATCAGCTTCTGATTTTTGTTGTGTGCTCGATTTGAGCAATTTGGCTAAGAAAATAGATGCTATAACCAGAAGTGGTAGAGTTCATCAGACACCAGCCCCTCAAGCCAACTAACCACTAATACAACCTATTCTAGCTCTAGCTGAAAAATTTAAAGGGAGTCTTGAACTTGACGAAGACCCCATCCTTAAACAACTCAAAAAGACCCAAGCCGACATATCCATTTGGAGCCTAATCTAGTCATCTTACCCTTATCGCCAAGCTCTTTGCAAGGCCTTGAATTAACGCCAAGCTCTAATAGATATCACCTTTGAAACCCTAGTAGCCTCACCCACCAGTGTCACCAGAGCTACTGCCATCTCCTTCACCGACCATGATTTGCCTAAAGGGGGGCTAGGCCATAACCATACTCTTTACATAATGATCCTAACCTATGGTAAGACTGTCCCAATGGTATTGGTAGATAATGGGTCAGCTTTGAATGTGTGCCCATTAAAGGTAGCTAGCTGTTTGGGATTGGAAGTCTCATACTTTACACCTTCGGATCAAATTGTAAGGGCTTATGAAAATTCCAAAAGAGAGGTGTTAGGAGTAGCTACTTTGTATGTCACCATTAGCCCTATCACTACTCCCATCCCTTTTCAAATTATTGATGATCCAGCATGCTTTAATATCCTCTTTGGAAGGCCCTGGATTCATCAAGCTAAAGCCATCCCTTTGTCTTTGCATCAGAAGCTCAAGTTCCCTCATGGAACTTCTGTTGTAACCATCAAAAGGGATGGACATGGGAGGAGTGAGACCCTAAACCCTATACCCATACTGGAAATTCAACCTGAGCAAGCTTTGTTGCCACTCACTGGGTTCTCTTTTGACACCATCTAGTTCATTAAAGTAGAGGGAGGTAAAGAATATGTTCCTTTTGATTTTGATCCTTATGGTAATATTGCTATTACTAACATGATGAGGAATATGAATTACTTTCCTGGATTGGGTTTAGGCAAGGGCTAACAAGGAATAAACAGTTTCAAGGAGTACCCTGTAGCCACTCCACCTTTTAGGCTTGGTTATGAACCAATTGAAGAAGACCTGGCTGAAATGGAAAAAAGGGCCAAGGAGAGGGTGAGCCCTAAAGAGAGGTGAGTCCTATAATTGGCCCATGCACCCCTATTTTAAAACTCTAAATGGCTACTTTATGAAGGAAGGAGAAGATTTTCCTTATTGTGGTTTTCCTGAACTGTAGATCTATCCTATTTCTAAGAAACTGATACCGGGATTTGAAATATTCTTTGATGTCAGGTTGAGCATGAAGGATTGTGAGCCGGTTTTCATTTTGGAGCAGGATTGGGAGGAAAATATGGAGGCCACTCTCTTTGAGCAGGTCCTTATGATCAGAGAAGAAGAAGAGATACATCCCACTCATTTGATCCAACCAACCCAAACCCAACTTAACAACTGGTACTATGAGGGAGGAGGTGACCAATCAAAGTTCCCATCAAAATCCTCATCAGAGTCCCAATCTAACCCAAAGTCTGAGCCAGAGTCTCTTGAGTATTTTTCTTCATTTTCTTCTTTCAAGTCTACAAATAATCATTCCTTCAATTTTGATGTAACCATGGACAACAGTTTTTTCATTCGTAATAAGAAATTTATGTTTTCTTCTTATGATCCTTTGTCTTCTATTTCACTCAATACTTTATCTAGTTTGAATAATACATCCAAAAAAGAGATAAATGAAATTAAAAAAATGATGCAAGCAAAGAACTAATCAATACTGGCACCAATAAGAATCCCAAAACTAAATTCATTGCATCTGCATGTTATAACAGGGATGGCTTTGTCAAGTTGATCCAAGAGTTTATTGATTGCTTTGCATGGACCCTTAAGGACATGACTAGCATAGACCCAAGCATAGCAGTGCATAAGATCCCCACCTATGACCATGTGAAGCCTATCAAGTAGAAGTTGCGAAGGCTAAAGCCAGAATGGTCCTTGCCCATTAAAGAAGAGATCACCAAGCAACTAGACAATGGATTCATAGAGCCGATCACATACCCCTCATGGTTAGCCAATATTGTTCCAGTTCCAAAGAAAGATGGTAAAGTGTGAATTTGTGTTGATTATTGGGATTTGAACAAGGCCTGCCTTAAGGATGATTTCCCACTACCCTATAATGATCTATTGGTTGACCACATGGCAGGGTCTAAAATAGTCTCCTTGACTGATTTGTATGCTAGTTATAACCAAATTTGGGTTCATTCACTAGACAAAGAGAAGACTGCTTTTGTGACTGAATGGGGAACTTATTGTTATAAGGTAATGCAGTTTGGGTTGAAGAATGCTAAAGCAACTTATCAAAGGATGGCTACCACTATCTTCTATGATATGAGCTATAAAGAAGTTGAAGTGTATGTGGAAGAAATGGTGATAAAATCTAAGACAGCTGAAGGGCACTTAGAAGTATTAAGGCGATCCTTCCTTAGACTCCGCCAGTATAACCTAAACCTCAACCCAGCAAAATGTCTCTTTGGCGTATCATCAAGGGTTTTCCTTAGATACATAGTTAGTAAAAAAAGGCATTGAGGTTGATCCAGCCAAATCAAAGGCAATTTTAGAAATGCCACCTCCTAAGACAGAGAAGGAGATAAGAGGTTTTTTGGGACGGCTCCAATACATTAGTCGATTCATCTCTCAATTGGCTATTGTATGTGGGCCCATATTCAAGTTATTAAAGAAAAGAGCCTCTAAGCAATGGAACGAAGACTACTAAAAAACCTTTGAAGCAATCAAAGAATACCTCCTGAACCCCCTATCCTACAACCACCCAGACCAGGTAAGCCATTACTCCTATACCTCTCTGTCAGTCAAGAGGCTATGGGGGCAATGCTTGCTCAAAATGACCTATATTCATACAAAGAAAAAGCCATCTACTACCTAAGCAAGTGACTCCTAGGCCATAAACTTAATTACAACCAAATTGAAAAGCTATGCCTTGCTTTGGTATGGGTATGCCATAAACTCCAACATTACCTCAGCTTCTACACTACCTATGTACTTGCTGACAAGAGGCCCTTGAAATTCCTTATGGAGAGGCCAATTCTTGATAGTAAGATGGCAAGATGGATGGCTATCCTAGCAGTGTATGATTTGAAGTATGTCCAGAGGAAGGCTATAAAGGGAAGTGTAATAGCTGATCAATTAGCTGCAACTCCTATAGACGGCAAATGGTTTGAGCCAGAATTTCCTAATGAGGATATTATGGAGCTAAAATCTGAAGTTTGGAAGATTTTCTTTGATGGTGCAACAAATAACAAGGGTTATGATGCTGGGATTGTCATGGTTACCCCTAAAGGAGAAAGTCTGCCTATGGCTATTAAGCTAGCTTTTGAAGTAACAAATAATGAAGCTGAATATGAAGTCTACATTACTGGGTTAGAAGTTGCTGTGAATCTTAGAGTTGACTATTTGAAGGTCTATAGGGATTCCAACCTAATTGTGTCACAAGCTTTGGGTAAATGGAAGATAAGAGAGGAATGTTTGGTTCCTTATCATAAGCGTATAGAGGATCTTGCAGAGAATTTTCATGAGTTATCATTCCATTATCTGCCTAGGGCTAAAAATCAGTTTGTAGATGCTTTAGCCACTCTTGCATCGATACTGGATATGAGTGATGGAGAGATAATCAGACCTATGGTGATTGAAGTAAAAAGGGAACTTGGTTATCACACCATTTGTATGCACATTCATTTGGCTAATTAGAAACCCTGGTTATGGGATATCTTTAACTACCTGCAAAATGACAAATATCTAAAAAGGGCAACCAAATAAGAAAGAAGAACTCTGAGGCAGTTCGCCAGCAATTTCATCCTAAATGGGGATGTCTTGTACAAAAGAGGGTGGGACAACATACACTTGAGGTGTGTAATTGAGAATGAAGCTCAGAAGATCATGGAATGGGTCCATGGTGGTGAAGAAGGTCCTCACATGAATGGGATTGCATTAGCTCAGAAAATAATGAATTTGGAGTATTTCTAGTTGACTATGAATCAAGACTGTGCCAAATTTGTACAAAAATGCCATAAATGCCAGATTTATGCAAAACTCCAAAAGCAACCTCTTGTTCCACTCAAACTAATCACAACTTCTTGGCTTTTTGCAACTTAAGGTATTGATGTCATCGGGAGGATAAGCCCCAAATCTTCCACTGGATATGAATACATCTTAGTCGCGATTGACTATTTCTTAAAATGGGTTGAGGCTGCTCCTTACTAAGTGTTGGATTCCAAAAGAGTAGCTCATTTATCCGAACTAACATCCTTTGTCGATTTGGAGTTCCTTTTGAAATTATCACAAAAATGGATCACATTTTCAAAAAGAAGTGGTTCAAATATTAAAGAAAGAAAAGATCCAACATCATAGATCCTCTCCCTACCGACCTCAAACCAATGGCACAGTTGAAGAAACCAACAAGACACTAAAAAACCTCTTACAGAAGATGACCAATAATCACAAGAATTGGCATCAATAGTTGCCATTTGCTTTATAGGGGTACCACACTTCCATTCATACCCCAACAGGAGCAACCCTTACGCATTGGTATATGGTATGGAAGCTGTTTTGCCAATTGAGGTTGAAATTAGATCAGCCAAAATCATGAGAGAAAGTCAGCTGGCAGAAAAAGAATGGATAAAAGGTTACCATGATCAACTTAACACCATTAATGAGAAGAGGATGGATGCCTTATATCAGATTCAAGGTTATCAGTAGAAGATATCAAGGCACTTCAACATAAAAGTCAAGGGCAGAGGCTTAGAAGAAGGAAATTTGGTTTTGAAAGAAATCAGAGCTCCTGTGCATGATCCTAGGGGAAAATTCAGACCAAATTGGGTTGGGCCTTATATACTCAAAAAGATCCTGTTAGGAGGAGAGGAGCTGCTATTCTCATAGATCTAAATGGGGTAGAGTTCGCTAGTCCATGCAACTTGGATCAACTTAAACATTATTTTATGTGAATGTCAGTTTTTATTGTTTTTCATACATCATGTAATTAGAACTATGTGGACCTCACTCTCCAAAATATTTGCTAATTAGTCTAAATTGAAAATTTGTAAGGAGATACATAGTAGCCTATTGTTGGTCCGGTCTAATTTTTAATAAAAATTACCATTTTCGTGCTTCCATCATTTGGTTCTCTGCTTGCAAAAAAGAAAAAAAAAGGAATAATAACAAGATAAAAAAAAAAAAGAGCTCGCTAGGTTGAAAACCCGAAAGAGTGGCTTAGGCAAAAATAAGAGCAAATAAATGGTGTATTATTCAAAATTCATCAGTGTAAACATAAGATCTAAAAATGACAAATCTGCTGTCCATGGCTATATCTAAAGCCCTAAGTCCTAAAGTCTTATAAGTCTAAGCCATTTTCTTCTTTCCCTTTGGATCATCTATCTCAGAAGCAGTCTCTTTTATAACCTCCTCATCCTTGATTTCATGTAGCAGGGCCACCCTCCTCTTCTTCTCTAAGGCCAAAACATAGCAATCCACCATAAGTTGTACTCCTCCAGCCTATCAAACCTATAAGATGGGAGAACAGTATGAAAGCCTCTCATCCAACCATTCATAATAGCCCTAGCCACAGTGAGTGTAAGTAGAGTATATTGGAATAGAGCACCGTCAGGAGGCACTCCCTGTGCATAACCCATTTGTCTTAAAACCCGTGTCCCCTGATAGAAGGTTACCATAGGCAACCCCAGAAGGTAGACCATCCGATAACCAAAAGTCATAATCATGAATTTCTTGGTCTTGTTCCAAGGGCAGAACCATAGCAGATCCTTTGAATCCAACTCAAGTAACTAGGAGATCTATTCCTTCTCTAAGCTAAATTTGAGAACTATCTTTCTTGACCTATACTAAGAGATTGAGTAATCTCTTCAAGTAGGAGAAGCAACCACCTTCAAATGATCCCTAAGCCATATCTGCTTTGGAATATGATTATGTGAAAAGGAGTAAAAGAAAATAAGGATACATGAAGGAAAATTTAGAAAACATACCTGCAGAATAATTGGGCTCACAGACCATGACCCATCACCCCTATATGCTCGATCCAAACTAATAATGGTCTCAACCAGGACAATTGCAGCAATTGAGCATCCATCTTCTATTTGTCTCACCAACTCTATTATCCTAATATCTCCCCAACCCATAGGACCTATAAATAGAAAGCCTGAAGCCAAGCAGAAAGATAGGGTTGCATACGATGATCTTGCCAGACATCATCCTCAAAATCTTTGGGGTCAAGGAACTCAGCAATCACAACAGTAAGATCAACCGAATCCCTCATAACCATAAGGCTAGCAGTTGCCACATCCAATCCCAGAAGCCTTTGGAAAGAGTTAAAATAACCTACCCTTTCAACTAGAGCAGCCAGGTTTGCTTCGTGATCAGACCTAAGGATTACACTAAACTCCTCAAAAGTAGGGCACATCTCTTCCATACTTACCCTAAACCTGAACACATGAACATCAAGATCCCAAAATTTTAAACATGCCCTCAGGAAATCCTAATCAATCCTCACACCCCTTAGGGTTGGCGTGGCACTGATCCCAAACCTTCTTAGATTGATTTTCTCCACTTGTTCAAGGTTCTTAGTCCATAAATGCATAGAGTGGCTGAAATAGGGCTCCATGGGGAAGAAAGAAAAAAGAGAGAGAAAGGAGAAATAATAGGAGAAAGAAATAAACAAAGAAAGAAAAAAAAAGGATAGAAAAGAAAGAAAAAAGATTGGAAAAAGAAAGAGAGAAGGCCTGAAAAGGAAAGAAAAATTAAGAGAAAAGCTTACCAAGGGTAAAAGAAAAGTTAATATGAAGTTTTGGGCACCAAAGGGACCTATTTATAGAAGAAAAATGACTAAAAGATGCAATTTCACTATCAGAACAGCAAAAAATGTCTACAAAACCATAGAGGCCATATACAATGACTGCATAAGACCTATGCAAAATCGCATAGGCCATGTACGATATCGCATAGCTTTATGCAATTTCACAAAGTCTCTATGCGGTTCTACATAGCTCTTTGCGGCTTTGCACCAACCTGAACCTCCTTTTTGGACCCTTGATACAGTCCATCATGCAATTCTTGATCAAAAAAGAGAGAAAATGGCAGAAAAGAGTTAGGAAAAGGAGTAAAATGATTGAAAGGGGCCCTATCATCCATAAGCATACATAAAACCCAAACAAAGCATGTCATCTCATATTATAATCATCTCATAAAAGGTCAAAAGATGTCAAGTTATAGCACTTGCATGTATACATCTAAACATGCATACAAGACATCTGCATACATAAATCATAAATGCATAACAGGAAAACAGGTATAGAAATAAGGCTAATCTATGCCATGCCTCTGCCTCCTCCTCTGTGGTGGAGACTTGTCACGACCATTAGATAATCCTCCAAAAGACAAGGCTGAGGATAGTGCTGATCTCAGCCATCTAACCATCTCATAGTTATGTCGGGCTTAGTCCATCGAAACCTGCAGAAAGTAGAAAGGATTCAGAAACAAAGGTATATAACCATTTAGGCATACAAATGCATTTTACAAACCTCAGCAATGTCATCAGGGAATGGTGGGTATCCTCACGATAGAGTATCAAGAATATCATATCTGACTATCCCACGATCTTGAGTGAAGTAATCTAAATCCTTAGTAGCCCAGAGATACTGAGGAAAAGCTCTACTAGGTCCTGCACTGGTACTCGAACCTACACCTATACTAGCACCCCTTCTCTCTCGTGGTGCATGAGCAAAACAACCTGCTAGTCTGGATTGAGCAGGTCTATCATGAAAAGGTACCCCTGGCATCAGCCTACTGTGGTAGAAAGCATCATAGTCAGCTTTAGGATCTAGTAAAGGTTCTTTCGAAAGTCCTGCAAGTAGTACATCTTAGTCTCGAATACGAAGTCCATATCGCATCTTGACAGAAGGATCAACAAGAATAACTCTCTCTCCAATGATCTGTGTGCAGGCGCTCTCTTCAAGATAAAACATCTAATCGAATAAAAAACATAATAGAAGATGAATAAAAGATAAAGCTAGGCTCGACTCCATACTCTCTAACATAAGCATCATCCTTGACGCAAAAGTCCTCCATCAGACCTACAAAGACATAAGAGGTGAATCATGGAAAGCAGTGAATAACAAGTCAAAAATGATCTATACCTGAGATACATTAAGTTGAGAGAAGTAAGCTATGATCCTATGGAAGCGCAGTCGTTCATGTCTACCTCTGTTCTCAAATCTCCAAATATGACCATATGGAATATGGCCTACAATCGCATCCCTCAGAGGGGGGGATAAAGAGGGGAAGTACTCATAAGCCTAATACTACAAATCAGACAATAGTTGATCAAACAATCAAATAGGGGGCAAATGTGTGATAGAATAGAGATATCAAAGCATACCTCCCAAATAATGGAACTCCTACCTAGACCAGCGAAGATCCCTCAAGAGAGATCTGACATCTCCCTATACATAGCACAGAGCATTGATCCTCTCCAATTAAACTTACCAATAATGGTTAGATCCTTTAACGAGCAAAGGATATTTAGGTTGATAGTATCCCTCCTCGTGTGAACAAATGAGCAGCTGAGTATCATCAACATAGCAAGGTGAGCAGCCTACTCATCTGTGGCTCGAACTCTGACGTAAATGATGGAGTCGATGTGATCCCAAAGCCAGACCCGGGAAAGATGGATGTGGCCTTGAAATGGAGCCACACCTAACAGTGCCTCTAATCTCCCTTTAGGTAGCCTATGCCACTCAGCATAGAACTTCAAGGGCCGCCGATGGAAATGCAGCCCTGTTATCATCGTCAAGTCTAGAGGAGTCATCATCATCTCCCCAAAATGGAAATGGAAAGTGTCAGCGGTATCCCACCATCTCTCCACTATAGCTCGTAGTAATGGTAGATTACCCTCATGAGAGTAATATAACGAAAGGAAGCCAAGTAGCCCCGACGGCTCAATTAGATCCCTAACTTAGGGACGTGTTTCCAGGAAAGTATCTACAACTGACAGGTTTGATCATCCCCCTCCAGACCTAAAGCTCACATCCTTATTTTGTAAAAAAAAAAAAAAAAGATCGTACTATCAGCATTTAAATTTCATTTTGCTATCTAATTACATGTATGTATTTTCTTGTTTACACAAACTACTTTGCAAAAAAGAAAAGAGAGAGAGAGAGAAATATAAATACCTCAATGGTGCGAGTCTGAGACACATGATGCTCTGACTCCTAAAGTAGATCGTCAAGCTGGGTGTTCTCCCGAGGGGCCTAGTAGCTCCAAGTATGGTGGCTGCTAGATGAGGAAGCCATGGAAAAAGAGAGAAAAGAAAAGAAGAGAAAGAAAAGAAATGTTAGAGAGAAGTTAGAGAGAATTGAGAGAAAAGAAAGTTAGACAGAGAGTGAAAATGTAAAAAATGAGAAAAGGTGAAAAAGTAAGAAGTAGTTACCTCTTTATATAGGGGGTCCACTTGCATAGTAAACAAGCACTGTCAGATCACTCGAGACACAGTTTTGAACTCATTTCAAGTCAAAATTCAGCGCTGTCAGTTCCAGTGCGTTCACAATATTTTTTCTCTTTCTTAAGATACCCTGTTCTCCTATATCAGACTTAGGATGCTTTTGTTATGATAGAAATAGCAAAAAATTAAAAATTCCTTAAAAATAGAAAATCATCCAAATCAGACCAGAAATGTCTCAAAACTGACCGAGCATCAAGCTGGATTGTCCAGAATAGACTGAGACCCCTACTTCTACTAGATTTCATCAAATTAACTCTTCTTTAACATTAAGGTCGGACAGATAGCCTTAATTTAAATTCTCTGACATTAAGGCTAAATAGATAGTCTTAATTGAGATTTCACCAGATCATTCTCACATCCAACATTAAGGCTGAACAGATAGTCTTGATTAAGAGTTACCCAAATCAACTTTACCTTTAACATTAGGGCCAAATATATAGCCTTAATTGAAATTCACCAAGATCATTCTTGCATCCAACGTCAAGGCTGGACCGATAACCATTGACAAAATTTCATTTATCCTATGGGGTTTCCTTAAGAATGATTTGGAAAGAACACATAAGCCTAGAATCTGACATGGCACCTTTTTTCCCTATGTTCACTATCATCAAAATTGCCTTCCCAACAAGCCAATTCCAATGAGGGGGCAGCTGTGAACCCTCAAATTTACACCTTCAAACAACCGGCACTTAATTATGAACCTATAGAATCAAACTAGACTTAAATCAGATTTGAAATAGATCAGAATGGAGTAAAAAAGGGGTGTATGGGCCCTAGGGACTGCACAGGGCAGTCCATGACTGCATAGAGACTATGTAGTATTTCACAGAGCCTATACAAAACCGCATAGCTCCTGTGCAATACAGCAAAGGTCCTGTGTGGTTACCATGTGCTGACCTACCTTCTGTGCAATTTTTGAGACTTTCTGTGTGATTTTGTGCATTAGGAAGTGAATCCCACATCTGAAACTTGCCATTTCTACTCCCAATCCTTATCCTATAAAAGCACTACCTTCCTACCTCATTTCCACACTCAGAATTGCTTAATCAGACATATTGATTTAAAAGCAATCAACATTTTTTAAGGTTTGGTCCAAAAAGAATGAACTTTTAGTTTAAAGTTTTATTTTATTTTGTTAAGGTGGTCGTTTTGAGGTTGCTCTCCTCAAATCAGTCTAAGGAGGTCCCAATAACGCCATCCATGTCCCTGATCTAAGATTGTCATTCTGCCAAGCCAAAAAGGTGGAATTGCAATCTGGTCATCTGCTTCATCCACCCTACGTCCCAAAGTCTCATCTTCATAAGGTAATTATTTTCTTGTTTTCTTATTTTGTTTTGTTTGAGTATTTCTTTTGCTTTATATTGCTCTATTTATTTTATTTTGTTATTTTTCCCTTAGGATTGCTTAGCTTATTCTTTTTATTTATTGTCTCTTTGCTTGGCATGTTTTGTTGTTTTCCTTCATTATTTTGAGGCATGTTGATTAGAATATGATTTAGTCAACTAGGTAAACAATTTGAATTGTTGCATCGACTTGTTAATTAAAGCCTAACCTAATTAACAAGTTGGTAATCAATCAATTTGCTTGTTTAATCAATTAACCCACCTTTCAATCAATGAACTAAAACATAATAAAATGGTTAGGCTAAACTAACCCCTTCACAAAAAGGGCAAACTACGTGGATTTTGATTCCCATTCAAAGGGATACATAGGCTTGCTTGCTTGTATATTCTTTTGTGAATTATTTCTTTTCTTTGCAATATTTGCTTTTAGTTTGTTTTCTTTATTATATTGATTTTGTCTTTCTTTTGCAATATTTTTCTTTAGTAATTGCTTTATAATTATTTTGGAGAATGTGTGACTTCTCTAGAACCCATAAGGGCTAGAGGAAGTATCCCATATTTTGGTTTTAAATTGTAAAGTTAATTCCTTTACTTTATTGCTTTATCGCTTTAGATGAATATTTATTTATTTGTTTATTCATGCATTTTATAATTGTTCATGCATTTTGTATATTATTCATGAAATTCATTTTAAGTCATTTTGTATTAAATTTGCCAAACTAATCATTTTTCTAAATAAACCAAAAACCTAGTCCCCGAATCCTCTTTGGTTTTCGAGGCTAGTGATCTTTTTTTTTGGATATTAATTAGAGTCAATTTGGATTTTTCCCTTAATCTTTTCCCAAATAAAATAAAATTAAGGTGGTGACTCTTTTCAAAAATCAACCAATCTAAACCCGAGGGTTCCATCATGAGTTCAAACCCAAATGATCATTTTGATTTCACTTAGTGGATCAGACCAGTACTCGGGCGAGGCCTCATAGGTAGGAACAGTAAAAGTAATGGTCCTTTCTGACAAGAATGAAAAGTGATGATCCTGTTTAGTAAGAATGATAAAGATAATTGTCCTATGTGGTAGGAATAAAAATATTAATGATCCTTTCTAGTAGGAAAGAAAATTGATAATCCTATCTAGTAGGATGAAAAAGATAACCATCTTGTCAAGTAGAAATAGTAAAGATAACTCTTATGTCTAGTGGGAATAATAAAAATAATGGTCCTTTCTAGTAAGATTGAAAAGTTATGATCTTGTCTGAATTTATGAGCCTATTTAATGAAAAAATGTTGGATAATTATGCAGTGATAGGATACCTTGAACCTGTAAAGGGTCAACCTGATATAAAAGTATTGATCTTTGGGACAATGATGCCCCCATTTTAGAAATGTGAATATTTGGAAGGGAGGTGCCCCTATAAAAGGAAAGTGATTTGGTCATTTAGTTTTTGGTTGATTAGCTAGCTTAGAGGTGAAAATAGGCATATCAGGTATAAGGCTAGTTGGTTAATGGCTATCAGTTTGGCCTAGGAAGAAGTCATTCTAGAAGGTCAAACAAAGTGTGGTCTTAGAAAAGATTAGGTTATTCAATTTAAAACACTTTGATAGGTCTGACTTTAGAGAAGATTTGGTTTGAGGCTAGATTAGAAAGCTTAATTAGAAGGGTTAGGTCTTTGGAGATGATTAGGTTAGAAGGCTTGGGGAAGGTTAGCTTATGGGGCTTATCCTTGAAGAAGTTCACGTAGAAGGCTTAGTCAGGTCTAGCACTTCGACTCAATTAGGTTACAACCTTTGGGAAGTTTATTTGGAAAGCTCGGCCAAGTTCTGCCTTAGGCTCAGCTAGGTTTAGAAGGCTTGGTCAAGTTATGGCCTTTAGGGAGTTCATTTGGAAGGCTTAGTTAAGTTTTGTCTTAAGCTCGATTAGGTTTAAAAGGCTCAGTCATATTTGGCCTTGGAAGAGATTATAATCTTCATAAATAGAGGCTTTTTAAAAGCAGGCTTCATGGTGAAAGCTATCAGGATTAGGCTTCATGGTGAAGGCTTTTTGGTTTGGATTTCATGGTGAAGGCTTTTTGATTTGGGCTTTATAGTGAAGACCTCTTGGTTTGGGCTTTATGATAAAGGCTTTTGGGCTTGGGCTTCATGGTGAAGGCTTTTTGGGATTGGGTTTCATAGTGAAGGCTTGAAGGTTTTTAATTAAAAGGCTTTTAGGCTTTGAGGATAGTTTGTCAGCTTAGGCTTTTCTATAAGGATGCTTTAGACCTCTTTATAAGATGGTTGGCTTTATCTTAGCTATGGTGCTATAAGTTTTGGTCATAAGGATATTGGAAGCTAATAGATAGGGGGCTTGCCCTTTCATAGTTGCATCAGATTTTCAATGCCCATTGGATGGTTAACAAGCTTAGCCCTATTGGATTTTACGGATGATGTAATTTGCCAAGGAGGCTTAGTCTTTTCAAGGATAATGAGAATTTGCTAAAGAGACATGGAATGACTTGATTTTGAGTGGTTCAAGCCTTTCTTAAGCTTTGTAAGACATGGCTTAATTTTGGTTGTGCTAAAGAAAATTGGCTTTAAGGATGATTAGTCTTGAAAGACTTCGGATCTTCGGTTCTGCCCATGGGCTTGGCTTTTAGAAGATAATAAGACTTTGCTAAGGAAAGGGTGGTATGAGTCTTGAGTTATGAGGTTTAAGCCTAAAAGGATGGTATGATTTTTCCAATAAGGCTTGGGATAGTATATTATAAAGTTTGGGAATGGTCTGAATGTGGGTTGGAAATTCTAAAAGTGATCAAGGAGGTTGTATGACTTTGTTATTTGTAGCATGATTCATGGAAAAGAATAGACAAAGCTAATCTTGTCATTTTAAGATTGAAGAGATATTTGGGGTGACACTTTATTGGCTTAAATATAGATGACATACTAGCTGAAAGGAAGTACCCTAAGGAGTGGCTGGGATTGGTGAGAAGAGACAACTTGGGGATCATGCTCTAAATGAGAGATAGGAACATGACAAACTGGTAATGTGAGAGATTGTGCATAAGCTCTTTGAGTTAAGCTACGAGACAAATTGATAAAAAAAAATGATGATAATCTAACAAGATATGCCTCCATTATGAGATAAGGGCGTAAAAGACATTATTACTTTAGAGAATAAGCCTCTAATGAGGAAAGAAAATTTTGGAATACATGAGATAAGACAAATTGATTGGAGACCACTTGAAAATTTTGGACACGAAGAAAGATGACTAGGATGAGCTTTCTCTCTCTCTTTATCTCTCTCCCTCTCTTTTTTTCTTTCTTTTTCTCCTTTTTCTTAGCTCTAACTTCTGAGTAAGCCACCCTTTCAGGTTTTTAACTTAGTAAGCTTAAATTAATAAAATTTGGGAGAAAATATTCCACTATGATTTGCTGCTTTTCTTCACTTTGAGGGGCTCTGACCTTTAAATTTTGGATTTGGTGAACTTGTTGCCCGTTATTGAGGTGTATCATTTGATTGTCCAAAGTGCAATAGGTTTTTTTTTTTTTTTTTTTTTTGTGCTTCAACTATTTGATGGGAGGTCTATTTCTTGACTTTCTTTATTTAGGAGCTGGAAAAGTGATTGTTGATAGCACCTCAATTCTAACATGTGCTAGCTATGGTAGATTTAATTGACTATTCATCTCTCTTTTTTTTTTTTCAAAGCTCATCCTATCTAAAACAAGAAAGACAAGTGCACAAATAAAAAATAAATGTGGATGTTTTATTAGAATGGAAAATTTTATCACAAGATAACAAAAAGGAACAGACATGATCAACAAAAAAATACACAAAAAAGAAAATAAAGTGATAAACCCAGACTCGAATTTAGACTCAGACTCAAACTCAAATTTAGAATTCAATCTTAGATAGGTTAAATTGGCTAAACTTAAACTCTTCCACATCATGCCACTTGGGGCTAAGGTAAGATGGGGTTGAATTGGGTTCGGGTTCTTTATCACTATTCGGGATGGTGGTTAGGAATTCAAGTTGAAATGTTGCACTTTAGATGTAAGTTTCAACCTTTGATGCAATTGCAACCAAAGTTTTGAAAATGGGTAGGTATTGGGTTAACAAGTGCACTCGATGTGTCAGAATTAAGTTTTTGACAAGGATGTCTACTTATTCTTGCTCTGTTGGTCTGTTTATCATTTGAGCAGCTTTAGCTCTTTACCTTGTAAGGAACATGGAAAAGGACTCCTTTGGAAGCTGCTTAGTAATTTCCAAGTCATGCCTAGTGACATCTATTTCACCATTATAATGATACTGCTTGACAAAGGCATGACCTATATCATCCCACATCCTTTTTTTTATCATCCCACGTCCTTTTTTTACTATTGTCTAGTGAAAGAAACCATCTCCTGGCAGCACTGGTTAGTGATGATTGGAATAGTTGAGCAAGGAGCTGATTGCTAAGTCCCAAACATTTCATTTCCCCTACATATATCTTCATATGGATTTTGGAGCATGTAGGTCCATCAAATCTCTCCAGTTCAAGCATTTTGAATTTAGGAGGAAGCTTGGCATCAAGGAACAAGATCAAACTATCCACATCAATTAGGTCACTATTGTGCTTTAAGGATTTGATGGTTTTCTCCATAGCTTTAAGTTTCTCCCTAAGCAATCTAGTGTCTGGATAAGAGAAAACTTCTCCACCTTGGTTTAGATATGGGTTGGTTTGGCTCAAATTTGGGATAGGATTAGTCTAGTTCAAGATAAGGATTGGGTTAGGATGGTTAAGGCTAAGTTGGTTAATCATAGCCTGAACTTTCTCAATGATGAATTGCCTTTATTCCTTAAGGTAGACTTGTTGAGTAGCTAGGATAGCTTGGAAATGCTCTTCTTGCTTTTTAAGGAGTCTGACTACAAATGTAGTCAGGGAAGCCATGTCAAGCGGGTTAGCCATTAGTACCTTCAAACCAAAGAAACAAGGTAAGTGATAGGTATGGAACAGAAAAGGTGATGAAGGTATAGGCTTCCAGATCTTAAAGGAAAAGACTTCCCTATTATGTCATGGACTAACCATTTTTTGGGCTTAAGGTATCATGAGGCAAATGTTGAAAGCTTAGGGTAGTAGACTAGACCAAAGGTATTGGGTTTAAAGTAACTTGTTAGGCCAAAGTTGTTGGATATAAAAGTAATAAGCTAGTTTTGAAGGTAATGAGCAACAGGTGTTGGGCTAGTGGGTTTAATTTTGAACAAAGGGTAGGATCAAGATAATGATTTTAGTATGGAGAACACAAGGTGTCTAGGTTCTTTTTTTTGTTTTTTTTGGTTTTTTTTTTTTTTTTTGGGATAAGGATAGGGGCTATAGGTTAGGCTTATGGTCAGTTAGTGAGGTTTTAGGGTTGGATATGGGTTTTAGGGTTATGGATTTATGGCTTACGGTCGAAAGGTCTAAGGAGGTTTAAGTTTATATTTAAGGTGTGAGGTTCAAGTGTTTGGTGTTTAAAGTAAGGCTAGAATAAGGTGTTTAAGGTATGTGATTAAAGTGATTGGTGTTTAGAATAAAAGCTAGGGTGAGTTATTTAAGATTAAAGGTCAAGGTAATGGTTTAAGGTTTGTAAGGACGAAAGTGATTGGGATAGAAGTAGATGTGTTTAAGGTTTAGGAGTGAAGGTGTTCAAATAAAGGTGAGAGTGTCTAGGGTTTAAGGGTGAAAGTGCTTGTGTAAAAGGATGATGGTGTTTAGGTCAAAGATTTAGGATGATGGTTTAAGGTTATTAGATAAGGTGACGGGGTATAGGTGGAAGTGTTTATGGGGGAGGGGTTTGAATAGAGATAAGAATGTTTGACCCTTTTTCAATTCAAGTTTCAATCCAGACTTAAGATGAATGCATGTTTTGTTATACAATATAGATGCATGATATGTATGAAAAAAACATTTCATGAGAATGCAAAATGCAAGGTTTTAATTATGGTATATACAACCTAAAGTCAAGATCTAGGTTCATTACATGAAAGGGTAAGTGTGGCTCAATTTAGGTACCCGTCTGTGAACCCTTAATTTTGCACCATTATGATCCAACTGCAGCTTGACACCAATTAATATTTGTCCAATATGCAGAGCCAGTATGGCGGTCCCACTAGCCAGTTAGTAGGCAGGGGTCAAGGGGGCAGCGCCTCATTGAAAAAATAGATTTCCTTAGTTTTACACCTTCAGATCATCCAAGATTGAATAATGATCACAATACAACTAAAATTGCTCAAATCAGATATGAACCAAGCTGAAACAGGCCAAAAAGGTTAAATAGCTTCCAGTAGGACCATGTGGTGCTACCAGTATGGTCGGTACCACTTTGGTGCTGCCTGGGCGATGCACCGGCCCTCCCATTTTTCCTGTTTTGCCCTCAGTTTTTTCCTATAAATAGGACCCACCTCCAATCATTTAACAATAAGCTTCAAATGCCTTCAGATGCAAAAATCTCTAATTTTTATGCAAGATTCATCTCGTGAGATCCTGATCCAAGGTGGAGCTTAGATCTGGTGTAAGGCTTGCCTCGTTCATACAAAAGAAATAAAAAACTAAGGTATAATTCTTTCTTTTGAGATTTATTAAGTCATATTTAGAATTCTCTCCTTTATATATTCCCTTAGTTCTAAAACTGAAAATATCTAATCTTTGTTAATTTTAAATCAGAACTAAATTAACAAATCAAATTAACATTTTTCAAAACCCCTCATTCGTAAAAAGGAAGAACTATATGGGATTTGATTCCCATTTGAAGGGATATACAGGCATGCTAATCTTTTAGGCATCAACTCCAAATTATTTTTCTTTTATTTTTAAATGGAATTATTTCTATTATATTTTCTTTAACATATTATTATATTACTTTGTTTTGGTTTGTTAATTTTTGTAGTTAGTTAAGGAATGTGTACTTTTCCTAATACTCATAAAGGCTAGAGAAAGGATATTCTTTTTTATTTGTCTATGCCTTTTTTGGTAACAATTCATAAGTATATTTTATTTTGTTCATTATATTATAACTGTCATGCATTGCATGGATATATCTACTCACGCATCATCCTTATGGTTATTCATGAAATTTATTTTAAGTTATTTTATATTAAAATTGCCAAACTAATTTTGTTAAAATAAACTGAAAACCTAGTCCCTGACATTAGGGCCGAACAAATAGCCTTGATTGAAATTTACCAAACCATCTTTACCTTTAACATTAGGGCCGGATAGATAGCCTTGATTGAAATTCACCAAAACCATTTTTACCCTTAGCATTAAGGCTGGACAGATAGTCTTAATTGAAATTCACCAAGACTATTCTCTACTTAATCATCTTAAATTGATGCAACCATGTCTATAAGCACACTATCTCCTTATATTTAGCACCATACCTGAGCTAAAGCCAACCACCTTCTAAGGAGGTTCAAAGCATCCTTAAAGAAATGCCCAAGCAAAGAAGCCTTCACCATAAAGCCTAAACTAAGAAGCTTTAATAAAAAAAGCCTAAACCTAAAGCCTTCATCATAAAGGCCATGACCAAAAGCCTTCATCACGAAGCCCAAGACCTAAAGCCTTCATCACGAAGCCCACGACCAAAAGCCTTCATTATGAAGCCTAAGACCAAAAGCCTTCATCAAGAAGTTTAACCTAAAAGCCTTCATCACAAAGCCCAAACATATAAACCTTCACTATGAAGCCTAAAGTAAGAAGCCTTCACTATGAAGCCCAAACTGAGAAGTCTTCACTATGAAGCCCAAACTAAGAAGCCTTCACTATGAAGCCTAAACCAAAAAGCCTTCACCATGAATCCCACTACCAAGCCTTTATTTATAAAGCCCATAATCTCCTCTAAGGCCAAATATGACTAAGCCTTCCAAATTGATTCCCTAGCCTAACCTTTCCTATAAGCAAGAGTTAGCATCCTTATTTTTGTCACAATCTTAAGGCAAAATCTGACCAAGCTTTCCAAATGAACTCCCCAAAGGCCATAACCTAATTGAACTTCTAATCTAACCTCTTATATAGCCAAACCAAACTGAGCTTTCAAATGATCCTAGCTAAGGCCAAACCCGGCCTAGCCTTCTAAGATGATCCACTCATTTTAAACAATCTTCCATAAAGCCAAACAAGATTAAGCTTCAAAATTGATTCTTCCCAAAGGCCATAATTGACCAAACTAATTGCCATACCTGACTAAAGATTTTTGTATGAACTTCTTTAAAGACAAGCTCGATAAACTGACCTTCCCCAAAATTAGACCCAATCTAACTGTCTGACCTAATCATCTCCAAGGACTTGACCTCCCTAATCAAGCTTCCTAATTTAGCCTCAAGCCAAACCATCTTCGAAGCTAGACCTACCTGAGCCCAGCTCGACCACTTTCAACTATACCTGGCTTAACCACCCAAAGTAACTTTTGCTTAGGTTGAACTAATAGCCATTGACCAAGCAACCTCATACCTAATATGACCTAAGCTAGCCACTCAATCTAATCCCAAATCAAAAGGGTATGCATGATTAAGCCTTTTAAACTTACTAGCTCGATCTCTTCCATACTTGACCTAACTTTCTTAAATGACTTCAATCAAGGCTGAACTGACAGCCTTTAACCGACCCTTCAAGCCAACCATCATGCCCAATCCAAATTGAGTGTGACTATAATCGAGTTAGCAATCAACAAAAACTAAATAACCAAATCACTTTCCTTTATTAGGGGCACCTCCCGTCTAAATATTCATCTTTTCTGAAATGGGGGCATCTTTCTCCCAAAGATCAAAACTTTTATATTCAGCTGACCCTTCATAGGTTCAAAGTATCTGATCATTGCATAACTATCTAGCTTTTTTGCATTAAACTGACTTATGAATCAAGACGGACCATCAATCTGTCAAAATCATCAAGCAAAGTTTTTCAATCATGACTATAACTATCAATATCAGACCTATTCTAAGATAGCCTTAGGATTTATACCTTACATCTGAATTATATATTCCCTTTTGGCAAACCATCCTAGGATAGCATTAGGATCATTAACCTAATATAGTGTTAGATTTCTTTTTTTAGACTATCCCAGGATAGCCTTAGGATCATTAACCTAACATAGGGTTAAGTTTCTCTTTTAGCAATTTTTTAGACCATCCTAGGACAACCTTAAAATCATTAACCTAAGATAGGGTTAGGTTTCTATTTCAGAACTTTTTTAGACCATCCTAGGATAGTCTTAGAATCATTAACCTAGCATAGTGTTAGTTTCTCTTTCAGACCATCTTAAGATAGCCTTAGGATCACTTTACCTATAAATGTTTAGTAAAGATCATCTAAACAACTATATGATTCTTTTTTCCACCTATCCTTTACCTTTAAAATTCAATTACGCCTTCACCCAAACATGTCTAAATCTTGACTTAGACATCCCTTTGATTCATTTTTTCCATCCCTTATTCTTAGGTTCACTATCATCAAAATCGCCTCTCGGTCAAGCCAATTCTAATGAGGAGGTAGTTATGAACCTTTAATATTGTACGCTTATGATCCAACCATAGCTTGACACCAATTAAGATTAGTGTAATACATAAAGCTAGTATAGCGATCTCACTAGCCAGTTTGCGGGCAAGGGTCAAAGGGGCAGCGCCACATTGAAAAGATGGATTTCCTTAATTTTACATCCTCAGACCATCCAAGATTGAATAACGATCACAATGCAACTGGAATCACTCAAATCATATCTTAAACCGACCAAAAAGGTCAAACAGCTTCCAGTGGGACTAGCGGCACCACATGGGTGCCGCCTGACTGGCCGACACCAATATGGTGCTGTCAAGCTAGCCGCCACCACTATGGTGTCACTAATATGGTCGGCACCACTTTGGTGCCATCCATGCTGCTGGCGTGCTAGCCCTCCTACTTTTCCTATTTTGCCCTCAGTTTTTTCCTATAAATAAGGCCCACCTTAATCATTTGACAACAAGCTTCAGACACATTCAAATGCAAAAATCTCCAATTTCTATGCAAGATTCATCTCATGAGATCCCGATCCAAGGTGAAGCTCAAATTTGGTGTAAAACTTGCCTCGTTCATACAAAAGAAATGCAAAACTAAAGTATCATTCCTTTTTTTGAGATTTCTTAAGTCAGATTTAGAATTTTCTCCTTTATATATTCTCTTAGGTCTAAAACTAAAAAGATCTAATCTTTGTTAATTTTAAATCTGAACTAAATTAACAAATCAAATTAACATTTTCCAAAACTCCTCCTTCATAAGAAAGAAGAAATGCGTAGGGTTTGATTATCATTCGAAGGGATACGCAAGCATGCTAGTCTTTTAGGCATAAACTCCAAATTATTTTTCTTTTATTTTTAAATGGAATTATTTCTATTGTATTTTCTTTTACATATGATTATATTACTTTGTTTGGGTTTGTTAATTTTTGTAGTTAGTTAAGGAATGTGTGCTTTTCTTAGTACCCATAAGAGCTAGAAAAAAGATCCTCTTTTTTATTTGTCTATTCATTTTTTTGGTAACAATTCATAAGTATATTTTATTTTGTTCATCATGTTATAACTATCATGCATTGCATGGATATATCTACTCACGCATCATCCTTATGCTTGTACATGAAATTTATTTTAAGTTATTTTGTATTAAAATTGTCAAACTAATTTTGTTAAAATAAACTGAAAAACTAGTCCCTGAATCCTTTTTGGTTTTGAGGCTAGTGATCTTTTCTTTTGGAATATTAATTAGAGTCAATTTTAGGTTTTTTCGTTAATCTTTTCCTAAATAAAATTAAGGTGGCGACTCTTCTTTCAAAATCAATTTTTTTGAAACTGAGGTTCCACCATGAGTTCAAACCCAAATGGGCATTTCAATTTCCATTCAATGAATCAGACAGGTGCTTAGGCAAGACCTCACACTAAAGCAACGATATACCTAACCACATGTGAGTCAAGGAGCCTCATGTGGATCCAATGGTATGTGCATGCTTATTACACCTTTGAAAGGATCAAAGGATTCATTATAGGGTGGATGATTTCACTATCGACAAATAGACCCAATAAGGATTACTCACTCGATGCTACTCATTATCCATTGTTTTCCTAAAACTAGGTTGAACGGTAAAAAGCCTATGTAAGTGATGCATACAAAGTCATAATTATATTAAAAGGCCAAACTCTTTTTAAACTAATTAGTAGTCCACTTATTTCTTTTAAAAGAATTGTCCCCAATGGAGTCGCTAGCTGTGAGGTCTCGCTGAAGTACCGGTCCCATCTGCTAAAGGGAATCAAAATGCTCATTTGGAAAAGAACTCACAAGAAAGCCCTAAGGCTTATTTTTAATAGATTTGAAAATTTTTTCTTAGAGTCACCACCTTAATTTTTATTTGGGAAAATATAAGGAAAAAATCCATTTGACTCCAATTATTACCTGAAGGAAAAAAAATCACTAGCATCAAAACCAAAGAGAATCCAGGGACTAGGTTTTCTGTTTACTTTAACAAAATAAGTTAGGCCAATTAATATAAGAGTGACATAAAATATATTTCATGAATAATCTAAGATGCATGAACAATTTATAATATGCATGATCATTCAACTCATCCATTCAATAATAAAGTGAATTCACAAATAAAGTCCAAACGAAAGTTAACATTACAATAAAAATCCAAACTCAGGGGATACATCTTCTAACCTTTATGGGTTCTAGGAAAGTCAAATATTCCCCAAACTAAGCCTAATAACTAAGTAAAAGAAAACAAATAAAAGCAAATGAAGAAGGTGATAGAGGGGGGAGAGTTAGTTTTAATTGGATTCGATGCATATGCTTGAATATCCCTTTGAATGTGAATTAGAACTCCACATAGTTCTCCTTTCTTGCAAAGAGGTTAGTTTAGCCTAACTATTTTATCATATTTTGATTGATTAAAAGAAGGTTAAGTTGATTGATTTAACTAATTGATTACCAAATGGAGTTAATAAAGTCTAGTTCTAATTAACTTCTTTAGCAAATCAAGAATTAGGCAAGGAGCTTTAGAATACAAATCCCAAGGAGGGAAACAATAAAAAAAAAAAAAGGGGAAAGAAACTTACCTTAGAAATTGAGCGCTGACTAGTCTTGGACGGCGCAGCAACTTACCTTAGATGGCGGGCGGCAGCTAACCTCGAATGGCGGGCGGTGGCTAGGCTCAGATGGTGGACATGAGCCTTAGGCAATAGACTTGCCTTGAATAAGCAGGCAAAAAGCCTTTGACTTGTCAGGTAGGAATCAATGAGAAAGCCCTAACTTGCTTTATGAAGCAAGGAGCAAATGCAAAGTGAAAGAAAAGAAAAGCTTTAGAACTAGTGTGGTTTGCTTGATACAAATGCTTTCAAGCTTCCAAAGTTGATCATTGAAGTGTGGAGAGGTTCTCTATATAGGCAGAATATTAAAGGAGGAAAATACTGAAGTTGTGATGTGGGATAGCGCAAAATAATGAAATTCGCAAGAGTTGTCGTACAAGGATCTGCTGCGCTGTAGAGGTCTCTGTAATAGTGCCATAAAGCTCTCTACAGAACAGTAGAGGGCTATGTGGCAACAGGGCCATTTTTACCTATTTCGCCCGTTTTCACTAATTCTTGCTCATTTTTCGTCTGTTTTTCGCAATTATAGTTGCCTTGTATTTGATACTCAGTCTCTAATGATTTGAAGGGATTCAAATATCAAAAAAACATGTTTTGATTTTATCAATTTTCCTATTTTGAGAGTTTCTAACTTTTGAAGGTTTGTTTAAAGAGTCTAAGTGCTTCTAAGGTTCAAACACATATTAAAGGGTGAAAAATTAAGGGTTCACAACTACCTATAACTATCGACTCTTGGCAAGGTGACAACAAATGGAATGGTACTAGGCAGATGCTTTAGTACAGGCTAGGCAGAGAACACAGAGAATAAGAGGGAAGAAGAGAGAAAAAAAGAGAGAAGAGGATGAAGAAAAAGGAATGACTGAATTATATGTATTATTATTTACTGACGGATTACGGACAGAATGCCATATGGACTAGTACAATCCTTCAGTAAATGGTCGGTATATAACTTGAAAACTAAAATGTTTTATTTATTTAATGACTGATTACGGATGGATTCTACTAGTCCCATATGGCATTCCATCTATAATTCGTCGATAAATAACTAAATATGTGCTAACTTTTTGCACCTAATTTTTAGGTTCAATTCATTAGTAATACGTTAGTATTCCAATGGTAAATTCATACACAATCATTCCCACTATAAATTATCGACAGAAATATTTTCATAGGTATTTACCAACACGCATCTGTCAGTATTTCGTCGCTGAGTGAATGAATTTTTTTTAATTTTACAGCCTATCAGTATGCCATCTCTGATTAATGATGGAATAGCATCCATTGGTAAATTTCATATGAAATGCTACAATTTCTTATAGTGTTTGATTAGTCTAAATTATTTACTAGTATGCCAAAGCCCATTTTGGTTGGTCGCTACATATGCTAACATGCCATTCTATTTGTTTAACCTAATCATGCATCTTTCTAACAAATTGTGCATTAATTCAAGTTAAGGATTCCAACAAACAAACAATAAATACATTGAACAGAAAATTAAAAGATCTAAACATGCTTTCTAATAAAAAAAAAAAAAAGCAACCTAATCATATAGAATCTCTAATTAAGTCTAATTTTAATTAACAACCTAAGTAACATGCATTTCAAGGTGATGGTTCCAATTTAATCCCAATTTCATGCTCAAATAGAATATTGAATTTAACGAATTGATTGCTAATCATGGAAACCTAGTCTAAAGCATTAAACTAGGGTTAAAGGAATGGGAATCCTTCAAAAGGTGAAAGATATTTAATTACAAACCCAATAATAACCAAATAAAAATAAAATAACCCTATTGAACTATATTTGTAGATTTTGGACTAAAATTTGGATAGAAGATGATCGAAGTAGGCTTTGATTATTTATGACATTTGTAGCTTTTTCTCTTAGCTTTTCAATGCATCTTGAATCAACTCATTCTGATACTCATCGTTGAACTTATGATTAAAATGTTGAAAGGAGTTTGAACTATCATGCTACTATGCCCCAGAGGAAGGGCACACTTAGTTGCACTTCTAACTATCTTTGATATTCCATTCGATCTTCAATCTCCTCTTACTTAGGCCCATTTAGGTACTTCCAAATGACTTCCATGAGTTACAAAAATGCAAAATACAATTCCAAGAGCATTGCATTGAGATCAAACCATGAAATTGAATCCCAAACAAAGAAATATATGAAAAACTCACAATTTGAATTAATCCTAGTCTAGACAAAAAATAATTAAGCAAATAATAATAAAACAATAATCTTATATTAAAAGGGAGCTAAATTGTAAAAAACACATAATTAAGACAACTAGCATACAGTTAAATCATCATAATTAAAGTTGAAAATGAAGAACACGAAGTAATATGAAATAATATGAAAAGTGAGTCAAGATGATTAAGGACTCAGCACGATCCACCTCTACTTTTGTTTAAATTATCTAAAGTTAATTAACACAAAACTATTGGAACAATTATCGGATCAAAACAAAGATAATCACATATATCATGTAGTATTAAAGTTATGACATTAAGGACATGTAACTAAGCAAACAAATAATCATAGTTGGACATAGAAATAGAAAATGAATTGATTGGGAACTTGTCCCAATTAATCCTTTTTATCTTAATCATCACTACAAATTAAAACAACTAAATAACAAACATAAATACAATATAGAAGATTAAACATATAAATAGAGCGAAACTAATGAAGAACATAATACATAAACAATAATGAATTAGAGATATGAGAAAGAAACAATTGATAACTAGTTTCAATCCACTCTTTCTCATTTCAATCATAAAAAAAATATGTAAAAATAATAAAAACAACTAATGAACAGGAGATTAAACTTATAAATGCATGAACATGAATACAATGAACAAAAATAAATTTGGAAATAAAATAAAAAAATCCACCACCATCAATCTATCCCTTGGTCAATCCAAATCCATTAAAGGATTTGGAGTAATGGGAAATATTGGTTTTGGGTTGATTAACTCTTAGGCTCACATATCAAACATGCCTTTTCTTTTGAAGAGTATTTCACAAAGCCTTTTCCTTTGGCTTTTTTTTTTTTTGGTATTTTGATTTTGATTCTTTGTTGGAAAAAAGATGAGAGAGAAGGGAGATGAGTGTCCTAGTTTTTTTGATGTTTAGAATTCAAATTGGTAGCCACCAAAAAGTCTCCCCTTTAGAAAAATATTTTAGTTTTTAAATTTTATGTTTTGGAAAACTTTTCTTAAGAAGATAAGGTTATTCTTTTAATTTGAGGAGTTAATTCAGATTATGTAAACCCTAATTAAAATGATGAAAAATGGGTTGAGTTAGATGAAAAGGATGAATTTTAGGTTTAAAAATGAATTAGGGCCCTAAACGAGCTATCTAGCAGACCAAGGGCGTGTGTCAAGGGCATGAGCCCTTTGTCTGCTACATAAGGGGTGCACAAAGGATTTTATCATATATGGAATGTTTAGAAATAATACCTGCCTTTGCGCGTCAGGTAAGAATTTTCAGCTTTTAAAATTTTAAGGACCAAAACATAAAGTTTCCACTCTTGAGGACCAAAATGTGATTTTTAAAATTCATTTTAACCCCAAATTAAAAGGATTTCATCATTCAAAACTAAAGTTTTCAAATTTATTTTCATTTTTTCAAATCTAAACCCCTTTTAAAGCGTTTTTGATGAAAAAAAAAAAAAAAAAAAACAGATCGCTCACTTTCAACCCTAAAAATATCAAACTTGTAAGCTATTCTTCAAGAAAACCATTTTGTTCATCATTGTCAGATTTCAGGGTTGAAAATTAAGCATTTATAGAGATAAAAAGAGACTCCTAGAAGAAAAGGACGACAATTCTAATTGTAATACTATTTAAAGGGTGAGATTATCCCATTTCCCATTCCTTCAAATCCTTCTTACATTTCTACCATCTCTTTTCAAGTTTTTAATCCTCGTGACTTAGTTTTAATACCCATGACTATCATTTTTGGTATACTGAATTGCGGGTCACCTGCTCTTAGCTAATTGTAATAGGCGGCATGCTTCCTAGTTTTTAAGACTCATGACTATCATTTATTTTTTCTTGAAATGTCAATTTTAACTTTTTGTATTATAAATGATATAGGTAAATTATTTTTAAAATAAATGAATTTTAACTATTGATTTATTTGAATTGATTTATTTTCTTTGCTTATTTATATGGGTAAATTATTCTTAAAATAATAAAAGTCAATTGTAAAATTGAAATAAATTCTTTTATAGTAATTTTAAAAATAAAATAATCATTTACATTTAAATGAAAATTATCTTTGGCATAAATTAAAATGAATTTGCAGATAAATTTTATTTTATCTTTTACTTCTTTTGGACTAAAAATTTAGCATTTTTATATTTATAAAATTACAAAATAAAAAATATTTATTATAAAAAATAATATATTTAACTCTATATATAATAAAATATAAAATAAAAAAGCATATTTCTATTTAATATTAAAATTGATTTTTTATAATATAATGAGAGTATAGCATTTATTGTAAGGATAATTTATCATAAGGATAATATATAAATAAAAAATGGTATATGTATAAAAGAAATATTTAAAAAATTTAAAAATATAAAATTTATTTCTAAGTAGGAAACATAGGATAACAATATTTCACAAATCATTTGAATAAGTATTTTTTTAAAAATTACTGATATAACAAGTAAAATAAATTTTTTTACCTTTTATTACTTGCATATTTAGCATATCTTTTAAAATTTTATAAAATAGAAAAATAAAATTTGAGATTACAATCACGTATATTAAATAAATTAAATTTTTATTTGCTTTGTTTGAAAATTAAATAATTAAAAGTAAAAAAATAAAATTTACTTATAAGTTAAATCATTAAAATTGACATTTTATGTAAAGCGATATATATTAAATACTTTAAAAATAATATAGTGGGAATTTTAGAAGAATTTGAATGAGTGAAAATAATAATAATAATAATAGTATTAATAATATTAATATTAATATTATGTTGATATTTAATTAGAATATGATCCGTCCATTCCCACTCAGTGGCATGTTGATGATATTTTCCCACCATTTATGACACATATCAAGTGATTTCCCCATTAATCAATGATTTTATTTCCCATGCTTTTAAGAAACAGTGTAAATTATATAAATACTATTGTGTCATATATAATCATATCAATTCAGTTATAATTTTTTTTTTTTTTTTTTGCTAAATATCAATTCAGATATTGAGACGACAAATTCAAAACAATACACTCCCACGTGTGAACTCCTTACCAAACTAAACCATTATTCCGATTAGAGGTTTTTTGACCATTTGATCTTAATTACTACAATATTTATTTCCAGTAATACAAATTTTTAATCTAAAATTTTATTAAAATATTATAATATTAATAATAATTAAAAAAATCTAAAATCAAATTACGTCAACGTAACATCCCATGGATCTCTCTGCATTTCACACATTCTATCAAATTAAACCTGTCAATGGGACCCACCCCAGCTGTTCAACCATGACCAGTCCCGTTCCGTAAATAAATCTAAATATCTGGGTAATCTTCATCTTATAATTCCCGCAAATTATGGCAATTCCCGTAAATTACTCGTGAAATTAGGGCAATTAATGCAGTCAATTAAAACGCTCCGTTTAGGCAGCCAAAGGTTTACCAATCGACACTATATTTTAAACCATGGTTAGATATTAAACTTACAAATACTTAACCATGGTTAACATATCAACCTGGGTTTCTTTTATAAGCCTCACAGCCACCAGAAAGCATGAGAAAAAGGAACCGCAACCAGAAAGTAGAAACTGTTTTGTGAGAGAGAAAAAATAAAAGGGAAGGATATTCTAGAGAGTAAGGAGGGGCGGCCGTGAAATGGCGCTTTTCATCGACGAGGAAGAGGTGTGGAAATGCCCAAAACACCCTTCGAAGCGCCGCCGAACAGGAATCTGCCACGTGTGCCTCCGGGAGCGGCTTTCCTCGCTCTGCCCTGACTGCGCAAACGTACGCCCCTGTGCTTGCCACACTGCCGCCACCACGTCCTCCTCCAGCTCGTCTTCTTCTTCTTTTAGTCGCTTCAGCGCTGCTGCCGAATCATTTGCCTCTGGAATCGGACCTGTTGGCCGCGTTTCTAATCTGATCGAGAGCGAGCCTGCCTTCCGGCGGTCACGGTCACTCGCAGTTCCATTTCTTCGGTCAAAGCCTTCAGCTGACCATGATAGCTCTACACACAGCAAAGATAGTCCAAAAACGACATCGCCGTTTTGGTCGCTGTTTAAAAGTAGCGGTAGTAGCGGTAACAGAAGTAAGAGAGGTGATGTAGGACGAAACGGCGTTGTTCTGGAACAGGAAGATGCGAACAAGAATGACGAGGAGAGAAGGAGAATGATGAGGAAATCGAGGTCTGTAGCGGCGAGGGTGGCTGTGACGTCAGATTCCAGTCGTGCTGATGTAAAATCATCAAAAGCGAAAGGCTGGTATTTTCCAAGTCCGATCAAGGCTTTCAAGCAATCGATTTCAAGAGGAATAATGGTGCAAGAAAGGTCGCCTTTGTACAGAGGTTGATTCTTGTATATATTTCTAGGAAAAAATATATATATAATTAACCGCTAAACAGACTAATAATTATTTTTTTTTTCCTGAAGAGGATTTGATTTTCTTAAATTTCTTGAAATATATATGGTGAGATTTTCCTTTATATGGATTATGATTATTATTCATTAAATTTTACAATGAATGTTATTCAGTCAGTGAATTTTGATATATATATATATATATATATTGAGTGATTGGGAATTTATATTTTAATTTTAGTTGAATTTCTTAAAATTAACTTTCTTTTCTTTTTACATTAATAAATTTATGTACTTGTGTTTGAGGGATTGAAGTGAGTGAATGTTTTAATTTAATTTTTTGGTTTAGATTTTGTTGTGAAAGCAAAGTTGGTTATATGATTATTGGGGGTACAAAAAGCTCTAGGTAGAGCGAATCTTCGAGTGTTAACTGCCTCATAATTTGAAGATGGATTAAAGGGGTAGCTAACTTGGACCCACTGGACGTGTGTTCTGAAGATAGAATTCAACAAGTGTAAATTGTAACATTAAAGAGCACCTCCCAGAGTTTTTAAGTGTATATGGAGCATGGATTAAAATATTGGAGAAATTAACCATTGCACCAACATTTTAATAATTTTAAAATTACTTGTACATATAAAATAGTATTTGATTTAATGATATTGGAGTTCAAGTTAGAGGAAAATCTTTATTATATCAATTGGATATTTGGGATGATCAAAAGTAATGTAAATTTAAAGTTTGCTTGAATAGCACTTAGACAATTAATATTTCACATGACATTCAAAACTCCTAATAACTAGTTTGAGATGTTTGATGAGTTTCTAGTTATTATTATTTCGCTTTTCAAATGTTATTCTTTTCAAATATTATGAGTAATTTTTTTAAATCGTAATATAATGTGATTATATATATTTATTATATAATTTTTTATTAAAAATATAATTAATTATATTGTATTATATTATATTATTACGTATTAAATATATTTAAAATTATATCTGACTTCAATTATTGAAAACCGTTACTCTTTATTCGTGAATAGTAACTGCATATGCTAAATCAAACAGCCCTTAACGTGGATTAGTTAGGTTGGAAACATGATTTGCTTTGTATTTTAATTGAGATTAACTAATGTTCAAGTTTGGGCTTTTGTGCACAAACTCCAAGAGCTAACTTGAAATTAACTTGGAAAGCTGCTCTGCACTGGCTTCGTAGATAAAATGCATTTTGGATATCGGAGTTTGTGCGCAAAAGCACACCTAGGCCGTAAACCCACTATTCACGCATTAAGATTTGAATTTTACAAATAAAATATGAGTAATTTATAATTTAGTCAATGAAATTTAGTTAGATTAATAATTTACTTCTTATATTTTTAAAAAAATTACTTTTAATATTTGAGATTTTATTATATTTTATTAAATAGTCTTTTTATGTAAATTTTATGATATTGCCGTTAACTACATACGAAATATCTAAAACAATATTTGAATAAAAATACATTTAGTAATTTCAAAATTTGAAAATAAATTTTCTCCTTTTTTGCTATCGTTCTAACAATAAACTACTCTCTCATCCTCTCTTCCTATTACTTTTTGCAAAATCTAAAATCCAAGACTAGGGTTTAACATTTTAATTTTTTGAAATGCAACGGGTCTTTGCTTAAATATCTAGACTTTTTTAAATGGATCTATTTCTTAAGTAAGTTTACAATGCATTGGAATTTGTACGAATTGTTCAATTTGATTTGTTTAACTACAATGAGTTTAATATGTTTAGTTGTTTGATTTGAATTTTAAGGTTTTCTATTATTTGTTATATGATTTGAATTTGTTTAATTTCTTCAATTTGATTTTATGTTAAGGGCGTTTGTAATTGTATATGTTGATTAGTTAAGTACATTGTATTTGTTAAATTTACCTACTTATAATCATTAATTTCAAATTCAAAGAAAATGGGTTGAAAATAAAAAGTAATGGATTTCTAAAATATATTTTATTGTGTAAATTAAATAAAATATATAATGATTTCCTAAAATATATTGTGTTGTATAAATTCAAATGAGTTTTTATGAATAGATGTAATTTATGAATTGTGTACACAAGGTGTTTGTGAAAATGTCTATGGACAAATTGTAGTTAAATACACAATAATTTCAAATTTTAGATAATTGTTTTTGTTTGTATTTTTGTGATAATGCATTTTGAATGAATATCAATCAAATTAATGGTTTGATTCTCATTAATTGGACTCTTTGTTATGAACCTTAGATAATTATCATTGTCTCACTGTATTTAACTTTAACTTATATATTTGTAGATATGAGTTGCTTGATGACTACATCTTGTATTTTTCAATTTTTTAATCAAGAAAAGGACAGCATGCTAAATATAGATCCAGACATGTACAACTATTTCGATCTGTTGAAAGATGCTTACATGTTATTTCTTCATATACCTTGCATTTCAAATTTGATCAGAAGAGGGTAGCATACTGAATGTAGATCCAAACATGCACAACTACCTCAATTTGGTGGAAGATGCTTGTAGGTTATTTCCTCATATAACAACAGGGTTGATATGGGTACATTAGGTGGTTCAACTGTAAGTGTGAGTGGTTTAGGGTAAATGATGATGTTATGTAAGAGGCAAGTTATTTAATTGGTGTAAATGCTAAACATGTAGTAAGGGAGGTCAATGTTGAATTAAGTGATTTAGGGGATGAGAAAGAGACATATTTAGGAAGGGATGTCAATTCTAAAGCAGGTGGTTTAAGGGTGAAAATATAGGAAATGCATGCATACAAGGCAATGCAGAAGTAAGTGGTACAGGTGGAGAATTAGGTAAGCAAAATAGAGCAAGGTTCATATCAGGTGCACATATTTGAGATAGTTATTTCTGTTAATATGCAGACTAATAAGGATGAGATGAGAGATAGAGGTAGTAGAGGCAATAGAGGTAGGATAGGCAATAGAGGTAGGATAGCCAATAGAGGTGGGAGAGACATTAGAGGAGGCAAAGGCAGTCAATATGGAAAAGGGAGTTCAAGGGGTAGAGAAGGCAGACATGGTATAGCTGCAAGAGTTGCTGAGACAAGCAGAAAGAAAAGAAGAAGTACATTTGACTAACAACTAGTACATGTTGATCATAAGAATGAGCTACCTGCAGATGGACTTAGAGAGGACTATGAATTATTTGATTTTGATGATGAGGACTAGCTAGTTGATGATCATATTAAGGATTTATACAGCAGTGAAACTAACATAGAAACTGATGATGAAGAGGATATGGATCTTGTGCTAGACATAGTGGAACTTGAAGATTGGGTGGATCTTGAAGAGGATGTGGATCCTAAAAATGAGGTGGATCCTAAAAAGGATGTGTATCCTAAAGATGTAGAAGTTTATAATGATGATGATGAGCTGATCAATATTGCCTCTAATAATTCAAATGAAGTTTGTAGTAGTAATGATGATGGTACCAGGAATAAGAGAAGAAAAGATCCTTTCAAGAGGATGTATTCAAACCCTTATAATCAATTTGGTTCTGATGAAATAGAATTTAAGGTTGGGCAAGTGTTTAAAGATGTTGAGGCTCTAAGATTGACTCTTAGAGACTATGTTGTCAAGAGCAGTTATAGTGTGGTGAAGAAGAAGAATGATAAATTAAGGGTGACTATATATTGTGAGAGTGAGGGGTGTAAATAAAGGCTCTATGCTTTAATGATACAAGATGAAATCACCTTTATAGTGAAGGCACTACAAGGTGAGCATACCTATGAGAGAGTTGCTAAAAATAAGAATAAAAATACCAAGTGGATTAAATCCAAATTGGTTGATCTAGTTAGGGTAGATCCTTTAATGTCCTTTAACTTAATGTCTCATGAATTGACAAAGAATTAGGGAATTAGTCCACTTATATAGAAAATAAATAAGGGAAAACACAAGGCAAGGGAAGACAATGAAGGGCTATACAATTATAGTTATACTCAATTGCCAAAGTACATTAAGAAACTCCATAGTTTTAATACAGATATCTTTGTGAAGCTACAACCTTAACCAAGGCAAGATGAAGATGATGAATTTTTTCTTCAACAAAGTATTTATCTATTTCAATCTATGAAGCAAGGATTTTTGGAGGGTTGCTGACCTTTCATTGGATTGGATAGGTGTCATTTGAAGGGTCCTTTTAATGGTTGTTTTTTGTTGGCAATATCTTTAGATGGCAACAGAGGTATTTTACCATTAGCTTTTGGTGTGTTAAGTCAGAATGCTACGAGAGTTGGGAACTTTTTTTAGATTGTTTGTATCAATACAGTGAAGGGACTGATGATAAACCACTTATATTTATGTCTGATAGGCAAAAGGTAAGATTATTTACATTTGTTTACATTATTTTATTTCATGACTCAATATCAAATTTTAATGACTTGTTTGTTTTAAATTATTTTAGGGTGTCATTGAGGCTTTAAAATAGAAATTACTTGAGGCATGTCATAGATTTTGTACTAGACATTTGTTCATAAATTTCATGAAACTTTTCCTAGAATTGATTTGAAGAATGATTTATGGCAAGTGTAAAAGCAACTCATAGCAAACAATTCTATACTGCTATAAAAAATAAAAAGCCTAAAAAGGGAGGAGAACCATATGATTGGTTATTAAAGATTCCTTTATCCCAATGGACAAGGCATGCTTATTGGGCTAAGGGAAAAAGTAAATATAGCATCAATGATATGATAGAATTATTCAATAATTGAGTAGCTAAGTTGAGATTCTCATGATTATCAAATTGATTGATTGTTTGAGGCAAAAATGCATGGTTAGGTTGCATAATAAATATGCAAAAGGATGTAGTTGGGAGGAGAAAATACGTCTTAGGATTAGAAAAGCATTGCATGTTTTGATTAAAATGTCTAGAGTTTGTAAACTTATACCTAGAAGAAATGATGAGTTTAAAGTGCTACAAGGACCTTTGACATTTAGTGTAATGTGAATAATAAAACTTGTAGTTATGGCTGTTGGTCCATATAAGGTCTTCCTTATAAGTATGTAATTGTATGCATTGAGTATAAAAGAAAAAAAATATGAAGATTTCTATCATGAATATTTTTTTATTGATACATATAGGAAGATCCATAATGATATCCTACATCTCATACCATTGAAAAATTATGAACCAAATAAGGAAATCTAGAAAATACTCCTACCTATATTGAAAAAGGGTATGGTCAGTTCAATAGCAGGTAGGAAAAGGTAGGAAGAAGAAGAAGACTTAAGTGAAACAAGAAGCAAGTCAAACACCATTAGGTACTGTAACTGCAAAGGACATAGATATAATAAAAGAGCCTGTAAAAGATCTCCTGTGAATAGTGTAATGTATTTTATAAATAATTTTGTTTTGTTTTAGATTACATTAAGTTATCTTAACAAATGCAATAAACACATATGAAGGGCAATGATTCTAGAAGTTCTCAAAGGGAAAGGGGAAAGGCAAAATAATAATAATGGATCATATGCAAATAAGACAAACGCTAATAAGTCAAAATTCACAAATGGGTAGATGCAAGAGGGCAGATAATGAATCAAATACAAATAAGGCAACAACATCACAAACAAGTCAAATTTCACAAGTAAACAGAGGTAGGGTGGATATAAGGGTAGAGGCAGGGTAGATATAAGGGGAAGAGGTAGGCAGAGCTAGGGATAACAATAGGATGATTAGAACTAGTTAACACTGAAGCAGCATACCAAGGAACTGAATGACTTGCAAATATAGTATTTTTTTTTTTTTGCAAAAATTTGTAGTTGGTAAATTTGATAAATATATGGTAGATTTTGGTATAAATATATTAAATTTTTGCTTCCCATCATTTAAGCATGGAATTGGGGATCATTGATATGATATTTTTGGCATATGTGATCCATTGTTAATATACACTGGATATGAGCACAAGTTGTATATGGGAATAGATATGGGGTATAGGACTTCTAACATAATGCCATGGATAGGAAGAAGTTTGTTAGATTTTTGAGAGACTTGAAGGTTGTAATGAAATTCATACTAGGAATACATTGTAATATTCAAGTTTCTATGAAATATTTATCAATATATTAAGATTATATTAAGACTTCTTACACCAATTTGGACTTTAAATAGGCTGAAACAGAGACAAATTATGACCATATTTTTACAGGTTGAATCTATAAAAAATGTGCAATTGTTTGCACAAGTTGAATAACATTGAATTTAATGGATGTTATATTATCATCATATGGTCTTTGTATTTGATATTTTACATACTACTTAGTCCATCACATTATAAATTATAATATTACTTCATCCCTCACATTACAAATTATAATACTATTTAGTCAATCTATTATATATGATAATACTATTTAGCCCCTGTATTATAATAATTAAAAACTATTTAACAAGTCCCATAGTAGTTTCATATACCACAATTCTTTTGTTTTTTGTAAGCCAATTAAATCATCCAACTACTTCTAAGCATATTTTGTTAATGCAAGATCATTACAAGGAATTTGAATAGATGTTTGAGGAAAATTCAAATTCAAGAATGAAAACAAAGTGCATGGAAGCTAACTTGGATATATTTTGCACAAAATTCAAAATGGGGTTGTGTAATTTTTTTTTTTATTTTCATTAAGTTTGAATTTAAGTTAAATAAGTTGCTTTCTAAAGGAATGATGGTGCCAATCACAGAAGTAAGGTAGTGGGGTGAAATTTCAAACAATTTAAAATTTCACTTCACCCTTTTTGGTCTAAAATTCATTCAAGCGAATAAACTCATTTTTGTGTAAAACACATATACATAGAAATAAGAAGGAAGAGTAATCATGTTACCTCTTGAAGGTTATTTTTTTTTTTTTTAACAAAGAGCTCGCCAAGTGTGAAGCCTTTAAATCATCCATACCCACCTCACATTTAATTTTCCCTTTGATTTTGTTTGTGTTCTTAAATCTCTCTCTTGGTTGTCTAATCTTGATTCAAGATCTAGACTTAAAAACCCATTGAAAGATTAGGTTCCTCATTTATTGTTTTGGACTAAATCAATTTCCCAATTGCAAACAATTTGTTCTTTCACAAAAAACTAAGAAAAAGAATTTAAAGATTAAAAGAAAAATTGAAGAAACTCTTTCTTGTTTTCTTCCTCTCTCTCAAACTTCTCTCTCTTCAAATTACTTCAAGTGAAAAATGACATTCATCCTCTAAGAAAATAAAAACTCATAGCTTTTATATTCTTTTTCAAGACTTAACCCTTAAGTCTTTGCACCAAAAGACTCTTCCATCCTTTTATCCTTTATGCTTTATTGTAAAATGTCCATTTTACCCTTTAGACTTAATAAATATTTCCATAAAACTAATTGAAGTGGAAATGACCATTTTAATCTAAGTAGAAAATCCTCTAACCCTAAACCCATTATATGGGCTTATAAATAGTGAATTTTCTCTTACTCCAAAAATTGCCTCTTTTTCATATTATATATATGCTTAGGCCATATTTCATGTGTTTAGAGTTTTCACTAAACTTAAAATTATTTTTTTGATTTAGTTCAAATCAATTTCAATTTCATATTTCTAATTTGCATCATATACAAATTAAAATTTAATTGATAGAAACTTTTATAGACTAAACATCAAGACATGCTAAGGTCTTTATAAATTTAATTATATTTTTAATCATTTTACTACTAATCAATTAGTTAAACACTTTAATTAATTATTAGAGTAGACCTTTTACACTTAAAAAGTGATTATTATTGGGTGTGTGACTTTCTAGATTCATGTCTAATTAGCAATGGGAATGAGAAAATATTTTCACTACTAATATAAAATCTCCACTTTGCAGTTAGTCTCATAAGCCTTGAGTAACAACTAGTATTCTATATCATAACTACCTAATTAGAAATGAATGCTTATAGTTGATTACTTTAAACATTACATGGACCATTGATCATAAATTTTCATGCATTAGAATTCTTTCATTAAAAATCCTAATCTTGGCTAGGTAATGGTTTATGTCAAACGCTAATATGCCTCGATTATATATCCTTATCTTTGTTCTAATTCTTGATAAGATTATATTCCTACTAGAAACTCTTTTTAGAGAATCTTATTATTTTGGCCAGAAACTTTAGTTATCAAGAATAACCATATAGCACAGTATCTTCACCTCATTTACTCAAGGTAGTGAATTCTATCTTGATGATCATTTACCTCCATACATAACAAATTAGAACTATCACATGCTATATATCTATACACGAATATCACATTTATGTAAGTAGTAATAAATCTTAACCACTTATATATGAGATACAGTATCCCTTAAGTCAAAGGACTATATGTACTATTATAATCTAGATGATAAATAATTGACAAGTAGTAAAACCTATATTATTATCATCTAACATTATAGTTTGACTATTCATTCAATGAATATCCATGTATTTGTATCGATATCATATGTCAAGCAGCATGAGATTCACTGCCTATATAATCATCCGTATCACATGCTGATTATAGAAAACAAATAGAGGTGATCGTCTTCCAGAATTAATGATGTCTAGTCATTAATCTTATGTCCACAAGCATATTTAAAATATTTGTACAAAAACCATGTGTTATTCATATTTGCAACACTTGAGAATAAATCCTCTTATAAATACATAAGGACTATATTTTTTAATATGAAATGCTTTTCACATATTGAATATATTTATAATGCCATTAGGAATTATTATATACTATTACATAACTAATATATGACTCATAGGGCATATACTGCTATTAGTTTATGTGGCCTCCTATATTATATATTAAGCCCATGACTTGTTTGGAATGATTTATTTTCATATTTTAGTTATTTTTGAATCTCTTTTGTATTAGCCTAAAGCCCAATATGAATTTCACTTATTTTTATTATAGAAATTTGATTTTCTAGTCTTGGAAGAATTCCTATTTAATTCCTTGATTAGGAAAAATTTCTAACTTAATTTAGAAGTCTAAAATACTCTTGAGTGTCTATATAAACTCAAGTATTTCTATGTATTTTGGGGGACTTGTATTATTTTGATTAATAAAATTCTTTTGAGTTTTCTCTCAAGTTTAATTCTTATTTGAATCTCTTGAACTTATTAAAAGATTTCTCTTTTGTGACGTTCGAACTTATTAAAGGTTCATACCTTTGTAGCGTTCAAAACAATTTATGCCAAGATACCTAACTATAATTTGATTTGGTGTCAAGATTTCTAATTTGAATCTAATTTGGCTTTCCCAAGAGTTGCTTCCAAGTATATTATTGCTGGGTCTCAAGGTAGATTGCTTGAGATTTGCATCAGTTTAGAATTAGATCTTTGGCTTTAAAATAGGTGTGCATATATTATTTGTTATTTGCATCTCATTTTTTGTGTTTTTGTTTAATTTTTTGTTTTTGCATCTTTTGTTTAATTCTTTTTCTTTTTGTTTGTTTCTATTTTGTGTTACCTTGTCAAATTGGGTGATAAATTATCTTTTTCTTCTTTAAATATACATTTAAAATTAAAAAGTTAAAAAAAATTTCATAACTTTAGTTCTTGTGTTCATTTTGCTCAAAACTTGCTTTTAATAGTGTCTACTTGATTCTATTGTCCTCCTTTCTATTTTTTTTAGTCAAAAAATAGTTATTCACATTATAAAACAACAAAAGAATAGAATCTTACCATTATCAGAATTTTTGTAGTTGTGTTTTTAAATTTTGTGTTGAATCTTGTTCTTACTTATTTTTCTTCAATTTGTAATTGTTCTTTGTTTCTTTATTTTTAAATTTTGTAATATCTAATTGTTGGTATTGAAAAAAAAAGAAACAAAATTCATAATAAAAGAAAAAAAGATTTTGAGCAACAAAAGAAAGAAAATTTGGTGAAATAGCTTGTGTTATGGGATATGGTGTATAACTTAGTTTTTAGCAAGGAAAGGATAAGAAAAGAAGATGATTTTCAAGATTGTACAAGAAGAATTAAAGATTTTAGCTTCCATTGGGTGTTTAACTATTCAACTCATATTTCCAAAACAAGGAAAGGCATTCCTGTTTCTTTCAACCAACGGTTTTGACTTTTTCTAATACTATTCTAAATTTAATTTTTCTTTCCATTTTTTTCTTGTTGAGATTAATCTTCCCTTTTTTTTTTTTTTTTTTTTTTTTTTTTGTTTATCAATTCCTAGTCTAGTGATATTTTTATCTCTTTCCATTTTTAATTCCTTGCAAATTGTTTTAGTGTTCAATTTTCTTTCTAATTTTAATTCTTCTTCTGTGTTTTTTTTTTCTTGTTTCAAATTTTGTTTTCAATTAATTTGTGTCAATTTTCTTCAATATTCTTCATTGGTTAGTGTCAGTATCTTATTGTATACAATGAAGAAGAATAAAATAAGAGAACTATCTACTATGTGAAAGAATATGCATCAAGATTTCAAGTGAGTGGTATTAATGTTTGATAAATATAGAGCTGATATGGAAAAACATTATGAATCTGAGCCATAATTGGAGGAGATGAAGAAAAAAAAAGAGGTTGAACATATAATATATTATCCTGTCTAAGTCACTTGCGAATATGATTGAGTAAATGTCAATATTGTAGAAATTAACCATGATGTGCAAGATAATCATGAAGAAGACTTGATACCTTTGAAACTTGAAAGTGAAGAGACATCATTAAAGGTAGAAGAAGTTGATATTTATAAAGAAATTTTATCACTTGAAACTTCTCAAGAGATCTTGGAAAAAGAAAAGAGGTGATTCCATTAGAATTTCAAGAAGAAGAAAAAACAAAGGAGATTGACTTTGTTTTCCAAGAGACTAAAGATGTTTCTAATTCTAATGTGAACCTTATTTTGCCTAATAATGTTTTTGATGTTTTCTTCTTAACCAACTTTTAGATTTCTCAAGTTTAAATGTGAAAATTCATCAAGGAAGAAAGATGACAAGTTTGTATATTGCTCCTGTTACTTCATCACTTTAAAACTCGAGATCGAGTTTTCTCAACTTAAGGTCAAGTTTTCTCTAACAATGGGGAAATGGTATGATCCAATAAATCTTGTAAATGGATTTTATTTATGCAAGATCATTACAGAGTTAAATGGAAATTAGAGGAAGATTCAAATTCAAGATTGAATTCACAGTGCATGGAAGCTAGCTTGGACATGTTTTGCACAAAATTTAAAATCGGCCTGTATATTATTTGTTTTATTTTTATTAAGCTTGAATTTAATTTATTTAAGTTGGTTTTTATGTTATTGGACTGCCTATGTTATATATTGAGTTCAAGACCTATTTAGAATAATTTATTTTCATATTTTAGTTAGTTTTGGACATCTTTTATATTAACCTAAGGCCCAACATGAATTTCACTTATTTTTATTCTAGAATTTTGGTTTTCTAATATAGGAAGAATTCTTATTTAATTCCTTGCTTAGGAAGTTTTCCTAGCTTAATTTAGAGGTCTAAAATAGTCTTAAGTGCCTATATAAAATCAAGTATTTCTATGTATTTTAGGGGTTGGTGTTATTCTAATTAATAAAATTCCTTTTGAATTTTCTCTCAAGTTTAATTCTTATTTGAATCTCTTGAACTTATCAAAAGATTTCTCTTTTTTGGCATTTGAACTTATCAAAACTTCATACTTTAGTGGCATTGAAAATAATTTATGTCAAGATACCTAACTATAAGTTGGTTTTATGTCAAGATTTCTAGTTAAAATCTGGTTTGACTTTCCTCGAAGTAACTTCCAAGCATATTGTTGTTGGATCTTAAAGTAAGTCGCTTAACAATTGAATCAGTATCGCTCAAGCATGGCATCTTTTGCACCTGTAAAAATCAACCACTATTATGTAAATTCTTTTCTCCAATTTTTGTCATCTAAAAATCAAAATGAAAAATTCAAAATGCCAAATAGAAAACTAAAAATTCACAACTGAAATCACATTTAAACGATGCATAACTACAATTACTTAGATGGATTTCAGGTTCTTGCCTATAAAATTGACAAAAGTGTACACAATTGTAGGAGTAAGAGAGAGAGAAATGAGAGTGAAGGAAAAAAAAAAAGGGATGGAAGAAAAGTGAGCCAAAACTAATTAGGCTTCAGATACTTATGGATTGATGAGAGAGGATATTTTTGGTGCAAAAATATAAAATTTTATGTTAAAATATTATTTTTATAGTTTAGGAATGGAAAATGATTGAAAATTTTGACAAAAGAACCATTTAGAGTAACATAATGAAACCTTATAAACTAAAGAGTGACTTTTTCAAAATGTAGAGACCAAGTTATTAATTTAGCTAAATCTCAGAGACTAAATCATAAATTACTTATAAAATATTTTTGAATTGGTTTTGAATCAGATTCACTCCTTATTAGTTTATTAGCGAGGTAAAAAGTTACTGGTATTTCATAATCAATTCAATAAATCCTAGCGATTTCCTCTCTTAATTTTTCTTCTAATATTTCAAAATATTACTATTTGAGTCACCATTGACGAATGAAGGCCAGTTTTGGATCAATAAACACAAATATTTATAGATATGTTAATCTATGTATTTATCTAGTTTTGGTTTTGTTATTTTTATTGGTTTAATTATTTCTTTTATTATATTTAATGAATTTTCTTTTATAGAAATATTTATCATGTCTTCTTTTCTCTTAAACTTGTGAAAGTTTCAAAGTTAAAGTTTTTGAATTTGAATTTGTCCTTGATATTCAAGCAATTAGGCTTAGTAAAAAACATAAAAGTTAATTTATGGCAAAAAATAGTTGTCAAGCAAAGCATATTTCCCACCAAATTACTAGTTCTAATGTTTACCAATACAATTAGAGATTATTAGAAGAAATGCTTTACCAATAAGATTAGAAATTATTAAAAAAAAATCAAGTGAATTTCTTATTTTGATATCTTTTTTATGTATGATTTTATATTTTTATTTTTAAATTAGAATGTAAATTTATGAATATGAATGAAAGGTATTTTAAAAAAAAAAAAAAAAAATTATTGGTATTTCAATTAACTTTGAATCGAAAATGTAGAATTATTAAAATTGGAGAGGGTTGACATATAGCAAAATATATTTGTTTGCTTAGCAGAGCATATTTCCCACCAAGTTACTAGTTCTAATGTTTTACCAATACAATTGGAGATTATTTGAAGAAATGCTTTACCAATAAGATTAGAAATTATTAAAAGAAATTCAAGTGAATTTCTTATTTTGATATTTTTTTATGTATGATTTTATATTTTTATTTTTAAATTAGAATGTACATTTATGAATATGAATGAAAGGTATTTTTTCAAAAAAAAAAAAAAAATATTGGTATTTCAATTAACTTTGAATCGAAAATGTAAAATTATTAAAATTGGAGAGGGTTGACATATAGCAAAATATATTTCTTTGCTCATATTGTAATGCCAAGAAAACAAATAACAAACATATATTAATTTGGTTGGTTTAGAATATCTTTGGATAAACTATTATAATTCCCTTAAAAATTTATAATAATTAATAAATTAATTTTTATTTTTTGAAATTACCGTTTTTAATTAACGGGTTTGTTAATAGCCCAATGCTTTTTTATTTTGTTAACAATTTTTTTTTCACTATGCTTAAATTTTGATATTTTAACTTATGTAACACTTTAATCATTGAAATTGTGAAATATAATATAATATTTTAATCACTAAAATTTTGAAATATAATATACCTTAATTTAAGTTATATTCTATAACGTTTTAATCTCCCAAAATCTTATATTTTTTCAATGAATTTAGTTTAAAAATAAAAATATATATTTTTAAATAGAAAGAACCAAATACTAATTATGATAAATCTCATCATGATTATAATAATTTATTTTTGTTTTGATGTTGAAATTATTGTTTAAAACTGAATTAAGAATTAGCTTATTATTAACAATGATAAGAAAATCATTGTTTTATTAATTGAATAAAAAACCAAGAAGGGTTTGAGTCTTTGAATCTAAAGGATTACAAATTTAAGATCTCTCTTCCTCATGATTGTAATGTTGAGTAATTCACATATGATTTTGTAGGTTTCATAAAGAACAGAAGAAGGTGTAGTTTCACTAGGACAGTGACAATGGTAGGGTATGGAGACAGCAATTATTGTCTTTTAAACTTGTGGGATTCAAAGGAATGGTGAAAATAACGTTATTAATAATTCTTGTCAATGCCATATCTAATCTACTAATTTGGGATTTAGGAGTTAAAAATAAAATAAAAAGTGAGTTTACACATGACTAGTAATTAATTAATTATCATAATAATTCTGTGGGTCCAATCCAATGAAAAAGACTCTATAATGGATTTGCCTTTGAAACTGAAACTATCCCATTACTAATTAATTATTTAATTTATGGCTTTAGAGACTTTAATTAAGAAATTATTAGAATGTAGAAGGTATCGTTGAGCTGTTCTCTCTAATCTGTCAAATTATTCAGCAATTCGCTTTATTATTACATTATTAATTTTGGTTTGCAAATCACAAAAATTCTGGTCACTATTTTAATTCGATTCATACGCGAAGTCAGAAATAATAATTTAGTTATAAATCCCAACTATCTTTTTCTCTCCTTAGGCAATCTTACTAACTTACCATCATTCCCTAAAATTGATAAATTACACTATTTGTCTCAAATTATTTGCATTACTAGGTTTAATATAGTGCTAGAGTCAGGCAATTGTGTTTGGTGAAGACTACATCATGCATACAATAATTTTTTTTTTATTTTTTTTAATCATTTAAAGGATTTTTATTATTTTCTTTTGATTTGAAAAGTAGAAAGAAATCTGAATAAAAAGATTCTTAACTTTATGACTTTTTATATAATAAAATAAATATTCAACTATTAATTTAGTTGTTTGATTACTAATTCTTTTTTAAAATATAAATGCAATTTTTTCTACCTAATATTGACTTTTAAGATATGTCATATAATAAATTATTTTACTAGTTAGTAAAAAAAAAAATTCTTTTACCAATTGTGAATCTCGTAATACAAACACAAGTTATAGCTAGAGCAAGGATTCCAACTATTTAATCTACTAAGAAAATACTTAGCTATTCTTGGTGTAACAAGTAAGTTTAACTTATATTTAGTATATACATCAAGCAAATGAGATAATAATATTTGAAAAAAAATATGGAAGTTTTTTCAATGAAAAGAAATAGACATAAGAATCACTATTAATTGAATATCTCTTTATGTATTGGTTTGGTGTATGAGACAAGAACTTATATTAAATATAGACAAAAAAATTTTAGGTATAACAATCTCTATACACCCGAACCAATCCCATATTAATATTTTAAAAATTTGTAAATAGTTATTTTTTTTTAAGTAAAAAGACACTAATATATTTTTTTTTATATCCAAAAATATTATGCTTTCATTGGTTTAATATATACTTCTAATATAACTAAGTCAAATCAATTTGGATAGTAGTGAATTAAAGTATGCAATATGCAAAAATCATGATAAAGGGCTTTGGTCTCAGACAAGATGTAACATTAATTAGAGCTACTGTAGAAGTGAAATTAGAGGCAGACAAGTTAAGATTCATCCTTTGAGGATAGTAACACCTCAGGTTTCCCCAACCCATTCCACACCATAGCACTTAGAAATTGGAATGACTTCCACAAACTTGCCATAAGGACACTCTTTCATTCACATCCCTTTAGTTAAACCCTTTGTAGGGATTTATGGAGCATTTATATAGTCTAAGAGGCTTAATTCTCTTTTATATAGTTTAGGTGTTTTTTTCTATTTTTTATTTTATTGATTTGCTATATTATTGCCTATCCATGAATTCAATGATAGTTTGAAAGGTTAAATTATTCTAAAATCTTTGGATTCAGGCTTATTTTCAATTTTTTGAAATATTTTGTCACTTACTGCAAATAAAATTTTGGGAGATATCAACCTATCAAAAACTTTTTTCAAGGAATGAATTAGAATAATATAAACTTTTCTCAGGAATAATTGCTAAGGAATCTAATACTAACACTTGAATATGGAACCTAAATGTTGATACTTATGATTTAAATAGGCATATTAGTCATTCAGATGATGACGAGCCTCTTTATCTTCCCCCTGCTTGGGATGGGAGTATCTCATGGCTCGAAGACTCTCATCAAGGTGGAACTTAGTGTGTTGTTGTTTAGGTTGAGTGTGCCTGCTAGGTATTTGGCCTAGGCTTTCTTGAAAAGGAGCAGTTCTAGTCTGGATTTAGAAGATGATATGTAGATGAAAGGATATAGTGGTGGAATATATGAGATATGTCAAGGTAGTTGATGTCAATAAGTGTTGGAGGTAGAAAGTATAGGATCTTATACTATGGAACAGTGTAAACTTCACTGGGATGAGGTGCTGACATTTATGGTTGGAACGATGTTGACCTTACCTAGTGGAGATGTTGACTTTTGTAAATGGAATAGTGCTAACCTACTGGATGGAAGTATTGACCTTAATAGAGGGAAAGTCTAGAGCTGGACATTACAGTAGAGACTTGAGTATACTATTTCTCCAAGTCTTTAACTCTGTATATGCAGTCACACTGACTTACATATTAGAGGATTTATCTTTTCCATGCAGGCTAAGATCAAGTCTTCACAAGGAGTTATTGCTTTTCAGAAGGCCAACCTCTTCTCTTGAGTTTGTGGCTCTTTAGAGTTCAGCATAAGGCTTCACAGCTTCTAAAACAAGCGCATCATTAGCTTTGGGAGGCCACTGTTTCCCTAAGTGAGAGTGTTTTAAAGGCTTTCACTATGATCATTCCTAGTAGGGAAAGAAAGTCTTTAAGCAACTAGACTTAGAAGTGTGACTATCTCAAGAGAAGAGGACAATTTATATGGATGACTAAGAGACTATGCTATTAGAGAATGCTTCCCGAAGGCCAAGTGGCTCAGGAAGTGTACAGTGATACCTTTGAGAAGGTTTCTTATCTTTACTAGAAAAGGAGCATCCATGTGCTAAAGGGAATTCTCCCAACTAGAGTCCTCTTTTACATTAGATAACTCATGGTTTTGTAGAGGTCTTAAGGTGCATATGTGTAGGTACTTAAGTAGGCAAGGTCACATCATTTTGTGTCAAGACAGAGGTAATGATGCACTTATTTTAGAAGTTATGAAGCCTTGTGCTGAAATCCAAAGAGTGACAAACTCATGAGAAGAGATTGGCCTCCCAATAAATGATTAAGAAATTACTCTTTAGCAAGGCATTCCTTGAAGTTGAGTGGCTCAAGAAGTTTACTGAGTTACTTTATAAGGTTCACTCTGTTGCAAAGATTTTATTCTCTGGTTCTATTAAAGCTCATGAAGCCTTCTAACCCCCCTTGAGTTGGAGAACTTTAAGTATTTATAAGAGCCTTGAGTTGCATGGTTGTGGGTACTCAATTATGTAAGGTCACATTATTTTATAGCTGGACAAGGTAATGATTTACCGATTTTGGTGGTTATGGATCCTTGTGCTGAGGCACAAAAATCTCACTTCCTAGAGGTGGCAAAGATTTCATGTTAGATAAACTTATAGAGAGTTATTGATGGAGACTTATCTTGTAAGATAATTTGGAGTATCCATTAACGAGGCAAAATACTACTAAAGCAAAGTGCTTATTCTCATATGAAAGAGAAGATGAGGTGTGAGGTGATATGTCTTAAGAGGCTTTAGGCTTAATTGTTGTTAGTTATTGGGTCTGATTGCTCATTGTCTTAAGACTTGTTTCTTAGAGTGTCCAATCCATTTTAAACCTGCTTGCTATAGCTCATTTTGAAGAAGGCATTTTTTTTCTACTTATCACATCTATAATTTTCAACATGCACTTAAAAAAAATTTCTCTCTCAAATCTTAAACTCCAAAACACTAACTCTATACATTTAAAAGAAAACAAAAAATAAACTAAGTTGTGAATTGTATATTGTGCATTTTTTTGTGAAATTGATTTATACGTTGATTGCTCTTGGATATTATCATTGATTTTGAGCAATGAATGTGATAGAATGATACTTGAGAATGAGTTACATCACTAAGTGATTATTGGAGTTGTATATATGCTGACTGGAGTGAGCAGGTTGAGAAAAAAATGAATCTTAGTAAGTATTAGTTGGTAAGGGCTGTTACTATCCAAGTAATGGCTATTACTTAAGAACTCACTAAAGTCTCACTTTTGTATGAACAGTAAATTCTTAGAGTTGGAATAAATGATGTTTGTTACTTAGGGTAACTATTGTGCCTTAAGTTAAATACTGTAGAATATTTTGCTTATGTGTGAATAGTAAGTTTTGGACCTAAAGTTCGTCACACTCGTGATAGAAATGGTAACTACCATGAAGTTTCAGTTTGTTTGGGGTCAAGAATTTTTGGATTTGATGAGGTAATGGTAGTGACTTAGAGTCACTCTTGTTACTTATCAAGGATTATAAATTGATGGGATGTATTAGTTTTAAGAAATATCTAATTCTCTCCTTATTTATTTAGACCCCAATAGCCTTGAAACTTACCATAATAACATAAATGCTCTCTCAAAGCTAAGATTTATCATTAATACTAAAGATATTAAGGAAAACATAAGATCTAAGCTGGATTTCTTCAATTAATGCTAAAGATTTGAATTTGAGGTTGAAGGAAACTTTAAAGTAAATTGCTAATCTTTTAATTTTCTCTATGGGTTTATTATTAAAGTATTATAGCATTATTCTACAGTTAGATAAAAGCATTTGATAGTACATATTGCAAGTGATAATTGATAGATAACAATTATGGAAAACTTAGAAAATTAATCTTGAGAATATGAGTTGTTCTTTAACGGAAATGAGGTATGAATGCTAATGAGATATGAGTATAGATTATTCTTATATTGATTTGGAAGATCCAACCTTAGGGTTAGAGTTTGTAAACCCTAGATTGATTATCGTTTAGCCATTTTTGTGTTGGCCAAAATATTGAGAAGTACCAACGAAGATAGAAAGTTTGAGCTTGGATTGGAATATTTTGTATTTGACATAAGTTATGAAATATATTTATACATGTAAGCCTCTATGAATGAATTTCATTCTTTATAGACTCCTTGAATATCAAATTGATTAAATTGTTAATTTCTTCTATTGAAAATTTATTATTGATATTGTCATTGTTATTATGAGCCAATTGTTAATTAATATTGAATAATGAAAATTTTTTGGTTTTAAATGATAGCCATTGGGCTAATTATTTCTTGATATTGTACCCACTAAGCTTGATCCTAGCTAAGCTGTTTGTGATAAAATGCCTATATTAATGGGGATAATCCATTAGACTATGTACAACAATGACTCAACTGATAGAGCCTAAATTATATCATTGCCTTACATAGAGAGGATCATATGCTCTAGGCATGTGCTCAACCAAGCATGTGTTGAAAAGAGACAAGCTATTGCCATAATTTATTATTTATTTGATTTTTTGATATTGTTCTATCAATTTGATTGTTTAATGTTATTTCTTCCAGGCATATTATTGTTAGTGTTATAACTCGTATTATCTATTGTTATTGTTAATGATATATCAATTATTGAACCTTATTATTGCTACCTATTGAGAATTAATAGGTACGGATATTCTTCATAATCTCATTGAGTTGAAAACACCCCTCTTCAATTATATTTTTTAGGAGCTAAAGTTGAGGAAGATAGAGTTATAAAGAATAAAATTTCTTGATTTCTTCTCCATAAGAAGCTAACTACAATGTGTTATTTTGGATTCTTATATTGTGATCGTAAAGAATTTTCATCCTATAGTACTCTGTAGTATTATCTTTTGAGGTTATATACATGTATGGATATATTTCTTCATCTCATTGAGTTAAAAGTTCAGTTATATTTTTTAGATGCTAGAGTTGAGAAAGATAGAGTTATTAGAGAATAAAACTTAGAGTTATTAGAGAATAAAACTTCTCAATTTCTTCTCCATAAAACTTCATTATTACAATGTATTATTCTGGATTCTTATATTGTGATTGTAAAGAACGTTCATTCTATAGTACTATGTAGTATTATGTTTTGAGGCCATACACATAGATAAAATGATTTATTGAAATTGCTTCTTAATGTATTTTTTGCCATTACATTAAGGATGGTAGTATGAGATTTGATCCTTGATCCATAGTGAACATTGGAATCGTATTTGAATATTTGATATGATTATTGTAATGAATGATGGATGTTGATAAAATATGATTAATATGATGTACCTAAAGTATGATGATTGTTGATCTAGAGTTATTGTTTATTGGGTTCTATGAGTGGCTGGTTGTCTTATATCTACTCATGCCTTAAAATCATCACACCATTAGAGTTAGGGTGTGATAAATAATTAGAAAAGATGTAATTATATATTATTTTATTAGCTATAAATAAATTTTCTTGGGGACAACTATAATTAATTTATACTTCCTACTAAAATACTTCACTTTATTTATGGATTAAAAAGTTATATAAACTTTTAGATATTAAGATAAATTTCACCCACCATTTTCAAACTTATCACTAATGCATGTAAATAACCTTAAATTTCAATTTGTAATTTAAAAATTTATATATATCAACTATAATGACGATAATATCACTGAAATTGAATTTCATTTAATATCTTGCCAAAATTGTTGATATAGCCATTATTATTTAATATATTAATTTTTTTAAAAAAATTAATTCACATAGGATTAGAATTTTATCTTTTCTCATTGACTTATTTTACATAATAAAATCACATTAATGGTACTTGTAATATTTTATGACTAATTTTTATTTTTGTATAAGGACAATATTATTATTTCAAGTATCTATTATGATAAATTAAGTTAAAAGTTTTATTTAAAGGTGTTACCAATAGAAGACGAGCTTCAATGGTGAGGCAAAGTTTGATAAGTAAAAATGAGGTTCAACTATAAGAGTGAATCTTTGATGGTAAGGACTAACTTCCCTAACGAGAAAGAAATCTTGATGAATAAACAGGCGAGTCAATGAGAGTGAAAATAAACCTAATATAACATAAGCAAGAGTCTTCGATGACAAATAAAAAGACGAACTTGATATAGGACAAGCGAAGCAAGTTGACAAGCTCGGTATAAGTAAAACAAGCTAATGAGTTTAGTATTGAGGCTGATCGACACTTGTATAGATATACCAAACGAACTATGGTTCAATGTCGAGTAGTGTTGCATAGTGGATAAACAAGTCTATATTGTATACGAGATGCATGATATTGCATTGCTTAAGTTGTAAGCTATCTATCCATGAATGGTATTGCAGAAATTATATGGTTGAGGTTCGAGCTACCTACTCAAGAACAATATGGCAGAAAATGTGTGGCGAAGGATACAAGTTACCAACCAATGAACAGTTTGTTGGCCATACAATTAACAAATTTCTCTCTATGTATAAGATATCTTAAGCTATCAAACACTTATATGTGTTTCTTAGGTTTGATTTCTTTCATTTCTTCAAAGAATATCATAAGCTCTTTAGAGAGATTCTAGATTTAAGTGATCTCTTTATTCTACCTTTCTTTAAAAGAGTTTGATAGTTCAAGAGGTTGAGTTATAGGCCAACCAAGACAAGGATTTCTTGAATTTTGTGAATGAAAATGGTGATATGAGCTTAAGAGAAGTATTAGCTATCCAAGTAAGTTATGAAATGTATGGATGCGTGGTAAAACTATCATGAATTATTTTGTTTAAATCCTTTCTTTTAGCTTAATTATCCTAAATGATGTGACTATATTATAATTATTGTTAGTATAATCATTATTCTCACAATCTATTAAAATTTAAATATTAAATAATCATATTGTTTTATTACTTAACTGTTGAAAAGCTACTTCAAAAATGTTAAACTAATTATTATCTCAAATGTTACTAATGAAGCCACTAGACTAGCTAATTGCTAGTAATCCTTAGCAAACCATTATTAAGCTATTGACCACGTGTATAACAGAATGCCTTGCTAATAGAGAAAATAAAATATTAGATTGTGTGCATTGGTGAGTCAACTAATAGAGTCTAAATTATCAATGTCATACCTAGGGAGAGCCTTATACCCTAGGCATATGGGCAAGCATATGTAATTGTTAGAAAGGGAGAAATTATTGCATGTTTTTAATACCAATTCGATATACTGTGACTATTTTATTTTGTCAAAGCATATTGAACCTTTGGTGTCTACTTTTTCTTGGCACATATTATTGTTTATTGATTCTAATGGTATTGATATTTACTTTATGTACACAAGATTGTTGCTCATCCAAGGAACCCAAGTATTGATACATTTTGTGATTTACTGAGTTGATGGCTCACTCTCCTTGTTTGTGGTTTTTAGGTAGTCGAGAGGAAGAGGTTTTTAGCTTCATAATTGTTTTTCCTTGAAGTTACCATTAATGAATAGTTTTAATTTAAAGACTTGTATTGTAAATATTTATAACTATTAAAAACCTTAGATGCTTCGTAAATTGAGGAGATTTTGTAATATGATTTTATTGAAATGAATTATGTTATGGTATGAATGTCTTTCGATTGTACTGTAAGTATGGTAGACTATACATGTTTAATTTGAGTTTTCTTTGATAGTTTTGGACTTAGAACTATCAACTATTGGAGTTTGGAGTGTGACATTAAAGTTCAACCAAGTAAAAATAAATAAATAAATAAATAAAAAGCTTTATGTTTGGGATTGTGGTAACAAAATTGAAAAAAATAAAAATACACATAAATTGCCATCCCACCAGAAGTAAGGAAAGAGATGAGACAATAGTTATATGCTGTAGTGAGATGGAGAGTGTTTGTGTGAGAAAAGGGCAGGAATTCAATAGGTATAGGCAGCAAAATGTGAGTTAGTAACCAATAAGGAGAAAATTTTTATCCTATTTGAACTAATTTTTTATTAAAAAAATTAACATATTTGAAAGTGGAGGTCATATCAATAATTCAAGTAAGATATTTATCGGAATCCAACTTAAATGATATAATTGTTATCCTAATTTAAATATATAAAATCTTAAATTATAAATTAAAGTTGAAGGATATTTGTATATAGTAGTGATAATTTTGAAGACTAATTTATTCGACGCAGGGAGATTTTATAATAATGTGATAAACTCGAAGTTAAGAACGTCTATGCCTTGTGCTGCAAATCTCACAAAGAATTTTTATTTCAGTCGCTTTCCAAAATATTTCACTCATTCATTCTTATATATTAGATCACATATTAGGTAAAGTGCATAGAATTCAAAGCTGCTCACAGCATATATCTTTACTATATCTGACGTTAACATTATATTATTAAATAAACCAAATTGACCGCCAACTTCTTTTTTTTTTTTTTGTCTTCTTCTTGTTTCTCTCTCTTTTCTTTTTTAATTTTTATAGTTTTATAATTATATTATTATGGATCAATTTTTCATACTGTGAACATGTTTGATTTATATTGGTAATAAAATGAAAATAAAAATAATTTTCTAAATTAAAAAACTTTTTATTGAATAGATTTTTTTTAATTAATTATATACAATTTATTGATTATATTAAGAATTAAAATTAAAATAAACATCATTTTAATATAAATTAAAATTATTGCTCCATTTGAATAAATGATCATTTAAAATTAGTGCAAATTTGAATTTGCTTTTGAGTGTAAAACTATAAGGTATGATAAAATTTAATCATTTCAATAACTAGTTTTTCAAATGAAATTTTTTTATTAGTTAACTTTAAAAAAAATTATTTTAAAAATTACATTTCATTTCAATATAATGAGCAATGTTTTTATTTGATTATGTTCCGATTTGAATTTGCACTTACAATCATATAAGTATAGACAATTTTTTTTTAAAGAAAGGATCATTAATCTTCATCCATATTATATTAAAAATAATATATCTCAATCTAAAAAATAAAAATATAAAAGTATAAATAAAAAAGTATCAAAACAATAAAATGACTTAAATTTTTTTATAAAATTCTTCAATTGTATTGATAAAGTAGAACTGTAACTGGTAACTTGGTAGAAAGTGTGTTTTTATTTGGTGATTATTAAGATAAAAATCAACTTTTATGTTTTCAAATAAAATCTAATTATTTGAATATTAATAGCAAATCAAAAACGAAAGAAATGGAATTTGAAAACTTTAAATGGAGAATAAAATGTTTTAATAAAATAATAAAAACAAAATATTTATATGAAGTGAAAACTATTAAATTCCAATAAAAAATAAAAGCCGCAAAAATGAAATAAAAACAATATAATTAATAATAAACTTATGCAAAAAAAAGACATTGGTTAATAGATACAGAAAAATTGATATTTATTGAATAGAAAATCCAATAAATAAAAAAAAACAAAAAACATTGTGGATCAACAGGGAAGATGGTAGCTGAAGAAGAAAATTTTATAAAAGAGTAAGAGAGAAAAAGGGATAAAGGAGACCATCGTTGTTGATTACAAACAAAAATCAACAACATTTAACGAGTCATTAATTCAATTGATTTGGACACAAGTTTGGACTTACTATTCCTCTGATATGAGCATCCAATAATGTGAACCCAAGGCTTAAACTCAAAGAATATATATATTAATAGCTGGACTGAGAATCTACAAGTGGATTTGAGTCATAAAACATTAACGAAAAATGAAGCAAATCTTCATGCAAATCTGTGGAATCTTAGCACATGTATATTTGAAAAACAAGACACTTACAGTTCAGACTAAGGAATAAGTTCTTATACTATCATTAACAGTGTCTTATATATATATATATATATATATATATATGCATTTCTTTTGAAGAAAGAAAACATAGGGACAGAGTTCAGTGAGACAGGCTAACGGACAATTGCAAATCAATTTAAAATTCAGTATTATAAATGGTTTCTACTTTTGTTAGCATGTCTCCACCTTTGAAGTTATGTTTATGTTTTGAAAAGCAACTTTTCTTTTATAATTATTTATGTTATAAGTTGCTACTATTTCAAAATACTCAATCTGCACTATCGTAAAAACACGGTTTACCAACAAAATATTCTATTGGTAATTTTATTATTTCCATCAGTAACCATGATTGGTTAATATATCATCGATGAAAAAAACTGTCCATTAATAAATTTACCAATAAAAAAAAATCGTCAACACAAAGTATTAAGTATTGGTAAAGTCACTGCTGACGGTTTGTTCCATCGGCAATTAATAAAGAAATTAATTTAATTAAGAAAAATACATCGGTAATTAGTCGAAAAATAATATATATCCATCAGTAATCTGGTAATAAATAATAAAATAAATGAATAAATTATTTTTCGTAGGTAATATGTTATAATTGTTGAATATGAATTTTTTAATTTATAATTTAATTTAATTGGAATTATATTTAAATTTATAAAGTCGCAAATATAAAAATAAATATATTAATTTATATTAATGTAAATAATAAATTGTAAATCATTAATTTTGTACCCTTATGATGTGGTTGTAGTTTGACACTTACTAAATTTAGTGCAGTATACAAAGTTGGTATGACAGGCCTTGCTAGCCGATTAGCGAGCGAGGATTTGGAAGTAACACCCCTAAAAGAAAATTTTAGCTTTCAAGTACATTGCTATCTGGTCACTTCATTTTCTAATATAGACTAACATCAATCTCTATATTAAAAAAAAAAAAAATTTCCACATGTCAGCTTATCCGCTGACCACCTAGCGACTGTTGTCGGCTAGGTCAGCGAATCTACCCAGAGGCCTCGCAGATTTGCTAGTGGTCCTCTTTGTCTAGCCCTAAAATTTTGAATTTTCCTTCTTTTTAGCCCACTTTTCGATCAGTCCTTTTTAGTCTTTTTACCCCACTTCATTTATTTATAAATAGCCCACTCCTCCTATCATTTTCTTCACCTCAAAAACTTTTGTTGATAGGCTATCCACTTATTTTTCCTTATTTCTCTCCCTCTAATCAATCTCTTTCGATTAATTAATTAATTAATCATTTTAATTAATTAATTAATTCATTCCAACAAAATTAATTAATCTTTTTAATTAACTAATCTTTTTTAATTAATCTCTCAATTAATTAATTAATTGATCACTTTTTTTTTTTGAAAATCAATCCATCCAATCCAATTAATTAATTAATCAATTTAATTAATTAACCTATCCACCTAATCACCTTAATTAATTGATCTTTTTAATTAATTAATCCATAAATCGACTCAATCCTCCAATTTCATTCACTTTCCTTGAGTAGGATCTCCACTTCTTGGTATCGATAAAATAGAACATCAATCCGGTAAAATCCTTTGCCTGACACACACAAAGGTACAACACCCCTTTTCACCCATCTAAATTCTCAAATCAAACCAAATCAATCTAATCAACCCCTAAATGCTCCACTTAATCGTGTAATAAACTACGTGAGTTTTGATCTCCATTCGATAGGGTATATAACTACGTATAGAATATAAATCTAAATCTCAAATCCAATTCCAAACTAATTCATTTTCCCTTTTTCTCTCAAATGTAATTATTTATATTTATGTTTCTGCATTGTAAGGGAACTTGGAGCTCTTAGAACCCATATGAGCTAGAGAGGGCATCCCACTATTTCATTTATGTAATTAGTTTAATCATTCTGGAGTTAAGGAGTGATTATATGATTTTCCTAGTATCCATAAGGGCTACAGAGAACACTTTCCTTAGCTTGTGGATGTTTTATTTTGCTTGCTCTTTTAATTTTCTCCATGCATCCATAATTATGCTATGCTTATACATTTTTATTGTCATCTTATAATTATCATTCATGAAAATAAATTTTAAGCCAAATTAAACTTAAGAGCTAAATTAAGATTATCAGAACTAGAAATCTAGCCCTTGAATCCTCTTTGGTTTCAAAAACTGGTGATTTTATCCTTACGTAAATTAATTAAAGATTAATGAATTAGAGTCAATTTTGGGATTTTTCTTAATTTTTCTCATTTAAAATAAATTAAGGTGGCGACTTTCAAAACACTTTCAAAATCAACCCATTCCAGCTTGAGGGCTTCAACTGTGAGTCTGAACTCGAATGAGTATCTTGATCCCTCCTCTTTTTGGCGAATCAGGTCGGCGCTCGGGCAAGGCCTCATAGCTGGCGATTCCACTAGGAACTAGTTGCCATCTTTTAAAAGGAAAGCAAAATAAATGGATTGCTATTTGGTTAGATCTTTTCCAAAAATAATCTCCATTTGGCTCATTACTTTTAATTTGGCTTTCATGCATTACTTTGCATAATAAAGACTCTTTGTCTAATCTTAATTTTAGGAAAACTTGTGGACGGTGAGTAGCATTGGCTCTGTCACCCTTTAGCTTAGAAGAATGCAACGGTCCTAGGACTTGGAAATCACATAAGGCTACTTAAGCCTGTAGAAACCTAAAATTAACAAATTATAAGGTTTTAAATATGGATAAAGGTATCCCAAATTCCATTTATAGGTCCAAATTCAATGTTCCCAAATTCAATTAATGCCCATAAGTCATCAGTTGTTCACATAACAAAATAATTAAATTGTGAATAGTTCAAAATAAATTTAAGAGTCCTAATGACCCATGATGCGTAATGAGACATTTAAGTATATGGGCAAGACTTGATGATGATCTATGGAGCTCTAATATAGATAACGATATCCTCCTTCAAGAGGAGACACATGGTTGTTGAGGTTAGCTTAGTTAGCTCAAACTCCTGGGAAAAGAAAAGAAAAAGAGAAGGGGTGAGAATAAGTCTCAGTGAGTCAATAAAAATAATAGTGCAAAGTCAAGTAATGGGTTTGGCAAAGGTTTACGATTCCCAGTCAAATGAATTTGCAAAATAGGTACAAATCTGGGTATTCAACATACATTTCAATTTCATTGATAAATAGTTCTTCCGATATGCAATAGTCAATTCAATTTATTTTTAGTAGCAGTCAAATAAAAAGGAGACGGTATGTCTCATATTAATCTAGGTGGCAGCCTAAGCCTCTCTCACCTTATATACATAATAACATGCAGAGTCGATCAGACCCCATGACTAGGACCACTCTTCCTAGTTAGGGCTAGGTATGCTCACCTTACCTATGAGCTTACATGTGCACGTGATCAATGTGACCCCTACGTTGGAAAGGGACTATTGCTTTTGCAAAATCACAAGTTCAAATATTCTCAATGCATTATTATTATCATGATAAAGTTATTAAAAAACATGATTAAGGAAAATAAAGTGTAAATGGAAATTCATATTAATTTGCGGTGTTTTGATCAATTGGGTATAAATGAATATTCGGGTATAATGAAAGGATAATGTTATAAGAACTTAAGTAATAAATGCTATTATTGAACTCACCTCAAATATCCTTAGCTCCTAATAACGATGATACTAGTGCTCACAAGCTTGCGCCCCTTCTAACTCATTATTACCTAGCACTATACCATAACCATTAAGAACGCTATTTAGTAACAACTCTCACACCTCAAACAATTATACATGTATAACTCAAATGGACTCTACAATTAATACACATGACAACCATAACATCAATTGAATCATTTATGCTATAGGGTGACACTCACCAAAGTTCCCCAAATAGCAGTATAACGAAAACTTTAAATCAATTTAAAAGATTGAATATCATCAAAATCAATCTTACAATAGATTTTATTCATGAAAGAAAAATATAACAAATAGTACCATAATCATATATAATCCTTATTAGGTTTCTTGAGCAATTGAAAAAGAAACTTAAAATCTAACATCATTAACTGTTCATGCCAATCACACAATTAGTCAAATCTTAAACTGATATTAAATCAAAAGAAATAATCAAATTATTTGCAAAGTAAGGTTTTAGAGTTTTACTTTAGGGACAAATTTAAAAGAGGTATTGAAAGCCTATCAAATCAATAAAACAATAAGAAAAGATGGTTTAAATTGGTTTATTGCTAAAAGAAAGTAGAGATTGATCAAAGGAAAGAAGTTTTGGAGTAGTTTTACCTTAGAATTGAGTTAAGTATGATGTATATGTCTATTGCTAAAAGGGGTGGCTGAATAAAATTAAGTTAGGTATTTATAAGTAGGGTTTTTAGGGTTAAAAGCTATTAACTTTTGAATTTGAATTTTCTGCAGTGGTTAAAAGACATGGATGTGTCCAATGGGGTCATGGGCGTGACTTACAAATAAAAGAAAGACAAGGGCATGTCTCTAAGGCTCATGGGTATGACTTACAAATAGATGGGCATCCAAGTTCTTACTGTAAGACACGATCTTGTGTTGTGTCCAATGACACGAGCATGTCACCACAAAATTTAGCTTATAGCTCAAGAAAACTCAAATTCAAACATACCATTGCAATACCAACATAGCATAATTCAATCATCAAGCATAGAGAGTTACCAATCTATAAACACACAACTAAGATTTAAGAACCTAGGGTATTACATCCTACCCCCTTAAAATAAAATTCATCCTTAAATTTTAAAGGATTACCTTCTCAAGCAAAAATTTGAGGGTACTGCTCCATCATGTCTATCTCACTTTCCCAAGTACATTCCTCTACCCTATGGTTGTGTCACTACACCTTAACTATAGGAATCTCTTTACCTTATAGCTTCTCAACTTGCCTATTGATGATTGTAATGGGTTATTCTTTGTAAGAGAGTTCTTTGTCCATTTTAACCTTATGCGATTTTAGTACATACGATGGATTAAAAATGTACTTCCTCAACATAGAGATGTGAAATACTAGGTGTACATGCTCTAAAACAGGTGAAAGTGCCAACTTATAGGATACTTCTTCAACCTTAAATATAATCTTGAAGGGTCCGACATATCTTGGTGATAACTTCCCCTTCTTGCCAAACCTCATCACTCCCCCTCATCAGAGAGACTTTTAAGAAAACATGATTGCCTATAAGGTAATGGACGTCTTTCCTTTTTGGATCAGCATAGCTCTTCTATTGACTAATGTTCTCCAGCCTCAGTTTAGTAAACAGGCACCCTACACTTCCTTCTATAGAGAGCTTCATAAGACAACATCCCTATGGAGGAATGGTAACCATTGTTATAGGCAAACTCAATAATAGTAGATATTTGTCCTAGCTTCCTCCAAATTCCAATATGCACATCCTAAGCATGTCCTCAAGTGTCTGAATGGTACATTTTGATTGTCCATCCATCTAAGGGTGGAAAGTAGTGCTAAAGTCCAATTGCATTCCCAAAGCCTTTTGGAATTATTGCCAAAATCGAGAGGAGAATTACATGCCTCGATTGACGATAATAGATACTAGAATGCTATGAAATTTCACTATCTCATCTATATAGATTTGTGCATATTGAGTAGTAGTGTAAGTTGTTTTCACCTTAATGAAGTGTGTAGACTTGGTAAGTCAATCCATGATAACCCAAATAGAATTAAATCCCCTAATGATCTTGGGTAACCCAACTACAAAATCCATAATTATATTTTCCTATTTCCACTTGGGAATCTGAAACTCTTGTAACAATCTTGATGGTCTCTAGTGCTCTACCTTGACTTTTTGACAACTGAGACATGATGCCACAAAGTTGGCTACAACCTTCTTCAATCCTAGCCACCAATAATCTTTCTTCACATTAAGATATATCTTGGTGGCTCCAGGGTTACATTGTACGGTGCTTGATAGGCTACCTTGAGTATTTTTTCTCTTAGACCAGCCATATCAAGTAACCTAGTCTCCACGCATTATCAATCCATCAGTAGCTTGGAATTCTGGTACTGCATCCTTCTTGACATCCTTTCTTATCTAGACCAAATAAGGGTCTTGATCTTGTAGTTTCTTGATCCCTTCTAAGATTTTCTAAATAAGCTATTAGAACTTGACTCCCGCTCACCTCTAGTTATAATCCCTGATCCAGCAATTCCTTAAACTCTTGCACTATCGATTGCCTTGCCATTGTAATATGAGAGAGACTCCCCATTGTAAACCCTCAATTTTGCACCTCCCAAAATTTTAAATTTTCTGTTAGAAAAAGAATCAATTGGGACTCTTAAATCATCTTCAAATCATTCAAGACACAATACAAAGGCCAATGCAAGTGGAATCACAAAAAATGGATGAGAAATGAGTGAAAATGGGCTGGACAAGTGAAAATGGGCCGGGTACTACACAGATATGAGGCATTGCCACAAAGCCTTTTGTGGTGCTGCATAGTTATTTGTGGCATTACCACAAATGTCTTTGTAATGCCATAGTGCCTTCTGTGATAACCCGAGCGATTTCCCACCTTTTTGGAATCCCACATCAAATATTAATAGCCTCTATACTCCAGCCCTCCCTCTATATATAGAGGACCTCTCTACACTTCAAAAGAGACAAAAACTTAGAGACTTGAAAATCACTAACTTTAAGTAAATTGGTTTGCATTTGCTCTTTGCTTCACAAAGCAAGTTGGGGGGTTTCTCCTTGATTCATATTTAACTTGTTTAAGGCTTTTCGCCCGCCTGTTTGAGGCAAGTTCAATGCCCAAGGCTCATGTTAAGGTTTTTCTTCTTAATTCCTACCCAACTAGTTAAAGGCTTTCTACCCGCTATTCAAGGCAAGTTCATTGCCTAAGGCTCGTGTCCGTCATGTGGAGAAGGACAAACTACATTTTGGTTGCCCAAGGCTTGTGTCCCTTGTGTGGAGAAGGTGGAACTGCAATCCGGTTGTCTATTCCATTTGCCTTACATCCCCAACCACAAAAGCGCAAGGTAATCTTCTTTTCCTTTCTATTTGGTTTAAAAGATCATTGCCTCTTTTAGTTAGTTAATTAAATTATTTCACTTAGGTTGTTAGCTCATCAACTCAGTAGTAAATTAAATTAATTAATCAAAACGTGATAAAGTGACAAGGCTAAACTAACCCCTTCACGAAAGGGAGAATTGCATGGGTTCTGATTCCCATTCAAAGGGATACGTAGGCATACTTGGTTCAAGCATTGAATCCAATTAAAACAAACCAACTCTCCTCCTATCACCTTCTTCACTCATTTGTTTCCTTTATTTTTTATTAGATTTAGTTTGGGAAATTTGCGACTTTCCTAGAACCCATAAGGGCTAGAAGAGGTATCCCTTATGTTTGGGATTTTATTTATAATGTTAGCTTTCTTTTGGACTATTATTTGTATTTATTATTAAATATATGGAATGAATGATCATGCATTTTAAACTATTCATGAAATATATTTTAAGTTATTTTTATATTATTTGGCTAAACATGTTTTGTTAAACTGAAAACCTAGTCCTCGAATCCTCTTTGGTTTCTAGGCTAGTGATCTTTTTCCTTTGGATAATAATGGGAGTCAAATGGGTTTTTTCCTTATATTTTCCCAAAATAAAGGTGGTGACTCTAAAATAAACTTTTAGATTATCACAGATAAGCCCCAGGGCTTCCTTGTGAGTTCTCTCCCAAATGAGCATTTTGATTCCCCTTAGTGGATCAAACTGGTGCTTGGGCGAGGCCTCATACCAATGGACTTTCTACTCAGTGCATTAGCCACACCACTAGCCTTTCCAGGGTGATAGAGAATCTAGCAATCATAGTCCTTAAGTAGCTCCACCCATCTCCTTTGTCTTAGGTTCAGATCTCGCCGCTTTAATATATATTGCAGGCTCTTATGGTCAATGATAATCTTGCTCTTCTCTACTTACAGATAGTGCCTCCAAATCTTGAGTGCGAAGACCATGATAGCCATCTCTAAGTCATGGGTAGGGTAATTATCCTCATGTCTCTTCAATTGCCTTGAAGCATACACTATAAACTTTTTATGTTGCATTAGAACATAGCCCAAACCTACTCTTAAAGCATCACATTAGATGACAAATCCTTCATTCCCTTCAGGTAAGGCTAATACAGGAGCATATATTAAACACCTTTTTAACTACTAGAAACTGTGCTCATCTTAATTGAATTTCACTTGCTTCCTCATAGTTTTAGTGAGAGGTGCTGCTATTTTAGAGAAGACTTTTACGTACCTCTAGTAGTATTGGGAAACACCTAAGAAACTTTGGACTTTTATCATAGTAGTAGGTCTGGCCAAGTTTTAACAACTTCAACCTTCTTAGGGTCTACTTGAATCCCCTCTCTACTAACCATCTGGCCAAGAAAATTCATATGATCAATCTATAATTCACACTTAGATAGCTTGGCAAACAACTGATGTTCCCTCAAGGTCTGTAAATAATCCTTAAATACACTATATGCTCCTCCCCTATTTTCGAATACACCAAGATCGTGGATGAAGATGATGGAAAATTTATCTAAAGAAGGCTTGAACACTTAGTTCATTAGGTTCATAAAGGTAGTAGGTGCGTTGGTTAATCCAAAAGGAAGAACCGTGGACTCATAATGACCATACCAAGTTCTGAATGTTGTCTTATAGTTATCGCTCTCCTTAATCTTTAACTAGTGATATCTTGTTCGAAGATCGATCTTGGAAAAGTAACTTGCTCTTTGCAATTGGTCAAATAGACCATCAATCTTTAAGAAAGGGTACTTATTCTTCACAGTTACCCTATTCAGTTGGTAATAGTCAAAGTATAGCCTTAAGGGCCCATCTTTCTTCTTTATGAACAGCGTGGGTACTCCCTAAGATGAACTACTAGGCCTTGTATGTCCCCTATCCAATAGCTCTTAGAGTTGAACCTTTAACTCTCTTAACTCAACAAGGGCCATTTTGTATGGTGGCATCAATATTAGTTGAGTGCCCAATAAAAACTCAATGGTGAACTCTAGCTTATGATTAGGCAATAGTCTTGATAACCCATCAGGGCATTAGGAAATTCCCGTATGATAGGTACGTTGCTATCACCACTTGAAGTCTTTTCCAAGTCTATTACATGAGCTAGAAATGCTTGATAGCCCTTCCTAAATAGCCTTCTCTTAAAGTAGATATATAACTTATGGTAGATTCCACTAAACTCATTCCCCATCCTCATCCTTAAACATGACTCTCTTCCTTTTACAGTCTATGTGTGGATTACAGGTAGATAGCCAATCCATCCCTAAGATAATATCAAATTCCAATATCCCTAATTATATTAAGTCTAAAGGCATAAATCTATCCTCAATCTCAACTGTGCACCTATCGAAAACCTTATTTACCTCTATAGTCTCACCTAAAGATGTGGTTATCATTAAAGGATCATGCAACTATTCTTTAGTTCTATTCAATTTCATAGCATAAATAGGTGACACAAAAGAATGGTTGCCCCAAAATCAAATAGACTATTAGCCAAAATAGCTTCTAAAGACACCATACTTGTCACCACATTATTGGCAGCTTTAACATCTTGCACAAGGCATAAACTCGCCCTTTCCCCTTTCCTTCCATAGCTTGAATAGCTCCTAATGTTGTGAACTCTTAATTTTGCACTCTTATGATCCAGTCGTAACTTGACACTAGCTATGATTAGTGAGCTATGCAGAGCGGGTATGCTGGTTCCACTAGTCGATTAATGGGTAGGGGTCAAAGAGGTAGTGACCCATCAAAAAAATGGATTTCCTTAGTTTTGCATCCTCCAGTTTGATTTGAACCTTAGAATCATCTAGGCTCAGTAAACAGACCTTTGGAAGCTGAAATTGCTAAAAAAAGCAAACTAGGAAATGGAGCCCTGGGAACAAAACCTATCCCTTTAACCTTTAAACCACTTTCAGATCATCCAAAATTGAATAATGATCATAACGCAACTGGAATCGCTCAAATTGGATAAAAAATGGGCTAAAATAGGCCAAAAAAGAATAAAATAGTGCTGTTGGACAGACCTTGGCTGACACCACATTGGTGCCGTCCATGCCTTCGGCGAGCCTCTAGTACCGCCAGCCTTTCCTTCTTTCCTATTTTGCTCTAAGATTTTTTCTTATAAATAGGGGTTCTCTCACAGTCATTGGATAAAGGGTTTCAGATACAAAAAATCTCCAATTTCTTTATTTCTATGCAAGGTTCATCTTGTGAGATCCCAACCAATATGGAGCTTAGATTTGGTGTAAGGCTTACCCCATTCATGTGAAGAAAGCACAAAACTAAGGTATAATTCCTTCTTTTGAGATTTCTTAAATCAGATGTAGAATTCTTTCTTTTATATCTTCCCTTAGGTCTAAAACTGAAAAGATCTAATCTTGTTAATTTTAAATCTAAACTAAATTAGCAAATCAAATTAATTTTTTTCAAAACCCCTTGGTTTGCTTGATTAGCCTTTGCATCAAGCAAACCATCTCCATAAGCTTGATCTACCAAGGAGTGAGCTCTTTAGTTTAAAGTTTTTCTTTTATTATTTATTTTCTTTTATTTTATTATTTTTTGCTTCGTTATTTCTCTTTGGTTTGCAAAGCAAGTTGGTTTGCAACTTTCAGAGCCAACCCTTCAAGTCAAAAGTTTCCCGCTATCTGAACCAAGTCATCACCCACCATCCAAGGCAAGTGGTCACCCACTGTTCAAGGTAAGTTTCCTTTTCCTTTTCTTTTCCTTGTCTTTATTTATTTATTTATTTCATTTTATTTATTTATTTCATTGCTCTAATGCTTCTTGCCTAATATTTGGTTTTCTAAGATAATTAATTAGAATCTGACTTAATTAACTCTACTTGGTAATCAATTAAAATCAATGAACTCAACCCTCTTTTAATCAATCAATTGAAATATGATAAAAGGCTAAGACTAAACAAACCACTTTCATAAAAAAGGCGAACTAAGTAGATTTTGATTCTCATTCAAAGGGATATGTAGGCATGCTTCTTCCAAGCATTAAATCAAATAATTTCCCCCCTTTTCACCTTCTTCATATAGACTAGGATTTTGTTCTATTCTTTGTTACATTGATTAAGGATTCATTTTGGGAAATGTGTGACTTTCCTAGAACCTATAACGTCTATATGAGCTATTCCCCATTTTATGGATTTTTCATGTAAAATTTAATTTATGTTTATTTAATTTATTGCTTTTTTATATTGAATGAACAAATTGTTCGTACATCCTAAATTGTTTGTACATTATGTAAACTGTTTATAAAATTTATTTTAAGTCACTTTGTATTAAATTTGCCCAACTAATTTTTTTCTAAATAAACCAAAAACCTAATCCCCCGAATCCTCTTTAGTAATCGAGGACTAGTGCACTTTTCCATTGGATAAATAAATTAGAGTCAATTAAATGGGTTTTTATCTTATATTTTACCAAATTAAAATAAAACTAAGGTGGCAACTCTTAATTTACTTTTCAAAATCGGGTTCTATTATGAGTTCAAATCCAAATTGAGGATTGTGTCCCATTTAGGCATCGGGCCAATGCTCAAGCGAGGCCTCATAGATGTTTGCCTTTGAAACTTGCTTTCGTTATTGCCCCCATTTATAGGAGTTTTTGGTTCTCAACTCTACTTATTTACACAGTGGATTGAGAGATAGTTTGTGTAGCTCTTGGCTTATTTCAGTTAAAGCAGTCCCGGACAACCGGCATATGCTCTATTTGCTCTCTAGCATACTCGCCCATGCTTTCTCCAATAGGTGGCACAGTTTGGTAAGTTAGACCCTTGCAGTCCACTATGTTGGGTTTTCATATTTCCAAGTGTGACTCTCATTTCAGTACCTCTAAAATTAATTCTGAACTTGCTAAAATTGATTGAAATATTTTTAGCACAATCTAGCACTTTTCCTATCCTAACCAAACCTTCTGTATCAAACAATATTTTTTCTAAAATTGATAGAATTTTTCCTCAAACTGACTGCTCAACTGTTCTAAATTTAATTTTGAGTCTATCAACACTGATCGATAAAATTTTTGAATTATGAACTTTTGCAAACTGATCCAAACACCAGAGTAGAGATCTAGCTAGCATGCCATCGGAATAGCTGAAGGCATGCCTAAAAGCCAAGTGGCATTGCCTGCCTCTTCGGTGCATGGTCCCCACTACCCTTTATGCAATTCCTAAAATACCCCCAATTTGATTTTTTAACATTTTTTCAGGCCTACCCTTTACATCTTTTCACATTTTTACTTCCTAAACTACCCTCAACCCCATTTGTCTATAAATAAGCTCTCTATTTCTCATTTATCTTTACTCCAAAATTGATATTGATTGCTATTTATCAATTTTTCTTTCTTCTTCTCCCTTAATCTGCTCTCTAATTAAATAATTATTTTAATTAATTAATTTCTTCACCCAACCCTAGTTAATTAATCCTTTTAATTAACTAAAATCTTTTTTTAATCACTTCAAAAAAATTAATTAATTAACTAATCTTTTTAATTAATTAATCAACCACCTTTTTTAAAATCAAATTAAATCAAAATCTTTTTCATCCACCCACTATTTTAATTAATTAATTAATCCACCTACTAATCATTTTTAATTAATCAAATATTTAATCAATCTAATCGTTCAATCATGATAAAACACTTTTTTCATCTCATCTACTAAAATCCAAGGTATTTTTCATCAACCCATCCTCCAAACCAAAATCAATTTAATTAATCTGTAAACCCTTCCACTTAATCATGGAATGAACTACATGGGTTTGATCCCTATTCAATGGGATACGTAGGCACATTTGGAATTTAAATCCAAACCTTAAATACAATCTTTCAAATTAAATTTATTTTCCATTTTCCAAATGTAATTAATTACTTTCTAAATTCTATTTGCAAGAGAATTTATGGTCTTCCTAGAATCCCATAAGAGCTAGAGAAGATATCCCAATTTTTTTATTAATATAATTATCTTAATTGGAATTAAGGAGTGATTATGTAATTCCCCTAAATCCATAAGGATTAGAGAGAATACACTCCTTAATTTGTGAATGTTTATTTTAATTATTTTATCAATCCCCTATGCACCATGCATTCATATTATACTATATTCATGCATTTTATTTATAATTATCATCTTATAAATGTCATTCATGAAATCAATTTTCCTAAGTTAAATTAAACCTAAGAACTAAATCTTGATTATTTAAAATCAAAAACCTACTCCCCAAGCTCAACTTGGTTTGAGACTATTGATTTTATCATTGGGTAAATTAATTGAGAAAATTAAAGAATTGGAGTCAAATTGGATTTTTCCTTAATTTTTCCATTTAAAAATAAATTAAGATGGTGACTCCCAAAATCATTTTTCAAAATCAAAAGTCAATTTTCCGAGCAATAGCCGCTCCAATCATGAGCACCAAAGTTCATTCTATAACCTCCTTAAAAATTGCTTGCCTTTCCTTAAGGTAAATTCCCTAAGTGAGGGAGGGGCGTTTAGGTGAGATCTCACACCAGGAGCAAATGCTACAGATGTGCTCATTGCAAGGCACTGATCTCTTCAGTCATCTTGGGGTTTGTATGTTGTCTGAGCAGTTGTGTGCCCACATCTAGTAGCTTGAGTAGTATTTCCTCTAGGCGGATTGCCTTGTCTCTTAATTTTGAATTTATTCTTGTTCTCTCTAAGCTCACTCGGCCCTCTTTACCTGATGTCTCATCTCCAGCATCTTGGTTTTGTCAATTAGCTTAACTAGGATAGGAAAGTCAATAGTCATCAGAGCATTGTACAATGGGGCACTTATTCCATGTTGAAACCTCTCAACTCTACTCAGCATATTTAGGGTATATAGGCACGTTTGGAATCTAAATCCAAAATGCAAATCCAATTCCAAATTCCTTTCTCCTTTCTCTTTCAATTGTAATTATCTATTTTTTATACTTTTATAAGATAATTTGTGTAATTAATTATTTGATTACTTTGGAGTCAAGGAGTGATTCTGCAATTCCCTTATAATCCATAAGGATTAGAGAGAATACTCTCCTTGACTTGTGGATATTTATTTTCTTCATTTCTTAAATTCTCTCATGTATTTCATAACTATGTCATGCTCTTATTTTTTAATTATTCATGAAACCAATTTTTAAGTCAAATTAAACTTAAGAGTCAAATTGTGATTATTTAAAACTAAAAACCTAGTCCCCAAGCTCAACTTGGTTTGAAGCTAATGATTTTATACTTGGGTAAATTAATTGAAAATTAATGAATTGGAATCATGAAAGATGTGTTTTTCCTTAATTTTTCCATTTTAAAATAAATAAAATTAAGGTGGCGACTCCCAAAATCCTTTTTCTAAAAAAGCATAAACCAATTTTTCGAACAATAGCTATTCCAATCGTGTGTATTGAAATTCATTCCATAACCTTCTCAAAAATTGCTCGCTTTTCCTTAAGACAAATTCCCCGAGTGAGGGAGGGTATTCGAGTAAGGTCTCATAGTTGGTGACTCCACTAGGGGTTGGTTGCCATCTTTTAAAATAAAAGGAATAGCAAAATAAGAGGATTACTATTTGGTTGATGCTCTAGTGGGACAGAAATCCTAAACCAAGCTACATTTCGCCCTTGTGTATATAGTTGCCTTAGCCTTTGACTCTAGGTACTATGTACTATAATAATCAAAACCCATGTACATACATTCATAAAGCCTTTTTGGCATGCATTATAACATGAACATGCATACATATTATAAGACCGAGAACCTCGAGTCTAGGTGAAGCCTTAAACCAAGTTAAGCATTAACCTATAGTCCTCAAACACTTTTGGCCCAAGACTTTTGGCTCATTACCTCACATCCTGTAAGCCCAAAATCTTTGGCGGCTCACCTCTTCTGAGACTAAGACTTTTGACTCATTACCTTCCTTAAGCTTGAAATCTTTAGCATCTTACCTCTTTGACACCTCACCTCTTTTAAGCACAAGACATTTGGCATACCATCATCCTTAGGACTAAAACCTTTGACCCATAATCTAAAAACTTAATCATTAATTCCAAAACTTTTTGGCCTCTAACTTGAAAACCTAATCCTTCAGCATAAAAGCCTTTTGGCCACCAACCTAACACTTAATCCTTAAGCCCAAAAGCTTTGGCTCCCAATATAAAGACCTAATCCTTAAGCCTAAAACCTTTTGGCCTCTAACCTAAGACCTAATCGTTAAGCCCAAAACCTTTTAGTCCTAACCTAAGATCTAATTCTCAAAGCCCAACACCTTTGGCCTATTGAATAATCTTTATGTCAAACACCTTAAGCCCAAAACATTTGGTTCAAAACACTTTAGGAAGTCCTTTCTCCTTAAAATTTTCATACCAACCCATTCTTTCATCACTTTTTCATGCCTTTCTCATACATTTATCCTTTCTTTTGTGTTTTGTCTTAAAGACACCGATGGCCCACTGTGAGGTCTCACCCGAGCACCGGTCTTGATCTACTAAAGGGAATAAAAAATGCTCATTTGGGAGAAACATTACAGTTGGAACTCACTATAAGTTTAGAAAATTGTATTTTGTAAATCGTAATTTGCAAAATGAGTCGCCACTTTAATTTTGTTTATTTTAGTTGGGAAAATTAAAGGAAAAACCCAATTTGATTGACTCCAAAATTGTACCATTTATCCCAAGGAAAAGCACTAGTCCTCGAATGACCAAAGAGAGCACGAGGACTAGGTTTTACTTAAAATAAAAAAAAAAAATAGTTTGGCTTAAATACAAAATAGCTTTGCAAAAAAAGGAATTTTTTTTTATGTATACATGAACAAATATAATATGATACATGAAACAAATATTACTCATGCAATGCATGGTAAATATTAAATAATGACAATTACAAAATGTGAATGATAAAGGAATACTATTTAAAATTATTACAAGTAAAAAATCAAAATTAAGGATCTTTCCTCTAGCCCTTATAGGTTCTAGGAAAAGCACATATTTCTCAAATATAATTTAAATAACTAAAGCAAGAAAAAGTAATAAAACAATTGTAATTAAAAAAAAACTAAAATTTTGACATTTATTTAAGAAAAACAATTTTGATCCTAAACTATCTGAAGAAGGTGATAGAGAGAAGAGCTTGTTACTTTAGTGGAGTTGAATGCCTTAGAGATAGTAAGTCTGCGTATCCCTTTGAATGAGAACCAAACCCCACGCAGTTCTTCCTTCTTGCGAAGGAGGGATTTTTAAGTCATTGCCTTTTTTATAAGGTTTTGATTGATTTTAAGGGCTTTAGGGATTTGTCAATTAGGTCAGATTTTAATTAGCAAAAATTAGATCTTTTCAAATTTAAATATTGAAATTGGAATTGAAAAAGGAAAAGGAAAGAACTTTTATAACTGGCTTTCGGCAGCGAGGAACATAGGGAGCGAGCTTAGCACAAAATTTAAGTTCCACCTTAGCTTAGAGATAGCACGAGCACTCTTTTTAGAAAAAGAACTCTTGAATGGTGTGAACTCTTTTTGGAGGGACTTGGATCACACCTTTGCTTGATTTCCATGAATTCCCTTTGAAAAAAATAACTTGAATTGCACCTTTTCTTGATTAGGAAGCTTAGAGATAGGGTTTGAAGTGATTATGAGGCTTATGAATAGGATTTTGAGATGATTGGGAAGCTTATGAATAAGGTTTGAGGTGATTAGGAAACTTATGAATAAGGTTTAAGGTGATGGAAGAAGTTTTGGAATGGGGTTTTAGAGATTTAGAGGTTTAGAAAAAGGATTTTGATGATTGAAAAAGCTTAGGAATAGGGTTTAAAAAGCTTTAAGGAGAGTTGTTTGTGGCATATTTAAATGGTTTTTGTGTGTGTTAATTTAGGCATTTTGTGATTAATTCATGTTTATGTAGGTTAGAATGTGTTATTTTACCTTTTTTTAGTTTGAGGAAGGTTTTAGCTCATTTTGCAGGAATTAAGCATTAAATGGAGCAAAAGAAGGAGATTTGGGTAGAAGCATGTGCAATGGGCCTGAAAAATCGCGCACATAGCCTAGCCAGAGCACACAGGGCAATTGCCCAGGAGTCCTAGCTCCCCAGCGCCAGCTGCTAAGGGCCAGCGCACGCCAAGCAGCAAGCAGTAGCAGCACTACTCCCAGCAGCGTCCGCGGTGGTCGTCCAGCTCGCGCAACGGGCTGTAGTAGGCCACGTTCAGCAGCGCCCAGCTGCCCAGTCCCAGCGCCTGCCCAAACCATCTTCTGCCTCCTTATGCCTCCTTCACTCAAAATAAGTTTTTACATGATTTTGGGTTTAAAATCGTTCATTTTTCTCAAAATCAAGTAAGAAAACGAGAGAAAAGCATAAGGTATAGCACAATGGAAATCTTATTTCAGCCAAATATCTGTATTGATACCATGCACCCATGTCATTCAAAACATATATAAAGTCATAACATATCATACATTTCCAAAATGTCATGTAAGCATAAAAGTCCATATATTTAAAATATCATGCATACATCCATCATCCTTAGTACATGCATACATGAAAAAGCAAAAACTGACAAAACAGGTCTCTAACAACCACACCTGGGTCTGCGGCGCCCTCGTCTCAGCATATCCTATTCGTGACTATCCTCCGACAAATCCCTCTCATGCAGAAAGGAGGTCAAAGCAAATGCATATCGGCCCAAGAGGTCGTAGTGATAGTGAACAAACTCTATAGGAACCTGAGGAAGAAAGAAATATCAGAATCACTACAAGGCAAACTGTCAAAAGGTTAAAAGTTCCAGTCAAACAAAATCATTACCTCTGTCACAGTCTCAGGCACAGTAGGAAAGAAGGCTGGATGCTCATTAGGAAGATGGTAGTATCGTAATCGGTTGTCACCAGAAAAATAATCCAGATAAGCTGGCAAGCAGATAAGACCAGCAGGCAAGGGAACTGAATCAGTCAGACCTCCCACTGAAGCATCTGGAGCTAGAGTTGGGGCAGAGCCGCTAGCCCCTGAAGGGCCAACCCTATAAGGATCAGCTGCAAAACCTGAATGGCCAGCCATAACACCTGAAGGTTCAACCTTAGGACCCATGCTGCCAATCAGAATAGTACCGCCAGCCCGTGAGAAGCTCCCAACTCTAGAGGGAGGACCTCGGGAAGACGCTGAACTAGATTTCCTATGTGACGGTTCTCGCAATCTATCCAAGGGAGGTGTCCCCTGCATCAAGGATGTCTCATAGAACTCATCATAATCCATGTTTGGCAATAAAAAATCTAGACAGGAAACTCCGGTAACCTAATCATCCTCTCCCAGGATAGCTAGCCCAAACCTCATATCTGCCGGAGGGGGCAATGGCACAACTCTCTCTCCTGTAACCTTTGCCCTTACCCTCTCTCCCAAATAGAACATCCTCAAGGACTCACAGCGTAGTAAGAGTCGACAAGAGGCTAAGTCCATGCTAGGCCTGATCCGGTCAGGGATCCACTCCATGAACTTGATAAATGGCGACCATCTCACCTGCAAACATATTGCAATATGCAGTAGTAGAAGATAAAACAGTAAGATTCGGGTTAAGATCACCAAAGAAATACCTGGTCTGCAGTCACAGTAGCAAAGATCTGTCTGCACTGATCAAATTGCCGCGTCATGAAGGAAGGTCTGTTGGACGCCCTCCAAATGCGTCTGTAAGGGGGATCAATAGCATTAGGCCCTCTCAGTGATGGAGCCAGCATCAAAAAATGCTCATAAACCCAGTACTGCAGGAAATGGAATTTTGTCAGTCACTAGGCAGAGATCAGCCAATAAAATACCATAATATAATACTCACCTCAAGCACAATGGAGGTACCACCATGACCGCAAAGCGTGCCACGGGAGATGCTGCACAACTCATGATATATAGCACAAAGGCCAGCACCTCCCCAGTCAAACTCCTCAATCTCATCCAGGTTCTCCAAGGATCGCAGGATATTCATATTTATACAGTCCTTGTTGTTATGTAGAAAAGTACAGCTCAAGATAATCAAGGCACAAAGTCTAGTACCCTGATCGACACCATACTGACTAGGAGCCTGACCCATAGTCATCAAAGCCTGATGAAGCCAAGAATGTGGGACATTCAGGCTCCCATGAGGGGGATCAACCCTTATCAGAGTGGTCATCTCTACAGAAGAGCGCTCGATCCATGAAGAATAAAACTCGAGAGGACGGGATCTGAAATGCATACCAATAAGCATGCTCCACTCGAAGGGAGTGACTATCATCTCACCACAGCCAAGGTGTAATGTGTTTGTAGTATCCCACCAACGCTCTGCTAGTGCCTGAACTATAATGGTATTAATTGGCTGCTTGACATCTAGCTCCAGCCACTCGAGCAGTCCAGATGGCTCAAGACGCAAACGAACAGCCTCCTGATTAGTCAAATAAATGCGGACCAGCTCCATGACACTACGGCCACCTCGGGGCCTTAAATTTGTTCTCTATAATTTTTGTAAAAAAAAAGAATATATATAAATATATATTATTATTAGTAATTATCAGAATTCTTACTGACTATGCAAGAAAAGGAAAGCATACCTGAAGAGTTCCAGTGGAGCTGACGTGCTACTCTGGCTCCTTTAGCAATGTCTCTGAATTTTCAGCACTCGCTGCTGGTTGATTGAAGATATCCATAAAGAGAGAGTAAAATTTAAGAGAAAAAAAGTAAAAGCTAGAGAGAGAGAGAGAAGAGAAGAGAGAGAGTGAAAATGAATTTATGAGAAAAAGTGAAGGAAGTTAAGCTTTATATAGAAGTAGAGGTGGGCCCCCCCCATAACATCTTTTTACTTTTTGATTTGTAGGTCTAATTCATGTTGTTTTGCCATAACAAGCTCATTTTAAATCAGAATTTAGTTTTGTCTCAAGTAGTGAATCCGTGGGACTTTTATCCATCTCCCAAAATAGACGGGGTCTCGATCAGAGTTCAGAATCTCCTGAAATTGCAGAAAAATTAAAAATTCAAAAATAGCTTGAAAATTAGAAAACAGTCCAAACCGAATCAGAATAGCCAGAAATCAGACATGAAGCTCTTGCATAAATCCTAATACTGAAAGGGATGTTCAGAATTCTCAGAATGGCATCCTAAGCCCTCCGGTTCACACTTATTAGATTCAGCCTCTGTCTGGCCAAATCAGATAAGAAGGGCAGCTGTGAACCCTAAAAAATGGACCTTCAATGGACCGTCTTTCAGTTACAAACCCATAGAATCAAACAGAGCTCGAATCAGAGCTGAAACGGGCCCAAAACAAACAAAAATGGATTGAACCGCGCGAGTGGCTTAGGAGGCACGTTTGCCGTGCCGGCCAGAAGGTGGCACGCATTTTGTGCCTCCAAACTTACAGTCGTGCCACCGTGCATAGCACCAAGAAGATGCCGGCGATATGGCAGCATGCCTACGGCCGGCGCGTCGGCCTTGCTGCCCCTGCCGCCAGAGCCGCATCGACGCTGCTGTCTATACCGCTGGCTCCTCCTCTGGCAGCTCTATAAATAGGAGCTTCCTCCAGCCTCGTTTGGCATGATTTCCAAAGTATTCTAAAGCAAGTCAAGAAGTTTTCAAAGCAATTGAGGCATATTTCAAAGCATATTTTCATTCTTATACTAACATATTTGTTGTTTCTAGGTCCAGATTTCAAATTTCATTTGAATTCAAGGTGGAGTTGAGATCCGGAGCAAAACTCGTTCCATTCGTTCGAAAGCCAAGAAAAGCAAAGGTATAATCCCTTTCCTATTTTAAAATTCTAAATTCAGATATAGAATTCTCTTTAGGTCTAAAATTGAAAAGATCTAAAACTTATTAATTTAAGAATCAGAATTAAGTTAATAAACAAACCAACACATTTCTAAAACCCCTCCTTCGCAAGAAGGGAGAACTGCGTGGGGTTTGATTCCTATTCGATAGGATATGCAGGCTGCCATTCTGAAGGGCATCAACTCCAAAATCTTTTTATCAATATTTAGTCCTTTTTATTTTAATTTATTTACATTAATCTTTCATTTATGATTCTATTTTTAGTTTATTTTGAGGAACGTGTGCTTTTCCTAGTACCCATAAGGGCTAGAGGAAAGATCCTCTTTATTTCATTTGTTTTGATATTGTAATAATTAAGTAGGATTTATCTTGCCTATTTATTTATTATTGTCATTCCATCACATCATATATATATATATATATATATATATATATATATATATATATATATATATATATATATATATATATATATATATATATATATATATATATATATATATATATATATATATATATCTGTTCATTCATCATTATATTCTTGTTCATGCATACACAAAAATTCATTTTTTAAGAGTTATTTTGCACTTTTACCCAAACTAAAGAAAAATCATATTTTTCTTAATTGTGTAAATACCAAAACCTGATCCCTGAGCCCTCCTTGGTCACTCATGGATTGGTGCATTTTCCATTGGGATAAATCAAATTTTAGAGTCAATCATGTTGGGTTTTCTTTAATTTTCCCAATTAAAATAAATAAATTAAAGTGGCGACTCACTTTTCAACTGTCACATTACAAAAATCAATTTTCTGAACTCACAGCGAGTTCCAATCGTGGAGTTTCTCCCGAAGAGCATTTCGATCCCTCGGCGGATCGGACTGCTGCTCGGGCGAGGCCTCACACCCACGGGTTGCCACATCCCATTTTGATTCTATGGGTTCGTAATCTAATGCTGGTCATCTAAAGATGCAAATTGGAGGGTTCACAGCTGCCTCCTCATCAGAATTGGATTTGAGCAAAAGGTAATTCTAATGATAACAAACCCTGAGAAGAGATGCCATGTCAAACTTTGGTCTTGTGCTCGTGCATGTTAGATTTTTGGCTTATGTGTTGTGCCATGTCAGATTCTAGGTTATACCATGTTAGACTCTGGGCTTGCACCATGTCAGATTATGGGCTTATGATATCTTTTGGGATGGGGCCCCTAGGATAAATGAGGTTTTGTCAATGGCTATCATTTCAACCTTGATGTTGGATGTGAGAATGGTCTTGGTAAATTTTAATCAAAGCTATTAGTCCAGCCTTAATGTTGGAGGTAAAGTTGGTTTGGAGAATTTCAATCAAGGCTATCTGTCTTGCCTTAATGTTAGAGGTAAAGATAGTTTGATGAATTTCAATCAAGGCTATCTATTTAACTTAGACTTTAAGATTTGGAGATTTGGTCGATCTAAGAGGGGAAGATTTTAGGAATTCAAATTGGTTTAGCAAGGCCTCCTGTTCAGCCTTACCATTGAGGAGATTATGATCAAAGTTATCTGTTTTGCTTTGATATTTGTGAGGATTAGGATTAAAGTTATTTATTTGGCCTTGATGTTTGGGAGGTTTAGGATCAAAGCTATCTATTTGGATTTAATGTTTAGGAGGATTGGGATCAGAGCTATCTATTCGGCCTTAATGTTGGAAGAATTAGGATCAAAGCTATACGTGCAACCTTGATGTTGGAAGGATTGGGATCAAAGCTATCTGTTTGGCTTTGGTACTTGGGAGGATTAAGATCAAAGCTATCTATTTGGCTTCAGTGCTTGGGAGGATTAGGATCAAAGCTATCTGTTTGACCTTGATGTTAGAAGGATTAGGATTAAAGCTATCTATTTGGCCTTGATGTTGGGAGGATTAGGATCAAAGCTATCTATTTGGTCTTGATGTTTGGGAGGATTAGGATCAAAGATATCTATTTGGCTTTGATGTTAGAAGGATTGGGATCAAAATCATCTATTTGGCCTTGATGTTGTGAGATTTAGAGAATGTTATGTGTCTGAAAGACGAGGGGTGTGGGAATGTCAGTATGGGTGGCTCGACTTAGTTTGCCAATGGAAAGTTACCATTGAGGATCAGCTCTTGTAGGGAAAGGTCTTAGCTAAGGATTGTTCATTGGGATGGTAAGTCAGGTAGGTCCATTGAAGGATAGCTTAGTCTTGAGATGTTATGTCAAATTGTGTTAGGTTCTAATATGGTCAAGAACTATCACTTAAAGATTTAGGTTGCAAAATTTAAGAGAAGATGGTTGACCTAATGCAGTGTCTGGGATAACGGATTCATTAGTTGAGCCAACTTGATAAAGAGACCTTGAGTTTAAAGGAGTTTGCAAGAATTGCCAAAGGAGGCAATTTAGCCAATAAACTTGGGCTTTATTGATGGTGGGCCTTGGTTTTGTTGATGTGCCTAATCCTTGAGATTTTGTCAAAAAAATGGACAATAATATGCCCAGGATGTATAATCTTTGGAAGGAGTTAGGGGTAAAGGTGTTTTGAAGGAGATAGGTGGCATGCCACCTCGTGAGTTGATTTAGTAAGTTGGACACATAGACTAGGAGGTGAGATTAGATTCTGACTGATGTGGTAATGATAGCATGAGACACAAGAGGCTGAAAACTCTAAGTGAAAGTGGTGAAAATACTTAATGGGGTACAAATGTAGAGAAGCATGACTCTATGAAAGATAAAACTAGCAGAATGACTATCTTTGGATAAGATAGGACTAACAGACTAGATAGTGAATCCAATTTGAATGAAACAAAGCTTCATCTTGAATTGTTGCTTCTAGTTGATTCCATCTTTTGGCTAAGCTACCTTGTGGGTTTTCTTGCTTTAAGCTGCCCTTCTGAGTTTTTCTCTTTTTTTTTTTTTTTTTCATTTTCTCTCTCTTTTCTTTTGAACTTTTTCCTCTTCTTCTTTTTATTTTTTATTTATTATTATTATTTTTTGAAATTTTTTCTTTTTTTTTCGTTCTTTTTTTGAATTATGGGAACTAAGAAAAATGCGCTTTAGTAATTTATCCTGTGCTATGGTAATTACAGAGCTCTCTATCGCAACCACAAATTTCGTTGCAGTTACCACATCCATCTGCAAGTTGCCACAGCTGACCTGCGGGTTGCTGCACCTGATTTTTAGCCTATTCTTATCCATTTTTTATCCAATTTGGGCCTAGTTTGATTCTATAGATTCATAATCAAGTGCTGGTCATCTGAAAGTGCAAATTAGAGGGTCCACAACTATGCCCTCATCAAATTGGCTTTGAGCAAAAGGCAATTATGATGACAATGAACCCTGAGAAGAGATGTCATGTCAAACTTTGGCCTTGTGCTTGTGCCATGTCAGATTTTTGACTTATGCATTGTGCCATGTCAAACTCTAGGCTTGTGCCTATGAGGGCTTACTCGAGCACTAGCCCAGTTTACTAGAGGGAACCGAGATGCTCATTTGGGTTTAGACTCACGATAGAACCCTCAGGTTCAGATTGGTTGATTTTGAAAATGATTTTAGGAGTCGTCACCCTAATTTATTTTTAAATGGGAAAATAATTTCACTCCAATTTATTAATTTTTTTACTTTAATTTGCTCATGGATAAAATCACTAGTCTCAAACCAGGTTGAGCTCGGGGACTAGGTTTTTGGTTTTAAATAATCAAAATTTGACTCTTAAGTTTAATTTGACTTTGAAAAATTGATTTCATGAATGACAAATATTATGAATGATAATTATAAATAAGATGCACGAATATGACATGAGTGCAAGGAGAAAATTAAAATAAAATATTCACAAATTAAAAAGTGAAAAAGAGATTGATAGAGATTTGGATTTGAGGTTTGCATTTAAATTTCAAATGTGTCTACGTACCCCCATTGAATGGGGATCAAAACCCACGTAATTCATTCCACAATTAAGTGGGTGTTTTGAGATTGATTTTGGTTTGGGTGTTTTGAGATTGAGGGAAAAAGGCTGATACCTTTGCTTTTGGTGGGTGGAGAGTTTTACTAGACCAAAATTTCATTTTATTAAGGCCAGGTGATTGGATGGATTGGAAGATTAATTAATTAATTAAAATGATTAATTAACTAATTACTATGATAAAAAGGATGGATGGATTAATTAATTAAAAATATTAATTAATTAATTTGGAGGAATGATAAATTAAGAAAAATGATTAACTTGATTTTGAAAAAAAGAATGATTTTTGAAAAAAAAGAGTGATTAATTAATTAATTAATTAATCAAAAAGATTAATTAATTAATCAATTGAGTGATTAATTAAAAAAAAAGAGTTTTAGTTAATTAAAAAGATTAATTAACTTGATTAGGGTGAGGTAATTAATTAATTAATTAGAGAGTGATTGGAGGGAGAATAAGAGAGGAATTTGAGGATAGCAATCTACTCAAATTCAAGAGGTGTGGAGAAATGAGAAGTGGAGGAGGTATTTATAGGAAAAGTGGGTGAGGGTAGTTTAGGTATTGAAAATGTGAAAAGACGATGAAGGGTAGGGCTAGAAAGGGCTAAAAATTGGACTGAAAGGAGTAAAAGGGTCCACTTGCATCAGCCAGATGCGGTGCCATATCAAACATATGCGGCATACTGCAAACGGACTGTGTGGCGCAGCACACTTGCCTTATTGTAGCTAACCTGGCGACTTTTTTTTTTTTTTTTTTGAGAGATTGGTTAGTATGGAGTTTTGGAAATTTGGATGTCTAGTGGCAATGTAATTTGAAGGCTAAAAAAATTTAGATGTCTGGGGGACCACTGTAACTGTTCTACATAATGCGTTAAACTCAATAAGTGACAAGCATGCGTTTGGATAAGGAGGGTGCAAAATTGAGGGTTCATAGTTGCCCCCTCATTAGAATTGGCTTTGAACAAAAGGTGATTATGATGATTATGAATGTTGAGAAGAGGTGTCATGCTAGACTCTAGGCTTATGTGTTCTTATCATGTCCTTTGGGAGGAGGCCTTCTAGGATAAATGAGGTTTTATCAATGGCTATCGGTCCAGCCTTGATGTTGGATATGAGAATGGTCTTGGTGAATTTCAATTAAGGCTATCTATTTGGCCCTAATGTTAGAGGGCAAAAAGGGTTTGGTGAATTTCAATCAAGACTATCTGTCTGGCTTTATGTTGGAGATATAGAAGGTTTGTTGAATTTCAATCAAGGCTATCTGTTTGGCCTTAATGTTTGAGATGAAGAATGTTTGAGGCAAATTTCAATCAAGGCTATCTGTCCAGTCTTAATGTTAGAGGTAAAGAATGTTTGTTGAATTTCAATTAAGGCTATCTGTTCAGCCTTAATATTGGAGATAAAGAAGGTTGTTTGAATTTCAATCAAGGTTATCTGTCTGACCTTAATGTTGGAGATAAAGAACGTTTGGTGAATTTCAATCAAGGCTATCTGTTCGGCCTTAATGTTAGAGATGAAGAATGTTTGAGGTAAATCCTAATCAAGGTTATTTGTCCGGCCTTAATATTGGAGGTAAAGAGGAATCAAGACTATCTGTCTAGCCTTAATATTGGAGGTAAAGATGATATGGGGTAAATCTCAATCAAGGCTATCTGTTCGGCCTTAATGTTGGAGGTAAAGATGATCTGGGGTAAATCTCAATCAAGGCTATTTGTTTGGCCTTAATGTTGAAGATAAAGATGATCTGGAGTAAATCTCAATTAGGGCTATCTGTCTGGCCTTAATGCTAGAGGTAAAGATGATTTTGGACAAGATAATTTAGTGAAAAGAGAGCCTCAACCTATGGCAAGTCGACTAACGAGATTTTGAGGAAGAGCCTCCGCTTATGGCAAGTCGGCTCAAAAGATTTTGATAAGATTTTGGTAAAGGGAGAGCCTCGGCCTATGGCGAGTTAGCTTAAGAGATTTTAAAAATATCTTGATATGAGGAAAGCCTTAGCCTATGGCGAGTCAGCAAGATAGATTCTGATAAGATTTTGGTTGTGACAAAGAAACTTAGGGTTCTAAATGTAAAGGGTTAGGCCTTTCAGAAGGCTCTAAGGAACTTTGCTGGGAGAAAAGGCACTCTAGAAGTCATACTTCATTGATTAGATCTGGAAAGGTACCATTTAGCTTCAAAGAGGCATTGGTCAGCTTTAAGAGGTATCGATCAGCTTTGAGGAAGTACTGGTTAGCTTTGGGAGAGGCTAGTGAGGCTATTAGCTCTGCTTATGCATGATGCTGCATAATTGCAGATGATTGCATAGATGCTAGTGCACAGATGATGCATGCATATTTCATAATTCATTGACCTTTTATTTGACTTTTATGCCATGCATGATTTGTAATGATGCCTGTAATGGATGATTGTATGGATGCATAAGGGTGGATTCATGCATTTGCTTTGTGAATATAATTTTTTCATGTAACTTTTGTGTCATACGGAGACATGCATTTATGGACTAAGAAACTCGACAAAGTTGAGGAACTTAACTTGGGTTGATATGGAATAGTTGCCATGGTAGCATTACGAGGAGATTGAGATTTTTTTGAGGGCTTGATTTTTGGGATCGAAGGGCCTGCGATTTATGTTTTAGTACTGCTAAGAAAGAGCTGTGTCCATTATTGAGGAGTTTGGCATTTTTTATATTTTTTGGGAGTTTCGGACTTGCATTGAGATGTTGCAGGCCAGATGGTGGTCGGTGATGGTCAAGTGAATTTGAAGGCTATGATTGAGAAGTTCCATGATCCCGGTGACCAGGGAAATATTAGTGGGCAGAGACTCAAGACCTTATTTTTCTATTTGAGAGTCGGATATGGGTCTATTAGGGCCATGCTGGTGGAGACATTGATGAGAGATGAACTGTCTTGCTAGTTATTCACTAAGTGAGAAAATTTATCTCTTCTTACCCTTTCTGTTAGGGGGTGCTTTGTGGGTGTCTGTTTTAGGTTTTGGGTAATTTTGCAAGTGTGGATGATGGATCATTTTCATATGGTGGCCCCTGATTTTCAGTCTGCACATGCTTTATTGAAACTCAGTCTAAGATAAGATAGGATGGTTGCTTGTAGCTTGCCTTTAGAGGACACATTTTTAGCACTACTAATAGTAAAGGATTAGATCTCTCCTAATTGGGGGCCATGGGTATCGAGTGGTTTTACTTGTTAAGCTTGGTTTTAATAACTTTCCACTAAGGGATGAGGGTCTTGAGGCAGATGAGGTAGTGTGCCCCCAGTTTTTTCTTTCTTCTTGGAGTCTATGCATATCACAACTCCCATTGCTAGAGTTATCAGGTGATGGCTGGCTAAGGAGTTATCATGCTGTTTATTTTGGGATTTCACTTAGGACAATAGAGAGGTATGCCAAGTAGTTGATAAAAGTGGTTTGGCCAATTGAGAAAGAGTACCAGGCCGCCCTGCTGAGAGGAATAGAGGATGAAGCAGCTGAGGATGGAGAGATTGTATGAGGAGCCACTAGTAGTGGAAAGAGGATTACAACTCAAACAAAGGGGGTGACTCATTCTTTAAAGGAGACTTGGGGATCTATTAGAAGTGCGAAACCATAGGTTGCAGTACTGACTAAAAAAAAAGGAGATTGTGACAGCCTTTGACTTTAACGAGGACATAAGAGATTTACATCTCAGTTAGTAGAGAAGAACTGGCTAGATCATAACTTCAGACATGAGCCTTTTTTTTTTTTTTTAAATAATTACAAGTTGACAGGACTACACGAAATAGGATAAGCTATAGATGACATTGAAAGGGCTATCCTTTATGATGGGTTTGTATTTTGCAAGAGTTGATCATCATTAAATAAGACATCTTTTATTTTTGCTCTAATTTTCGCCTAAGCTGCCTTTTTAGGTTTTCAGCTTAGCGAGCATTCTTTTCTTTTCTTTTTTTTTGGGCAAAAGAATTAAGTGAATAATGTACTAGGCATAAAGAAAATGAGAATGTGATGCAAATAAAATATTTTGTATTATGATTTGGACCGCACCCGAGGCGGGCTGCCTACATATTCCTTATAATTATCATCATCATTTTTTTATCACTTTTTTTAAAGGAGAATTAGGTCCACGTAGTTCTGATTACATATGCATGAAAAATAGAAATGAAATGTAGACATGATCTTCAGATGATGCATCATTTTAGCTGATCCAGGTTGTTAGTGTAATACCCTGAATTTTCAATTATTTTTATAAAATCTTATTTTTGTATGGAAATGTATTATTTTAGTATTTTCCTTATTAAAGTAAGAATTGAAGTTATATTTTATTAAATTATATATATTTATATAATTTGAATATGTGTTATTAATAGTAACTTTATTTAAATATTATATATGTATATATAATTGAAGAAGGATTATATATTTAGTTATGAAAATATTATAATGGTTATTTGGAGAATTTATATTTTGATCTCGAAAATTAATTTTATGTTCGATTAATCTAAATTATATTGTTAATTAAATAAATTACCAGAAGTTTGGGATTTCGTTATAATTACTATAATTATTATGTAAATTATGGTTTATTATTATTATTATTATTATTATTATTATTATTATTATTGTTGTTGTTGTTGTTGTTGTTGTTGTTATTGTTGTTGTTTTAGTATATATATAAGTATGTTTAAAGTAAATAAAAAAGGAAGAAATGGAGCATTTGATTGGTTATTGAAGGAAAACGGGACAGGATTTGGAAAGGAACAGAAACGGGGAAGGAGAGAAGGAGAGAGAGAGAAAGAGGGTTGCGGTGCTGGGAAACCACTGTCCGATTGACGGTGGGCTACACCACCACCTCCAGTGGCTAGCCCACTGTTCAACGATCTCAGAGGAAGCAACGATACTCCGATCAGGTGGCAGACGGCGGCATATGTGAAGAGAGAAGAACCTGCCGGCGCCGTGACTTCAAACCAAGTTTATGGTCGATTCCAGCTGCCAAATCAAGCAAGGCTGGTCTCGTTTGACTCCTAGTGATGAGGGCTTCCTTTTGGTACCTGCCATGCCTCTGATCGGCCATCGGAAGCAGAGATCGCAGCTATGAAGGCTGAAACTTCTGAGGCATTTTTCGGTGACTTGCGAGCGAGTGATGGTGAGTGGATGTGATTTTCATGATCCTGGCATCGAGGTGAACCTGCTGGTGTGAAGATTGCTTAGATCTACCATCAGCAGGGGTGGCGAGTGGCCGGCTAGTGATGCTTCAGCGATGGCGCGTGGGATCAATCCAGCAGCTCCGTCTTGTCATTCTGGTGCGACTCTTGATATTCGTTCGATTGGAATTTGTGAGGGTAAACCTAAAACTCTAGTATTTTAGTTGTTATTTGATTTGCACTATGTTTAGTAAGTTTTATTGATGGTTGTTATCGTGATATTAATGAATAGAAGTGATTTTTGATGTTGTGTTGATGAGTATGAGTTAGGAGGACCTAAGAGGGGTCATTATTATTATATTGACTATTAAGATTGTTTTAGAAGTGTTTTGTATTCTATTGTCTTGGGGTGATATCCAAATTTAGAAGAGATTCTACCGAAATTCTGGCAAGAGTCTCGATGGTTTTTTAGTTATGTTGTGATATACGATTCGTTCTTTTCTAATGATGTCCTCTATTGTTTAATGTTGGTGTTCTGGCATCTTCTTGGTTCCAATGGTCGCACTTTCGAGGGAAGTCAATCAGACGTATCATTGATTAGGTGAGTGATACTCCCTAATATGTTATTCTGTTTTCATATGCATTTGTATTTATTGTATGTATATATATATATGTATATATTATACACTATTATTGCATAGATGCATGTAACATTTGACTGTGATTGATGAATTGACATTCTATGCTATATAATGATTGTGGTTGATAGATGGGGATCGGGAGGATACAGTACCACCTAGGATCATGGCTATGATTATAGATATGGTTACTATTATGATTATGATGAGATTGAGAAGATGAGCTATGACTGGTGGATGTTGGCTGGGCCTACTCATTGCTAGGGCCGTTATCAGTCGGGTCAAGGCTGCTTGGTATAGACCAATGACGGCTGGGCCCATTGGATATAAAAGACAGATTATTAGATTCAAAGAAACAGGATAGGAGATCGGCTCCCTACATTGGTTATTAGTGTGGTATTGTGGACCGTATCCCATCCTTGCTTAATTGTATGATTTGTCTATCTCTGTGATGTGATGCATAGCACGAACATTAGAAATCTGTCTATAGGACACCAGTTTAATATATTAGTTAGTATCATTTACTGAGTCGGACACTCATTCCTGTTCAACTTGTTATTTTTTAGGTCAAGGAATGAGCTTGTGAAAGGATTGTAGTCGAGTAGAACTGCCAATTGCCTTTCGGCAGTATGTTGTATATAAGTACTGAGTCATGTAAATAATATGTATAATTGTATTAAAATTCTAGAACTCTGCAATGTTATCTCTATTGTTTGTATTTTATGTAATCATCAATTATTATGTATATTTCGAGTTAAGATATAGTTTGTTAAGCAGAAATCCAATACTATGTTAAAAATGATATTTATGAGATCATTGAGCTATTAGCCTAGTGTGGCTTTGATTTTAAATTGATGTTGGTTTGGATCTACTTAACATGTGGGCCTATAGCCCTGTTATGTGTTAGTTTGTTGTGTTGTGTGAGGTCAGGCTTACTACGGGCACTAGTAGCCACATACATTTCCTATGTCCTAGTGCCGGTCATGTGCCCTCAGGTTCGGGGCATGACAGTTAGGATGGGAGAATTTGCTTTCATCCATAACCATGAAGATGGTGCCTCCATCGGATAGGATCTTCTTAAGCATATATTGTCTAGCTTAGTTTAGTTTGAATTCCTCTTGGATCATGAATAAAGGCTTGGATTTCTCCCATAACTAAATTTCCTTCCTATGAATTATTGCCTTTCACCTTTCAGTTGAAGTGCTCGACTAGTCACCACTGATGACCTTGAATTTTACATAAAGCATCGATTTTCTTTTCATCAATGACATTCAGTTGGTTATGATAGAGCATCAATTCTTTTTTCATCAATGACATTCAGTTGGTTATGATACATGTCGATCTATTCTGTCTTCATTCATAGTAACTTCTCCTTGATAGGTTTCTTATGTGTGTAGGTCGGGATCTCGTGAACGGTGATGCTTGGATCATCCTTATCATATCCTTGTCTTGTGTAGAATAGCTCATGATCTTTTTCATTATTGCAATACAAATGCAATGTATGGGATTTGTGCCATAATTAATTAATCCTTCTGCCCTTTTCATCATTTTTTTTTGTATTTTTTACATTTTTCATTTTTTTTTGTTCTTTCATTTTTTTTAAAGATGTCCCATTTAAAGATGAATTAGAAAGAAATTAAAGCAAATGAGAAAGTTCAAACTTTTATTACTGATAAAAGTTCCATCATAAGTACATTAAAGGATAAGCCTTAAAGGCAAAATACAGACTCCGAAGGGTAAGACCTGACAGACTCAAATTCAAAGAAAGGTTTAATAGAAGCAGATTTAAAAGACTTTGACTCAGGTGACTTATACACGAACTTAAACAACTTAAACATGGACTCATAAGACTTGGATAGAGACACAGTAGTGGTGGCACTCTTCTCAAAATACCAGTTATCGGGTGAGGCTTGAGATGGTTGGGTGAGCTCGGTGATACTAGACTTTGGGTTTAGGTGCAATGATGTCTCCATTGTTAATGAGGTCTTAGATTTTATGCTTCAGAGCCTTGCATGCATCAATTTTGTGCCCCAGCCCTTGATGATAGTCGCAGTGCTCATTAGCATTATAACCTTTGGGCAAGGGGTTTGAAGGAGGTTGTGGTTCTAAGGGCTTAACTAGATTAGCCTCTAAGGCTTTCTTGTAAACGACGCTAAGGGGCCTGCCCACTTAGAAAAAGTCCTCCTTTCCAACCTTATTGGCTAGTGATAAGAGACAACATTTACCTCCCATTCTCTTTAGGTGGTGTTGGTGGTGTAGTTAGTGTTCTTGTGATACTTAGAGGATTCATCCTTGATTCATCATGATTGAATCAAATCCTCGATCTTGGTAGTGGAGCTTTGAAGCTGGGGAGGTATTGAGTTTACAGATAGGCCTGATATTGAGGGAGGAGGTTTTTGATGATGATGTCAATTTTCTCTACTTCAGATGGACAGTTCGCCATTTGAGCCGCGTTTATCCTCCACCTTGTAAGGAATACGGTGAAGGATTCTCTTGGCCCTTGTTTGGTGGTTTTCAAATCTCGACGGGTGACATCCACCTCAATGTTATAGTGATATTGCTTGACAAAAGTATTACAAATGTCATCCCAATCTTATGATTTTGGTTTAGATCTAACAACCATTTAATAGTAGCTCCGGTCAATGACTATTAGAATAATTAAGCAAAAAGCTCATCATCCCCACAAAGGGTCTTATGGCACCTATATACATTTTGAGGTGAGTTTTGGGACACGTGGTGCCATTAAACTTGTCTATGACCGGCATTATAAATTTTAGTGGAACTCGTGCATTTAGGAAGAGAGCTAAAGAGCCGACATCTATCATGTTCTCATGCTTTTTGATGTTCTTTAGCGTTTTTTCCATGGCCTCAACTTTCTCCATTTATTTTTTAACTTTATGAAAGCTAGATAAATCTCCACTTTGAAAAGGATTCGCAGTGGGAGAGAGAGTGGTTGCATTTAAGTCCACGGTAGGAGAGGTTGGAGCTTTAGGTGCTTTCCCTTTATCGATGAGATCGATAATAGAGGAAGTAAGAGCGGGGGTATGGCTAGTCTCGGCTTGGGTAGATGGAATCTCAACACAAGTAGGAGGGGGAGTGATAGTGGCATTAGTCATTTTCTTGACCTCATTGATGATTGACTGGCATTGAGAGTCAAGGGCATTACTAAAGGTGGTAGACTGGGCATTGAGAGCATTGGTGAAAGTGTCAGCTTGGGTTTTAAGGGAGGTAGTAAGTGCGGTTTGGAATGTTTCCTCTTGTTTCTTGAGGAGGCTGGTCAAGAAAACGCTCATGGTGTCTTAGTCAAAGTTGAAGGTGTTAGCCATTGGTTCCTTTGAAAAGAAAACAGAAAAAAAGGGGTAAAAATACAAAATTATGAAGAAAAAATGGCATGAATTGAAGGTGTGTCAGGAAAAGGATTCCCTCCATATGATTGGTCATTGAGTCTACATGTTGACAAGGTGAGTGTGTAAGGTTGCTATGTTTTTAGGGTAATGGACCACCAATTTAGGGTCTTTGACATGTTTGAGAGTTTACCTTGTCAAGTTTCTCATGTTATGTATGCATAATCATGATGTGCTGCATGCCAAAAAAGGTTTCATGAACATGCAAGAGTATCAATTATTATGGTACATGGAACCTAAGGTCAAAGGCTAGGGTGACTATATGCACAAGGGTGAAGGGTGGTTTAATTTAAGGGTCCCTGTCCCACTAGAGCATCGATATACCTAACCACATGTGAGGCAAGGAGCCTCGCATGGGTCCAACAGTACTGATTGCTCATTACACGACTGAAATGATCGGGGATTCATCGTGGAATGGAATGCTTTTGCTATCTCCCAACATACTCAAAGAGAGTTGTTGAGCCAGTGTTACTCACCATCCAAAAGTTTTCCTAAAGCTAAGGTTAGGCAAGGAGCCTTTATTATACAAAGTGATGCATGAAAGTCAAATTATACTTAATGAGCCAAATGCAGATCATTTTGGAAAAATTTTCCTTAACCAAATAGTAATCCTCTTATTTTCTTTTTTATTGAAAAAAAGTGGCAACTAGTTCCCAGTAGAGTTGCCAGCTATGAGGCCTGGCCTAGTCCGCTAGAGGGAACCGAGATGCTCATTTGGGTTTAGATTCACGATGGAACCCTCGGGTTTGGATTGGTTGATTTTGAAAATGATTTTAGGAGTTGCCACCCTAATTTATTTTTAAATGGGAAAATTAAGGAAAAACCTAATTTGTCTCCAATTTATTAAATTTTTACTTTAATTTGCCTATGGGTAAAATTACTAGTCTCGAATCAGGTTGAGTTCGGGGACTAGGTTTTTAGTTTTAAATAATCAAAATTTGGCTCTTAAGTTTAATTTGACTTTGAAAAATTAATTTCATGAATGACAAATATTATAAGATGATAATTGTAAATAAGATATATAAATATGACATGAATGCAAGGAGAAAATTAAAATAAAATATGCACAAATTAAAAAGGGAAAAAGAGATTGATAGAGATTTAGATTTGAGGTTTGGATTTAAATTCTAAACGTGCCTATGTACCCCATTAAATGGAGATTAAAAGCCACGTAGTTCGTTCCACGATTAAGTGGAGGGATTTAGGAATTGATCAAATTAATTTTGGTTTGGGTGTTTTGAGAGTTAAGAGAAAAAGGCTAATATCTTTGCTTTTGGTGGGCGGAGGATTTTATTGGACCGAAATTTCATTTTATCAAGACCAGGTGATTGGATAGATTGGAAGATTAATTAATTAATTAAAATGATTAATTAACTAATTAATATGATGAAAAGGATGGATGGATTAATTAATTAAAAAGATTAATTAATTAATTTGGAGGAAGGGTGAATTAAGAAAAATGATTAACTTGATTTTGGAAAAAGGAATATTTTTGAAAAAAAAGAGTGATTAATTAATTAATTAAATAGATTAATTAATTAATCAATTGAGTGATTAATAAAAAAAAAAGTTTTAGTTAATTAAAAAGATTAATTAACTTGGTTAGGGTGAGGTAGTTAATTAATTAAAAAGATTAATTAATTAATTAGAGAGTGATTCGAGGGAGGAGAAGAGAAGAATTTGAAGATAACAATCTACTCAAATTTAAGGGGTGTGGAGAAATGAGAAGTGGAGGGGGATATTTATAGGAAAAATGGGTGAGAGTAGTTTAGGTATTGAAAATGTGAAAAGACGACGAAGGGTAGGGCTAGAAAGCGCTGAAAATTGGACTGAAGGTATAAAAAGGTCATTTTCTGCATAAGAATGGGGTCCACTCATATTAGCCAGCTGCGGCACCACACCAGGCCTGTGTGGCCTCACCAAGCTTGTGCAGCGCCACGTCAAACATATGCGGCATGCCATAGATGGATTGTGCGGCATTGCATGCCTGCTGTGCTACAACTAATGTGGCAACCTTTTTTTTTTTTTTTTTTTTTTTAAAAGATTGGTTAACATGGACTTTAGGAAAGTTGGATGTCTGGTGGCAATGTAATTTAAAGGCTAAAAAAATTTGGATGTCTGGGAACCACCATAACAGCTCCGTGTAATGCGTTAAACTTAGCAAGTGCTAAGGCTGTGTTTAGATAAGGAGGATGCAAAATTGAGGGTTCATAGTGCCATGTTAGATTCTGGGCTCATGATATGTTTTGGGAAGGGCCGCTTAGGATAAATGAGGTTTTGTCAATGGCTATCAGTTCAACCTTGACGTTAGATGTGTGAATGGTCTTGGTGAATTTCAATCAAAGCTATCAGTCTAGCCTTAATGTTGGAGGTAAAGATGGTTTGGAGAATTTCAATCAAGGCTATCTGTCTGGCCTTAATGTTAGAGGTAAAGATGGTTTGATGAATTTCAATCAAGGTTATCTATTTGGCCTAGACTTTAAGATTTGGAGATTTGGTTTACTTAGGAGGGGAAGATTTTAGGCCAAATTTATTTATCAAGGCCTCCTGTTCGACCCTACTATCGAGGAGATTGTGATCAAAGTTATCTATTTTGCTTTGATGTTTGTGAGGATTAGGATCAAAGCTATCTATTTGGCCTTGATATTTAGGAGGATTAGGATTAAAGCTATCTATTTGGCTTAGATGTTTGGGAGGATTAGGATCAAAGTTATCTTTTCGGCCTTGATGTTGGAAGAATTAGGATCAAAGCTATTTATGCAGCTTTGATGTTGGAAGGATTAGGATCAAATTTATTTGTTCAGCTTTGGTGCTTGGGAAGATTAGGATTAAAGCTATTTGTTTGGCTTTGATGTTGGAAGGATCAGGATCAAAGCTATCTATTTGGCTTTGATGTTTAGAGGATTGGGATCAAACCTATCTATTTGGCCTTGATGTTTAGGAGGATTAGGATCAAAGCTATCTATTTGGCTTTGATGTTTAGGAGGATTAGGATCAAAGCTATCTGTTTGACTTTGGTACTTAGGAGGATTAGGATCAAAGCTATCTATTCGGCCTTGATGTTGAAAGGATTAGGATCAAAGCTATCTGTTTGGCTTTAATGCTGGGAGGATTGGGATCAAAATGATCTATTAGCCTTGATGTTGTGGGATTTAGAGAAGGTTATGTATCTGAAAGACGATGGGTGTGGGAATGTTAGCATGGGTGGCTTGACTCAGTTTGCCCATAGAAAGTTACCGTTGAGGATCAGCCCTTATAGGGAAAGGTCTTGGTTAAGGATTGATCATTGGGATGGTAGGTCAGACAGGTCCTTTAAAGGATTGATTGGTCTTGAGATGTTAGGTTCCAATCTAGTCAAGAATTGTAACTTGAAGATTCAAGTTGCAAAATTTAAGAGAAGATGGTTAACCCAATGCAGTGTCTGGGATAATGGATTCATTAGTTGAGCCAACTTGATAAAGAGACCTTAAGCTTAAAGGAGTCTGTAGAAATTGCCAAAGAAGGCAATTTAGCCAAGAAACTTGTGCTTTAATGATGGTGGGCCTTGGTTCTGCTGATGTGCCTAATCCTTGAGATTTTGTCATAAAATTTGATAATAATATGCCCAAGATGCATAATCTTTCGAAGGAGTTAGGGGTAAAGGTGTTTTGAAGGAGATAGGTGGCATGCCACCTCGTGAGTTAATTTAGTAAGTTGGACACATAGACTGGGAAGTGAGACTAGACTCTGACTTATGTGCTAATGATAGCATTAGACACAAGAGGCTAAAAACTCTACGTGAAAATGGTGAAAATACTTAACAGGGTAGAAATATAAAGAAACATGACTCTATGAAAGCTAAGACTAACAGAATAACTATCTTTGTATAATATAGGACTGACAAACTAGATAGTGAATCCAATTTGAATGAAACAATGCTCCATCTTTGATTATTGCTTCGAGTTGATTCCATCTTTTGGCTAAGCTGCCTTTGTGGGTTTTCAACTTAGCAATTTCTTTGATTACTTGCTCTAAGTTGCCCTTCTTGATTTTCTCTCTCTCTCTCTCTCTATCTCTTTGTTTTTTTTTTTTTTCATTTTCTCTTTTTTTTTCTTTTTTTTTCTTTTTTTTTTTTTTTGTTTTTTGTTTTTATGGTTGGTAAGGCTCTTTATTCTGCCTTGCTTGGAAAGGTCTGGTTCTATTTAGATCATGGGTTAGATTTCTTATTTTCCTTCCTTTTTTAGTTAGCAAGGCTATCTGTTCTGCTTTGCTTGTGAAAATGATTGACGATTACCCCTAGTCTGTAGTGAGGATGGGAGCTTGGGTGCTCTCAAATTTTGGCAAAGGCTTGTCAGCTTAGAGAGAAAGTGACATGGATGTCTACTTAGGGAATCTGAATATTTTCCAAGGAACTACAATTTTGGTAAAGGCTATCTTTAATGATCATTTGTTATGGCCCTTCACATGTAATTTCTTATTGGCACAAAAATTCATTGTTTCATTCAAATTGGATGAAAAGAAACACATAAAGAAGGGAATTTTATTAAATAATGTCATCTTTCTTTATTACAATAAGAATGACTTGAATAGACTCAATAGGATGACTCTAACAAATAAATTCAAAAAAGAGGACTCAGATAGATAGACTAAAAAAAGATGACTTTGATAGTCAAACTCAAAAAGATGATGATGACTCAAAATTTAATGATATAGACTCTGATTGGTTATCCTTCTTGCGTTGTTGACTCACTAGGTGGCTTGAAAGGTTGATGGGTAAAAGAGGCATTTATTGCTAATAAGGTCTTGGACCGATTCTAGATAGGTCAGGTTTAGCTAAAGTCAAACTCTTTAATGTTAGGTTCATATTCTTCCTCAATGTCGAAGTCAATGGCAGTAAATTTTTGTTTACTTTGAAGGTGATCTTCAACCTTAGATGCAGTTGCAATCAAAGCTTTGAAAGTGGGTAGGTATTATATTAACAAGGGATCTTGGTAGTTTGGAAGCAGATTTTTGATAAGGATATCCACTTGTTGTTGCTTGGTTGGCTTATTTACCATTAGAGCAACTTTGGCCCTCCACCGTGTAAGGAATGCGGAGAAGGTCTCATTGGAAAGCTGCTTGGTGCTTTCTAAATCCCTTCTTGTAACATCCACTTAAATATTATAGAAGTATTATTTGGCAAATGCCTTGCAAATGTCCTCCCAGGTCTATTTTTAGGTGTCATCCAAGTTAACAAACCATCTTAAGGCAGCATCGGTAAGGGTTTGCTAAAAGAGTTGAGCAAGGAGCTCGTTGTTGATGCCAAGGGGATGCATTACCCCTACATACATCTTTAAATGGATCATGGGGCAAGTAGTACCATCAAATTTGTCCAAATTCAGCATCTTGGACTTTAGTGGTAATGGGGCATTAGGGAAAAGGCTTAATGAACTTATATCAACCATATGTTCCCTCTTCTTTAGACTTTTTACTAACTTTTCCATGGCTTCTAGTTTGAGTAGGAAGACCTCAAGCCTAGGATTACATGTGGCTTTCCTCCTTTGGGAAGGATCCATAGGAAAAGAGGTGATTTGTGGTTGTTTAGTAAGTGCCAAATGGGAGAGAGTGTTTTTGGAGGGGATATTAGATGAGGGAAGTGAAGATGGGAGTATGGTTTCAGAGGTTGGCTTGATGGGGAAAGTAGAAGCATGAGCCTGAACTATGCTCTGATTTTGGTCTAGGTTGATTGGATCTTGAAATGCAGGACTTGGGTTTTGGTTTATGCTAGCTTGACTTAGCATGTCTTGGACATCATTTCGTATAGCCTCCCCTTGGGCTTACAATTGGGTCTAAATTTGGGCCACTTGTGTCTTGAACATCTCTTCTTATTGCTCTAACAATTTGGTCAGAATCTTATTTATGACATCTTTGTTGAATCTAGTAGACATCTTGGTAACCTTTTGAAATGGAAAAAGAATTAGCTCAGTATCAAGCTTTGGAAAAGATGGTTATAGTGGGGTATGATGAACTAAGTCTAAGGACCTTGGTCTTTAATGGCAATGGATGATGGTGTCTTGTGGTTAGGTTGGCAGTGTATGGGTAAAGATGAGGGTGGAGGTATATGATGTTATCTAGGCCTGTATTTAGCTAAGAGAGCTAGGTCAAATTTTAGCTTTGAAAACTAGGTTGGCATTTTGGCTTTGAGTGACTAGGTCAGATTTTAGCTTTGAGTAGCTAGGTTAAAATTTAGATTTGAGTGGCTAGGTTAGAATTTAGCTTTGAGTTGCTAGGTTAGATCTTAACTTTGAGTTGCTATGTCAGATCTTAGCTTTAGGTGACTAGGTTAGATTTTAGTTTTGAGTTGTTAGGTCAGAATTTAGCTTTGAGTTGCTGGGTCTAATTTTAACTTTGTGTGACTAGGTTAGATTTTAGCTTTAAGTGGCAAGGTTAGAATTTAGCTTTAAGTGGCTAGGTTAGATTTTAGCCTTAATGAACCAAAGAGTAGTTTGGAATGCTAAGTCAGAGTTTAGCCTCGAGTAATTAGGATTGTGATTTATGAATGGCTGACCATGGGCTTAATGATAGAGTGACCATGGGTTTTGAGATTGGATGTACCATGGATTTGGATGTTAGGTGGACCATGGTTTGGGTGATAGTTGGATAATGGGTTTGATTGGACTAGACCATGGGCTTAGATGGGCCATGGGTTTGGATAGTAATGTAAAAGATGAAACAGGGCTTAGTTTGGATAAGGACTATGGATAAGAATGAAGCTAGGTCAGTGTTTTGCTTTGGTAAGGATTATTGAGGATAAAGCTAGATCAGTGTTTAGCTTGGGTAAGGACTATGAAAGATGAAAGCTACGTTAGTATTTAGCTTAGGTAAGAAAGATGAAGGCTAGGTCAATGTTTAGCTTGGAAAAGGATTGCAAAAGATGAAAGTTAGGTCAGTGTTTAGCTTGGGTAAGAATTGTGAATGATGAAGCTAGGTCAGCATTTAGCTTGTATAACAGTTATAAAGAATAGAGCTAGGTTAGTGTTTAGCTTGGACAAGGATTGTGGCTAAGGATGAGGGTGCCATATATGGGTTTATTTTTATCGTGAGTTTAACATGGGTTTGGGTAGGACTAGACCATGGGTTTAGGTGAACCATGAGTTTTGGATATTGACCATGGCTTTAGGTGGACTATGGGCTTTGGGTGTTGACCATGGGTTTAGGTGGACCATATGCTTTAGGTATTTATCATGGGTTTAGGTGGACCATAAGTTTTAGGTTTTGACCATGGGTTTAGGTGGACCATAGGTTTTAGGTTTTGGACCATGGGTTTAGGTGGACCATGGGTTTTGGGTTTTAACCATAGGTTTAGGTAGACCATAGGCTTTGGGTGTTAACCATGGGTTTAGGTGGACCATAGGTTTTAGGTTTTGGACCATGGGTTTTGGGTTTTGACTATGGGTTTAGGTGGACCATGGACTTTGGGTGTTGACCATAGGTTTTGAGTTTTGACTATAGGTTTAGGTTGACCATAGGTTTTGGGTGTGAAGATGTTTGGATAGCTTTTAGACTCTTCACAAGGTTCAAACTATACATGCATGTATGAATGAATGATTGAAAAAGGTTTCATGAAATACCAAGTTCAGTATTATAGTTCACACAATCCTAAAGGAAGGTTCTATGAGTCATTACATGAAAAGGTAAGTGTGGTTTGAAAGGAACCTATCACATTAGAGATGCGATATACCTAACCACATGCAAATCAAGGAGCCTCATGTGGGTTCAACAGTACATGCATACTCGTTACACCTCTAAACGAATTAGAAGATACGTCATGGGCTAGATGATTTTACTATCTGCAAGCAAACCTAAGGAAGGTTGCCCACTCGATATTACTTTCTATCCTTTGTTTTCCTAAGAAAATAGGGTTTTGGACAAAGAGCCCAATGTAGTGATGCATCAAAAGCTATGTTTTACTAAAAAGCCAAACTTTTGTTTTACCAAGAGTAGTCCACTTTCATCTTTTATTTTGAAAAAAAAAAATTTTTGGAGTCCTTAGTGGAGTCGCCAACTGTGAGGCCTCGCCTAAGCACTGATCTAATCCACTAAAGAGAATCAAAATGCTCATTTAGGAGAAACTTCACGATTAGAACCTGTTATAAGTTTAGAAAATTGTAATTTGCAAAAGGAGTTGCCACTTTAATTTTGTTTATTTTAGTTGGGAAAATTAAAGGAAAAAACAGATTTGATTGACTCCCAAATTATACCATTTATTCCATGGAAAAGCATTAGTTCTCGAATGACCAAAGAGGGCTCAGGGACTAGGTTTTGGCTAAAATAATACAAAAAAATTAGTTTGGCTTAAATATAAAATAGCTTTTAAAAAGAAGTTTTTATGTATGCATGAATAGATATAATATGATGCATGAAACAAATATTACTCGTGCAATGCATGGCAAAATATGAGATAATGACTATTATAAAATGCGAAAAATAAAGAAAAACTACTTAAAATTATTACAAGTTAAAATATCAAAATCAGGAGATCTTTCCTCTAGCCTTTATATGTTCTAGGAAAAGTACACATTTCCCAAATATAATCTAAACAACTAAAATAAGAAAAAAAATAATAAAACAATTTTAATAAAAAGAATTAAAGTTTTGACTTTTATTTAAAAAAAATAATTTCGATCCTTTGAGGCCTCGTCTGAGCATCGGTCTGATCCGCTGAGGAATCAAAATGCTTTTTGAGAGAAACTCCACGATTTGGAACTTGCTGTGAGTTCAGAAAATTGATTTTTGTAATTTGAAAGTTGAGAAATGAGTCGCCACTTTAATTTACTTCTTTTAATTGGGAAAATTAAAGAAAACTCAAAAAATGATTGACTCCAAAGAATACATGATTTATCCCAATGGAAAATGCACTAATCCGTGAGTGACCAAAGAGTGCTTGGGGATCAGGTTTTGGCAGTTACACAATTGAGAAAATATGATTCTCTTCAATTTGGCTAAAATTGCAAAATAACTCTTAAAAAGGAATTTTAGTGTATGTATAAACAGAAATATGATGATGCATGAAACAAATATATATGATAAGATGTAATGACAATTATAGATGAACAAGTAAAAATAAATCCTACTTAATTATTACAAATCCAAAATGATTAAAATAAAAAGGATCTTTTCTCTAGCCCTTATGGTTACTAGGGAAAGCACACATTCCTCAACTAAGTTAAATAAATGAAAGTACAGATTTGGAAATAAATAATAAATATAGAAGGGAAAATGTTATGAAAAATGATTTTAGAGTTGATGCCTTTTCAGAATAGCAGCCTGCATATCCTATTGAATAGGAATCAAACCCCATGCAGTGCTTCCTTCTTACAAAGGAGAGGTTTTGGAAAAAGTGCTGGTTTGTTTATTAATTTAATTCTAATTCTTAAATTAATAAATTTTAGATCTTTTCTGCTTAGACCAAAAGAGAATTCTAGATTTGAATTTAGAATTTTGAAAATGGACAAAAGGAATTATACCTTTGCTTTCCTTGATTTTCAGATGAACAGGGCGAGCTTAACTCTAGATCTAAGCTCCACTTTAGATTTAGGACCCTGAAGTTAAACCTTAAATAGCAAAAGGTTAGCAAAACAGTGTAATGAATGTAAATTAAAAAGAAATTGAAACAATAGCTTTTATATCAAATTTCAAGCAGAACTTAAGCACATTAAGCAGAGCAATATAGGAGAGTTTCTGCCTTGGAATCCCTCCCAAATGAGCTGGAAGGAGTCTCTATTTATAGAGCTGCTGAGGAGGCACCGGCGGTATAGACGGCAGCATTGAAAGCTCACGGGCGGTACCGGTGGCTCACCGGGCATTCGAGTGGCACAAGGGGCATGCTGCTCATGTCCCCAGCATGACTTTCGTGCCGCCCATGGGGTGGCACATCTGGCATGCCTCCCAGAGAGACGGCATGCTGCATGCGCACTGATTCAGCTAGTTCGACCTGTTTCCTACTTTTTCATCCGTTTCTAGTCCGTTTCAATTTCGATTCAAGCCCGGTTTGATTCTATGAGTTCGTGACTGAAAAGTAGTCGACTGGAGGTGAAAGATTCAGGAAATTTATTTTTCAATGGGGCATTGCCCCCTTGACCCCTACCCGCTAACCGGTTAGCGAGACCACTGTATGCATAATGCACTATTCTTAGTAGGTGTCAAGCTACAGCCGGATCACAAGGGTGCAAATTTGAAAATTCATAGCTGCTCCCTCATTAGAATTGGCTTTAAGCAAAAGGCAATTCTAATTATAGTGAACCTTAGGAAGAGATGCCATGTCAGACTTTGGGCTTGTGCTCTTGCAACATCAGATTTTTAGCTTATATGTTCTTTTGCCATGTCAGATTATAGGCTGTGCCATGTCAAAACTTGTGTTATACCTTATCAGACTTTGGGCTTGCGATATCTGCTTATGCTTATCATGCATGAGGACATTCATGCTTTGTGCAAACTGAACCTTATGAAGGATAAACATGGTATAAAGATATGAACCTTTTGGGAGAGGGCCCATAGGATAAATGAGGTTTTGTCAATGGCTATTGGTTTGACCTTGGCATTGGATACGAGAATGGCCATAGTGATCTTCAATTAAGGCTATATGTCTAGCCTAATTGTTAGAGGTAAAGATGATTTGGTGAATTTTAATCAAGGCTATTTGTTCTACCTAGACTTTAAGATTTGGTCCACCTAGGGAATTCAAATTGGTTTAGTAAGGCCACCTGTTCTGCCCTACTACTGGGGAGATTATGATCAAAGCTATCTATTTGGCTTTGATGTTTGGGAAGATTGGGATCAAAACTATCTGTTCAGCTTTGGTGGTTAAGAGGATTATAGTCAAAGCTATCTGTTTGGCTTTGGTGGTTGGGAGGATTAAGGTCAAAACTATCTCTTCGGCCTTATTAGTTGGGAAAGTTAGGATCAAAGCTATCTGTTTGGCTTTAATATTAGAAGGATGGAATCAAAGCTATCTATTCGGCTTTAGTGTTAGGAGGAATAGGATCAAAGCTCTTTGATGTCAGGAGAAATAGGAACAAAGCTATTTGTTTGGGCTTGATGTTAGAAAAGCTGGGATCAAAGCTATCTGTTTGGCTTTAGTGTTAGAAAGATTGGGATCAAAGCTCTCTGTTCGGCTTTAGTGTTAGATTTAGAGAAGGTTATGTCTCTGAAAGATGAGGGGTATGAGAATGTCAACATGGGTGGCTCGACTCGGTTTGCCCATTGAAAGTTATGGTTGAGAATTAGTCTTTGTAGGGAAAGGTCTTGGCTAAGGAGGGTCAGTCTGGTTAGAAAATCCATTTGAAAGGCTTACTCTGATTTTGCCTTAAAGGAGATCATATGCTTCATAAATGAAGGCCTTTTGGTAGTGGGCTTTATAGTGAAGGCTTTTGGTTTTGGACTTCAAGGTGAAGGCTTTTGGATCTGGGCTTCATGGCGAAGGCTTTTGGATTTGGGTTTCATGGTGAAGGCTTTTGGCTCATATGCCTCATAACAAAGGCTCCTCAGTTTGAAGGTAGGTTAAAACTTCTGGATTTGAGCTTCTTGATGAAGGCTTTTGGTTTTGGGCTTCATGGCGAAGGCTTTTGGATTTGGGCTTTATGGTGAAGGCTTTTGGATTTGGGCTTCTTCTTGAAGGCTTTTGGATCTGGGCTTCATGGTGAAGGCTTTTGGATTTGGGCTTTTTGATGAAGGCTTTTGGTTTAGGCTTCTTAATGAAGGCTTTTTGGGAGATATGTCTCGACTTATGGTTTTGCCAAGGAAACTAGATTTAAAGATGATAAGCCCTGATAGACTTGGGAATTTTGATTCTACTCATTTTAAGATTATGCCAAGGAATGGGTGGTATGTGGTATGATTTGCTAATGAGGTTTGGGATGGAACAATATGATTTTATAAAATTCGAGAATGGTTTGAAGTTAGGCTGAAACTTCTGAAAAGAATCATGGAGGTTGTATGATTTTGCTTTTTGTAGCATGAATCATGGAAAAGAACAAGTCAAGCTTTTCTTATTATTTGAGATTCAAGAGACTCTTAGAGTGACACTTAATTATAAATTGCACTAATTAAAACAAAGAGCCCTTAGGAATGGCTAAAGGGCTAGTGGAAGAAGATAAATTATAGATCATGCTCCTAAATGAGAGATAAGGATGTGATAGATTGGAGATATGTATAAGAGATTGTGCCTTAGCTCTTTGAGCTAAGCGACGGGATGGATTGACAACAGATGATGACCTAGGAAGACATGCCCCTATTATAGGATAAGGGCATAAAAGATTGTATATCCTTAGAGAATAAACCTCTGGTTAGGAAGGATGATGAATTGATTAAAGATGATTTGACAACTTTAGACATAAGGGAAGATGGCTTGGATGAGCTTTCTCTCTCTCTCTCTCTCTCTCTCTCCCCCCCTTTCTTTCTTAGCTCTAACTCTTGCCTAAGCCGCCCTTTTTGGGTTTTCAGCTTAGCGAGCTTGCATTTAAGAGAAAATATTCCACCATGATTTGAGCTGCTACTTTGAGGGGCTCTGGCCTTTGAATTCTAGATTTGACAAAGGTCTTTTCTGAACTTGTTGCCCTTGTTGAGGTGCAATGTTTGAGTACCTAATATACAATAGGTAATTCCATTTGATTTGCTCTTTGTGCTTCAATTGTTTAATGAGAGGTCCATTACTTGATCTTCTTTGATTAGCACCTCAAATTTTGATTTATGCTAATTGTGGTGGGTTTAATTGATTGTTCGTTCATCTTTTTTTTCCTCTTTTTCTTTTTCTCTTTTTTTTTTTGTTTTTTGTTTTTTTTATTATTTTTTTTATGGCTCATCCATGCTGGACTAAACAAGGAAGACGAAAAGAAAATATGTGCATTACTATAAAGGAAACTTTATTGCAAGATGACAAAAGGAACCGCTATGGTCGATGAGAATAAAGAAAAATAAGATGACAGACTTCGACTCAGATTTGGACTCAAACTTTTGAGATTTAGACTTGGACTTAGGTTTAGACTTAGAATTCAATCTCAGACAAGTCAGATTAGCTAAACTTGAACTACTTCATGACATGCCTTCTGAGGCTGAGGTAAGGTGGGGTTGAGTTAGGACTAGATTCCTCATCACTGTTCAGGTTGGTGGTGGGAAATTCTGCTTGAAATGATTGACTTTGGATGCAATCTTCAACTTTTAATGCAGTTGCAACCAAAGCTTTGAAGGTGGGTAGGTATTGTGTTAACAAATGGGCTTTATAGGCAGGAAGTAGATTCTTGACAATGATATCTACTTGTTCTTGCTCAGTTGGCCTGTTTACCATTTGAGCAGCTGTAGCCCTCCACCTTATAAAGAACATGGAAAAGAGCTCATCTGGAAGTTGCTTTGTGGTTTCTAAATCCCTTCTTGTAATGTCCACTTCAATATTATAGTGGTATTATTTGACAAATGCCTTACAAATGTCCTCCCAAGTCTGTTTTTGGGTGTCATCCAAGTTAATAAACCATCTTAGGGCGGTATTCATAAGGGTTTGATGAAAGAGTTGAGTAAGGAGCTCAATGTTGATACCAAAAGGATGCATTGCCCCCACATACATCTTTAAATGGATCTTGGGGCAAGTAGTACCATTAAATTTGTCCAAATTCGACATCTTGAACTTTGGTGGCACTCTTGCATTGGGAAGTAAGCTCAAGGAGCCTATATCAACCAGGTTGTAGGTCTTTTTTAGACTTTTTAGGATTTTTTTTCATGTGCTCAACTTTTTCCATGACAACTTTGATTTCAAGGTTGACTTCCTTCCTTTGGAAAGGATCCTTGGGTTGGGAAGTGAGAGTAAGGGTGAAATTTGGTGGTTGAACTATCATGGGTTGATAGAGTGAGTTGTTTCTAAGGAATTCAGGTGATGGAACAGGTAATGGTGGGATCATGTCAGTGTTTGCAGGCTCTTTGTCTTTAGAATCAGCTCTGGAAGTGAATCCATAAACAGGATAAAGAGCAGGTCTTGGGTCAGATTTGAGTAGTTTTGGGTCGGTTGAGTTTTGGGCCAAGGAGGTCTGTTCCAACATGGTGCGGACATCTTCCATGATAGCCCTCCTTTGGGCCTTAAGCATGTCTTGGAAAAGAGATTCTTGCCTCTTCATCATAGTATCTTAGTGTTCAAAGAGCTTAGCAAAAAGCTTGTCAAAGATTTCATCAGCTCTAGTAGCAGTGATTTCATCTCTAGCAACAAACATCTTATCAACCTTTGAAAGGAAAAAAGAACTGGGTTAATATTAAGCTTTGGAAAAAAGGGTTATGGGGAGGTGTGACAAACCAAAGGATCTTAGGTTTAAAGACAATGGATGACAATGTCTTCTGGTTAGGTTGATGGTGTATGGGTAAAGATGAGGGTAGAGGTGTATGATGTTAGCTAGGTATAATTTTTAGCTAAGAGAGCTAGGTCAGATTTTAGCTTTGGGTGGCTAGATCATATTTTAGTTTTGAGTGACTAGATTAGAATTTAGCTTAGGATTGTGATTTATAAATGGTTTACCATGGATTTTGCGATTGGGTATGGATGTACCATGGATTTGGATGTTGAGTGGACTATGGGTTTGGTGATAGTTGGATAATAGGTTAGACTAGATCTTGGGCTTAAATGGGCCATGGGTTTGGATAATGATGTAAGAGATGAAACCTAGTCAGCATTTAGTTTGGGTAAGGATAAGAGTGATGCTAAGTCAGTATTTAGCTTTGGTGAGGATGGTTGAGGATAATACTATATCAGTGTTTAGCTTAGGTAAGGACTGTGAAAGATGAAAGCTAGATCAGTGTTTAGCTTAGGTAAGAGTTATCAAAGATGAAAGCTAGGTTAGTATTTAGCTTGGGTAAGAGTTGTGAAAGATGAAAGCTCAGTTAGTATTTAGCTTCAATAAGAATTATGAAAGATGAAGCTATGTCAGTGTTTAGCTTGGGCTAGGTTAGTGTTTAGCTTGGATAAGAATTATGGAAAAGATGAGGAGACCATAGATGGGTTTATTTTTACCATGAGTTTGACATGGATTTGGATAGGACTGGATCATGGATTTTGGGTGAACCATGAGTTTTAGGCTTTGACCATGGATTTAGATGGACTATAGGCTTAGGTGGACCATAGGCTTAGGTGGACCATATGCTTTGGTTGTTGACCATGGGTTTAGGTGGACCATGGATTTTGGGTTTTGACCATGAGTTTAGGTGGACTATGGGCTTTGGGTGTTGAACATGAGTTTTAGGTTTTGATCATGAGTTTAGGTGGACTATGGGCTTCAGGTGTTAACTATTGGTTTAGGGTTTGACCATGAGTTTAGGTGGACTATGGGCTTTGGGTGTTGAACATGGGTTTTAGGTTTTGACCATGAGTTTAGGTGGACTATGGGCTTCGGGTGTTGACCATAGGTTTAGGGTTTGACCATGGGTTTAGGTGGACCATGGGCTTTGGGTGTAGACTATGGGTTTAGAGTGTGAAGGTGTTTGGATAGGTTTTTGACTCTTCACAAGGTTCAAGCTATGCATGCATGTATGTATGAATGAAAAGGTTTCATGATAATGATATATCAAGTTCAGTATTATGGTGCATAAAATCCTAAAGGAAGGTTCTATGAGTCATTACATGAAAGGGTTAGGATGGTTTAAAGGGAACCCATCACACTAGAGATGCGATATACCTAACCACATGTACGAGAAGGAGCCTCGCATAGGTCCATTAGTACGTGCATACTCATTACACCACTAAAAGGATTAGAGGATACGTTGTGGGCTAGATGATTTCACTATTGGCAAGCAGACCTAAGGAAGGTTGCTCACTCAATGTTACTTTCTATCTTTTGTTTTCCTAGAAGCTAGGCTTTTGTCGACTAGGAGTCCGATGTAGTGATGTATGACAGAGTTATTTTGTATTTAAAGCCAAACTCAGTATTTTACCAAAAATAATCCACTTTATCTTTTATTTGAAAAAGATTTTAGTCCCCAGTGGAGTCGCCAACTATGAGGCCTCACCTGAGCACCGGTCTGATCCACCGAGGAATCGAAATGCTTTTTGGGAGAAACTCCATGATTTGGAACTCGCTGTGAGTTCAGAAAATTGATTTTTGTAATTTGAAAGTTGAGAAATGAGTCACCACTTTAATTTACTTCTTTTAATTAGGAAAATTAAAGAAAACCCAAAAAATGATTGACTCCAAGAATACATGATTTATCCCAATGGAAAATGCAGTAATCCGAGAGTGACCAAAGAGGGCTCAGGGATTAGGTTTTGATAATTACACAATTGAGAAAATATGATTCTCTTCAATTTGGCTAAAATTGCAAAATAACTCTTAAAAAGGAATTTTCGTGTATGCATGAACAGAAATATGATGATGCATGAAACATATATATATGATAAGATGTAATGACAATTATAGATGAACGAGTAAAAATAAATCCTACTTAATTATTACAAAGCCAAAATGATTAAAATAAAAAGGATCTTTCCTCTAGCTCTTATGGGTACTAGGGAAAGCACACATTTCTTAACTAAGTTAAAGAAATAAAAGTATAGATTTGGAAATAAATAACAAATATAGAAGGGAAAATGTTATTAAAAATGATTTTAGAGTTGATGCCTTTTCAGAATGGCAGCCTGCGTATCCTATTGAATAGAAATCAAACCCCATGCAGTTCTTCCTTCTTGCGAAGAAGGGGTTCTGGAAAAAGTGTTGGTTTGTTTATTAATTTAATTTTGATTCTTAAATTAATAAATTTTAGAGCTTTTTTGCTTAGACCAAAAGAGAATTCTAGATTTGAATTTAGAATTTTGAAAATGGACAAAAGGAATTATACCTTTGCTTTCCTTCATTTTCAGATGAATGGATCAAGCTTAACTCTGGATCTAAGCTCCACTTTGGATTTAGGGCCCTAAAGTTGAACCTTAAACAGCGAAAGGTTAGCAAAATAGTGTAATGAATGTAAATTAAAGAGAAATTGAAATAATAGCTTTTGTATCAAATTTCAAGCAGAACTTAAGCACAACAAGCAGAGCAATATAAGAGAGTTTCTGCCTTGGAATCCCCCCCCCCAAATGAGCTAGAAGAAGGCTCTATTTGTAGAGCTACTGAGGAGGCGCCGGCGGTATGGATGGCAGCACTGAAAGCTCACCGATGGCACGAGTGGCACCGGTGGCTTGTCAAACGTCCGGGCGGCACAAGGGGCATGCCGCCCGTGCGCCGGGATGACTCATGGGTGGCACATCTGGTATGCCACCCAGAGAGACGGTGTGCCGCATGCACACTGATTCGGTTGGTTCGACCTACTTCCTACTTTTTCATCCGTTTCAGTTTCGATTCAAGCCCGGTTTGATTTTATGAGTTCGTGACTGAAAAGCAGTTGACTGGAGATGAAAGATTCAGGAAATTTATTTTTCAATGGGGCGCTGCCCCCTTGACCCCTATCCGCTAACTGGCTAGCGGGGTCACCGTATGCGTAGCGCACTATTCTTAGTAGGTATCAAGCTGCAGCCGGATTATAAGGGTGTAAATTTAAGGGTTCACAGATCCTAGACTATATGAAGAAGTTGATAGAGAGAAGAAGTTATTAATCTTAGTGGAGTTGAATGCCTTAGAGACAACAAGCCTGTGTATCCCTTTGAATGGGAATCAAACTTCATGCAGTTCTTTTTTTTACAAAGGAGGGGTTTTCATGTTTTGATTGATTTTAAGGGCTTAGGAATTTGTTAATTAGGTCAGATTTTAATTAACAAAAAAATAGATCTTTTTATATTTAGATCTTGAAATTGGAATTGAAAAAGGAAAAGGAAAGAACTTTTACCTTTGGCTTTTGGCAGTGAGGAACGTAGGAAGCGAGCTTGGCATTGGATCTAAGTTTCACCTTGGCTTAGGGATAGCACGAGCACTCCTTTTAGAAAAATGACTCTTGAATAATGTGAACTCTTTTTGAAGGAAGACTTTAGATCACCCTTGCTTGAATACCTCGAATTTTCTTTGAAAGAAAGAACTTGAATTGCACCTTTTCTTGATTAGGGAGCTTAGGAATAGGGTTTGAGGTGATTAGGAAGCTTATGAATAGAGTTTTAGGTTATTGAGAAGCTTATGAATAAGGTTTTATGTGATGGAAGAGGTTTTTGGCATAGGGTTTTAGAGATTAAGAGGTTTAGAAAGAGGGTTTTGATAATTGGGAGGTTTAGGAATAGGGTTTAGAAAGCTTTAAGGAGAGTATAGAAGTATAGAATTATGTATGGAAGTTATGAGGTGCAAGGTATTTATAAGGGAAGTTTGGGGGCTTACAACTATGAATTTTTGGTGTAGGCACTAGGAAAAACCTGCTGCGAAAATTTATCCTAGGCTACAGCAGTGGCTAGGGTTACCGCAGAGGTGGCTGCGATTACCACAGGTTGCTGTACCTCATTTTCAGCCTGTTCTCATTTGTTTTTTATCTGATTTGGGGCTAGTTTGATTCTATGGGTTCATAATTGAGTGCCAGTCATTTGAAAGTGCAAATTAAAGGGGTTCATACCCACTCTTTTGACTGAGACACTATGAGTGCAATTTTCATCAATATGCTTAAAAGGCGAGAGGGAAATTTCCAAGCCATAATCACCTTTGCCCTTGATGCTTAACAAGACAATTTCAATAATACTTTAATCGCCCAACAAATCAAATTTAACAAAGTCCTGATTGCTAAACAAGTCAGCTTCAATAAAGCATTAGACCAGCTTACCAAAGCCCTATGTTTCTAAGGCAGTCCATGCATTCAAACCCCTTAATAATACCTTGTGCTTCCTATATTAGTTTGCCCAACATCACACATTCCCATTTTGCTAACCAATTCAAGTCAAAACCAATTAACTCAAGTTCCACTACATCCCATCTTGATCCAACTAATATTGTAGCTCATCCCATGGTCAATCAGCCTGACACCTCTCCTTTTTCAACCAACACTGCCTTTGGTCTTATTGCTGCAACCATACCAACTCCTATCATTAGCCTTGCCCATGATAAAGAAGTGTCTAAGAATGCCACATAGCTAATCCCAGACACTCATGCCAACCCAACTCCTATTATTGATCTGACCAACAATGGAGGAGTCGCCAAAAGTCTCATGCCACCAAACACCAAAGTTGACCTTCCTCCTTACTCGAATCCTTTTCGGGGAATAGAAGCCTATGCCCAACTAAACATTAAAGGGCCCATCAAAGTACTATTAAAGTGCAGCACCACTGTGCTTTAACAAGCTCACATTGATGAGAAAAAATGTAGGAACAGTAATATTTATGCTACCTCCCCAATTATCTCCTCTAAGTAAAAAAGGAAAAGAGGTAGCTACCATCACCAACCAGCAACCCTATAAACTAAAGAGAAGAAAGCTCACTAATTTGGGAATCCCCTTAAGTGTGGTTTATAAGATCACCCTTAAAGCCAACCTAGTTAAGCATCTGGAGCCAAAAGACTCCTCCAGCCATCATTCCAAAAACTATAGACCTTATTAGTATTACGAGTACCACCAAGAAGCTAGGCACAAAATAGACATGTACAAGATTTTAAGACATTGAATCCAAAACCTTATTAACGATGGAAATATCCTCCCTCTAGAACCAGTACCTAATGTACCCATTGACCTTAGGTACATTATCAATCTCAAATAGGAACACACCTTTCCAAATTCATCTAACCTACCTATTGACTAGCACTTTAAGGAGAGTATTGGCCTAGTTGACGTGCCTTTGTTCGAGTCCCACAATCAAGTTGAGTCCAATCAATCCTGAGTTAAGTCATCTAAGGTCTAAGTTTGAATCTTTTGAGTTTGTTGAATTTTTCTCTTAATTTGAGTCTATAGAGTCTTATGCTTATCTTTTTTTTTTTTTTTTTTTTTCAGTCCTTAGTTATCCAAAGTCAGAGTCAAAGTTTGTCATGTGTTTTTAAGTCTTTAATGATTTTTCTAATTTGTTTTAAGAAAAGTTTGTATTTTTTATACCATATCTCATGTGTATTCTTTTTCAAATCTAACTTGAATTATACACCATAAAAAAAAAAAAAATTGCATGCATTACACCATAAGACAAAACAGCTCTTAGAACTCAGCTGTAAAGTTATTATGCGCATCAAGGCCATCCTTCCTTAAGCTGAGCCTACTTAGCTGTTTATTCAGGGCAATCAAATTTGAATCCTCAATCGGGCACGAGAACATCTTAATGGCTGTAGATCACTTCACAAAGAGGATTGAAGAAGGGCTATGTCAAGTTTTAAAATAGTCAATTTGCTCAAATAGGGGAAGGCCCAATGAGAAATTGCAAAATATATCAAATGGCTAATAAGATTGTCATGCTTAACTTTTTTTCCACATTGTAATAAGAACTATATGGATCTAATTATCCTTAAGAAAGAAAAAGAATAGAAGGTTACATAGGTAGCCCAACTTGGGTGTGATCAAAATCATAGTAAAAATATCTTTTGTCTTGTAAGGCATCATGCCTTCATATTTATAAGGCCTCACCTGAGCACTAGTCCGATCTGCTAAAGGGAATCAAAATGCTCATTTAGGAAAGAACTCACGAGGAAGCCCTCGGGCTTATCTTTGATAGGTTTGAAAATTATTTCTTAGAGTCGCCACCTTAATTTATTTTTATTTGGAAAAATATAAGGAAAAAAACCCATTTGACTCCAATTATAACCCAAATGAAAAAGGATCACTAGCCTTGAAACCAAAAAGGATTCGGGGACTAGGTTTTCAGTTTATTTTAACAAAATAAGTTTGGCCAATTAATATAAGAGTGACTTAAAATATATTTCATAAATAAACTAAAATGCATGAACAATTTATAATATGCATGATCATTCAATCCATAAAGTTTATACACAATTAGAATTCAAAATAAAAAAGAGTTAATATTACAATGAAATCCAAACTGAGAGGATACCTCCTCTAGCCCTTATAGGTTCTAGAGAAGTCACACATTCCTCAAACTAAGCCTAATAACAAAGTAACATAAAACAAAATAATAGTAAGTGAAGAAGGTGAAAGGGGGGAAAGTTGACTAGTTTTAATTAGATTCGATGCCTGAACTAAGCATATCTATGTATCCCTTTGAATGGGAATTAGAACCCACGCAATTCTCCCTTCTTGCGAAGGGGTTAGTTTAACTTAGCCACTTTATCATGTTTTGATTGATTGATTAAAAAAAGGTCAAATTAATTAATTAATTTACCGAGTTGATTAGCTAGTAACCTAGATGAATCAATTTAATTAACTAACTAAAAGAAGCAATGAAATTAGGGAAAAGAAGCTTACCTCGGATGGTGGGCAGCAGCTGGCTTTGGATGGCAAGCAATAACTGGCTTTGGATGGCAGGTGGTGGCTAGCCTTGGTGGGCAGCGGATAGCCTCGGACGGCAGGCGGTGGCTAGCCTTGGGCGGCAAACACGAGCCTTGGGCAAGAGACTTACCTCGAACAGGTGGGTGACTAAAAGCCTTAAACTGGTCAGGTAGGAATTAAAGAGAAACCCCTCAACTCGCTTTATGAAGCAAGAAGCAAATGCAAAGTGTTTTGCTTGAAGTAATGCTTTTCAAGCTCTAGAAGTTGATATTTAGAAGTGTGGGGAGCCCCTCTATATATAGGAGGAGGTTTGAAGCATAGAAATTGTTCAAATACGATGTGGGATTAGAGAAAAATTGAAACACACTTCGGTTGCCATAAAGGAATCTGCAGCACCACAAAGGCCTCTGCAGCATCGTAGAGTTCTCTGCGGCAATGCCGCATAGCTGTGAGGCAATAATGCCATTTTGCCTGTTTCGCCTATTTTCACCCATTCTTGCTCATTTCTTGTCTGTTTTTCATGATTCTAGTTGCGTTGATTTCGTTACTCAGTCTTGGATGATTTGAAAGGGTTCAAATGTCAAGAAAATATATTTTGATTTTATCATTTTGAGAGTTTTTGACTTCTGAAAGTTTATTTACCAAGCCTAAATGCATACTGGAAGGTGCAAAATTGAGCATTCACAGTTGCCCCCCTCTCAGGATTGCTCTATCTGGTAGGCAATTCTAATGAGTGTGAACTTTAGAATGAAGAGGATGCTCTGGTATATTCAGGAGCAGCAGGAATTTCTTATGAGTGATGAATTTTAGAATTAAGAGGATGCCTTTGGTATATTTGGGAGCGGCAAGAAGTTCTGATAAGGATGCCGCTGATATATTTGGGAGTGACAAGAAGTTCTGATGAGGATGCCCCCCGTATATTTGAGAGTGGCAAGAAGTTCTGAAGAGGATGCCCTCAGTATATTTGGGAGTGGCAGGAAGTTCTTATTGAAGAGGATGAAGAGGATGCCCCCGGTATATTTAGGAGCGATAGGAGGATGCCCCTGGTATATTTGGGCATGGCAGGAGGATGCCCCTAGTATATTTAGGAGCGTTAGGAAGTTCTAAAGAGGATGCCCTCGGTATATTTGGGAGCAATAAGAGGATGCCCCGGGTATATTTGGGAGCATTAGGAAGTTCTAAAGAGGATGCTGCCCCTGGTATATTTGGGCATGGCAGGAGGATGCCCCTAGTATATTTGGGAGCGTTAGGAAGTTCTAAAGAGGATGCCCTCGGTATATTTGGGAGCAATAAGAGGATGCCCCGGGTATATTTGGGAGCATTAGGAAGTTCTAAAGAGGATGCCCTCGATATATTTGGGAGTGGTAAGAAGTTCTGATGAGGATGCCCCTAGTATATTTGGGAGCGTTAGGAAGAAAACAATAGTTCCTGTCTAGTAGGAATGATGATGATGATCTTGTCTGGTAGAATTGAAGGCGATGATCTTGTCTGGTAGGAATCGATGAAGTGGTGATCCTGTCTGGTAGGAGTGATGATGATGATCCTATCTTTCTTTGAGAGTTTTGACAATTTGCCTTGATTCATGATCCTGTTCAATGCAAAAAATGCTAGATAATTATACAATGAAATGATACCTTGAACCTGTGAAGGGTCAGCCTAATATGAAAGTGTTGATCTTTGAGAGATGCCCCCATTTCAAAAAAGTTGAATATTTGGAAAGGATGTGCCCCCACTTTAGAATGATAAAGGAAAATGATTTGGTCATGTGATTTTTGGTTGATTGGCTAGCTTAGAGGTGAAGATGGGCATGTCAGGTATGAGATTGGTTGGTTAATGGCTATTAGTTTGGCCTAGGAAGAAGTAAGGTGTGGTCTTAGAAAAGATTGGGTTGTTTGGTTTAGATAGGTCTGACTTTGGTTTAAGGCTAAATTGGAGAGCTGGATTAGAAAGGTCAAGTTTTTGGTGATGATTAGTTTGCAAGGTTTGGGGAAGGTCAACTTATGGGGCTTGTCCTTAGAGAAGTTCATATGGAAGGCTTAATTAGGTCTGGGACTTTTCGCTTAGTTAGGTTGCAACCTTTGGGTAGTTCAATTGGAAGGCTCAGTCAGGTTCTGCTTTATGCTTGGTTAGGTCTAGCTTAGAGAACAGGTCAGGTAATTAGTTAGGGAAGGTTTGGTCATATTTGGCTTTGAAGGAGATTATGGTTTTTTATGAATAGGCTTTATAGTGAAAGCTAGGCTTAGGCTTCATGGTGAAGGCTTCTTGGTTTGGACTTCATGGTAAAGGGTTTTTGGTTTGGGCATCATGGTGAAGGTTTTTGAGCTTGGGCTTCATGGTAAAGGTTTTTGGGCTTGGGCTTCACGGTGAAGGCTTGAAGGCTTTGGTTAAGTGTGCTTTGGACCTTTTTTTTTTTTTTTTTTAGGAGACTTCATCTTAGGTATGGTGTTAAAGGTTTTGGTTACAGGCTTCATGGATAAGGGTTTGCCTTTTGATGTGGATGCATCAAATTTCCTTGCCTATCATACAATTGGTAGGCTTTGACTCAATTGGACTTTATAGGTGATGTAAATTGCCAAGGAGGCTTAGTCCTTTGAAGGATGATGAGGTTTTGCCAATGAGTCATGGGATGACTTGAGTGGTTTGAGCCCTTCTTAAGCTTTGCAAGACATGACTTGATTTTAGTTATGCTAGAGAAAGCTGGCTTTAAAGATGATGAGTCTTGAAAAACTTAGGATCTTTGGTTTTGCCCATAAGCTTGGCCCTTAAAAGATGATGAGATTTTGCTAAGGAAATGGTGGTATGTGGCTTGAGCTTGAAAAGATGGAATGGTACATTTTGAAGTTAGGGAATGATTCAAAGGCAGGTTGGAAATTTTGGAAAGGATCAGGGAAGTTGTATGATTTTGCTATCTATAGCATGATTGATGGAGAAGAACAAGCCAAGCTAACCTTGTTATTTTGAGATTGAAGAGACTTTTAAAGCAACACTTTATTGGCTTGAATGTAGATGACAGACTGGATGAAAGGAAGTGCCCTAAGGAGTGGCTGAAGGACTGATGAAAAAAGACAATTTGGGGATCATGCTCCCAATGAGAGATAGGAACATGGTAGACTAGCAATGTGAGAGATTGTGCCTAAGCTCTTTGAGCTAAGCAATGAGACGGATTAATAAAAGATGATGACGACCTAGAAAGACATGCTCCTACTGTGAGATAAGGGCATAGAAGACAATATCATTTTAGAGTATAAGCCTATAGTGAGGAAGGACGACTTTGAAGATATGAGACGAGACGGATTAATTGAACCTAATTTGACAAACTTTAAATGATATGAAGGAAGATGACTAGGATGAGTTTTCTTTCTCCTTTTTTTTTTTTTTTTTTTTAGCTCTGACTTTTGCCTAAGCTTCCTTTTTTAGGTTTTCAACTTAGCGAGCTTGGATTAATGAAATTTGGGAGAAAACATTCCACCATGATTTGTTGCTTTTCTTCACTTTAAAGGGCTTTAACATTTGAACTTTGGATTTGAAGAACTTATTGCCCCTTATTGAGGTGTATCATTTGATTTTGTGCTTTAATTATTTGATGAGAAGTTTATTTCTTGACCTTCTTTGGTTAAGAGCTGGCAAAGCAATTGTTGATGGCACCTCAATTGTGGTGGACTTGTTCATTTTTCTCTCTATTTTTTTTAAGACTCATCCATGTTTAAAACAAGAAAAGACAAGTGCACAAATAAATGTGGATGTTTTATTGCAATGAAAAATTTTATTACAAGATAACAAAAGGGAATCAACATGATTGATGAAAAATAAAAGAAAATAAGATGACATACTCAGACTCGAATTTAAACTTAAACTTTGGGATTTAGACTTAAACTCAAACTCAAACTCAGACTTAGGCTTGGAATTTAATCTCATATAGGTCAAATTAGCTAAACTTGAACTCTTCCATGTCATGCCACTTGGGCTAAGGTAAGGTGGGGTTGAATTAGGTTTGAGTTCTTCATCATTGTTCAAGTCGGTGGTGAGGAATTCATATTAAAGTAATGCACTTTGGATGCAATCTTCAACCTTTGATGTGGTTGCAATCAAAGCCTTAAAAGTGGGCAGGTATTGGGATAACAAGTGAGCTCAATAGGCTGGGAGTAGATTCTTGACAAGGATGTCCACTTGTTCTTGCTCTGTTAGTTTATTTACCATTTGAGCAGCTTTAGCCCTCCACTTTGTAAGGAACATGGAGAAAGATTCCTCTGGAAGCTACTTGATGGTTTCCAAGTCATGCCTAGTGACATCCATTTCACTGTTATAATGATATTATTCAACAAAGGCACAATAGATGTCATCCTATGTCCTTTTCTTGCTCTTGTCTAGTGAAAGGAACCATCTCCTAGTAACACCGGTTAGTGATTGTTGGAACAGTTGAGCAAGGAGCTCATCGCTAACTCATAAAGGTTGCATTTCCCCCATATATATCTTTAGATGGGTCTTGGGACAAGTGATTCCATCAAATCTTTCTAGCTCAGGCATTTTGAATTTAAGAGGAAGATTGCATTAGGGAATAAGGTTAAACTATCCACATCAATTAGATCATCACGGTGCTTTAGGGATTTGATGGTTCTTTCCATGGCTTCAAGTTTCTCCATGAGCAATCTAGTATCTGGATAAGAGAAAAATTCCCTACCATGGTTTAGATATGGGTTGATTTGGCTCAAATTTAGGCTAGGATTGGTCGAGGTCAAGATAAGGTTTGGGTTAGGATGGCCTGGTTAATCATAGCTCGAACTTCCTCAATGATGAATTGCCTTTGTTCCTTAAATTTGGCTTGCTAAGTAGCTAGGATAGCTTGGAAATGTTCTTCTTGCTTCTTAAGGACTCTGGTCACAAGGGTGGTCAAGGAAGCCATATCAAATGGGTGGGCTATTAGAACCTTTAAACCAAAGCAATAAGGTAAGTGATGGGTATGGAATAGAAGAGGTGATGAAGGTATAAGCATGTAGATCCTAAGAGAAAAGGCTTCCTATTATGTAGTGGGCCAACCTTTTTTTTTTTGGCTTAAGGTATGATGGGGCAAATGTTTTGGGCTTAGGGTGGTAGACTAAACTAAGAGTATTAGGTTTAAGATAGTGTGTTGGACCAAAGTTATTAGGCTTAAAGGTAACAGATTGGCTTTGAAAGGTGATGGGTCACGAGTGTTGGGCTTAAGGATATTGTGTTGGGTTAAAGGTATTGAGCTTAGGGTAGTGTGTTGATGATTTAGGGTATAGGCTATAGGCATCTGTCAATCTGGAGGTAATGGATTGGTTTTGAAGGTAATGGGCCAAGGATGTTGGGCGATGGTGTCTTGTGGCTAGGTTGGCAAGGTATGGGTAAGAGGAAGGTAGAGATGTTTTTAGGTTACAATTTAGGGCGAAAACATTTTGGATAAGGTTAAGGTAACAGTATTTAAGGTTATAGGTGTTTGAGGTCAAGGCTAAGAAAATGAGGTTTTAAGTTTAGGGCTAGGATATTGGTGTGTAGGTGAAAGGCTAAGATAAAGGGGTAAGGTTTAGGATTAGGGTATTAGTGTTTAGGTTAAAGGTTAAGGTAAAAAGGTAAGGTTTAGGGTTAGGGTATTAATGTTTAGGTTAAAGGCTAAGGTAAAGGGGTAAGGTTTAGGGTGATGGCTTAAGGTTTGTTGGGGCAAAGGCGAATGGGATGGAGGTTAGAGTGAGGTGTTTAAGAGGGAGATGTTTGAATGGTGATAAGAATGTTTGATACTTTTTTGGTTTGAGGTTTGACCTAGGCTTAACATGAATGCATGTTTTGTTATACAATATGGATGCATGATATGCATAAGGAAAACATTTCATGAAAATGCAAAGATGCAGGGTTTTAATTATGGTACATACAACCTAAGGTTAGGATCTAAGTTCATTACATGAAAAGGTAAGGGTGGCTAGATTTGGGTACCCGTCACACTATAGCAGTGATATACCTAACCACATGTGAGTCAAGAAGCCTCGATGGGTCAAACAGTACATGCATACTCATTACACCTTTGAAAGGATCAAAGGATTCATCGCAGGGTGGATGATTTCACTATCGGTGAATAGAACCAATGAGGGTTACCCATTTGATATTACTTACCATCCATTATTTTCCTAGAACTAGGTTGGACGGCAAAGAGCCTATGCAAGTGATGCAGGCAAAGTCACAGTCATATTAAAAGGCCAAACTTTTTTTAAACCAATTAATAGTCCACTTATTTTTTTCTTTTATTAAAAGAAAGTTACTCCCCAGTGGAGTCGCCAGCTGTGAGGCCTTGCCCGAGCACCAATCCAATCCACTAAAGGGAATCGAAATGCTCATTTGATAAAGAACTCACAAGGAAGACCTCAGGCTTATCTTTGATAAGTTTGAAAATTATTTCTTAGAGTCGCCACCTTAATTTATTTTTATTTGGGAAAATATAAGGAAAAAAACCCATTTGACTCCAATTATAACCCAAAAGAAAAAGGATCACTAGCCTCGAAATCAAAGAGGATTCAGGGACTAGGTTTTCAGTTTATTTTAACAAAATAAGTTTGGCCAATTAATATAGAAATGAATTAAAATATATTTCATGAATAAACTAAAATGCATGAACAGTTTATAATATGCATGATCATTCAATCCATAAAGTTTATACACAATTAGAATTCAAAATAAAAGAGAGTTAATATTACAATGAAATCCAAACTAAGGGGATACCTCCTCTAGCCCTTATGGGTTCTAGGGTAGTCACACATTCCCTAAACTAAGCCTAATAACAAAGTAACATAAAACAAAATAGTAAGTGAAGAAGGTGATAGGGGGAAAGTTGGTTAGTTTTAATTGAATTTGATGCCTGAACCAAGCATGCCTACGTATCCCTTTGAATGGGAATCAGAACCCACGCAATTCTCCCTTCTTACGAAGGGGTTAGTTTAGCTTATCCACTTTATCATGTTTTAATTGATTAATTAAAAGAGGGTTGAATTAATTAATTAATTTAATTGATTACCGAGTTGATTAGCTAGCAACCTAGATGAATCAATTTAATTAACTAACTAAAAGAAGCAATGAAACTAAGGGAAAAGAAGCTTACCTCGGATGGTGGGCGGCGGCTGGCTTTGGACGGCGAGCGACAGTTAGCTTTGGACGGCAGGTGGAGGATAGTCTCAGACGGCGGGTACCGGCTAGCCTTAGGCAGCAAAAATGAGCCATGGGCAAGAGACTTACCTTAAATAGGCGGGTGGCAGAAAGCCTTAAACTAGTCGGGTAGGAATCAAGGAGAAACTCCTTAACTTGCTTTGCAAAGCAAGGAGCAAATGCAAAGCATTTTGCTTAAAGTAATGCTTTTCAAGCTCTAGAAGTTGATATTTTAAAGTATGGGGAGGCTCTCTATATATAGGAGGAGGTTTGAAGCATAGAAATTATTCAAATATGATGTGGGATTGGAGAAAAACTGAAACACACTTCAGTTGCCAGCAATGCCATATAAGGCTCTGCGGTCTGTGCGGCAACAATGCCGTTTTGCCCGTTTTGCCTGTTTTCACCCATTCTTGCTCGTTTCTCGTCCGTTTTTCACGATTCTAGTTGTGTTGTATTCATTACTAAGTCCTGGATGATTTGAAATGGTTCAATGTCAAGAAAAGATATTTTGATTTTATCATTTTGAGAGTTTTTGACTTTTGAAAGTTTATTTACCGAGCCTAAACACATACTGGAAGGTGCAAAATTAAGGGTTCACAATATTCTTTAAACCACATCAATCTCATCCCCACTTGTTTCCTTTAAAAAAAAAAAAAAGATGTTGTGTCATTCAAATTGGATTCTATTCTAAGTCATATCAAAATCCATCTATTTGAATCTATATAGTCGGTCTAAATAATTTATTATTATGTGTCAAAAAATTTTATGCTCTTTAGAGTCACCCTTCATTGTGTCACCCCTTTTCTTCCCTTAATCATTCAAAGAGTAAAGAAAGTTTTCAAGTCAAATATCGAGTCATCACAAATAAAGTTGCCCTTACCCATGATTAGGGGCATGTCATTTAAAGACATTCACATTCTTTTGAGCAACCTTTGGTAAGTCCACCACCTCTTGTTAAAGGCAAAATCTCTAAGTCGTGTATTCCTAACAAAGTGCTTGAGTCATCAAAAGACCTAAATCAAATGGCTTTCCCCCATTCCTAATAATTCATCTTGACCTCTATGCTAATCCAACTAAACCCAAAAAAAATTATCCCTAAGAGATTTCCTAGCCCAAATAATGCATGTTTTCCTTTTTATGAAGCATTGCAAAAAAAAAAAAAAAAAAAAAAAGAACTACAAAGCTGAAGCCCTTGGCGGAATAAGAACCAATTAAACCTCTTGAAAATTTGCATCACCCAAGCCATACAGTGGAAGCCTATAATCCACTTTGAATCCCCATTTTCATGGCAAAATGAAAACCATACACACTTTCTAAAAGCCCCAACTTCAATCCTCAAGCCAATATAAAAAGCCTACCTTTTATTTCTAAAGCTCTAGCTCCTCGATGAAACCAAGCCACTCGAAAGGTCCCACTATAGACTAAAATCAAAGCATATCCTTATCACTGTTTAAAGAAGATCTAATCTCCAAAACCTATGTCCTTTAGTAAAACACAATCAAATGAACCCTTTGAACTTATCATAGTCATTTTTCCTTATAACTAAAACCCTGTTATACCAAGACTAAAACAAGTCCTTATAGAGTAAACCCACCAATTATCTATTCACCTTTAAAGCCTAGCCCTTTTATGAAACCTAAACTAAACATTTCAAAGAACTCAATCTTTAAAATCTGTGCCATCTTCATATCATGCAGGCAATAAAAAAATCCACCAATGTTAAAGCCATTTTCAAAGTCTTGCGAGGAGCAAAACCTAGATTTTTTCACTTTTTTTTTCAAAGAAACCATTAGGCCAAAGGGAGTAAACCATAAATCTCTATCATCTATGCTAACCTATAAATCTCCTCATAGCCATAAGATTCCAAAATCGAACTAGGAGTAAACCATTGATACCCTATTATCAAAATCAATCCTTCCTCTAAAGTCTTAGGAAGCCTAAATAGATAAATCCCCATTTGAACCTAAAATAAGTCTCCTGCCTACTAAATCCATTACAAACCAAACCAGTTATCCAATTGCCACACCAAGCCTCAATTCGTTGTCCTTTAAAATAGGCATCTTTTTAAAATCACCTTTTTAAATAACTAGTCATTGGTTCAAAGGTACATAGCTTGCATAAACACCTTTATGTTCAGGGTCTAAATTACCCATCATGGTCATCACTCAAGAATATCACAAAATTATCATATCTTCCTAAGACAACCTTAGGAATTAACCAAAAATCATTACACAACCTACATGTCACTTTATTCCCAAGGTCACATTTAAGAGTTGGCATTGCCATACAAATTGCACTCATGATATGCACAAAGCAAGCTCATGAATCCATTATCTTGCATCCATACAATCATTCATTATAGGCATCATCACAAATCATACATAAATAAAAAGTTCATAAATCCCAAAACATGTATACATAAACATGCATCATCTTTGTACCAATAGTTATATAACCATTTGCAATCATACATTGTTATGCATACACCAAGCTAATGACCTCTCCTCTTTTGTACCCAAATGTCATCCGCTAAGTAATATCAAGCTAAGTTAAAAAACTAAAGATGGTTACCTCCATCCAGTAGATAGTCATGCTCCATCCGATGGACCATCTTATAAGTTTGCCAAGTATAATCCTAGATAATCTATGGAAGAAAGCAAAAATCATTTTTACTAAGGATCATTTCTAAAATTAAAAGGAAAGTCCCATCAAGGGGGCATTACCTTCATTTTTATCAAGGATCATTTCTAAAAGCTAAAAGGAAGATCTCATAAAGGGCATACCCCCCAAGTCATCATTTTTTGCCAATTTTTCACTTGAGTTGCCTTTATCCCTTATTAGAGGCATCAACTTCAAAATCATCAAGTTACCTTCCTAGTTAAAGTAGCTAAATGACTCCCTCATTAGTGATATATAAGTTAAAAGCTTATTATATCAAGCCAAACAAACTCATCTCAGAATCTTTTGAGATGACTTGCCCTAGGTAGAGACTCTCCTCTTACCTAAATCTTTTTAAAATGTCTCTAGCCGACTCGCTATAGGCCGAGGCTCTCCTCTTAAAAAAATCTTTTTAAAATCATTCGAGCTAACTCACTATAAGCTGAGGCTCTCTTCTTACTAAAACCCTTTTAGAATCTCTCGAGCTGACTCGCTATAGGCCAAGTCTCTCTTATTACCAAATTTTTTTTAGAATCTCTCGAGTCGACTTGCTATAGGTCGAACTTTTTTTTCACTAAATGTCTATAAATGACCACCTAGACATTCCTGTGGTTGTTTTCTCTACATCTTTTAATCTAAATCCATCAATTTCACCCATAATTGTCTAGAAATGATCACCTAGACATCCCTCTGGTTCCTTTCCTATCCCCCTTATTTTGAATCAATCTTGTCCTCCACTTAGAAACATCTAAATCCTCATTTAGACATCAATCTAGTTCCCTTTTGTCATCCTCATTCATCTTAAAGTCAATTATATCCTTCACCTAGAAATGTCAAAACAGTGACATCCTTTTGGTTCTCTTTTTCCATCCATTTTATCCGAAATTAGAAATGTTTAATGTAGACATCCCTCTGGTTCTTTTCCTTGCCTTTTCATCAGACTCAACCATATCCATCAATTCACTTAAAAATATCCAACCCTATACTAGATATCCTTTTAGTTCCTTTTCTCACTTTTATTTATCAGTCAGTTCCACTTATAAATGTCTAGAAATAGTCACCTAGACATCTATGTGATTCCACTCTCCACCACTTTTACCCAAATCCATCGATTCACCTAAAAATATCTAATAACAATTCTAGATATCCCTTTAGTTCCTTTTCTCTCTTCCATTTATCAACCACATTTTTTACCCATAGATTTTTAGAAACAATTGCTTAAACATCCCTATGGTTCTTTTCACCATCATCTTTTTTTACCATATCTCTCATCCAAACATGTCTAAGTACTGACCTAGGTATCCCATTGGTTCCTTGTATCATCCCTTCTCCTTGGTTCACTATCATCAGAAGTTCTTTACAGATAAGACAATTTTGATGAGGGGGTAGCTATGAACCCTTAATTTTGCACCCTTATCATATGGCCACAACTTAATACCTGCCAAGCTTAGTGCGATATGCAGAGTCAACACAATGATCCTAATGGACTTCTTGTATGAGGATACTTAATTTTTGGATATTGACACTTTTTCGATCTTGACTGAACTTCCAGTACTAGACAACAACTTTCTCAAAACTAATCGAACTTCCCCTTAGACTAATTTTACAATTGTTCTAAAATTAATTTTGAGCTTACCAATGCCAACTAATGAATTTTCTAAACTTCAAAACTCCCAAAAACTGACTCAAAACTTTTGAAAAATAACATATAGAATCTTGAAATGCATGTTAGGGCCCACATCATGTGGTAGCTATAAGATTGCCCTAAGGCTCTGCACTAGTAATTATACGGCGTTGCAGGTTCAACCTGTGGCTTGTTGCCCAATTTTCACCCTCTTTTAACCATACTCTTTTAGTCTTTTCATTCTTTCAATCCCTAAACTACCCCCACCCCATTTGTCTATAAATAGGCCCCCATCTTCTACCAGTTTCTACACCACACAGTTTGTGTTGATAAGCTATCCACAAGTTTTCTCTTCTTCTTCTCCCTCCAATCACTCTCTAAATTAATTAATTAATCTTTTTAATTAATTAATTACTCCATCCTAACCAAAGTCAATCAATTATTTTAATTAACTAATCATCTTTTTCTAAAAAAATTATTAAATAATCACTCCATTAATTAATTAGTTAATCCTTTTAATTAATTAGTTAATTAATCCTTTTAATTATTTAATTAATTACTTTTCTTAAAATCAAATCTTTTTTAATTAATCCATTCTTCATCTTAATTAATTAGTCATTTTAATTAATTAATATGAACACCTAATCATCCTATTAATTAATTAATATTTTTAATTAATTAATCAATCCACTCACTCTACTTAATTAGTTAATTAATTATTTTAATTAATTAATTAATTTATCAATCAAACTCTATGTTCTCATCCTCTCTCCTTGAGAAGGATCCTTGCTTCCTAGTATCGATAAAACAGAATTTCGATTAGATAAAACCCTCCACTCATCAAAAGCAAAGGTACAACATTTTTCTCCTCACACTTAAAGCATCCAAACCAAAATCAATATGATCAACCCCTAAACTCCCACTTAATCATGAAACAAACTATGTGGGTTTTGGTTACCATTCAATAAGATATGCAGGCACGTTTGGAATATAAGTCCAAACCGTAAATCCAATTCCAAATTCCTTTCTTCTTTCTCTTTCAATTGTAATAATCTATTTTTTATACTTTTATAAGAGAATTTGTGTAATTAATTATTTGATTACTTTGGAGTCAAGGAGTGATTATGTGATTTTCATAGAATCCATAAGGACTAAAGGGAACACTCAATGATTGTGGATATTTATTTGCTTCATTTCTTAAATTCTCTCATTTATTTCATAATTATGTCATGCTCTTATATTTTAATTATTCATGAAATCAATTTTTAAGTTAAATTAAACTTAAGAGCCAAATCGTGATTATTTAAAATAAAAAACCTAGCTCCTGAGCTTAGCCTAGTTCGAGACTAGTGATTTTATCCTTAGGTAAATTAATTAAAAATTAATAAATTGGAGTCATGAAAAATAGGTTTTTTCCTTAATTTTCCCATTTTAAAATAAATAAAATTAGGGTGGTGACTACCAAAATCTTTTTTTCAAAAAATTACAAATCAATTTTCCTAACAATAGCTATTCCAATCATGAGTACTGAAACTCGTTCCATAACGTTCTTAAAAATCACTCACTTTTCTTTAAGGCAAATTCACCAAGCGAGAAAGGAGCCTGCAGACAAGGTCTTACAATATGTAGGTATGCTTGATTCATCCAACATCGAATCCAATTAAAATAAACCAACTTTTCACCCATCACATTATTTATTAATTTAATTTCTTTTTGCTCATAAAATTGATTTTATTAGGATTAGTTTGGTGAATGTATAATTGATTTTATTAGGATTAGTTTGGGGAATGTGTGACTTCTCTATAACCTACAATGGCTAGAGGAAGTATCCCCTAATTGGATTTTTATTGTAATATATATTTAACTTTCTACTTTCTTTTACTTTTATATTTTGTTTACTTGTAAATGAGATGAATGTCATGCATCAATTAAATTGTACATGCATAATTCATGAAATTACTTTTAAGTCACAACTAAGTTTATTCCCAAACTAATTTTGTTAAAATAAGTAGAAAATCTAGTCCTTGAATCCTCTTTGGTTTTGAGACTAGTGATCTTTCCTTTGGAATATTAATTAGAGTCAATTTGAGTTTTTCCCTTAATATTTTTTCCCAAATGAAATAAAATTAAAGCAACGACTCTTCAAAATCAATCAATATAAATCCAAGGGTTCTATCGTGAGATTTAGATCAAGTGAGTATTTTGATCCCTTCTAGCGGATCAAACTGGTGTTCAGGTAAGATCTCATAATAGGTTTAATTTCACATTAGATTAAGTGTATATGATTTATGTATATCATTCTTTGTTTAAATTAAATGGCACTAACATTTGGTAATTAATTAGGCAGTTTAAGATCCATTTGGTAAATTTAAAATTAATGTTTTGAAACTACATGAAATTGGTTAGTAAAATTAGGTTAGTTTGTTAAAAAGGTTTTTAATTTGTTTTGCAACTTGGTGAATTTAAGATTATGCACCTTAAATGAAAAATAGTTAGTAATTAAGTTAAATTTAGGGACTTTTGAATTGGATGCGCATATATATGTTGAACTATATAATGTGATATAATTATCTCTTCATAATAAGGCCCAAATAAAGCTCAACCCATCATAAATTAAAGTTAACTAGTTAGTGGAAGCTAGCCTCACAGCTGTGTGAGATTAGGTGCCTAACACCTTTTCAAGTCCCTACCTAACTTCTTACTAAGAGTCTCTGAACTTAGGTGGTTAGCTAAGAGGCATATGGACTATAGTTACCTCTTTTCCTAGTTTTGAAAAGCTTAGTGGCAACTCCATTCTCCGCTTTGGGTCTTAGCTCTTTGTGTCTTTCTCTAATATTCTATTAGAAATAAATAAAATGTCCATCCATCCGGAGCCAAAAATCTATTTAGGACACGAAGTATAAGCCTTCAGTGAAGATGAAGATATGCGACTCTTAGGCTTTTATGGGATTTAATTTCCTAACACCTCATGATAGTCGACTCAAGAGGTGTAACCCTTTATCTTTTCAAAGAAAAATGGTTACAGGGAACATTGTTAACATGGTCCAAAATTGCATTGGGCCCAAATTCCTTAATGGGTCATGTTGGAGTAGATCCTTCTAAAATCCAAATATTATTAGATCCGTTTGCATATAGTGAGCCAATCATATTGTATTTGCTTACCTAATTAGGAATTTGTAGATAGTATTTTTTTTAAACCCGTAATTACCATAACACCCTGTAAATCCCCTATAAATAATTTTGCAACCAATTTGTGTATTTTTGATCACTCATATCTATCAAGAACCAATTTCTACTCAAAGATTTGTGTGATCAACCTAATGATTAGTGCTTGAGACTTGAATATCTAAATCCTTGATTGATGACTCTTTGAATTCTATATATTAGATTCTTGAATGGAATTTAATGGTACCAGACAACTATATACAGTAGAACCTCTATATAAAAATACCATAAATAAGAATAATCTCTATATTGTTATAAAAAAATTTTGTCCCAACTTAGGCCAGTTGTAAATAAGAATAATATCTAAATTGTAATAAGTTATAATATTTTTAAGTCTCGTACTAAGAAAGTACATCTCTATACAGTAATATATATATATATATATATATATATATATATATATATATATATATATATATATATATATATATATATATATATATATATATATGATAAGGCTATAATCAAAATATAACAATATAGAGCTTATTTTTATGAATGGTATTTTGCCAATTGATTTTGACTTTTGTTAAATGACAGTTGTCCTTTCGATTGCTTTTTTTCCTCCTCCAAAAATAGTATCTTTTAGAGAGCCTTTTTTATCTTTATGTAGATGAGTAGGGCCCAATGCAAGAGAGAGAATTTGTAGAAATATATATATGATAAGGCTATAATATATTATATATTTTTTATTTCAATATATTATTATTTTTTCATTAATATGCCAATGCTTTATTATTCTTTAATTAGTGTTATTATTAAAGATGTTGTTTTTAGGTGTTAATTTATATTCGAAAAAATTTTTGTACTATATTTCTATTAAATTATAATCTTTCAATAAGAATACAATTAGTAGGATCTCAAAAGTATTCTTATATAGAGGTTCTACTATATTGAAAAATCAAGTTATTTTTTACTTGCATAGATCTCTAGTTGACAATTGGCAACATTTAAAAACTATATACTATTGGTTAGGTTACATTAATGCACATATCCCCATAAATTTAGTGTTGATAGAACTAAAACAAATGACCCTTCTTAAAATAATAATCTAAAAATTTGACCTTAATTAATTTGCCAAGGTTTTTAGAGGTTAACAAATGTATAAACAAAATAATTAATGGGGTAACTCTTCAGAAACCAAAATTTAATGGTGCCAAATTCAAGTTTTGGTGGGTAAATACATAAATTTTAATGGGTCAATGATATACAGTAAATTATGTGTATATTTTTAAAATTTTTCAGATATTGAATGAGTCAATTGACCCACTCAAAATAATGTGGCTACTCCACGGCCAATGGGAAAATTCTATGAGCCATGTAGCTGCCTTTTTTTTTTTTTTTTTCCTCTCTCGGGTAGGGGGGTTTGATGACGTCGTTGCAGCGTATATTTCATGCATTCAAATATTTGTTTAATAATTACATAGTTGACATTTGAGTTGAGTTATTTTCTTTATTTATTTTTTGCATTTACATGTTAAAAATTTAAGAGATTGTATCTATGGGATTATACATTTAGTTTAAGTTTATAGCTAAATTTATATTATGTTTGCAGTGGAGAAAGAGAGGAGGCGTAAATTAACAATTGAGATGATTTCAGTTGAAGGTAGAAATGAAAATTATGTAGTGGGATTAAGAATAAAATTTATTTTTTATAGTAATTTAATGTAAAAATTAATATTATAAAATATAATCATTAAATTAATTTCTAAAAATAGAGATATCGATTAATTGTGATTGGAGTGAACTGTGAAGAGAATCTTGGCTAGTGGGGACATCTGGACATTATATAAACTCAAAAAGGCAACAACTTTGAAAAAAAGAGTTCTGACAAATGACATTGTGATTGTAGCGGTCCAACTCCAACACAGAGTTGCTTTTCAGAAATTGACAAACCAACCCAAACAATCAATCTATGTAGGACTTCCTATTAATCATACTGCACCGTGAACCTCTGAATTGCTCAAACGCACGCCCACGCCAGGCTGAGGCTAGGAACAGGGCCCACACAAACTTTGTTCTCCTTTATCTCTGTACCCTTCTATTATTGCTTCGTTTGTACACATGTTCCTAACTCGTGTCTAAATTTCAAAAACGTAAAATCTTTCAAAGGTTAACTTGTCCAACATGCAACGTTTTCTATAAATTAAAATTTATTGTCCAACTCACAAACAAATTTATTAGTAAGTGACTGTAGGAAACGCGTGCACTACCTTATTGTTGGATGATGTCACATTTGTTGGAACTCAGAGGAAAAAGAAGAACTGAAAAATGGCGCACATTTTATTCCATCTGAATTGTAATTTAAATGTACAAACTAACCAATTAATTCATCATATTTTCAACAACAAAAAATTCACTAACCCATGAAAATCAGCATCTCCTAAGATAGTTAATACACATACTAGCAAACTAAGAAAATAAGATAAATTATTAACAACTGTTGCTAAGTAAAAATAAAGTAAATAAGAGATTTAATAAATTTCTGTATTATTTCTAACACTCACCCTTAATACAGAAATTTATATTACAAAACAATAATCAACTTTTGTTAACGTATTGCAATTTTGAGACAATACCAGTCTCTTAAAAAAAAAAAAAAAGGCTTCTTAATTTTGAGACTTATCGGTCCCTGCAAAAAAAAAAAAAAAAGCATTGCAATTTTGAGACCTGCCGGTCTCATCAAAAAATTAATTAAAATAAATCTTCTTCAGGCTGATAATCTTCAATCTGTGCTTGTAAAGCTTGTTATTGTTTGTTTTTACAAACCTTCTCCATACGACCCATTTGCTTACATGACCTGTATTTAACATTAGGTCTATACCAATAATACTTTTCCAAATGTGTTGTCTTCTTACAATATGAGCGTGGAGGAAAATTATTTTGCTTCTTGCCTTTGTCTCCTAATGAATCATTCCCTTTTAATCTAGCTATAAAAGCTCCTTCTATCGAACCTTCCTCCCTCATTATTTTCCTTTGCTCTCATGCCTGCAGAGCATTTAACAACTCTGCCAAGGTGATTATGGACAGGTCCTTAGTGTTCTCCAAAGAAGTAATTATTGCGTCAAATCATTTAGGTAATGTAACAATGATTTTTTGCACAATCCTTTTATTAGAAAAGTCAGTACCAAACACTCTTACCTTATTGATAATGTTTAGAAGTTTGTCACAATATTTTTTGATTGTTTCTAACTCCTTCATCTTCTATGTTTCAAATCCCCTTATCAAATTCAGCACCTACATACATTTTATTCTCTTATTGCCTTCTTACTCTTCTTTGAGAAAGTTCTAGATTTCTTGAGCTGATTTCATGGTTATTATTTTGTTGAAGATTGTTGATGAGACAGTAGAAAACAAACATGATGTTGCCTTTGATTTTCTTAGCCTCTTTTCCTTATGAATTTTCATTTGTGAAATAGTTGGATTGTTTGGCAAAGGAGGAACCTCATAGTCCTCTTCTACTGCTTCCCAGAGATCATTTGCATCTAAATATGCTTGCATTCTAACAGCCCAACGTGATAATTTTCACCATCAAACATAGGTGGAGCAACAACTGTGAAAAGTGTTTCAATTTCCATAGTTGTTGATATATATATATATATATATATTTTGGAATAACTCACTTAGCTCACAAGTCCCTTAGGATCATTTTGAGCTCTGATACCACTGTTGGAACTTAGAGGAAAAAGAAGAATTGAAAAAATGGCACACATTTTATTCCATATGAATTGTGATTTAAATATATAAACTAACCAACTAATTCTCCATATTTTCAACAACAAAAAAAATCAATTAACCCATGAAAATCAGCATCTCCTAAGATAGCTGATACACATATAAACAAAGCAAGAAAATAGGACAAATTATTAACAACTATTGACTAAGTAAAAATAAAGTAAACAAGGGACTTAATAAATTTCTGCATTATTTCTAACAACATTCTCAATTTCGAAATGTGATAGTCTTAAGACATAAATAGGTTCAAGATTACCAAAAATCTATAAAACTCACCATAAGTTAAGAGGTCTTAGGCAACATTAATCCATATCATTAACAAATATATCAATTAGTACATAATAAGAACTGTTCTTAAAATTAATACATTTTAAATAGTTTCAAGGAGGAAGAATATCAAAACTTAGCTTTCTTTCTCTAAAATCTCTCAGACTTAACCCCATGAAACCACAGAAGAGCGGGTGAGCTGTCAACTCAATAAGTTAATAAAATGCATGAACATAGGGTATCCTTGGGTGAATAGCAATATACATATACATGAGCATATCTAACGAGAATCAAATTGCCTTATAAGAAGTACACAAAGCTATGCATGGGAGAAGGAATTCAAGAATTCTCTACAAGGTTGTTCAACTTTGAAGAATTAAATAAAAATTGGTGAAAAAGGAAAAGCTCAGAGATTCAAGTTTCTAAAGTGGATTCGATTCATCCTAAATAATTATAAGGACAAAGAAGTTGAAAGATACAATTGAAGATTTGATGAAAGGCTTGTGAAACAATTTATCCATAATTGAAGATTACAAAGAGGAGTCAAGTATCAAAGTAGGGGTTCAAGATTCAAATCCAATTTTGATTACTTTGATTCAAGTGATAGAAGACAAAACTTATAGATTGCTGAAATCTAGGTTTGTAATGCCCTCCCTAGTTGTAGCAAACATGATGGGAAGTTTACATCTCTATGTGTGCCCTCCTTAAGTGTAGTGGGCGTGCGACAGCTTTCCCAACTCTCTAATGTGCCTTCCTCAACTGTAGCTGGCATGACACTGAGCTGAGATGCTTTTTGTTACTTAAATTGTCTTCGTAGCATAATTTAATGAATGTACGTTTGATTTGGGCTTTGAACTTGTTAAATTAATAAGGAGGCCTAATCCAAGTCCTTGGTTTAGAATTTTAATTAGTTGGTTAGGCTTTTAGCTTGTCAAAATTAAGTCCAAACCAAAATTTCTTAATTAATTGTTTAGGAAATTTTAATTGTTAAGGAAATATGATTTTCTTATCCAATAAATAGAATTTTAGGGTTTGTAATCTAGCTAAGTCACTATAAATACTTAGCTAAACAATCGATAAAGCAGTTTAGTTGTTTATTCGAAAATTAAAGCTTTTTTCTTGGGAGAGTTTTCTCAATTTCGGTCTTCTTTAGAATCAAAGCCAAACTTCCAAAGTCAATTACTTTGTTTAGTTCATAATATACCAAAGTGCTTTGACATAGGCTCGTCCTTGGATCATAGTCATTCTTGTGCAAAACGTGATTTGGTTTTTCAAAGAGTTGCTTCCAAGCACAAAGGTATTAGGTCTTAAAGCATGTTGGCTAGGGTTAGTATTAATATTTGAATATCATGATTATTTAAAAGTTACACTGTGTATGAATAATCAATATGTTAAAGCTTTAATCTCAATTTATAAGTTAATGCTCCCTTTCACCTTAGAAAGAAAAATCATTTCCTTTTTTAGAAAATATTTTGATGTAGGAAATAAAATTAATTTTGTGTTTATGAAAGATTTTCCCAAATATGGATTTTGAATGGTTTAGGAAAAAAATCAAATAAAAAATTGTCAAAAGAAAAGGAAGTCAAAATTCTAGAATTTGAGCCCATGGGGTGTATGAACTAGTGTGTGCCCTATACATGGGCATTAGAACTCTTAGAAGAATAGACCCAACATAAGGCGAAAACCTAGGCTTATGCCCTTTCCTAGGGTAAATTTTTTGAAATTATCAATTTTGCACATTTGTTGCATTCTGATCTAGTTTTTAATTCCCAAAAACCTAAAATCATGACTTTTGAACTTGTCTATTGGCATCAGAGGTACTTGCCTTCATCATAATGCCCCAAGGATTGAAAATTAAGTGTTCACAATTAAGGGAAAACCAAACAAAGTTAAAAGTTCATCACCTAAAATGGTTGAACTCCCTAGGGGCAAAGCATTTGCCAAGAAATGTTTCTTTTGAAAAGAAGAATGAATAATAACATATGAAAAGTCCTGCTATGTATGTTGCATTGGTTACCTAGGCAAAAGTTTGGGATGTGAGTGAAAATTATTGGTTGACAAATCCGAATGGGTCAACCAATGATAAATGTAATATTTAAACCTAGTTGCAATTATTTTCTTTTTAAATGATGAGATGCATGCTAAGAATGCGAAAGAAACATGTTTATGTGGATGGAAAGATTTTATTTGTTGAAAGCATTGTCAAAAAAATTTGAATTGTAAAATTTTTGCTCATTGATTGTTGCTTAATTTACTTCTTAAACAGGGCCCTTACTGATTGATTTAAGCAATTGTTCTACAAGGGGCATCCATTAGAATAAGCAATGGCTTTAGAAGGTGGCTTACAAGTTCTCTAAAAAAAAGTGAGTATTCAATAAAGTATTTATCTTGGTGGCAACATTTTCTACTGGATGCTTGGGTTTAGCTTAGCAATCAAATTAAATCAAGAAAAGAAGAAAAAAGGAAAAAAAAAAAAAAGAAAAGAAATAGCAAAATATAAATAACTCGCTAAGTTGAAAATCTGAAAGGGCGGTTTAGGCAAAAGTAGCAAGCTAATCAAGAAAGACTAATCAAGCAAAAGTTAGAGTTAGAAAGAAATTGAAAGAAAAAATAAAATATTTAATTGCAAACCTTCAGCTATAGGGTCGAGCTCAAATACATTCACTTGATGATGCTACTTCCATTGCAAAAATGAAAGATTCCCGGAGGACTAGGATGAAGAACTTTTTAAATTTAAGGGGTTTAAAATAATGCATTTTATACATACAATCATGTATACATGCTTCATATAAAATTGGAAATTGTATGCCATTGTGAACCCTTAATTTTTCAGCCTCAAATATGTACTTGAACCTCAGAAGCACTGAGGCTCGGTAAATAAACCTCCAGAAGCCAAAAACTCTTAAAATGGGAAAATTGGCAGAACCAAAACATTTATTTTTGACATTTGAACTCCTTCAAATCATCCAAGACTAAGTAATGGATACAACACAAGAGAATTGGAAAAAAAAAGATAAGAAACAAGCAAGAATGGGCAAAAATGGGCAAAACAGGTGAAAATGGGCCTGTTGTTGTAAAGTGCCATATAACCCTTTGCGGTTTCGCATAGAGCTGTGTGGCACTATTGTAGAGACCTCTGTGGTACAGTAGAGCCCTATGTGGCAACTCCTATAAACTTCACTATTTTGCGTGGTCCCATATTGAAACTTTAGTGTTTTTCTCCTCCAATTTTCTCTTTATATATAGAGGACCTCTCCACACTTCAAATGATCAACTTTAGGATCTTGAAAGCCTTTGCATCAAGCAAAACACTCTAGTTCTAAAACTTTTCTTTTCTTTTTTCTTTTGCTTTGCATTTGCTCCTTACTTCGCAAAGCGAGTTGGGGGATTTCTCCTTGATTCCTACTCGACATGTTAAAGGCTTTCTACTTGCCTGTTTGAGACAAGTGTATTGCCCAAGGCTCATGATAGCTGTCTGAAGCTAGCTATAACAACCCACACCTACCCTAGGAGTTTCGTGATCTAATTTCTTGAATTAGAACTATTATGGCTAAATATGTGCTTTTGTGAAAAATTCATGGGTTATGTGATTGATGAGTATGTGGCATGTTAAAGTAGCTCTAATATGTCTAATATGAATTATTATGGTGAATCAAGTGATGTCTATGACATAAGTATAAAAATATTTATTTCACATAAATTGAATTTTCATGCACAAAGCGATTTTTAAGCATTAAATAATTTTTATGAGTATTTTTTAAAAATATTTTTAAATGTATATTTTGGGGGAATTTTAATAAAAATAATAAAAAAATATTTTATTTTTAATTAGTTATAATCAACCTATAAAATAAATAAAAAGACCAAATTCCCAAAAGCCTACTACACCAAAACACTCCTCACCTAGTTCATTAAGAGGTAATCTTGGAAATTGCCCAAAACCCTAAATATAAAAAAAAAAATTTGCCCCTTGTAGTAGCCATAATTATGTCATTCCATCATATTTTTTGTAGAAAATTCTGCTAAAAATAATCTCTCAACTGAAATTCACGAAATACCTTTAAACTTAATAATTTTGCGACCGTTTCGTAAGTTTTTCCTTTTCTTTCAATTTGATATTTGATTTTTATGAAGGTAATCATGAGAAAATTATTTTGAACCGACTATTTACTGATTTTCAAGGACTAAATTTGGCCTAGATGAATTCTTGAGAGAGAAATCAATTTTTTTACCGAAAAAATAAACCTCTCTATGCCAATCCTCCAAAGATAAACCCTAAAATTCAAAGTTTAGAATTTTCATGCATAACAAGGGGAAGGGCTCCCAATTCTTGTATCATTGTATTCTAAATTGATTTTTGTTATTTTTTGGATGAAAAATAAAGGTTTAAAGCATGTGTTTACATATTACTATAATGATCGGAAAGTACTAAAAATAAGAAAGATTCATGGTTTTCAACCTAAAACCTTAAGTTGGTGTGTATATATATATATATATATATATATATATATATATATATATATATATATATATATATATATATATAGCTATCGATTTGTACATTAAAGTATTATAAAATTATTTCTATTTTGATTACATGAAAAATCTTGGTTTAAACCATATCTTTGCATATTACTGTAATGAACGGAAAGTGCGAAAGATGAGAGATATCATGTTTGTTCTTGATTATATGATTCGGCCTACCTTGGAAATTCAATCCCAATGTTTATAATTTTTATGTGATATATTTTGATAATTATTGATATGTATACATGAATAATAAATGATTAAATTGCATGTTGATTGAAGGAATAACTCTACACAAGTCTAGAGGCAATTAGGTATATCTAGGGTTTCCTAACCCTATTTCTATGATGTGATTAATATGTTTATTTAATTAAGTGATATGGGAAATAAGTTTATGATGAGTTAATAATCTTAAATGGATGATGAGATTGATTGTACAAATTGGTCATAAGAGATATGCATGATACGTGAAAGGCTACTTGATAAGTTAAAGGTGTTAAGTGTGTTAAGTTGAATGTTAAATTGAGTTGACATTAAAATCATGATATGTTGTGTTGACTTTAGAAAAGTCTTTATATGAGTTGTTATGTGTTTTTCATGTGGGCCTATGAAGGCAAAGTATGCAAGACTGTAAAAGTCAACATATTATGTGCAAGTGATGAGTGCACTTCTAAGTGTAACTCCAAGTGTATGTGAATATTATATGTGCATAGGGTAGTATGGGATAGGATAGCATGATGTTAAATAAATATTAAGCATCAAATTAAATATTATATTAGAGCTTGAGGAGTAGTAGAAGTTCAAAAAGGGTTACAAGTAATAGAAGCAAAGGAACCATAAGGTAAGTAAACATTATGTTCAAGTTACAAGTACAAGTTATCATGCTATGTGAATCTTTAATACCTTGAAACCCAAGTTCTTTTCTATTTTTAATTACAACTAAATGATTTCTTTGAAAGCTTAGGTTGCTAAAGGAAAATTGGTCCAAAACCAAATTTGGATTATTCAATTATAATAAAGAACCTTTGTGAATTGTTGCCTTACCTTATTTTATTTCTAGAACCACACTTTATTATCTTTTGCCTAACAAGTTAAAGTATTATTTCTATTATGTTACATGTAATTGCATTTTTAAATGCTATTGTTATAAGTGTTTGCTATTAGCTCTAGCTATAGTATCTATGAACCCTTTATGCAGTAATCCTCGTGCTGATGTGAGTAATCATTGGTACTTGTGCACATGGTCTTAACTAATAAATAGGGGTTGTGTATCCACCTCAACTAGAAGGGGCAGTTCTAGTCATTGAGCCTGATTAATTTCACAACTCTTTACAAGTTACAAGTTAGGAGTTGGAATTTGGTATAAGGCCACCTCTCCCTTGAGTGAATGAGCTAATAGCCATCACTCTTTACCAGTTTACAAGTTACAAGTTGATTTCTATGAACCTTGCTCATTTGCAAACCATGATTTATGAATTTTGAACCCTTATAAGGGATACATGATATTTTACAAGTGTTATTGTTTACTCATTGAGATCATCTATCTCACCCCTTTTCCTTATGTGGTTTTAGGTGAGCAATATGAGGAGGCAAGGTGATCACTCAAGCAACCTACTCCGCTTGGGAAATTCCCTTGTCAAAGTTTATTTTTATGATATGTTATGATGAGTCTCTTCTTATTTTGGAAGTTTTATTTTGGAATTATATGATTGATGATTTATTTTGGAGTCTTAAAAATGTTCATTTATTTTAGGATTATATTTAAGGTATATTTAACTATTCTTCCACAACTTAAGGTTTTCCTTTATAAAAGGTTTTATTAAGTTAATGCATGAGGTTCGGTATGATCTTAGGCAAAGTTATTATATGCATGAGTGGTTTCTACGGGTGTGGGTGACCTTATGTCTCTCTATGTTTTAAGACCATCATATCTCTAAAGTTGGGATGTGACACTAGCTATTGCCAACTATTTGAGGCAAGCACCACACCGTTAGAGGCTTACTACTACCTGCCATCTGAGGCAAGCCATTATGCCATCCAAGGCTAATCATCGCCTACCATCTGAGGTAAGTTTCTTTCCTTTTTCTTTATTTTCTTTATTGTTTCCCTCCTTAGGATTTGTGTTATAAGGCTTTTTGCCTAATTCTTGATTCCCTAAGGTAGTTAATTAGAATATGACTTAATTAACTCCATTTGGAAATTGTGCGGCCTCGCCCGAGCACCAGTCCTATCCGCTAAAAGGGAATTGAAATGCTCATTTAGGAGACACATCAAGATGGGAACTCACTATGAGTTTAGAAAATTATATTTTGGAAGTTTTAATTAACAAAAGAAGTCGTCACTTTAATTTTGTTAATTTTAGTTGGGAAAATTTAAGAAAAAAATCCAATTTGATTGACTCCAAAATTATACTATTTATCCCAAGGAAAAGCACTAGTCCTCGAATGACCAAAGAGGACTCACGGACTAGGATTCGGTTAAAACAATACAAAAAAAAATTAGTTTAGCTTAAATACAAAATAACTTTTAAAAATTTTTTTTATGTATGCATGAATAAATATAATACGATGCATAAAATAAATATTATTTATGCAATGCATGGCAAAATATGAGATAACAACAATTACAAAATATGAAAAATAAAGGAAAACTACTTAAAACTATTACGAGTCAAAATATCAAAATCAGGGGATCTTTCCTCTAGCCCTTATGAGTTTTAAGAAAAGCACACATTCACCAAATGTAATTTAAACAACTAAAGTAAGAAAAATAATAAAACAATTATAATAAAAAGAACTAAAATTTTAACCTTTATTTAAGAAAAACAATTTCAATCCTAAGCTATATGAAGAAGGTGATAAAGAGAAAAAGTTGTTAATTTTAGCAGAGTTGAATACCTTAAAGACGGCAAGCCTGCATATCCTTTTGAATGGGAATTAAACCCTATACAGTTCTTCCTTTTTGCGAAGGTAGAGTTTTTAAGTTATTGCCTATGTTATCATGTTTTGATTGATTTTAAGGGCTTAAGGATTTGTTAATTAGATCAGATTTTAATTAGCAAAAATTAGATCTTTTCATATTTAGATCTTAAAATTGAAATTGAAAAAAGGAAAAAGGAAAAACTTTTACCTTTGGCTTCTGTCAGCTAGGAACGTAGGGAGCGAGCTTGGCTTCGGATCTAAGTTCCACCTTTCCTTAGGGCTGGCACGAGTACTCTTTTTAGAAGAAAAACTCTTGAATGGCATGAACTCTTCTTGGAGGGATTTGGATCACACCTTTGCTTGAGAACCATGAATTCCTTTTAAAAGAAATGGCTTGAATTGAACCTTTTCTTGATTCAAAAACTTAAGAATAGAACTTGAGGTGATTAGAAGGCTTGTGAATAGGGTTTTAAGATGATTGGGAAGCTTATGAATAAGGTGTTATATGATGGAAGAGGTTTTAGAATGAGATTTTAGAGATTTGGAGGTTTGAAAAGAGGGTTTTGATGATTGAGAAGCTTAGAAATAGGGTTTGGAAGGCTTTAAGGAGAATAGAAGCATATAATTCTGTGTTCGAGTTGTTATGAGGTGCAAAGTATTTATAAAGGGTGTAGATGCTTAAAAGGGTGATTTTTCAGTGTGGAATTCTGTCAGAACAGGTTGCGGTACCTAGCTGACATCTACAGTAACCACAAAGGGCATTGTGATAATCGTAGGGTCGGCTGCAGTAGCCAATTGGCTATCGTAGGGTCCTCTGCGGTAACCGCAGCTGGTTATGAGTTGCCTCAGCCGGCTCGTAGGCTGCCACAGTTCATTTTTTAGCTTATTTTTTAGCTCGTTCTCATCCATCTTTGATCTAATTTGAGCCCAGTATGATTTTATGGGTTTGTGATAGAATTTTGGTCATTTGGAGGTGCAAAATAGAGGGTTGATAACTGCCCCCTTATTAGACTTGGCTGGGTCGGAATAGTATGAACCGGGGACATTCTAGAAGTTTTTAGATGATTGAGGATCTTGGTCAGTTTTAAGATTTATGTTGAGGCACCATGTCTATTTTTGGGCTTTTCTGAATTCATTTGGACTATTTTTCAATTTTTTTGGACATTTTGAATTTCTAAACTTTCTGTAATTATAGAAGATTCTGGATTCTAATTTAGTTGTTTCTATTTTGAGGAATAGATAAAAATCTTGTGGACCTATTTGTTTAGATAAAACTGAATTTTGACTTGAAATGGTTTTGTTACAGTGAAATCTGGTAACTTATCTATGCAAACTGAAAGGAAATGATAAGGTGGGGCTCATAGTTCTTTCTATAAATACCCTTCCCTTCTTCATTCATTCTGACCATTTTCAACTTCCTCTCTCTCTCTACTTACACTTTTTCACTTTAAAACTCTTTCACCAAGATGGCTTCCTCAACTTCAAGGCATGTGAGAAGCTATTCGGTACCTCGAGGTGATGCGAATCTCGAGGTTCTATTGCAAGAGCCTAGAGATCACGCAAGCTTTACTAGCAGCATATAGGTATTTATTCTCTTTCCTACACTTGGGTTAGTTCTATACAAGCAATAGAAATAATATTATGCAACTTGGTTCATTTTCCTGTTTTTTTTTTTTTTTACAATGACACTTTATGATAATTAAGAAGAAATAAAATGAAAAATAAAATAGGAAAAAGTGAAGAAAACCCTAGTTTCTTATGCATACAAAAAAATTTATTTTCTGTGTATTTCATACAAAGTCATGTGACCTGAGATTGAGAGGAGGTAGAGGTAACCTGGTAAGAGTTGCTACTTATCTAAATCGCCATCCTGATGTGCGAGCTATGATCGAGCCTTCTGGTTTACTCGGTCTACTAGACTTGGACTGTTCTAGCGAGGGCGATCATGCCTTATTAAGGGTTTTGGCAGAGAGGGGGTGGGACATCACCAATACTTTCCATTTCTCATATGGGGAGTTGACGGTGACTCTTATGAATCTCCATTTGCTCATTGGTTTGCCTTTTCAACATTGCGCTTTAGACTTTCATAGTTCCTAGACCGCACTAGATAGTTAAATTATGACTGAGCTATTAGGTTTTAACCCTCCTTGCACTGATGTTCATGTATTGAGAGTCTGGCTTCAGAATCGGATTAGAGATTTAGATCAATATAGGAGCTACACTACTGAGCAGGCAGCTCGTTTGTGCCTTATAATGATTTTGGGTTGCTCCATCTCTCACATGAGGAGAGATAGTATTGACTTTAACTTCTTGGCTTCATTGGAGACTTGACCTAGATCTCTGAATATGATCGGGGAGGTGCCACTTTGTGTGTAATCTATAGGGAGATGTCTAATCTCTCCCGAAATACTTTCTCCAGCCTAGGTGGTACCCATGTTATTGGGGAGGTGAGTATATGTTCTTTTCTCATTTTTGCTTTTTGTTTTGCACTTCTTGTTTTCTTGACTAACTATTGTCTGTTTTGCAGTACTGGGCTTACGAATACTTTACTCGGGTATCTCCTCCTTTGAGAAACTCGATTCCTGATAGAGTGCCCTGGTGGTACTTATGGAATTATGGTAACCACAGCCGCTTTGACAGGATGGGCTTCGCTGGTTATCGGACCCATTTTAGCCAATTAGGTGTGCACCAGGTATTTTCTTGCTAGTTTGCTCTCTGCTACTTTTAATTGCCTCAGACTTACTTTCTACTTTGTAGGTCCGGTGGAATTCCTATGAAGATCGCTTGCCACCATCAGTGGAGTGGATGGGTTCCAACTATGTGTTTTCATCATACAGACTACATCTCCATTTTAGGGATGAGAGAAGATACTACCTTTGGGAAAGAGTCAGAGGTGGATTACTAGTGATAGGGTTGTGCCTTTACCTCCCCCAGCTGACATGAGGCACGAGTCAAGTATTCTAGATAATGAGGCGTTGCTAGTAGGCCTCCCTTATGACCACTTCTTGGATATTGATGCGGATTATGAATACTTCTATTAGGCTTCCTTGATGACTGGCACCATCCTTAAGCTAGATTCTGGTTCTGATCCTAGGAGATCGACTGTTGGTTCTACCCAAACCCCTTCGGTTAGGGACCCATTGAATAGAGTAGGGCCTTCTAAGGTTACTTCTACTCCTACTGTTATTGTACCTGACCCTGGAACAGCTTCAGGATCATCTGGTGATGATATTTGGCATTAAAGTTTATGGCATTGTCAGTACTTTTCTGTTGAACAAAGGCAGCTAGTTAAGTATGATTCTTCTGTAGTGACGCCATTTAGATGGCCTGATGTTCTAGTCGAAACTTCTGAGATAGGTCATTCTGATTCTACCATGACTTTAGATTCTTGTTCAGTTGCTTGACCTTTTTTATCTTGTAGGTGCCTGTGGATTGGGCTCGTGAGGCCCAAAGGGTGATGTGTCATCTGACTGTTGCTCTATCATCTGCTTTGACTCGAGCGGAGCTGGGAGGCAACAAAGATGTTGGTAGAGGTAGAGGTACTATTGGTGATGAGGGAGATGAGTCTCCACGCGAGCAGAGGAGGGAGAGGCGCAGACACTGTTAGATGCTCTGTTATCCTTCCTTTGAGTTATTGGTTTTATGGCTGATATGTATGGATGTAATGGATGTTCTCCCTAATGTGATGTTATGACATGTATGGATGTTTTCTAAATATGATGCACTTCTATCCCTAATCATGTATGTGTAATATGCATGAATGCAGTTCCTAAATATAACTGAAATATGGCTTTAAACCTTTTTTTTTTTTTTGAAGCTAAAAAGCCTTGCAGTAGTTCTGAATTTGCCAAATGGATATGGAAAAGGTAACGCGGTGACTTGGTCGTGTTTGCGGTAGCCGCAAAAGGCATGCAGCAATTGTAGGCATCCCTACGATAGCCAAAATGGTTACCACAAAGAGACTGTGGCAATCGCAAGGAGGGCTACGTGGTAATTACAGTCTTGCTGCGGCAACCATAGTGTGATCCATCTTTGGTTTTGATTTTTCTTGATTTTCTACTATTTATAGGCTTCTTCACTTCTTAAAACTTCATTCCATTGACCTTTGAACACTTTTCAATACTTTTAAGCATCCTTATTTGCTTTTTTTTTTTTTGAAACTCTTTTCATAATGGAGCCCTATTTCGGTCATGCAATGTTCCTATGGTACAAGAATCTTACTAAAGTGGAGAGAATAAATTTAGGAAAATATGGAATGAGTGCCATGCCCACTTTAAGGGCAATGAAAATTAACTGGGATTTTTCGCTCGCTTGTATACACTTTTGGGATCCTGCTGCCTATGTCTTTAAGTTTGGGGCAAGTATGGAAGAAATATGTCCTACTTTTGAGGAATTTTCTATGTTGCTCGGATATGATCCTGAGGCTCTTTTTGGTGACTATTGTTGAGAGAGTGGGATATTTTAACTCCTTTAGAAGGCTTTTGGATCATAATGAAGAAGTGGCTAGTCCCATCATAGTAGAGGATTGGGTAGATTTAACTGCTGTAGTTGCAGAATTTCATGATCCCAAAGACTTTGAGGACGATAAGTGGTTTCATTTAAAGATGCAAGCTCTTTCTTTTTGTCTGACTGTGAAATGTATTTTTGTGAGCCCTACTAGTTAGGGTGATGCTAAGGTTGCTGATTTGATTCCTCAAATGGAAGAGGGAAGATTTGTTGCTGCCATTGTACTTGCTGAGACTATTATGAGTCTGGATAGGGCATATGATTCAAGCGGTCAATGGACTATCAGCCCCATTATCCTTCAAGTTTATTTCTAACTCTCTGTTTTTCTTTCATCCATTTTATCATCATTCTCCTTATTTTGCTCCTCCTAGATTTGGTTGAGAGATCATCTTCAGATAGTGGCTCCTCCTGTTAAAGCGGACTACTCTGCTTCCTGGTATAGGACCCATACTATTGTGATTAAAAAGGACTCTAAAAAGGAATAGCTCAAATGGCTTCTTGAATTGGATTTTGATGAGTTGCTTTGGAGATGTGAGTGGTATAAGATAGATCGGTTCATGACCATGAGTTTTGGTTATAAGATGGTTTATCTTTTGGGTCTGAGGATGGTCACTTTTTATCAGGCTACTAGAGTTATGCGCCAGATGGGCCATAGACAAGGCGTGCCCCTAGAAGGTGCTTTGTTTCAATCTATCCTTATTAATGAGATTGTTGCTTGAGCCATTAGGAATAGATGGGCGAGAGGTTTTCATGCTGTTCATCCTTCTCATCATTATGACAAGACTTTAGAGTATATCAATTGGTGGATAGCAAACTCATGGCGGTTTGAGAAAGCTAAGAGAGCTGCAATGATTAAGAAGATAGAGGAGGATGAAGATAAGAGTCATTATTGACCTTTTGTCCTATTTTTTTTTTTTTTATGCTTTTTAGGAAGGCTTTTGGCTTGTAAGATTGATTTAGTGGTTTATGTCTTTTTTTTTTTTTTTAACGTTCCAAAAATTAAATGAGACATCTTGTTTATTTCTTTATTTCTTTTTTGTTTCTTCTCTTTTTTTTTTCGTTTGTTTTTCTTTTTCTTTTTTTTTTTTGATGCAAATAAGAGCCAAACAAATGTGTAGTACATAATGAAATTTTATTGATGATTTGGACCGAACCCACACTGGTCGCCTACGTATCTCCTTACAACAATTTCATCATCATCATTTTTTTTCTTTTATGGAGAATTAGGTCCACGTAGTTCTTGTTTTTACATGGATGCAAATGCAATGCATGAATTACAAGATTGCTTATGCAAAATATATCTTGAGCTGATCTAGATTGCATGGGCTTGAAAACTCTATGACGTTCAAATCCATTAAGATAGCTACTCCTCCAAATGGGACCTTCTTTAGCACAAACGAGCCACTCCAATTGGGTCTGAATTTTCCCCTTGGATCATGAATAGGTGCTTTAATTTCCTTTAGAACAAGGTTACCTTCTTGTAGTCCTTTGTCTCTGACCTTTTTGTTGAAATGCCTTGCCAATTTTTGCTACTAACCTTGAATTTGATGCAAGGCATCCATCCTTTTCTCATCAATGGCATTGAGCTGTTCATGGTAGCCTTTTGCCCATTCTACTTCATCCAATTGACTCTCTTTCATGATATGAGCTGATTTTATTTGCACCTCAATTGGGATGACTCTTCCATCCTATACACCAGGGAGTATGGTGTAGCACCGGTTAGAGTATGTACTGACATTCTGTATCCCCATAAAGCATAAGGTAGATGTAGATGCCAATCTTTATGGTTGTCATCCATCTTTTGAAGTATTTTCTTGAGAGTCTTGTTTGCAGCCTCTACTGCACTATTTGTTTGAGGCCTATAAGGAGAAGATATGTGGTGTTGGATTTTCTCCTTTTTCAGCAGCTGGGTGACTTCTTTTTGAAAGTGGAATCCATTGTCACTGATTATTTCAAAAGGAACTCTATACTTACAAAGGATGTTGGTACAAATAAATTGAGCTACTCACTTAGAATCTAACACTTGGCAAGGTGCAGCTTCTACCCATTTGGAAAAGTAATCAATTGCCACTAGGATGTATTCATGTTTGGCTGAGGATTTTGGGCTTATCTTCCCAATGATGTTGAGGCCTCAAGTAGCAAATGGCCACGGCGTGGTGATTGGTGATAAGGGTACAGGAGGTTGTTTATAAAGCTTAGCATAAACTTAGCATTTATGGCCTTTTTGCATGTACTTAGCACAATCCCCATTCATGGTAAGCCAAAAATATCCTTGGTTCATGATTTTGTGAGCCAAAGTAATACCGTTCATGTGTGGACGTTCGTCACCACCATCCATCCACTTTATGATATGTTGGGCTTCTTTTTAATGACACATCATAGGTGGATGTTATCCCAAGTCCATTTGTAGAGCACATCCCCATTTGGAATGAATCCTTTGGATAATTGTCTCAAAGTCCTCTTTTCTATTTTAGAGGCCCCTTCAGGATAAAGCCCATTCTTGATATAATTGAGAATATCCCAAAACCATGGTTTACTATTAACGACTAGCATATTCAGGTAATGAGTTATGCACTTTGGTTCATGCTTCACTTTAATTGTGATTGGTCTGATTATGAAGCCATTGCTTATATCAAGCTTTGAGGCGAGTGTTGCCAAAGCGTTAGCGAATATATTCTTTGTTCTTGGGATATAATGGAAGGATAATTCATAGAAGTTGGCAGCCAATTCATCTAGGCATTTGTGGTAAGGAACCAAATGCTCTCCTCTTATTTTCCATTTTCCCAAAGCTTGTGACACTATTAGATTTGAGTCTTCATAATTCTTGAGGTGCTTGATTCAGAGCCTTATTGCTGCTTCAAGGCCATAAATACATGCCTCATATTCTGCCTCGTTGTTTGTTACTTCAAAGTTTAGCTTGATGGCTATGAGTAGGCTTTCCCTGTTTAGTGTAACGAGCACAATGCCACCACCATACCTTTTGTTATTTGATGCCCCATCAAAGTAAAACTTCCAAACTTCATTGCCAATCATTAGGATGTCCTCATTAGGGAATTCAAGCTCAGTCCACCCATTATCTATTGGGGTTATAGCTAATTGGTCTGCAACTATGCTTCTTTTGATTGCTTTCCATTATACATATTTGAGATCATATGCTGCCAACATTTCCATCCATCTTGCCATCTTACTATCAAGAACTGACTTCTCCATAAGGAATTTCAAAAGGCTATTGTTAGCAAGGATATGAGTTGTGTCGGAACTAAGATTGTGTTGCAGTTTATGGCAAACCCAAATAAGAGCAAGGCACAGCTTTTCTATATAGCCATACTTGAGTTCATAGGACAACATTCTTTTGCTCAAGTAGTAGATGGCATTTTCCTTGCTAGAGTCAGGAGCATTTTGGGCGAGCATTACCCCTATTGCTTCATCAGTCATGGATAAGTAAAGTAGCAATAGTTTCCTAGGCCTTGGAGGTTACAGTACTAGTGAGTTTAGCAAATATTATTTGATTTGATCAAAGGCTTTTTGGCAGTCTTCATTCCATTGCTTTGAGGCTCTTTTTCTAAGTAACTTGAAGATGGGCCCACAAACATCAGCTAATTGATTGATGAATCAACTAATGCATTGGAGCTGTCCGAGGAAACCTCTAATCTCCTTTTCTATTTTAAGAGGTGGCATTTTTAAACTTGCCTTTGATTTTGCAGGGTCGACCTTTATACTTTTCTTGCTGACCATATGGGCTAGGAATACCCCAGATGAAGCACCAAAAGTACACTTGGTAGGATTGAGTTTGAGATTATATTGGCAAAGTCTAAGGAAGAATTGCCTTAAAGCTTCCAAGTGCTCTTCAACAGTATTGCCTTTAACCACCATATCATTGACATATACTTCAATCTCTCTGTGCATCATGTCATAAAAGATTATGGTTGCCATCCTTTGGTATGTTGCCCCCACATTTTTAAGTCCAAATGGCATAACTCTATAACAATAGGTACCCCACTCGATGATGAAGGCTATTTTTTCTTTGTCAGAGGGGAAACCATGATTTGATTGTATCCCGCAGCCAGATCAGTTAAAGAAACCATTTCAGATCCTTCCATTCGGTCCACTAGAAGGTTGATGTGAGGCAAAGGGAAGTCATCTTTTGGACAAGCCTTGCTTAGATCTCTATAGTTCACACACATTCTAACTCTACTGTCTTTCTTAAGAACTGGCACAATGTTGGCAAGCCCGGAGGGGTAGTTGATGGGCTCAATAAAGTTATGGTCTAGTAGCTTCGTAATTTCTTCTTTAATCTGTATGGACCATACGACTTTGAGTCTTTGCAATTTCTATTTGACTGGCTTAGAATTGGGGTAGATTGGAATTTTGTGAACAGCTGTGCTCGAATCCAAACCCATCATATCCTTATGATGCCATGCAAAACAGTCTTGAAATTCTTTGGTCGTTTCCTCTGTTTGACCCCTGTTTATACATGCAGATGCTATGAATGTAGTTTTTAGTGTATCATGTGTGCTAGCATTTATTTGCTCTTTGATTGCATCATCTTTTATTTTATTTATTTCATTTTTTTGATCTGATGTCTCATTTAAGTAAGATTTAAAATTTAGAACATTAAAGAAAAATTAAGACAAGGGATCATAAGAGGAAAGGGAAAACTTTTTATTGAATTCAAACATGGATAAGTCCCAGTTTACATCAAACTCAAAAGCTAGACCCTCAAGGTCAATTACACCACCATTATCACCAAAAATAGAAGAAATTGAAGACATAGACTCTAACTCTGACTAGGACTTTAACTCAGACTTTGACTTAGACTAGAAATTTGTCTCAGATTGATGGAATGGGCTCTCCTTGAAATACCAGTTATTTAGTTTTGTCTTGTTTGGTTGGATTAGGGTGCATGGGTCAAGTTACTCCTCCTCTAAAGTAAGTATGAAGACTTCATCAAATAGATTTTCCTTGATGTTCTCTTTCCAATCTTGACTTAGCATGAATATGGGCTCGTAATCCTCTAGTGAAAGGCTGACATCAAAGAAAATTTTGAAACCAGAAATTAATTTTCCAGTAATAGGATAGATCTAGGGTTTGAGAAAGCCACAGTAAGGAACTGTGTCACCTTCTTTAACAAAATATCCATTGAGGGTTTTGAAATAAGGGGACATGGGCTAGTCATAAGTCTCACCTTGTTTAAGGGCTGGTACTCTTTTCTTGGCCTGTTCCTCCATTTCCATCAGATCCTCCTCAGTAGGCTCATATCCTAGCCCAAACGGTGGCATTGTAACTGAATAGTCCATAAAGGACTTTAAGCCTTGTTGATTTCTTCCAAGACCTAGGCTAGGAAAATAATTCATTTTTCTTAACATATTAGCCATAGTAATGTTCCCAAAAGGATCAAAGTCGAGTGGAACAAATTCTTTACCTTTTTCACCCTCGAGGAACTAGATGAAAGAGAAGCTTGAGAGAGGGTAGGTGGACAATTCAGGTTGAGTTTCTAAAATAGGTATAGGGTTTGGAATGTCAGCCTTGTCATGCATGTCCCCTTTTATGGTAACAATCCCCTTCCTATAAGGAAATTTGACTTTCTGATGCAGTGATGAAGGGATTGCCTTAACTTAATGGATCCAAGGTCTTCTAAGAAGCAGGTTAAAATAAGCAAGAACATCAATTACTTGGAAAGGAATGGAAAAGGCTATGGGTCCGATAGTGACATGTAGTGTAGCTACCCGAAATACTTCTCTCTTAGTATTGTCATAGGCCCTCAATATTTGATCAGAAGGGGTGAAGTCTGCTATTTCTAGGCCTAGGCAACTAGCCACTTTTAAGGTACACATATTTAGTGCTGAGCCATTGTCAATTAGAACCATGGGCACAGTTTTCCCTCGAGTCATCACTATTATATAGAGGGCATTGTTATGATCAGAGTCCCCTCTTAGCAAGTCATTATCTCCAAATGATATTGAAACTCGCTTAGCAGCACTGGTGATTGAAGCCACAAGATTCTCGAGGGTGATATCAATAAGAGTTTGACATTGATTTAGTACTTTGCAAAGAGCTTAATGGTGAGGATATAAGGATTGAATCAAATTCCATATTGAAATATTTTCTTAAGTCTTTTTTAACTGCTTGAGTATGGGGTCTTCATCAGGTTTAAGACTCTTTTTTATACTGTTAAATGGTACAAGGATAGGTTGAGTTTTTTGGATTGGCGGGTTTGGATTTTGGACAATTCTGCCACTTCGGGTGATGGCATCAATCTCCTCAAGCAAATTGGTGAGGTCTAACACACAACAATAGTTAACAGTTGATTTTATCAATGAGGCATGATCAACTCCTTCATGAAAAGTTATTGCATTTACTGTGTGGTTGGGTAAGGGGTTGGTGGTGATGTTGGGTCTAGCTTTGGGTGGCAAGAGGTCATTTAAACCAATTAGATCTTGGATCTTATGCCTTAAGGCCTTGTATGTATTGGTTTTATGCCCTAGTCCTTGGTGGTAATCGCATCTCTCATTTGGGTTGTGATTTTTGGGTAGTGGGGTAGGGACAGGTCTTGGTTCGAGAGGTTGCACCATTCTTGCCTCAAGCAGTTTCTTATGAATGATGCTCATAGGTACACCCCCTAGATAAGAGAATTGGTGCCTTTCAATCTTGAGTGGCTTCATAATTGCAATGGCATTTACTTCCCCCCTTTTCTGATTCGTCGAGGAAGTTACATTTCCTTGGTGTGCCGCTTTCTTGTATCTTGACCCAAATATAGATTCTTCTTTTATGTGCCCACTTTGGATTAGATCTTCAATCTTAGAAGCAGTAGAAATCAGGGCTTTGAAGTCAGGCAAGTATTGGGTGAATAGCTTAGCTTGATAAACTGAGAGGAGATTCTTAGCAATAATATTAATTTGTTCATGCTCGGGAGGTCAGTTTACCATTTGAGAAGCCTTTTTCCTCCACCTCGTAAAGAACAGAGAGAAGGATTCTTTTGCATATTGTTTGGTAGTCTCAAGGTCTCTTCTTGTTACATCGATCTCAATGTTGTAGTGATACTATTTGACAAAAATATTGCAAATGTCATCCCAGGTCTATTTTTTAGACACATCCAAGTCTACAAACCACTTCACAGTAGTACCAGTCAGAGATTGTTGGAACAATTGAGCAAAGAGAACATTGTCCACTCCTAAAAGATGTATGGCCCCCACATATACCTTAAGATGGGTTTTAGGGCAGATATTTCTATCAAATTTATCAAAATTCAGCATTTTGAATTTAGGAGGTACCCTTATATTAGGAAACAGACTGAAAGAGCTTGTGTCAACCATATCTTCCCTTTTCTTTAAGTTCTTAAGCATCTTTTTATTAACTTCAATTTTGTCCATGAATACCTTCATCTTGGGGTTAATTTCTCTCCCTTGGGATGGATCAGTTGGGGGGGAGATGGATGTGGTGGTGTGGACTGGTGGGTTAATGGGCACTAGTCATGAGAGTGGGTTGGTTTTGAGAATAGATGGTGATGGAATGGTTTCAACTATGGCCTTTTCCTTCTCTTTTAGGTCAGATTTGGAAGCAAACCCAAAAATAGGATAGGAGATGGGTTTTGGATTCACTGGGTGTGGAGCAGTCAAACTCTAGTTTATGGTGGTCCGGCCCATCATTTCTTAGACATCTTCCATAATAATCCTCATTTGATTTTGAAGTAAGTCTTGGAAACGAGCCTCTTGCCTTTTAAGCATTTTCTCTTGTTGTTCAGTGAACCTGGCAAAGAGCCCATTAATCAAGTCATTAACTCCATCAGTAGCAGCAACTTCTTTCCCTAATCCGGTTGACATCTCTTGAATCTTTGCATGAAAAAGATGAAGCTAGGTCAGTTTTTAGCTTTGGTAAAGATAAGGACAAAGGTGAGATCATGAAATCCTGATCACAACAGCAAGATAAGGATTAAGGTACCATGGGTAGACATAGATTTAGGAATTTGACATGGGTTTTGAATAGGGACTAGTAGTGTTTGGGTGGTTTTCAGATTTTTCCACTTTAGTAGGATTCTTGCATGATGCATGCGTGCATGTATGCATGAATAAAAAAAGGTTTCATGATAATGACATACCAAGTTCGGCATTATGGTACATATAATCCTAAATGAAGGTTCTATAAGTCATTATTAAAGGGTAAGGGCAGTTTGAAAGTGACCCATCACATTAAAGATGCAATATACCTAACCACATGCGAGTCAAGATGCCTTGCGTGGGTCCAACGGTACATGCATACTTGTTACACCTTTAAAAAGATTAGAGGATACGTCGTGGGTTGGATGATTTCACTATTGGCAAGCAGACCTAAGGAAGGTTGCCCACTCAATGTTACTTTTTATCCTTTGTTTTCCTAAGAAACTAGTGTTTTGGACAAGGAGCCAAATGTAGTGATGCATAAAAAAAACCATTTTGTAATCAAAGCCAAACTTTTTATTTTACCAAGAGTAGTCCACTTTCATCTTTCATTTTGAAAAAAAGATTTTGAAGTCCCCAGTGGAGTTGCTAGCTATAAGGTCTTGCCCGAGCATCAGTTCAATCTACTAAAAGGGAATCAAAATGCTCATTTAGGAGAAATATCATGATGAGAACTCGCTATGAGTTCAGAAAATTGTATTTTATAAGTTGTAATTTGCAAAAGGAGTCACAACTTTAATTTTGTTTATTTTAGTTGGGAAAATTAAAGGAAAAAATCCAATTTGATTGACTCTAAAATTATACTATTTATCCCAAGGAAAAGCACTAGTCCTCGAATTACCAAAGAGGGCTTGGGGACTAGGTTTTGGTTAAAACAATACAAAAAAGAAAAAAATTAGTTTGGCTTAAATACAAAATAGCTTTTAAAAAGAAATTTTTATGTATGCATGAATAGATATAATATGATGTATGAAACAAATATTATTTGTGCAATGCATGGCAAAATATGAGATAACGGCAATTACAAAATATGAAAAATAAAAGGAAAACTACTTAAAACTATTATAAGTCAAAATATCAAAATCAGGAGATCTTTCCTCTAACTCTTATAAGTTCTAGAAAAAGCATACATTCCCCAAATGTAATTTAAACAACTAAAGTAAGAAAAAAATAAAATAATTATAACAAAAAGAACAAAAATTTTGAATTTTATTTAAGAAAAATAATTTTAATCCTAAGCTATGTGAAGAAGGTGATAGAGAGAAAAAGTTGTTAATTTTAGCGGAGTTGAATGCCTTAGAGACAGCAAGCCTACGTATCCCTTTGAATGGGAATCAAACCTCACGCAGTTCTTCCTTTTTGCAAAGGAGGAGTTTTTAAGTCATTGCCTTTGTTATCATGTTTTGATTGATTTTAAGAGCTTAGAGATTTGTTAATTAGGTCAGATTTTAATTAGCAAAAATTAGATCTTTTCAGATTTAGATCTTAAAATTGGAATTGAAAAAAGGAAAAGGGAAGAACTTTTACCTTTGGCTTCCATTGGCGAGGAACGTAGGGAGTGAGCTTGGCATCGAATCTAAGTTCCACCTTTCCTTAGGGATGGCACAAGTACTCCTTTTGGAAAAAGAACTCTTGAATGGCACAAACTCTTCTTGGAGGGATTTGGATTACACATTTGCTTGAGAACCATGAATTCTGTTTGAAAGAAATGGCTTGAATTGAACCTTTTCTTGATTAGGAAGCTTAAGAATAGAACTTGAGATGATTAGGAGGCTTGTGAATAGGGTTTTGAGATGATTGGGAAGCTTATGAAAAGGTGTTATGTGATGGAGGAGGTATTAGAATGAGATTTTAGAGATTTAGAGGTTTAGAAAGAGGGTTTTGATGATTGGGAAGCTTAGAAATAGAATTTGGAAGGCTTTAAGGAGAGTATAGAAGCATATAATTATATGTTCTAGTTGTTATGAGGTGCAAGGTATTTATAAGGGGGTGTAGAGGCTTAAAAGGTTGATTTTTTGGTGTGGGATTTTGTTAGAATGGGTTGCAGTAACTGGCTGATGTTTGCAGTAATCGCAAAGGTCTTTGTGATAACCATAGGGCAGGCTGTGAGTTGCCACAGGACAGCTTGTGGGTAGCCATAGCACATTTTTCAGCCCATTCTCATCCGTCTTTGATCCAATTTGACCCGGTCTGATTTTATGGGTTATTAATCGAATTTCAGTCATTTGGAGGTGCAAAATAGAGGATTCATAGTAATCAATTGGTTAAATCAATCAATTCAACTCTCTTTTAATCAATCAATCAAAATATGATAAAATGATTAGGCTAAACTAACCCCTTTGTAAGAAGGGAGAATTGCATGGATTTTGATTTTCATTGAAAGGGATATGTAGGCATACTTGGTTCAAGCATTGAATTTAATTAAAACTAACCAATTCTCTCCCCTATCACCTTCTTCACTTGCTTTTATTTTATTTTTCTTTTTACTTTGTTATTAGCTTAGTTTGGGGAATATGTAACTTTCCTAGAATCCATAAGGGCTAGAGGAGGCATCCCCTAAGTTTGTGATTTTTATTATAATGTTAACTTTCTTTAAACTTACTTGTGTATTTACTTTATTGTTGAATGGATGAGTTGAATGATTATGCATATTATAAATTGTTCATGCATCCTAGATTATTCATGAAACATATTTTAAGTCACTCTTGTATTAAAATTACCAAACTAATTTTGTTAAAATAAACCAAAAACCTAGTTCTCGAATCCTCTTTGGTTTTGAGGCTAGTAATCTTTTCCCTTAGGATATTAATCAAAGTCAATTTGGATTTTTCTTTTAATCTTTTTTCCAAATAAAAAATAAAATTAAGGTGGTGACTCTCCAAAATCAATCAATCTGAACCCCGAGGGTTCTATCATGAGACTTTTCCTAAATGAGCATTTTGATCCCTTTTAGTAGATCTGACTAGTGGTCGAGTGAGGCCTCATAGCTGGGGAATATATTAGGGAGAATTCTTTTAAAAAGAAATAAGTGGACTACTAATTGGTTTTAAAAAATTTGGCCTTTTACTTATATAGGCTCTTTACCATTCAACCACATTTTAGGAAAATAATGGATAGTGAGTCACATCAAGTAGGTAGCTCTCCTTGGGTCTATTCGCCGATAGTGAAATCATCTACCCTGCAATGAATCCTTTGATCCTTTCAAAGATGTAATGAGCATGCACATACCATCGGACCCATACGAGGCTCCTTAACTCACATGTGGTTAGGTATATCACTACTCTAGTGTGACGGGTATCTAAATTGAGCCACCCTTACGCTTTCATGTAATGAACCCAAATCCCGACCTTAAGTTGTATGACCATAATTAAAACCTTGCATCTTTGCATTCTCATGAAATATTTTCTCCATGCATATCATTCATTTATATTGTATAACACAACATGCATTCATCTCAAGTCTAGGTCAAACCTTGAACCGAAAAAAGGTCAAACATTCTTATCTCCATTCAAACACGTCCCACGTAAACATTCTCACCTATATCTCATCACCTTATCCAATATACCCATAAACCATTGCCCTAAATCTTTGACCTAAACACCCTTATCCTTTCACTTTAACCTTTAACCCAAAAGCCCTAGATACTTTCACCTCCATTTAAATACATTCACTCCTAAACCTTAAACACACTCACATCTATCCCAATCACCTTGGCCCCCACGAGCATATAACTATTGCCTCATGAATATAAAATCATCACCTTGACCTTTAATCTTAAACACCTTATCCAAGCTTTTATCCTAAACACCATCACCTTAACCATATACCTTAAATACCTCACCCTAGCCTTAGCCTAAATACAAAACACTTGAACCTCATACCACAAATGTAAACCTAAACCACCTTCTATCTTTGGACCTTAAGCCATAAACCCTTGATATGAGAGTGCTAATTTTAGATGCAAGAAAGTGGTTTAGTTATTCAGCCTTCGGTAGAATGCCTAACTTAAAGATGAGAGGGTCATACCTAATTTAGGTCAAGTATAAGGCTAGTCGAAGGATTTATGTTGAAGGCTTATAGTTTCAGCCTTAGGGAAAATCATTTAACAAAGTTGTCATATATGGCCTTGGAAGAGGTCAAGCTAGTCAGTTTGGTAGGTTTAGTCAAGTCTAACATTAGAAAAGGTTTGAGTTAAGATCGAATTACAAAGATTGGTACTTATATGAAGCCAAGTTGGGAGATTTGGTCCTTAGAGATGATTAGGTTGGAAGGTTAGGTCAGGTTTGGCTTTAGGGAAGGTTATTTTGTCGGGCTTATCCTTAAAAAAGTTCATGCAGAAGGCTTAGTTAGGTTAGCCTTCGAGGAGATGAAGTTGTCTTAGTCAAGTTTTAACAGATGGGGAATTGTTTAAAAGGCTTGGTCAGGTTTTGCCTTAGGACTAGATTAAATTAGGCTAGAAAGCTATATTAAATTTGTTGTTAGGATGCCAAAGTGTGGCTTTAGAGGAGGTTAGGTTAAGAGACTAAGTCTAATTTATTTTATAGGAAGTCATTCGGAGGGCCTAGTCAATTTTGGCGTTAAAGTGGGCTTTTGGAATGCAAGTTTTGCCTTGGAAGAAATCATTTAGAAGGCTAAGTCATGTTTAGCCTTAGAGGAAGTTAGTTTAGGAGGCTTGATCAAGTTATTTGGAAGGCTAGGCCTTCATTTACCTTGTTGGAGATCAAAAGAGATTAGGTTGGAAGGCCTAGTTGATTTTGGCCTAAGAGGAGATCAGTTAGCTTGGAAAGCATCTTAGATGAAGCCTCTTAGTATGGACTTTATGGTAAAGGCTTTTGGTTATGGGCTTTATTACGAAGGCTTCTTGGTTTGGGTTGTGCTGAAGAAGGCTTTCAAATTTTGAGGATAGTTTACCCCTACAAAGGTGGCTTAGACATCTTTGGGAAAACAATTAGCTAAGCTATAGTCACAAGGCTTAGCCATAAGGCATTTATAGGTTTACGGGTAAGGGTTTTCCCTTTGCATTAGACTTTTGTGGTTATCAATTTTATGGGATTAAGCTTTTGCAGGTCTTGAGAGAATTAAGCCTTAAGGACCATATGATTTGCCAATGAGGCTTAGTCTTTTCAAGGACAATGAGATTATTTATCAAAGAGTTATGGGATGGACTATGACTAGTTTGAACTCTTTCCTAAGTAAATTAAGCATTAAGGATGATAGGCTTTGAAAGATATGACTTTGATTTTACCCAAGAAAATTGGGTTTTAAGATGTTGGTTCTTTAAGACTTTGGTTCTACTAATGGGCTTGTTCCTTTAAGGATGATGAGATTTTTCCAAAGAGGCATGGGTTAAAAGGGATGGTATAACTTTCTAAGGACACTTAGGCTTGGAAGGACTTAATCACTTTTTAGGAAGATCGAATTAATTTTGCCTAGTAATTTGGTCTATAAGAGACTATAGGCTCGTGGAGACATATCTAACTAGAGTTTTGGCCAAAGTGCTCGAGCCTTAAAAATTCTGGTAGGAGTTTAAAATCAATGACTCTTTGTCATTTGCTTTTAATGAGGGTAGGTAAGAAAGATGGGGTGCCTCCTTAGAGCCAAACATATTGACTAAAGGATGAGACTTAACTCCTAATGTAGGATGATGGCAAAAAAAGATGCAGAAGGTAAGAACTTGATAGACATAAGGAGGTGACCATGATGAGCAAATTAACTTGACAACTGAACAACTTAGGAATACAACTCTAAGGAAGGGTAGAACCTAACTCTTTTCTAGACAAAATTGATAGTCTAAGTACTTGACTTTTATTTTGGAACGAGATAGGATACACAATTAACTTGACACTAAAACCAATTTGAACAAAACAAAGATCTTTGAGTTATCATTTTTGCTTTTAATAAATTTGCTTTATCCTTTAGCTAAATCGCCCTTTCGAATTTTCAACTTAGCAAACTAGTTAAATTATTAGCTCTAACTTTTGCCTAAGCTGCCATTTTGGATTTTCAACTCGATAAGTTTGCTCTAATTTATACCTAAGTCATCCTTTTGGGTTTTCAACTTAGTGAGCTTTTTTCTCCTCTTTATTTAGTGAAGAGGAGAGTGAGATTAGCATAAAAGGGATTTTATATTTTGGGCTATCTATGTATCTCCACTTTTGTTGTCCTTTTGTGTGTTCTTCCTTAGGAGGAACATGTCTATATAGTTATTGGTTACAAATGCACATTTGAAACAATAAGTTATTTCCTAATTGAGATTAGAAAACTTAATTCTGTTTAAAAGAAAACTTGATTATGTTTAAACTTAGGATGGTACTTTTACCATTTCTGGTTTTCTTGAACATTTATATGTTAGACCACTGTGTATGAGCTTTAGATTATGAATCATTAATTTGTAGTTCAATCATCTTGAAAAAATATCCATTTGTCTTCCTTATCAACTATGTTCCACTAGTCATTATGATGCCCTTGGCTCGAAGAATTTTCACCTTAGCTATTGCCCAATTCGTTATTTCATCCATTAAAGAGTTGGCCCTAATTTAAGTAAGCGTGAATAATCTGATATAGTTTCTAATGGCAACCGCTGATGCTTCTTGATCAATTTTTGCAAAGTGGGCCTAATAGCCAGGATGAAGTAGCACTAATTCCCAAATACTTCCTTGTGAAAAATATAATCCATTAATAGTGATGATTTCAAAAGGTACTTCCAAACTTAACAAAGGATGTTAGCTTAGATCATCATTAGGGTGCATTTTTGCTTAGAGACTTCAGGTTGATTCTCTTAACACTATTCATGGACCCTAACAAGTTACAGTAAAGTTAAAAGCCATCTTTAAAGCTTTATGGAGATCTATCATAACTTTTGTCCCTAGTAAGCCAAAATCTCTTAATATAGTGCATTCCTATTCATCCTAGATCTTTTCCATTTCCATGACCAATGAAAACCCATGTTTGATCTCATATGAATTAGTTAAAGAGACAATTACAAAATCCTTTTATGTGATTCACCCAAGAATTGAATGAGGCTAACAACTATGTGAATCTTCCCATTCTTTCTAGGTATTATACTGAGTAATGGATAAGTGTTAGGTTTGGGGAACCAAAAACATTATAATCTCTCTTTTTAATCTTTATGGCCTTTATTTCATGCGTTCATCCCATGAACTTTCGATTTTTTTGACTTATAGTGCCTATAACTTTTCCCTTATAAGAAAATATATTGATCTTTGTTTCCTTCAAAATGGATTTAAGAAGAAAAACATATAATGAACTAAAGAGACAAACAAATATGAGAAAATTCAAATTTTATTATGGAATAAAAAAAAGGTATGCCAGCATCCATGATTATATAAAAATGAAAGGACAGACTAGGGAAGATGATTATAGACATGAAATTAGGAATAAAAAGATGACTATGATCAAGAGACTCTAATTTTTGGACTTGTACACTGACTCCAACAGACTTTAACTCTAAGATTGTGTTCACCTCAAAGCACTAAATCACTGGATGGATTTAAGTGTGTTAGGGCAAGGTCTATTTTTACTTGGCATCTGATTATGAGGACTTACTCAAAGAGAGTAGCCTATAAAGCTTTCCTGCTTTGGAGCTAAAGGAGTTGATGGTGGTTTGGAGATTGATGAGGTTATTTTGTTCTAGGAAGAATGAGGCCTACTTTGTCAATGAGGTATTGGATCCTATGCCTCAGGCTCTTATATATCTATCTTATGACTAACCCCGTAATGATATTCACAAAATTCATTTGCATTGTACTTTGTGAATAAAAGATTCAATGGTTCCTTAAATTTTAAAGGCATCACCAACATTTTTTGTTGAACCACTTGCTAAGCACCGCTCTAGGGGATACCCAAGTTGGTAAATTTCCCTTTTTCTACATTCAAGGATTATTGGTTAGTGATGGTAGTTACGTCTATACTCTTCCACATGGCATCGGTCATTGGAGTGTAGGAATCCATTTCCTTCCACTCAGCATTAGTCATAGGAGTGTAGTATCCGTTTCCTCCCATTCAGTATTGGTCATGAAAGTGCTTATCTCAATCTTCTTCCAGCTTTTCCCTACCATATGAATTTGCTTAAGCTCACTCATCTTACGCTTCGAGGTATTTGAATGGATAGATTTCTTCCTATATATGTATATGTATATATAGATATGTATATGTATATATATATACATGTATATATATATATATATATATATATATATAAATATAT